>JAQFVV010012491.1:0-725000 GCA_028023455.1 Epiperipatus broadwayi | reverse complement strand
ACATTATATTTAAATAAAGTTTAATTTTTCTAAAGACATTCAACACTTATATGTACAGTATATATAGAGATATTGGTTGCTATATTTACTGTGAATGTTTAGGTGGTTACTGGTTGGAAACTAAGTATATATATAGTATTATAGATTCATTAATTATATATATTTTAAGTTTATACGTTCTAAATTAAAAAAAACAAAATTCCCGTTTGTTATAGTGAATAATAAATTGTAAATCAAAGTAGTGGGTACAAAATGATGATGATCGCTATTGTGAAATATCGATAAGTAGTCAATCGCTAAGTAAGGTTTAGGTGCATTTTAAAATATCTTTATATATATATATAATACACTTTACTTTTTGATCAATATTGTACTCCATTACGCCTTTTCCCCCCTGGTTGATATATATATTCTACAAGACAAACTTTATAATATTATAGCTTTAAAATATATAAATCAGCATACTTCAAACTTTCCTTCTTTCCATTCTGTCATGTCCCATAATGAAAAATCTCCATATCGATCACCATATGGATCAAGACGAACTTCTCCATTTATTCCTAAAATTGTAATAGTAAAAAAAACTATTGCAGCAACAATATAATTAACTTTTTTAAAAATTGTATTATATAGATCAACTTTTAATATCAATGCAACAACAGATAAACTATTATATAATTTGTAGATGCAATTTCGAAAATCTAATATGTCTAAAATTTATTATATTATTTATAGTGCCATCCTTTATTTATTGGTATGTAAGAAGCCCTTGCTTACCAAAAATGTAACAAAGTGCAAGAATTTCACATTATGTTGTTAAATACATAACAGTATATAAATTGAATTAATGCCTGACTGCAAAAAAAGTATCTATATAATAGCCACAGTGATTAGAAATAAATGTAACTATATAGTTTTACAAAAATAATGAATAATTTAGTAATAATGATGATGCATTTGATCAGTACTCATTTTGGTACCCTAAATCTATCATAGACACATAAATTAGCCTTGAATACAGGTGTGCATATATGTCCAGCAAGTATTACACCTAATTATACATTCATTCTCAAACCAAAAAATACATTTATATAGAACACCATATATTCTCTAAAAAAAGTGTTGTGTTTATTGCATGATTATGATAAACACCAACTCCACTAATTATTAAGCCTGTTTATATATTGATACTCATTACAAACAAACTACAGAACTCAATCAGTGAAAACATTAATTCCCTCAGACTAGAAAACTATGAGTTCAATATATTATATAATAATAGTATCACAAATCATATGAATCGAAAGTATATTAAATCATTAATACAGCTAAGACCATAGTTTTAGTAAAAAATATTTAAAAATAATAAAAGTTAATATATATAATAATATACATGAATTTAATAAATATATTCATATATATAACAAAATATAATCAAAATATATATCCATATGTGCATGATATTCAATTGCAAGTTCAAATAACTTTAAACATCTAAATTATTAAATAAATTTTACATTAGTATGAAATAAGAGAAATCCTAATTTAATACATATTTAAAAATATTGTTTAAAATATATGTGAGTATATACAAGTATCTAATACATATAATTCATAAATAGAAACTTTTCAAAACTAAATAGAAATATACACCAGAAAATTAGATACATAGAATTCTAAGTTCTAATCTCACCTAAGATTTTGCATGAAATCAATCTGCAAGTATTTTTACTATTTAATATTTAATGAAATATTTTTTACATGAAAATATTTTAGCAATGTATTGTAGCTTAATTAATAAGGTTCTGTAGATTAAATTCATGAACTTTTTTAATTCTTTAAATAATTACAGTTTTTTGTATTCTTGATTGACATTACCTCTATATATGTAAATGCATGTAAGGAAATTTAGGTAACATCAAAAGTATAAATCCATTTAATTTATTAAATCTTAAGCAGCTTTATCCTTGAAATAGGAATCTCAGTAGACTTTTTATACTTGAGATAAACTATCCATGCATCTTGTAGTTTATAGTGAACATTTGAAAGGTTGTATTTTTACTTACTGAGATAAAGACATATAATTCAAACATTCCTTAGCTGATTGTTATTGTACAATTATAAGTATAAACAATATTGATCTATTTTTAACTTACATTTTTGCTCTATACTGGTAATGTCTTCTGTTCTGCAGCTATTATAAAATACTATGAAAAATTTTAATCTTTCACGTTTTCAGGACTATCTTTTACATTCCCAAGATAATTTTAAAAACAACAACAACAAAAAATGTCTTGCCGTCAAAAACAACAATAACAATATTGATATCTTTTACATCAGAGGATTCAAAAAATTTTGTAAGCAATATAATTATTTTTTATACTAACAAATACATTTTCTTAAAAAACATATCTCCAATATTTTTCCAATTAACTTTAGAAATTTTTAAATTTTGAAATAAATAAAATACAATTAAAAAAAAGTTTTAAATATATTAACTTTAACCAAAATAAATATATTTTTAAAGTAACAGAATAAAAACATATTTTTAAAAAATCAAAGAAAAATATATATTACTAATTTATTTTTATAATTAAAAGAAAAGTGAAAATATGAAAATTTGTGCAATAAAATAATATTTAAAAAATTATTTTTTTAATTTATTTTAAATATTTACCTTTATTAATAGACATTGTATATACATATTTACAAGGTTTTGTTGTTTTCCAATCTTTTTTGTTTTGTTTTTGGTTTAATAAATTATATGTTCTTATATTAAACTTAATAAGTGGAAATTATAATTGTTTATTTGGTGTATTACCTTATATATATATATATTGTAATGGTAAGAAAAGTAGAGCTGCTTTAACCTAACCTAGAGATGCAGATAGAGGGGGTTCGAACCTCACCTACTCCTCTAGATTGCTACTAAGCGACTTACTCCCCAAACCTCACTAGAATTTAATCTTAATGTATGCCCGGTGGTCAGGGAGAGAAGAGACCATGAAAAGGAATTTTTACATATATAATGATCAGATGTACATACGTATGTCACAAAAGAAAAACAATACTAAGTGGTTTTATTTATAGTGAATGAAAGATAACAGAAATTTTTATTATTGACATTAAAATAATTCACACAATGCTTTATTAATAGTGTCGCATGCTATTTTCACTACAACTGGATAGACATATATGAAAGATCCATTGATCCTAATGATAAGAACAGACAAAATTTTTACGTTATAATTTCTTCTTTAAAATATTCCAGCCAATGGAAGTGTTATGTAAAAGAAATCAAGAGAGAGAGACATGATTAATTAACTCTGTGGTTGGAAAACAGAAATAAATAGGTGGTCAAACTCAACTAAACACTTTGGACAGGTTTAAATCACAGCCCTACTTATGATTTAAGAAGAATGATAAAGTGACCCCAGCAGGAATTTCCAGCCATAATTGAAACATTTCTATGAGATTTTGAGAAAGATTTCCTAATAAATATAAATATACAAGACCATGCACAAAGGCGAGAGCATATAGTGGGCTGTGAGGCTCGAGACAACAGTTACCAAGAGGTTAACACAAGACCGGATAGCTCTCCATCTCCAAACTAGGTTAGAGAAAAAAATGGAATCCGTTCACTAAATGTGTGACCCGGATTCAGGATCGGAGTTTTTGTTGCTTATGTCCAGTTACGTACATTGAAGGGACTGATATCGACATGAGATCCAGAACAATTTATTTATTTTTCAGAAGGTCCGAATGTAGGTATGTTAACCTAAGCAAACTTGGAAAAAGAAGCACTGTCATATATGCTGAGCAGCCCAGTAGATCACCCGAGGCACGATGCCATATAAATACGGTCAACGACCTTTAAATTTAAAAAAGAAACCCTCTGCAAAATATATATATATTAAGAAAGCTCAACTATCACTGAAAATCCACAGAAAAATAGTAACTTCCCTTTTATAAAATTCAGATCACTAAAACAAGAGGGCAGATATTTTATTGATTTAGTTGAAGTTTAACCAACACACCCCAGAGTCAATGCTATTTAATAATTTTTAATACATATTGTCAAAATGTACTCTCTCTTATTACTAAAATATAAATGCGAACGTTTTATTTCATGCTCTTCAAAATATAACATTAAATTTGTAACCCTTCATTGACTAAAATATACAGGCATTTGATAAGGATCTTTCTTTAATATGTATACAAAAAAAAACTAAGTTAAAGTTTGGAAAGTTTTATAATAGAATATTTAGCAATTTAAATCTTGATTTTAAAATAGAGTTTTGCACTTTCTATGATTTGCTTCCTTTTCTTTCTAAATAAATATTTATATAAAATAAATAACTTAATTACGGGAGTATAATGGCGGAAAGTTAAACGAAGTATTTTTCAATTAAATTAATAAGAACTATGGCCACCATTATATATAATAACCCCTCCCATTACGATAAAAAAAAAAAGAAAGCAATTAATGAAATATAATTTGACAAGATACGAACACATAAATTAAAAAAAAAACCATATATATAGAAAAACATCATTCTAGCTAGAGTGAATTTGTAAATTAACAAAGAGATTTTTTTTTGTTAATTTATGGTAACGTTACCGGTAACTAGATGGGGTGGGTCAAGATGAGTTCATTAGAGGTTTACCACAAGTCTTCTCGGTTCTTCAACTTTGTTTTTCCATGTTTGAGGGCAGATATTCACGGATACAGGGCAGACACTTTAGTTCTCTGGCTAGCTTACATGATTAGAACTCCTGCCTCAGGAATGGCTCAGGAGAGCGAAGGCAAAGAGGTTACCCCTGCATTTTTGCAGAGCAACACATTTCTGGATTTTTTATTTATATGCTGAAAGAATAGAGTGCAGCTTGAAGTAAGTACAGCAAGCAAGATTTCGCTATATTGTCCAATCTTTCAACAAAATTTCTTCCAACAAAATTCTTAAGATTTTCTCTCTGACCTTCAGCACTGGTTACCCACAAGCATAAGACCAAGAACAAAAGAAAAGTCTTTATTTATACCCTTTTCCCATTATATCTTTAATCTGCTAATTAGTAGCGAATCATGCCCGTTGTTTCAAATTTTTCCTGTTATCTCTTATTTTATCTAACTCAGAAAAATGTTTTATTAATTAATTCCTTTTCTTAATGGATTCTATTTAATTAAGAAAATTTTTATCTTATCGAATTCTACCAAATATATTTTAAAAATAGTTGCAAATATAATTTTAACTTTCTATATTTTATTTTATTAAATCTTTTCTCTTTAACACAATTCCTTCTTTAATTTAGGCAACTATTTGAGAAAACGATAAATTTAGTTTGAAAAAGAAACATACATTCACTGTGGTTGGACTTAGGGTCTTAGTTAGTCCACAGTGAATGGTGAAACCAGCATATATATATATATATATATATATATATATATATATGCACAGCTTCATATTCCTAGAACCCATCAAAAAAAACAAGTAAAAAAAAATGACTAAAGCTACAGTTTTGCAGAGAGAAGCAGAGTGATCCGGAAAGAGCACTCCTATTATACAGAATATTAGTGTATTTACATGAAATAATACTGATATGTGCAGTTTATAAAAGCAAACTGAAAGTTTATAATAATACTGATAAATAGATTATCTTAATAAAAAAAAAACTGAAAGTTTATCATAATACTGATTTATAAATTATATATATATATATATATATATATATATATATATAATATATATATATATATATATATATATATATATATATTAAAAGAGAAGTATATAATAATATTAATTAATATATTATAACAATACCATTATTTACAAAACATACACACAAAAAAAAACTGAAAGCCTATAATATGATTTCATTATCCATACAATGTGTCCTGGTCGTACCTTGGGGATCTTGTAAAAAAAATTACTTTTGAATGGAGCACTCTATTTAAACTATTTTTTTCAATGGACCTTCCTCTCTGGGCCTTGTTATTAGATCTCTGAGCTGTGTCCACTTTATTACCATGTCTTCTATCAATTCTTTTGCTAGAAGTCAAGTTGAAATTCCTTATTAATGGTGCTCTGTTCTTTAGCTGTTTCCCTCTTATGTGTCTGGCTCATGGTTAAATCCCTTGGTCAGTGATTTTGGTATGGGTAAATGTGGTTTCAAACCTAGAACTGTGCTGCCACTTGATAAAGTAGTTTGTTTTGCCTGACCTGCGTGGTGTGTTTTGGAAATATCTCATGATCATTAAATTGATGAGTAAAATGCTTGAAGGCAAGGTGAGGTATGCTCTGTCCTACTATCTCTAATTCCATCTGGCCTTTTGTTTCATTTTCTGTTCATTCAAGATTAGTTGGTTCCTGTATGCAGCTTATATTGGTTGTCTCTTGGGTTTTACATTTGTGAAAATCTAACTTGTTGTTGTAAAATGTAAACTTACTTTTCCTATAGTTTATTCCTGAGTCATGTCTTTCTAAGAAGTCCGACCCTAACAGTACATCATAAATCAAACCTGGCATTATCTGAAATATATGATTTACATTTGTTGCTCCTATCTTAATATCCAGTCCTAAACGATGTGTTCCTATGTTGGCTTTTTCTCCATTTGCTAATATAGCATAAGATTTTCTCGGTGAGATCGGTAGTACATGAGTTCCTACTGTTGCATCCCACCATTCTTTTGACACCAGTGACACTTGACTGCCAGTGTCTATTAAAGCTGTAATTGGGACATCTTCTAACAGTGCTTTAATTGTAGGGCACTCTGAGAGTGGTGGTCTGTGATCATCTTCCAGTTCGCACATAAATGCTGATGCCACTCTTTCATTTCCCTCAATAATTTCTTCTGTTTCATCCTGGAGTTCTATCTGGGGTATATAAATTATAGGACTCATATTTTTCTGGAATTGCTGTGTGTTTTGATCATCATCATAGCAGTTCCTGACAGCTGCCATCTGTATTTGGGGCATGTCAATTCTTTTTCCTTTGTCTGCATGCTCTTTATTTAGGTTGCCAAAATCTATAGCAGTTAGTAAGTCTACCATCTCATCAATTCCACAGTTGCGGCAGCCCAGCATCAATTGTTGTATGTGGAGAGGCATATTGTACCTTATTGTCCGAATAATCTGCCCCTCTGATAAGTGGAAAGCAGTCAACGATTTTAACAAAGACACTTGCCGCAAGAAAAACTGGGTGTGAGTTTCTCCTTTTGAAGTGCCATACTTTTCTTGAGATATACGGTGCATTATTCCATCTTGCCTCTCTTCACTCCAAAAACTTTTAAGTAAGGCAATGTGGTAATCTGCAAATGTTACTGGTTTGTTACTTATACAGTCCCACCAATTCCGGGCAGATCCATGTAAATGATTAACTGCAACTGATAACTTTTCAGCTTCTCTGAGTTCCTGGAACATGAACAGCTCTTGTAAACTTTGCAAGTGTGCCATGGGGTTTTCTCCTATGTCACCCCAAAAAGTTTTGATGTGGATAAATCTTGCCACCATTGGGTTGTCTGTTCTTTCCATGACCTTTATGCTTTCTTTATTTTCACATTGGAGATTCTCATTTCTTGGCTGATTCTCTTCTGTCGTTTTTGTTTCATTGTTTCTCTCTTCTTTCATCCTGTTGATTTCTGCTCTATATTGTCTACATTCTTCTTTGCATTCTTCTACTTTTTGTAACATAGTTTCCATCAATTTCCGTACCCATTGTGGTTCCGGTGAATCTATGTCTCCTTCTGGACTATACATATTTTCTAGAGAAATACGAATAGCTAAAAAAAATATACAAGAAAAAAAATATTTGGTTTGCTGTTGTTTTTAGTCTTTCTACTAATACTATTCTTAAAATTTGTCTTATTTTTCTACTTTTACTTTTCAAAAAATTTGCTTCACTCTCCCAACCATTCCTGCAACTGTCGTCCTTTTTTAACCTGCCAGCTTTCTATCTATCTCTTATTCTATGCATAGTTCCTGCCCTATCCATGTTTATTTACTTATTTACTACCCTGTTCTGTGTGTTATATATGTGACTATAACTATGTGTATTTGATATACACTTCAATAAAATATGATTACTACTGCCGGGGGGGGGGGTAAAAAATTATACTTGAGCCCATCTTTTCTCTGCTCCTTGTTTGATCACTCTGTCTCCCTTCCTAGCAAAAGAAAGAAAAATACATTAATATCTGATTTGGTTTTAATTTTCAACCGAACTGATTGATTTCACATCTTGTAAACTGTACAACTGATAGCAAACACAGAAAGTGCAAAAGAAATATATATAAACTTCTGTCATTCACTATATTTATTTTCAAAAAAGAAAACACACACAAAAAAAATTCTTCTGATCATGAAATTCCTATTATTATATCTCAGGGTCTATCTCTAAACAGTAAGGCCACACTTGGGATGCCAGATTATACAGTAACGATAAGAAAAGTAGAGCTGCTTTTACCTAACCTAGAGATGCAGATAGAGGGGGTTCGAACCTCACCTACTCCTCTAGATTGCTACTAACTGACTTACTCCCCAAACCTCACTAGAATTTAATCTTAATGTATGCCCGGTGGTCAGGGAGAGAAAAGACCACAAAAAGGAATTTTTACATATATAATGATCAGATGTACATACGTATGTCACAAAAGAAAAACAATACTAAGTGGTTTTATTTATAGTGAATGAAAGATAACAGAAATTTTTATTATTGACATTAAAATAATTCACACAATGCTTTATTAATAGTGTCGCATGCTATTTTCACTGCAACCGGATAGACATATATGAAAGATCCATTGATCGTAATGATAAGAACAGACAAAATTTTTACATTATAATTTCTTCTTTAAAATATTCCAGCCAATGGAAGTGTTACGTAAAAGAAATCAAGAGAAAGAGACATGATTCATTAACTCTGTGGTTGGAGAACAGAAATAAATAGGTGGTCAAACTCAACTAAACACTTTGGACAGGTTTAAATCACAGCCCTACTTATGATTTAAGAAGAATGATAAAGTGACCCCAGCAGGAATTTCCAGCCATAATGGAAACATTTCTATGAGATTTTGAGAAAGATTTCCTAATAAATATAAATATACAAGACCATGCACAAAGGCAAGAGCATATAGTGGGCTGTGAGGCTCAAGACAACAGTTACCAAGAGGTTAACACAAGACCGGATAGCTCTCCATCTCTAAACTAGGTTAGAGAAAAAAATGAAATCCGTTCCCTAAACGCATGACCCGGATTCAGGATCGGAGTTTTTGTTGCTTATGTCCAGTTATGTACATTGAAGGGACTGATATCGACATGAGATCCAGAACAATTTATTTATTTTTCAGAAGGTCTGAATGTAGGTATATTAACCTAAGCAAACTTGGCAAAAGAAGCACTGTCATATATGCTGAGCGGCCCAGTAGATTACCCGAGGCACGATGCCATATAAATACGGTCAGCGACCTTTAAATTTAAAAAAGAAACCCTCTGCAAAATATATATATTAAAAAAGCTCAACTATCACTGAAAATCCGCAGAAAAATAGTAACTTCCCTTTTATAAAATTCAGATCACTAAAACAAGAGGGCGGATATTTTATTGATTTAGTTGAAGTTTAACCAACACACCCCAGAGTCAATGCTATTTAATAATTTTTAATACATATTGTCAAAATGTACTTCTTTTATTACTAAAATATAAATGCGAACGTTTTATTTCACGCTCTTCAAAATATAACATTAAATTTGTAACCCTTCATTGACTAAAATATACAGGCATTTGATAAGGATCTTTCTTTTATATATATATACAAAAAAAAAACTAAGTTAAAGTTTGGAAAGTTTTGTAATAGAATATTTAGCAATTTAAATCTTGATTTTAAAATAGAGTTTTGCACTTTCTATGATTTGCTTCCTTTTCTTTCTAAATAAATATTTATATAAAATAAATAACTTAATTACGGGAGTATAATGGCGGAAAGTTAAACGAAGTATTTTTCAATTAAATTAATAAGAACTATGGCCGCCATTATATATAATAACCCCTCCCATTACGATAAAAAAAAAAAAGAAAGCAATTAATGAAATATAATTTGACAAGATACGAACACATAGATTTAAAAAAAAACATATATATAGAAAAACATCATTCTAGCTAGAGTGAATTTGTAAATTACAAAGAGATTTTTTTTTTGTTAATTTATGGTAACGTTACTGGTATCTAGATGGGGTGGGTCAAGTTGAGTTCATTAGTGGTTTACCGCAAGTCTTCTCGGTTCTTCAACTTTGTTTTTCCATGTTTGAGGGCAGATAGTTCTCTGGCTAGCTTACATGATTAGAACTCCTGCCTCAGGAATGGCTCAGGAGAGCGAAGGCAAAGAGGTTACCCCTGCATTTTTGCAGAGCAACACATTTCTGGATTTTTTTTATTTATATGCTGAAAGAATAGAGTGCAGCTTGAAGTAAGTACAGCAAGCAAGAGTTCACTATATTGTTCAATCTTTCAGCAAAATTTTTAAGATTTTCTCTCTGACCTTCAGCACTGGTTACCCGCAAGCATAAGACCAAGAACAAAAGAAAAGTTTTTTATTTATACCCTTTTTTCATTATATCTTTAATCTGCTAATTAGTAGCGAATCATGCCCATTGTTTCAAATTTTTCCTGTTATCTCTTATTTTATCTAACTCAGAAAAATGTTTTATTAATTAATTCCTTTTCTTAATGGATTCTATTTAATTAAGAAAATTTTTATCTTATCGAATTCTACCAAATATATTTTAAAAATAGTTGCAAATATAATTTTAACTTTCTATATTTTATTTTATTAAATCTTTTCTCTTTAACACAATTCCTTCTTTAATTTAGGCAACTATTTGAGAAAACGATAAATTTAGTTTGAAAAAGAAACATACATTCACTGTGGTTGGACTTAGGGTCTTAGTTAGTCCACAGTTAATGGTGAAGCCAGCATATATATATATATATATTTGTATATATATGCACAGCTTCAATATATATATATATACCATCCAACATTCTAGATTAAATTTAAAGATTTCCATTATTTAATATCACAAATAGTATTATAAACTATGAGAACAGATCTCTCTTTATACATATATAGATATAGTAACTATGATGAATGACCTATATTCAAATAATTGTATTTAAAATTTTGTTCAACTTATTTAGAATTAATATGTTGATAGAAATCCTTACTTTTAAATATATATATATATATATTTCATTACAGAAGCTTCATTTTAATATAAGTATTATATAAATCCATTATGAGTAATTTTATTTTAATGACACTATAACAATATTTTTTTTGTTTGAGCTAAAATTGATACATATCAATATTTTTTCATAAGTATATTTTATTCTAAAACATATACTTATGTATGAGAAAATATTTTATATAAATATTTAGCCATGAGTTAATAAGCACACATATTTTTAAATGGGATTTAAGATTTACACTAGCAATAATAAATTATAGAGAAAATACTAATAACAAAAGGAGTGTGCATAGTTGTTTATTTTAATTCACTTTGTTAGTATTTTAAACTTTATGTTTTAAGATAGATTTGTTTTTGTTTTTTTGTTTGTTTTTTAAAAAAAAGTACAATAATGATGTTATTTAATGGGAAAAGAAAAAAGGAAAAGGAATATTTTATTTTAAAATGTAATTTATTTTTTAAAAAAATAATTTTATTTTATTTTTAAAACTTTAAAACAACTGTTATGTAAAGATTTATAGAATGATCAGAACATGCCATGGATATGAAAAACATTTTCAAATGGCAGATCATAATCTCAGGACATTCAATGATTGCTATGGTTATTTATTACCTAAGTAATAATACAAAATAGAAAATTATAAAAGAGAGTTCCAATTTCTTGTGAGTGTCTTATTTTCTTTTACAAATTTTTATCTTCTTATTACATATGGTGGTAAAAAAATAACTATGAAGAATAAACCCAATACTTTGTTTGAAACGTCACATTTTCACAAGTTATTTTTGTTGAACACCATCAGTAAGATTATCAAAAGGAAAGTCAAAGGCTTCAAAAAATCTACAATATTGATTGTTTATTTTAAAAAATTTCAGACTAGAATAACAAAGAAATTTGTAAGACACTATTGAAATATTAAAAAAAAAACTTCTTAAGCAATTTGTTTATGAACAATTTTTAATTTTGGAAAGATCTATTGAATGATTATAATGATTTTAGCAACAAAATCATTTAATATCCTTAAGAACTGTTCATCAAAAGATCAATTATTACAGATTCATTAAAAAATCATCACTTGATAAAAGCTACAATTTAAAATCAACACCACTAGAGATCAACACAAAAAGAAATGACTTTATTATTTATTTTTATAATACATATGTATAATTATATGTTTAATATCTGTTCTAAAAAAGATTTGTTTTAGCTTTCTTTCATTTTGATGTTTGAAGAAGGCAAATTTTAAGATTTAAAAGATAAGTTAATTATTATTATTATTATTATTCTTATTATTGACTGATTTATGTTTTTCACGAACATATTTACATTTAGTGTGTATTTTGTATGTATGAATGAATAATACTTAGTAAATTTTATTGTCTTGAATTTTATATTTTAGATAGTAATCTTATTTATTAAATTTAAAATAATATAGTATGTTTTAATGGTTTATGAAATTTATTTTAGTTTATAAATGTATAAATATAATATGTGCTCTTTACATTTGTAATATTTGTTTATAGCATTAGAGTAAAGTTCTCTTATTGTATTTATGAAGTAGTATATAAATATATATGTAAAATGTAAGCCATTAATAAATAATGGATTATAGCAAAATATTTTTACTATTATCTGTAATTTCTTGGGGATATATTACAGTTGTTAAATTAGTTGTTTATTATATATTTAATTCTAAAATACATATTTAGATACATAACAAACTGAAAAACATTCTTTATCATATATGTTATAGTTGAGCTATATATTTAAGTCATTGTGTGCTTATAATAAAAATAACCACAATCTTATTTATTAAAGTAAATTTATATTTATGTAGCACATCATATTGCATGCAACTATTTATACTTAAAATATATCTTTAATTTATAACAACTTATTTTTTAGGGAGACAGAAGCTAGTGAAATTTTTATTTAATTAACTCAATTTATTATGTGAGATGGCACTGAGAGTAGTGGGTCGTGTGAAAGTCTGAGTTCGAATCCCACATATATTACATATATAAATACAGGTTTAAGCCTGTACAATGTATTAACTGTAAATAAATAAAATATTTGATATTTTTATATATATTACCATAAATAAAATTAATCTAGATTTTTTTATTCATTGTACTTGGCTTTAATAATAATAACCAGCCATTAAGCTAATGCACATGCACTTTGTGGATTTTTAACTATAAATGAATATTCTCACTTCCAAACACAAGATAAAGTCTTTGTGAAAAGATAGAATGAATCCATCTATTTTTTTGACTCAAACGTTTATGCATGGGCAAATCTTTATCTTGGTTTGGAAGTGAGAGTATTCATTTATAATTAAAAATCCACAAAGCACATGTGCATTAGCTTAATGGCTGATTATTACTATTACAGTTTATAAAACATAGCTGCTATATAAAATAAATATCTCATTTACATACTTGACTTTGTATTTTTTCTTATTTAATTAAGATTATACTCATTTACTAAATAAGTATTTGGGTGCACATACACATATGCAAATTCTGAGATATATTCTATTGAGATATTGCTTATTTATAGACAGCAAGTGGAAAATTATTTATTTAGCCATGGCACCTGAATGAAATTTGTTATATACATTAAGCACATGCATACATTAAAAAGTATTTGTATGAGATATAAGAAATATATTAAGATTTACTTCATGGTATTATTATTTGGCTAAATATATAAATAAATATTTATTTGAATTCAATCATTGCAAAGACAAATAAATATTTATTTAATTAAATGTACTTTGGATGCAGTAAAATATATCTTTTACCTTCACATTGCATTGATGACCGCACATACTTCACTAACCTATAGTCTCATGTTAGTGCTATTATTATGTTCAGTTATAATAGCACTCTATATGCTTAGCAAGCATTAAAAATAACATGAACCACCTATATCTTTAAATATATATATATATATATATATATATATATATATATATATATATATATATATATATATATATATATATATATATATATATATATAATGGAAATTCAGAAAGAATTTCATTTATCATTCAGCTGAGAATATAACATTAACAATTATTAAACTAATAACCAATTAAATAAGAATGTACAGAGAATTAAATTTTTAATAACCTTGAAGTTTTTTAGGAATCAAGCAGAATTTAATAATTGTAAATATGAAATTGATGTAATGTATATAGAAGTAAAGGAGCAATCTATTCTCCCTCAGGCTATGAATAAATAGCAGACTATTTTCTTATATATATATATATATATATTAACTGTAATGATATGTGCAAAAGAGATATAGCAGGAATTATGAAAATCATCATCAAAAACATCACTGTTTTATTGAGCATATATATAAAAAACAATCTGAATCTGAATCCAATATAGGTAATATATGCACCATAGACCTTATAATATGGTCACGTCAGCAAAATTAATCATTAAAAGTCAACAGTTGTCTTTTGTGATTGGATTTACAAGAGGTAATATAAAATCTTAAGCTACTCATCATCTAGCCAATGCCAAATTTAAGGCATAGTTTTATAAAAGTAACTAATATTTCATCTGCATGAAGAAACTTAAATGCTAAAATAGCAATAATAGTTCTACATTAAAATCCTGGGATCATTGGATAAATGCTGATCATCATCAATGCTATAGGTCATCTGGTACTCTGAGTGTACTGAATATCTCTAAACTAGTTATAAAGTCTATAAAGTGAGTGGATTTTAAAGATGATTTTTATGATCTTACAACCATTCAAATAGTTTTATATAAAACTATCTGGATGTCCACATACCTACATTCACACATAAATATTGCATGACTAAAGTAGATTGCAAGAATATACACACTTAATTCATTCTACTATTAAATAAGTTTATTGGAATATCCTATAAATCTTTAAAAGCACATCTGTATGATGAAATCAGTCACACATACACTGGTAGTTCACAGAACATGTATCTAGAAGAATAAAGATATCAGAAAAACAATTTCAGAAATTATTTAATAAAGTTAATTAACAAAAGAATAAAAAAATTAAATGCAACAAAATGATAAAACAAAGTTAATATACATATTGATTAACTCTTATCCATGCAATACACATATAATGTCACACAATGGATTATAGAATTATATAACACATATAAATATTATTCTCTTCTGATTCTTCTTAATTAGCATTAAATCCAAATGATTACAATAATTAAAAAGACCCAAAACTTTATTTTAGTTTAATCTTCTTGCCCTTTTGTTTAAAAATGATGAGGTCCTTATACTATTTTAATCAACAATAAACTATTAAAACTATAATCAATATTCCCAGTTATTCAGTTTTCTATAAACTAACATTTATAAATAAAAATGTGTATACATCAACAATGCCTTATATACTATGGATTTTTTTTCAATCTTTCTTTTGTATTTGACTAATTGAATATCTCTTTGGTTGATTTTTCAGGTAGTAATCTGATCAACTTTTTGGCTCCCAGTATTTTTTTTTTATTATAGCTTTCTCAATAGTTATTTTATTTATTTAGTTTTTCTTCTTTATTTTATAGTTGAAAGTTTTTAAATTATTAATGATTTTCATTTCAGGTTATCATAAATTGAGATAGTTATGATTTTGAATGGATCTCTATATAAGGTTAATTCTAATGGAATTAGGTGCATAATTGGGTCAGCAATGATCAGTTTTTATCTACAGAGTTAGCACATGGTTCTTATAAATTCCACAATATTATACTGCTTTGTAAACATTATTTTTCTTTTTTAAAAAACTAAAAGTGAGGTCAATCTAACATCAGACTTCCAAGATGGACTTCTGACTGCTTAACTTTACCACTAATAATCCTACTAAATTCTACTGTCTGTGCATTTTTTGGGTTGTTTTAAAAATAAACCCTGATATCAATCTTTCATCTACTCATATGACTGCCTCAGAAATTACTGCTTTATGCTTTGATTAATTGATTTTCTTTTTACAAAAAATATTATTTTTTAAAAAAAAAATATTTAATTTTTTTTAGAGATAAAGATCCCACTCCCATTTTGTTTTTTTAATTAGTTAATAAACGACTTTCATTTTTTTAGAGACGAAGATCCTAACTTACAATTAATTAATAAGCTTTTAAAAACCTTAATCACTTATTGTTTTTTTTTAAAAAGGAAATAAATGTAACAACACAAAAAAAGAAATTATTCATTTTTTTACAACTAAATCTAATAAAAATTAAAAAAACATGGCTTAAATTTTGTTATATGATCATTTATATATGTAAATCTTTTAATAAGTTTACCTAGCTATATTCCTATTTAATAACTAGATTATCCTGCAACTAATGTGAAGAGAAATAATTCTTCTCTATATTTAATTATGCCAATTCATAATTAAATAACAAATCAAAATTAAAAAAGCTCATTATCAATGGCTTCATTGTCAAGGCAGAATTCTCAAATATGAACTAACACAACTAAAAACACATATAGACATACTAACCTAATTTTTCATAATTTTAATTCATTTTTCAACTAGCTTATTTATCAAAAAAACTTTTGAATAAGTTATAGCTTCAGAATCATAAATATTTAATAACAGGTTCTTTAATTTCCTCACTTTTTATTTTATTTTTTCAAAAAGATAACCTTAGTCTGCTCAGTCATAAATTTTTGGCCTTTATTTTTTTGTGGATATATAATGCAGAATTAAAATATTTGTTTTTTATTATGCTTTTATGAATTTTAATTCTTTTAATTAAGCTCAAACTATTTTGACATATATATATATTGTAATGGAACGTCCTTGCTGCATTTAAAATATAGATAGACTTATCGATATTTACAATATATATATATATATTTACAAAAAACAAAAAGTAATATAAACCATTTCATGAATGAACACTAAATCCATAAAATTTGTTTTTTGTATTAATAAATAAATTATTTTAAATAATATCTTTTATCCATGCTATTTTCTTATTCTCAAACATATAATTTTTTTCTTAAATACTATAAGAAAATGACTTAAAACACAATGAAATAAAATCATATTTTTTTATTTATCTTAATACTATAATTCCTATTAAGCAAACTAATTTTAATAAATTTATCAGAAAATCTAATATTAAGACAATCTTTAAAATTGTCTTTCTTAAAACAATGCTATAGTTTTAGGAATTTAATTTTTTATTTTTATAGAAAAACCTCACTAAAGCAGCTATTTTATGAATGACACATTAAAGGTAAGTGGGGTGTGAATTAAAATTATCAGAAAGTAGATTAGTATTATAGAGAATTATTTAATTTTGGCTAGTTATTTAATTATAAATTGGTGTACTTAATTTATTGTACCGATTAATTTAGCTTTAGACTTTGAATATTATATATATAAACTGTAAAATCACCCCCATCTACAATATATATTATTTATAAAAATAATCATAAACTAGAAGTAAAAAAACCATAGAATATCTTTCTTGGAGTGGGGAGGGTGTGAAATTTTTTTTTTTTTAACTTTAACTATATTTTGGCCAAATTCATTGATCATATTCAAAAAATTACAAATGAAAATTTGAAAAATTAAAAATAAAGATGATAAATTATAACTCCACAACTTCATATTACTAACATATTTAAATCTCTTCATTAATTGATATTAATATCATTTTCAAAATTTAAAAATTCTTAAAATTTTTAACTTCAAAGTTACATATTATACTTCAATATATTTACAAATATGTATTGCACTAGAATGGTGTGGCACATAAGTGTGAACCCTTCAAACTTTATATTAATAAAAATTAACAGAACACTTTCTTTAGTAAAAAAGACTTTCAAATTGTTTTTATATATATATAATATTATGATTTGATGTCTGTATTTTTAAAGCAATATACGTAATTATATAACTGAATATTTTTAAATACAGTAACTAAATAATTAAAAATTTTATCCACTTAGGAGCACTTTCGATTATCCCAGTAATCTGTGTCAACTAAAGCTTTGAAATGCATTTCTAGCTTTCATTGACACAGATTACTGGGATAATCAAAAGTGCTCCTAAGTGGATAAAAATTTTAATTATTTAATTACTGTATTTACAAATATTCAGTTATATAATTATATATATATATATATTGTAACGGAATAGCGTTACATAGGGTTTGAACCTAGGAAAGTTATATATATATTAACGACGAAATAAATGACGGGTACAAAACTTTTAACAAAGCGATCTTGTTTTAAGAATAAACGAGAAACAGCCGTGTCTAAAGCAGATCGCAGCTATACATGAGTACCTGTCAGATTTATTGAAATAAAATTAAAAGAGTTTTTATTTTTGAGGAATTAATTTATTATAATCATTATTTGTCAAGTTTGCTTTTTTTTGTCATTTCGTTTTAAAAGAAACAGGGAATGTTCGAGAACAAATTAGAAAATTTATTAAATCATTTTGAACAAAAGGGAAGGAAAAAAAAAAAATAAGTAAATTAATTAATCTGTAATAGGTAAAAAAAATTCCAAGCGATCTAAGATATTTTGAATGGGGGGCAATTAGTAGAGTTAAATTTAGAGAAGTTGAAACAATAAGCAGGATGTATGTTGGTAAAGTCTAGATAACAATCCAAATTTAGAAGCAGAGGTGATAAAAAGTGTACACTGCTATTGTACTACTTAGACTTCTGACTCCGGCTAAAACAATATGTAAGAAAAATGGAAAAACTAAATTAAATTCCCACGTGGTGCAAATGTCACAGAAACTATTAAATAAAGAGGATCCTTGATTAGCAAATAAGAACTAATGACTCATGAGTGCATGATAGAGATTGGAGGAAAAATTCAAGGTGTCACGGCGGGAAAGAGGAGAGAAGAAAAAGGCAAGACGGAACCGAAAAAGGACACTAAATTGAAAGTTGTTGAAGGCGAAATCAAGTTGAATTGTAGCGGAAAGTATTATTAATTTTTTTGCGGAGCTTCCGATTAAGTACTTGGACTTCCTAACCTACACTTGTGTAATATCGTAGCCGAAATGCGTTGCTGAATCCAAAATTCGCGGCTTGGCCGCCGAACCTTCGCACCTGGCACTGCTGATCGTCCTAGAATGCTCTCAACCTCGGAGAAAATGAACTCAAGGACCACACACACCCTGGAAGCCTCACCCAGAACCGACATGCGGAATTAATAAAATATCGCTCAGGATCCCATTACAGTATTCTCGTCCCACAGGTAGTTATTTTTTAACATTTGCTTACACATTCATGCACCAGATAAATACTTTAAAGTGGAGAATGATTTACAAACATTAAGTATAAAATGATTAAATTGCTAATGACCAACCGAACCACTAAAGAACTCAACCAGTATAATATGTACAATTAATACTCAGCAAAGATCTATGTAAGTTAATATTCGCTTCCGTAATTGTGTTATCTAGACTTACTAAATTATATATCTGCATAATAATTTTATTTACCCAGTTTACAAATAAATCATTCACTTAATTAATGTTTCTTTTATTGATCGCTTGGAATTTCAAATTTATTTAACCAATGTTGAATGAGTGCGGGAGTGATCTATTTTGTATAATTTGAATGGGTGCATTTAATATGTTAGTTAAGCGTTAAGTATATTTATAGCATTTATAATTGTCGTACCATTCTTAGGTTAAGGTTAAGTTTTGGGAGATTTATTCTGGGGGATATAGGGCGGGCCTAACCATGATAAAGGCATGTCAATAGTGTGTTAAGAGTAATGAGCGATATAGTTCGGAAATAGTGGCTGTGTTCATTTCTTGCTGTCCGCTGGAGCGATGCTTGGGCATGTTCTGTGATATAGTTGAGTGAGCGTGTGCACGTGCGTGGCGAGCTTGAAAAAGGTTCTCCTGGCGCCTATTACTCGGATTCAATCTGAATCTAGGTATGAAACAAATAAAACGTACGTGTATATGTGTTTGAAACTATTTTCACAAAACATTATGTAACCCCGGACAACAGAACACAGCGGGTTCGTAAAAAGGGAATCGTCAATAGAAAACCAGAAGGAGAACTAGTGACCGCAGATATATAGACGAGGGTCCGGGTTACATTTGGCGCGTCAACGTGCGGCGAAACTGTTGTTTCAAAGGGCAGAACCGACATGAAAATAACTGACGTTTCTAATAACGAAAGTCAATTTAAATAAAGAGACCCTGAGAAGGAAAGACGTTTAGCGACATAAAGAAGGCGCTCGGAACAACAGAATAAATTATCTATTAAAGCGGGGGGGGGAAATTTTATAATCACTAAAAGTCAAATTATTAAACATTGCTTGAGAGAGTGGGAAGGGGATTTAGTTTTTTGTCATTATTAAAATAATCAAGCAGTCGAATATACCTGATATTTGTAGAAAGCTGTGGAATAGCGGGATTCCGTGGAAGAAATATCGGAAGTAATTCATAAATTAATTTCTATATTAGCAAGTTAACCGCAAATAAATTTAATCAAAAAATATATATATATATACATCGTTAAAAGACGCATTGTAATATTATTATATTCTTGCGCAAAGGAACGAACTGTAACCGGGATCTTGTTAGGAGTTGTGTGTTACTTAAAAATAAAAGGGACGTTGAGCGTAAACAACACATATATATAAATAACCACCGAAAAAAAAAATTATAAAAGATAAGTAAAGGATAGCGTATCTACATATGTAACGACGCGTGTAACAGTATATAGGTATAACCGCACATATACCGATAGCTACTGAATATAAATAAAGGGGAACAGTGGGAACTGGGATAATCTGAGTGATAGAAACTAAACTTGAGGGCTTACTGTGGGAATTTTAAGAGCAAGGAGCATCTGAAAATAGGACAAGACAGTCAGTGGGACCAGCGGAGTAGTAGGTGACGGGCCGTGGATTACTATAGCCGAATATAAATCGAATATTAAACAGGATGGAGGGAAAGTGGATTAAACTCGAACATTTTAAAGGAAAGGGAGACGAAAGCCCATGTCGACATGTGGAAAGTCTGAAGAGGTTGTTCTCTTGCGGGCAGTTTAGTGAAGAATCTAAGATAGCGATTGCATGCAGCCATATCCAAGGGGAAGCAGTGGAATGGTGGGAGGCGATGAAAGAGAAACCGGAAACGTTCGAAGAATACCAAAAAGCCATAATGGGAAGATATTGGGGACTAGCCCAACAAGAAAGGGAAAAGTGGGCAATCGAACAAAGCAAAAAGGAAGAAGATGAAACATACAGTACCTTCATACAGCGACAGGTGGCGAGATTAAGAAAAATAAATGAATATCAAATACCGGAAGAGCGACAAATCCGGATAGCGGGGCGCAACCTGCCCAGGGAGATTAGACAAGTCATTGAGGGGAAAACTGAGATAACACGAGTGTTGGAGATATTAGAGGCGGCCGAAAATGATGACTATTTTAGCAAAGAAGGGAATGATGGGATCAGGATAGCTAATATGGCACAAGATGAAGGGGGGGAAGGACCTCGGAGAAAACAGGAGTGCCCAAAGATCGATGTGTCAATCCAAGGGGTTCATGTGAGGGCTCTGCTGGATACAGGAAGTCAGGTATCGGTAATGGCTCAGGAAATTTTTGACAGGATCGCCCAAGGGCAAACAGAAATGAAAATCTTGCCATTGAAAGGGACCCAGATTATACTGGCCAATGGGAAAAAGGCAAGAATACAGACCAAACAGGTGTGGGCGAATATAGCTATTGCAGGACAGGAATTCACCCAGATTGTGTTAATACTTGAGGGGCTGATACATGACTTGGTGTTAGGGTCTGATTTTATGAGAATGGCAAAGTGTAGCATTGATTATGGGACTGAACAAGCAAGAATCGGTAGAGTCACAATGCCTTTTGGGGAAACCATGGATAGTGAACCAGAAGGGCAGAGGAAGCTGCAATGTATCATGGTAAAAGGGGAGATTGAGAAAAGAGTTAATGAAATGACTGGGCCAGATAAAGGAGAGAGAGAGAGGATTCAAGGAATATTGGGGTCTTACGAGAGTGTTTTCTCGGACAAGCCGGGAGTAATCAAGGGGTACGAACACCGAATCCGGTTGAACACCAGCAACCCATATCAAACTCGGGCGTACCCAATCCCTTTCCAATACCGTAAGGAGATTGAAACCCAGCTGGAGCAGATGATAGAGTGGGGGGTTATTTCAAAGTGTACCTCGCCATACAACAACCCCATCTTAGCCGTAAAAAAGGGTGACGGATCGATACGATTGTGCCTCGATGCCAGACAACTGAACAAGGTGACAATTCCAGATACAAACGCTCCGCCCATCATGAGCGAACTGATGACAAGATTTCAAAACAAGCGAATCTTTTCCATGATGGACTTGACGAATAGCTACTGGCAGATGAGCCTCCACCCCGACGATCGAAAATACACCACATTCAAATATAACGGACGGGCGTACCAGTTTAATCGCGTGCCTTTTGGATTAAAGAATAGTGGTGCCGGCTTAGTGCAGTGCCTGGACCAAACCCTATCAGAAGAAGTTAAGAAATTTGTCACAATGTACGTAGACGATATCATTATAGCGTCTGAAGACATAGAGGAGCATTGTCGGCACTTAGAAATGTTGCTCCATGAATGCGAACAGAAGGGAATAAAAATAAACCTAAAAAAAAGCCACTTTGCGACCCAGGAAGTCAAGTTCTTGGGACATATCATAAGCCAGGATGGAATACGGCCCAACCCTGAAAAGATCCAGGCCATCCAAGAATTCCCTGTTCCGAAGAAGAGAAAGGATATTAAAGCATTCCTCGGAATGTGCACCTTTTACAACAAATTTTATGAAAACTTCTCCCATGATATGGAACCCCTATTACAATTGTTAAGAAAGGAGCAAGCGTGGACATGGGATGAGAGACGGGAACGGAGTTTCCAGAGGGTGAAGGAAGGATTTTTAAAACAGACCATATTAGCATACCCAGACTTCGACCAGATATTTTGGGTACAGACGGACAGTAGCGACATTGGGCTAGGAGCCACGTTGTACCAAAAGGGACCGGACGGAGAACAGAGGGTGTTGGCATTCGTTAGCCGACTACTCAAAGATCCCGAACGAAGATACACTGTCACCGAACGAGAAGCCCACACTATAGTGTGGGCTTCTCAAAAGGTTCCGACAGTACCTGGTCGGATCCAAAGTGAGAGTAATTACCGACCATCGGAGTCTGGAATTTCTGAATAAAAGTTTTTTGACAAATAATAGGTTAGTGAGGTGGAGCTTAACCCTGCAGGAGTTCCAATATGAAGTGGAATATTGTAAAGGGAAGGATAACGTGGTCGCGGACACACTGAGCCGTTACCCTGTGGGAACACAGCCAAATGCCGAGGCTGGGGAATTCGCGTACATAACCGCTACTACCAGGCGGAGCCGGGAGGGTGAGTTTAGTGCAAACAACATTCGGAGGGGCCAGAAAGAGGATGAAGAATGCCAACAAATAATACGATACCTACGTGAGAGGAGGCCAAAGGCAGGGTCCGAAAAAAAAAAGGAAGAGACTGGGGGGGGTCTGTTATGGAAATATCGGGACCGGTGCATTATTCTGGAAGGAATAGTCCAAAGGAAAACAGGGAATGGGAAACAAACCCGTATTGTAATACCGAAGGGAATGCGGGATCGAATGGTTGATGAGACCCATCAGGAACGTGGCCATTACGGAACAAGCAAGACTGAGGGGTACCTTAGTAATTGGTTTTACTGGCCAGGGATGCACCACGACATTGCCAGAAGACTACGGGAGTGTGAGATTTGTGCGAGGACAAAACCGTTAAATCGGTCGAATGAAGGACCTCAGATACCGATCATCGTCCGGGAACCAAACCACACCCTGGCCATTGATTATTACGGGCCATTGCCGATGTTTGGGGGAAAGAGGTATTTACTGGTCACATATGATTTGTGCTCCAAAATGGTCGCTGCGTACCCCATGGCCCGGACTAATGCAAACCAGACCATCAAACTGTTGGAAACCAAACAATTTCCCATCATCGGGAAACCTAAGTGCCTTTTATCGGATCATGGCACACCATTTGTATCAAAGATGTGGAGGCGATGGGTGAACCAAACCGGGATCAAACATCATATGACGTCTATCCGGAACCCGCAGAGCAACCCATGCGAGCGGGTGATGCGGGAGTTGGGGCGGCTATTCCGCGTGTACACTGCAGGAGATCATCGGAAATGGGTTCGGGAGATTCCCCGGATTACTGAAATGATCAATACCTCAAAGAATGAGTCCACTGGACTTGAACCAAGTCGACTCCATTATGGACGACCTATACCG
Organism: Epiperipatus broadwayi; assembly: GCA_028023455.1. Lineage (NCBI taxonomy): Eukaryota > Metazoa > Onychophora > Udeonychophora > Euonychophora > Peripatidae > Epiperipatus > Epiperipatus broadwayi. Next base: position 700,418 of record JAQFVV010012491.1, on the reverse strand, counting down.
TATCCTTACAATGATAGACCCTCGATCCGAACAGGAAGAGTTGATCGAAAACATGACAATCAGATAGCATTACGGAGATTGGAACATATGGGGGAAATGCGAAGGCAGACCACTAGGCCAACCCGAAACACGTTCGCTGTGGGAGACAGAGTCATGGTAAGAGCAAATCCGGTCAGTCGACCGGAGCAGCACATATTCAAGAAATTCCTCGACATCTATGAGGGCCCATATGAGATCGTCCGGGCATATGGGAATAATGCCTTTGTACTGGGCCAAGGAAAGGGAACATTTAATGCGAGGGCACTGAAGAGGGCCGAATAACTTGGCTCCTTCTCAGAGCTAAAATCCGCAATCCTCGGATTTTACTCTACACCAGGCGGGGAGATATGTAACGGAATAGCGTTACATAGGGTTTGAACCTAGGAAAGTTAAATATATATTGATGACGAAATAAATGACAGGTACAAAACTTTTTAACAAAGCGATCTTGTTTTAAGAATAAACGAGAAACAGCCGTGTCTAAAGCAGATCGCAGCTATACATGAGTACCTGTCAGATTTATTGAAATAAAATTAAAAGAGTTTTTATTTTTTGAGGAATTAATTTATTATAATCATTATTTGTCAAGTTTGTTTTTTTTGTCATTTCGTTTTAAAAGAAACAGGGAATGTTCGAGAACAAATTAGAAAATTTATTAAATCATTTTGAACAAAAGGGAAGGAAAAAAAAAATAAGTAAATTAATTAATCTGTAATAGGTAAAAAAAATTCCAAGCGATCTAAGATATTTTGAATGGGGGGCAATTAGTAGAGTCAAATTTAGAGAAGTTGAAACAATAAGCAGGATGTATGTTGGTAAAGTCTAGATAACAATCCAAATTTAGAAGCAGAGGTGATAAAAAGTGTACACTGCTATTGTACTACTTAGACTTCTGACTCCGGCTAAAACAATATGTAAGAAAAATGGAAAAACTAAATTAAATTCCCACGTGGTGCAAATGTCACAGAAACTATTAAATAAAGAGGATCCTTGATTAGCAAATAAGAACTAATGACTTATGAGTGCATGATAGAGATTGGAGGAAAAATTCAAGGTGTCACGGCGGGAAAGAGGAGAGAAGAAAAAGGCAAGACGGAACCGAAAAAGGACACTAAATTGAAAGTTGTTGAAGGCGAAATCAAGTTGAATTGTAGCGGAAAGTATTATTAATTTTTTTGCGGAGCTTCCGATTAAGTACTTGGACTTCCTAACCTACACTTGTGTAATATCGTAGCCGAAATGCGTTGCTGAATCCAAAATTCGCGGCTTGGCCGCCGAACCTTCGCACCTGGCACTGCTGATCGTCCTAGAATGCTCTCAACCTCGGAGAAAATGAACTCAAGGACCACACACACCCTGGAAGCCTCACCCAGAACCGACATGCGGAATTAATAAAATATCGCTCAGGATCCCATTACAGTCTTCTCGTCCCACAGGTAGTTATTTTTTAACATTTGCTTACACATTCATGCACCAGATAAATACTTTAAAGTGGAGAACGATTTACAAACATTAAGTATAAAATGATTAAATTGCTAATGACCAACCGAACCACTAAAGAACTCAACCAGTATAATATGTACAATTAATACTCAGCAAAGATCTATGTAAGTTAATATTCGCTTCCGTAATTGTGTTATCTAGACTTACTAAATTATATATCTGCATAATAATTTTATTTACCCAGTTTACAAATAAATCATTCACTTAATTAATGTTTCTTTTATTGATCGCTTGGAATTTCAAATTTATTTAACCAATGTTGAATGAGTGCGGGAGTGATCTATTTTATATAATTTGAATGGGTGCATTTAATATGTTAGTTAAGCGTTAAGTATATTTATAGCATTTATAATTGTCGTACCATTCTTAGGTTAAGGTTAAGTTTTGGGAGATTTATTCTGGGGGATATAGGGCGGGCCTAACCATGATAAAGGCATGTCAATAGTGTGTTAAGAGTAATGAGCGATATAGTTCGGAAATAGTGGCTGTGTTCATTTCTTGCTGTCCGCTGGAGCGATGCTTGGGCATGTTCTGTGATATAGTTGAGTGAGCGTGTGCACGTGCGTGGCGAGCTTGAAAAAGGTTCTCCTGGCGCCTATTACTCGGATTCAATCTGAATCTAGGTATGAAACAAATAAAACGTACGTGTATATGTGTTTGAAACTATTTTCACAAAACATTATGTAACCCCGGACGACAGAACACAGCGGGTTCGTAAAAGGGAATCGTCAATAGAAAGCCAGAAGGAGAACTAGTGTCCGCAGATATATAGACGAGGGTCCGGGTTACAATATATATATATATATATATATATATATATATATATATAATTAATGATGTAAAATGTGTGTATTCATAATTATATATATTACTTAACAAAATTTTCATGTTTGTTAAACTTTAAAAAAAAAGTTTTTTATTAGTATGATTTTTAATAATTAGATCATGTTCCAGAAAGCAATAACTATAAAAATGCATGTGGTTTTGTTTATTTATGCTATTTAAGGTGAAGAGAGAAAGAAATAAAACTTTTCATTAAAAAAAAAAAAGCTAAAAAAAAGATTTACCTATTATCCTCAATTGCAAAATTTCTAATTATATTTATGGAGATATCAATGAAAACAAACCTAAAGAAAACTATTACAATTAATTTTGATGCCATCAAAAAATAAAAATTAAAATAATAATAATAATTTTTTTTATTCAGAGAGTGCTCCTGTAAATATATATTTGCACATTAACATTGTTAAATATAACAATTATATTTTAAAATGTAAATTTTAATTTAGCTTTATTCAAATTCAGAAATTTATTTATATAATATTAAAATATTTTGTTTAATTTACATTAAATCTTTAAAAAAAATTGTTAAAGCAACCAATTAAAAAAAACCATGGCCTTTACAAGTTGGGTGCATTTGGTTCTAAAATAAAGTTAATTATCTTTAAAATATTAAATTACCATGGAAATTTGAAGAGTTTCCAGTTAATGAAAAAAAAAGAATTCAGTTAAGTTATTCTATATGCTGCTTAATATATATAATTAAAGCCAGAAAAATGATTTTGATTCTCACATATTTGTATATATTTGCAATGATGGGGTAAAACTTTAATTAGATTGCTCAATACTGAATAACATTTTGGTTTACTCGAAAATACTGGAACTTATTGTGGACACTATAATGCAATTTGACAATTTAATATTATAAGAAAAATTGTCAGTTAAATATTATAAGAAGAAATTACCCAAGAAGAGAAGGATTTATACATAATCAACATATCTGAATTCCTCAACTATAAGTCACAACAATCAAAAAAGAAACTTGTTTATAAAAAAAAATGGCCAAGTTAAATAATTTGTAAATTAATATATGATAATATGATTGTATGGCTATAAGTCTCAATTTTAAGTTAGTTTTATAGTTTAAGAAAAGTTGTACTCAAAAAAAAATTTAAAAATAAGGTAAATGGGTTAAGATTTTTACAATGACTTTTACTAAATAAACAATAAATAAAAATATTTTCTGCCATTATATTTTCTTTTTTATTATGTTAATTCTGTAAATATGTAAATATAAAACAATTATATTGTTTTTATTCTATTATGTTAAATAAAATTATTTTTATAGTTAAAAATTTTCTTTCTCATAAATTTTCTCATTCGAATTACAAATATACTATTTTATATTACATCAGAATAATATAATAAACATGGATAAATAAAGTGATGATCAGAAAAGATGACTGGATCTGAGGCTCATCATTATCTGGAACTGCTATTAAATTAGATTAATAAAAAAAAATTGTTTAATCACTCCACCATGCACACAGTCCCCCATTGTTAATCATATTTTTCTAGACTGAAATAATTCATACTTTTTTTTGTATGTGGGTGAATATTTGTTACAATATATATATAATCTATGATACTAAATTTTGTCAGTATTATTTAAAAATCAATTGAGCTGAAATATAATAAAAATCTAGGTAGATTTTTAATTTCTACTTAAGCAGCTTCATCAACTTAGTGTCAGCTCCTATACCTCACTTTGATAAAGTAGAAGAAAATATTTAAATAAGTAGTCTTTAATATTTAATGCAGATCATAAAAATATTTTAATATATATTACAAATCAGAAACTGTTTAAATAATTGAAAAATGGAATGTTTTTATACTAATCATAAAAAAACAATCATTAATTTTTTGCTTAAAAACCAATTTAAAATCAATATTCTACATAATTATATGTAATCAAAGAGGATTTGAACCCAGACTTTCAAGTTTCCTTTGATCATCCATTCCATTTTATACAACTGTATACAAACACATACATGTGAAAAAGATAAATGATCTCCCATATATAAATTTCATGCTGAACCAGCACCTATCAGTTGGTCTGGATCATCATCTCCCATATATATATATATATATATATATATATATTGTGCCCTTTTGTATGGGTCACCATCTAATTTTTGTGCTAATCTATAAAAAATTTTAAATTTAAGATATATTTGAATATGTGATGTTAATTTTGCTTATGGTAATATTTCAAAAGGTTTAATTAAAGCAATCTATGAGTATTTGATATGTGAAATTGTGCTGATATAGAGAGAGACATTTTAAATGATGATGAGTATAATATATAGTTGGGAAAAATGGCCATAATCAATACTGCATTAATAGATTTAATAAATAAATATTTAAAGCTAAAGTATTTAAAAAGACAAGTTGAAATTAAATGCATATGTTTATTGTTGATAAAATAATATTATAAAAGAATATAAATATTTTAATTATTGTAAGTACTTAAATAGAAGACTAATATTTGATTTTAATAATATTGGATAATTATTTTAAAATCTATTATAATATCTTATTTATTTAAAAAATATTTATTTTAAAAAATGCAATTGTTAGTTTATTTTTAGACGTTGACAAGCGTTTCTTGTGTTATAAAAAAAACAGATGTTAGTTAGATATACACAAGCATGCTTGGAAGTTATCTAATAAAGTTGCAAAACTATTTTAAAAATCATGTTATAAAATTTATAAATAATACGTGAGTTATCACGAGATAAAAATAAAGATAAATCAATGTAGAATATTAAATCTGATTTTAAAATATTGTTTTAAAAATATAACGTATAAAAAAGACTTAGTTTATTTAAAATAATTTTATAAAAGTTAAAATTAAAATCAAGTAAGTAAGAATATTTTTTAAAAAATGTTTAATGGATTTAAATAAACGATAAAGATTATTTTAGAAATTTAATAATGTAATAAATATTAAATATTAAATAAGTCATTATTTATTTTTAATTTTGTGTTGTTGGTAAAATATGTAAATAAGCCAGCAAAGTTGATTGTTTAATCTACCAATCAAATGGGAAGTTTCTTCCGGTATAAAAGCTCAGTTCAATTGTTAGGAGAGGACTTCGTGATTGATTTTTCAAGTTAATTGTGTTATTAAAAATAGCTACGTAAATTTTGTAGACGCTTTTAAAATCATTTTTCAAAATTATAAAAGTGTCTTTGTAAATAAGTTATAGAAATTTTAAATGATAGTCATGCAGTGTTAATTTAATTTTCCCTATCAATCGTCTTTATATCAAGCTCAATTTACAAGCAAATAGTCATGGGAACATCATATATAGTGAAAATATATCGGAAACTTTACCTTAGAAATATGACAAACGCTGGATTAGTTCGGAAATTTACAAGATGGAGAAAAGTAGTATTTTGGATAGTATATAATTTTAAAAGCTAATTACTATTGCCTATTAGAAAATAGATATTTTAAAGAATAAATACTTTTGTGTAAAGAAAGTATTTTTGCAAGCTATAAATTTAAAAATATATCTTAAGTAAAGATATTAAAAATGAAAGTAGTTTTATAAATACTTGCCTTGTTAAGTCTTTATGTTTAAAAGACTGAATGTTGATAATTTTAAAAGCAAGTCAATTGAAATATAATTAGCTAAAAATCTTAATATAATGGGATTATTATATTGAAATAATTTAAACGCTGGCCGTTTTATAAATAAAGAAGCTTATTCTTACCTGGATGTTTTGTTAAAAAATGCGCAAGAAATATGTGGACGTCCCAGTTAATTTAAAATAATTAAATGATAGTTTTTCATAAAACTAAAGACTAAGCTAAAATAATAACTTTTGAATAATATTTTAAAAATAACTAAATCAGGATCCTATAAACTATTTTAATTTATTTTATTTTCTTGTGGGGAACTTATTTTTAAAAAAAGAACATTTTCGTTTTTTCATAAACTTTTAAAAAACACGTGGTGGACCGGAAACAGGAAATGGTGTTCTAGTGAATATGTGCCTACGATTAAAGAACTTTATGGTGAAAAGGAAACATCGCTGGAATTATGTAATATGAATTTTGTTTTATTTATCTAATATAAAAGTTAAATAGTATTAATCTATTAAAAATAAGATAGGTACATTTCTTAAAATAATAACTAAAGTAATATAATAATTAATTGCATAAGTTTATTTTATAATTAATATAAAACGTAATATGTTAAAGAATGATCGTGAGTGTAAATGTGAATTATTTTATGAAGCTGTAATTCCGAAGAATATTGGAAGATGGACTGTACATTAAATCATTATTGATGGTAAAAATTGTATAATAATAATAATTTTAATGTATTTAATATGTTTTCTTTAGATCAACCGAATGATATGTTATTTTGAATGAATGTATGATTATTTTAAAAATACACACACATTATATTGGCAGTGACAGTTTTATTTAAATATGCATAATTTGAATTTATGAAATAAATACGATGCAACATTACATAAGAAGCTTAGAAATAATTATATGATTCTTTCGTTAATAAATTTTGATATTGTTTTTATGTTATAGTATTAGAATTATATTTATTATTTATAAGTAATTATTTTTTTTATTGCAAATTAGGAAGAGAGTTAAAAGTCTATATTTTATTTTTATTTTATTGGACAAATTAAGTTAAGTTTTATGTAGAAGTTTATGTTTGAATTAAAGGTTTACTGAATATAGATGACGTAGTATAAATAGTTTGGATAATTAGTGGTTATTTAAAGTTGAAGGTTGTTTTCCCGGAATTTTAGATAAGTTTTAGAGGATGTTTTGTAGTTAAAAGTTTATTAAGAAGGAGTAGAATAACACATAAAGTAAAGTAATAATTTTACATAGAAAAGAATCATAGAATTTATCTAATATAATACTTTATGAATTTGAAATTAATGAATGATTTAAATAATATTATTATTTCAACAACACATATATGTAATGCATATTTAATAAAACCTGTAACATGAATTGCATTAAGTGAAATATAAAGTTATAATCAATTCTTGGTTATTACATTACAAGGATACATTAGTTTCTATATTATGCTATTAAAGTAATGCTGATAGTAAAGTAAACACATACTAGTACATGATGAAATGAATAGCAGTAATACTTAAGTGATGTAGCAATTTAATTAGTAAAGTTTAATTGTTTACATATGCTACATAAATATTGTTTACATAAATTTTTCTATGTAATAATTGAGATTTACTGATGCTTGTTTAAAGTCTAAGTTTTGAAAACATACTTCAATGTTGTTAGTACAGCATTTTAAAGAATGTATAATTACTTATTAGGAGTATGAATTAATAACAGTGTAAACATATTGTATTATTATTTTCTTATTTATTTTCTTTGTTTTCATAATTTTGAATTGTAAATATTGTAAATAAATTCTTAGTTGAAGTTAATGTAAATAAATTTGTTTAATTTGTTTTAAAAGTGTGTCGAGTTCATTATTTTGCACCACAGCATTTGACAACAGATAATTTGAACAAACATAATATTTGCACAATGTGAATTTATTAATATTATTTTAGAAATAAATACAATATTTTCCTGATTATCATTTATAAGAATTGATTGACATTAATATATCATATTACAATGGTCATAGAGTAATTATCATTCATAAGATGGTTATAATACACAATATAAGAGTACAAGATTATTTATTGCCACATATTAATAAATTGTAAGATTTTGATCTATTCCAAAATTAAGATACTATATGAAGATAAAAGATATACACATGATTATTTATTTATTTAATGATTGATGATATAACAGAAATAGATAAGATTAAGTTATACCCTAAGATTAGTATTGAGTATTATTATTATTAAAATAAGTTAGGTGTATTTAGGTTTGATATAAAATCCCATATCATACTTATTTACATGAGTTATCATTACTTTAAGATAATTAGAAGAACCTGAGATTATTTAATTATATTTTAAAAATTAAAAGTTAAGATTTATTTATTTTATTATTATTAAAGATAATTTATTTTATTTTAAAAGCCATAAGAATGCTGTAGAGGTAGTAGTAAGTTAATAAGGAGGTGACAGTATTCTTATGCCATTGAGACAATGTCTTTGGAAGATATTGACTCAATGTAAATCTACTTATTGCTTTGTAACTTTACTTCACAGTCTCATGATTTTAATAAATACTTATTTAATTAGTACATACTATAGAAATATATTGATTTTGATAATTGATAATAAATTTAATTAGAATATGATAATATAAAAGTATATTAAAGATAGATATGCAAATTTTAATTAAGCATTATAATTTAATTGAGCTAGTCGTATTTCAAATTATATTATACATCGAGAAGTAAGGGTACAATATATATATATATATATATATATATATATATATATATAAGTGCTCAGTTTATAATGATCCAGACCAACTGATGAGTACTTGTTCAGTACAATATATGTATATTGGAGATCATTGAATTCTTTCACGTGTATGTGATAGTGAGCAATGATTGTTCAAGATAAAGTGAATGACCAAAGGGAGCTTGAAAATATGAATTCAAATCACCTCTGATTACATCTTGCTTAAATTATGTATACTAAACTTGTGTCCAAATGAAATGGTGACTGATGATTGGTTTTCTCTTCAAGCTTCCTGCAGCAGCATCCCTGAATTAACACATTGTACATAGCAACATAGTTTAACTATTTACTACAAAGTTTTAAACTGTTAGCATGTTTAGATTAGGTGTTATGATGTGATATGTGACAGTATGTTTTGTACCTTAACTCACGATAGAGCATGCTAAGATTAAATTTTGTTTTCAGTTGGAAAAAACTAGAAATGTTTAAAATGATTTAAACTATGTGGCATGATAAAGTGATGAGATTTCCTGATTGGTAGAAAAGCAATAATACAATCTACTATGATATAAAACATATTGTTACATTTCATGTCATAAATCATAATCTAGACATTCCTAATGACTTAAAGAAATGTGTGGAGAATAGCTAAACTATGCCACTACTTAACACATCTACTAAATGAAAGATGTCATAGCAGACAGCTTGGATAGAGAATCAATCATTCAGTCAGTGGTACATATAATTTATTTAAATAAACAATAATTAATATACAATAATAAAAGCACTATCAATAAAGTTAAATACTGTCAACAAAAAATAAAATAAATAGGACTAAAAAAATAACAGAAACTTTTATGTAAGATTTAAATTTTTACCTGAACAGTTTCTTAACATATGAATCAATGCTTGTCAGCTTAATTATGATAACTATAGTCAAACTTACAAAGGCGTGAAGAACATATTTGCATTAAACATATAAGAATGCTATTTAAGTAATATTTTTATTAACATCATAAAATATTATTGAAATTAAAAAAATTTATATAAAAGATTTCTTATTTTTAGAATTAAGATTGTCTATTCTGATAAGCTTTTATTGGAATAATGTGTGAAGTCATTGATCCACAGTAATACCTCTCATTTCTAAACTGAAATTTATTTATTTTTTCATATGACATAGCATAGATCGGGAGGCGAACCCGCAACAATCGTCTGCAACCAACTGCTTGCTGGTATGGCGGCTGCGCTAACCTCTCGACCAACAATGCTATTTCTCAGCAGAAATTGAACCAAGATCAACAATCATGCTAACTTTTTCCGTCTGCTCATTCAATTTTAGCAAGTAATAAATATATATTTAAAAACTATATCAATCTTAAATCTATTTGCGAACACAAACATTATAGCAAATTGTGTGTGACTACTTCTTTATAGATATTTTCTTTTAACATTATAGATACTGTAATATCGTACATCGATATGTCATAATTGAAAATATTATTTTTAGTAATCTTGAAGGCTTTTTTTTTTAATTTTGTGAATGATGTATACAGATTTTTTGCTTTATTTATAAAGATTGATAATGCTAATAATAATAATCTTTTCTGTTAAAACTGTCTGAAAATAACAAGTATAGAAAATTATATTTTGAAATGTTTATTTTAATAATCATGCATTAGTGTGTTTCACAAGACAAAAATTGTTTATGATAATTGTTTACAATATTGATTTAATATAAAGATTGCAAACCTGAAAATGTTCTGTTCCACATCTTTTGTGCTATTTTTAAGCCATCCTGTAAGTCTCCGTTTTCTCTAATTGTTTCGTTTAAAGCAATAGCATGTTGAATAATAGCGTCATGAAATGTACCAGCATAATATGTCATCTAAAATAAGTTTAGTTCAAATACTGACAGTTAAACTTAATATTTGATAAGTGAAGTAATACTACTATTAAGTTAAAAAATTAATTACCATAACTACAATCATTTATATAAGAATTATATAAGTATGCTTTAAAAATTTAGATATATATATGTACACACTTTTTGAGATACAAAGATACTATATCAAATTATCATTTCTGCAGCTTGTGTGTGAATCCAAGTTAGATAGATGAAATTTTTTCATATTCTAATTAGATTTAAGATTTTTGTTTTAAGTAGATGGCGTTTAGCCAATTTATTATTCGTTTAAATTCTTGTGTCGAATGGTGAACACAGCAATGTATTAAGTCATGATTGGTCCAATTACTTAGATTATACAGTGATTAAGATGAACCAGCTCACAAATATAATAAAATTAAAAAGTGACTACTCAGAAGTGATTGATAAACTGTATCTGTACCTTAGGATAAACCTGTTAGTTCTGAGGTCTAATCAATATGGTCATGAAAACAAAAATAAAATTGCTGAAATGCAGATATGCTGTATGTTCAAAGAGATCACCAAATGAATTCCAGCAACAATCATTGACTTAAAAGTTTGCATATAGTGATTGTCTAACCCACTGATGAATAACACTATCACAGACACTAAGGACAGACTATGAAAACACCCCCAATGATAAGAGTTCAGCAGATATGATACCAGTGACCCAAAGAACCAACCAGATTTATAAAGAATCCAATCCAGATTAAAAAACAGATCAAGTGATGAATATAGACCCAAGAATGATGAAGACAGCCCAAAATATTAAGCAAGAAAACAACATAAATTTTTACTAAGCTATTTTAAGAACCGTCCTTCAAAGCTAATAACTTTGTCTAGGGAAAGAGAATGTTGCAACTCATCCTAACTCAGCAGAAGTAATAAACTTGTTTTTACTATAATATTATTATCAAAGATTATATTCAAGTTATTGTCAAACTAACTAATGAAATGTCAATAAAAGGAAATAAATAGTCAATGGCACAAACAGATCAATTGGAAATTTAGATCCGTGAAACTGATTGTTATTAGTAAAGATAGGAATCTTGATATTTTAAGATGTAAAACAGACAGCAACTTTCAGATGTTAAAATGTTATCAGACAATTGTCAAACATTGAATGGCATGGCAGTATGTTTATTATCCACAATATTGTAAAATGCAATAAAGCATGCTCAAGCTTCGAATAGAGTCAAGCCATGTGCAGGCTGGAAATGTTAGATCACAGCATTTGCTGCTATCCATTACTTGTACTGCTAACAACTAGATTTACCTAGTTTGCTAATCATAATGAAGGTGAACATTGTGTGTGTGTATATATATAGTATGGTGAATACATATAATAAATGCAAGAGTTTTAATTTTTAAATGACCTGGAATATTTCTCTCTGTTATACGACAGGAACACTAAACACCCAATACTGATTAGTAAATGAATATCTAATTATTTTTTAGCTTATGAGTAAAACAATGATTTATTAAAACCATTAAATTCTCATCAGCAATAATTGTTAGCACTGGAAAATATTGCTTTTTTTTTTAACAATATGTCTATGAGGAACCTCCAGTGTATTATTTAATGGCTTTTTTACTTTTATATACAGTGAAGCAATGAAATTCAAACAAACAAAAACAAAAATAATCAAAAAAAAACATTAAAAATTTTAAATTTCATAAATTTTAGCTTGCATGACCAATACTTTTTCCATCTCTGAGCATTGTATGCAATCGTGTTTTAAAAAAATTAAATTTGTAATCTGAAAGCACTGTATGTAATCTTATTTATTTATAATAGTTCTTTGGCTTATGTTAAAAGCATGTACATTTTATTCTTCCTTTATACATACTAAAAACTGATACTAATTTTAAAGCATCAAAACAATTAGAGATCTAATATTTTGATAACAAGCCCATTATTAGAGATATATGAGAGAGAAAAGTTATTTAAAAAAAAAAATTGTCCACAATGTATTTAATAGTGACAAAAGTCAAACATTTTTGTATTTACTTTATTTAAAAAATAAAAATATAATATTGTTAGTTTTTTTTCTTATTCTTACTGTTGAGTGAATGAATGAGTGAGCATACACTCAGGAAAATATATGTAAATGTGCCCTCATAATTTATTATTGGTAATTATATTATTATTACAATTATTTTAAAAAAATGCTATAATGCTAATTTACATATGATATGCATATTATATATATATATAAAAGAATCTACATATTATATAATTGAATATTTATAAATATAGTAATCAGATATATTTTAAAAATTTTATCCACTTAGGAGTGCTTTCGACTATCCTCATGATCTTTGTCAACTAACTCTTTAAAAGTTCTAACCTTTCCACAGTTCTGTGATCTTAATGTTTGTTGCCTGCCTATTAATTAAGTCATGTTTGTATATTAGCATAGCTTCTTTTATTATTTTTGTTGTTGTTGTTGTTGTTGTTGTTTTTTCAATTTGCAATACTTTAACATTATTGCAATTGAAGTTAAAACCATTGTTAAAAAGAGTTCAGAAATTGAATCAAAATTGCAAAGTAGATAATAATGTTTCAGCATCCATTTTTCATGACCATAATAATTAACATATTTATGGTTTTAACTTCAATTACAATAACATTAAAATATTGCAAATTGAAAAAAATAACAATAAAAGAAAAATAAAAGAAGCTATGCTAATATACAAATACAAACATGACTTAATTAACAGGCAGGCAGCAAATGTTAAGATCACAGAATTGTGGGAAGGTTAGCCTTTAAAGTGTTAATTGAAAAAGACAACGAGGATAGTCAAAAGTGCTCCTAAGTAGATAAAATCACAGAATTGTGGGAAGGTTAGCCTTTCAAAGTGTTAATTGACAAAGACTATGAGGATAGTCAAAAGTGCTTCTAAGTAGATAAAATTTTTAAAATATATCTGATTACTGTATTTATAAATATTCAATTATATAATTACATATATTGCTTCAAAGAAATATAGACATCGAATTAGAATATAATTATATAAGAATCTGTGTTATGTATATGTTAAAAAGGACTGTACACCTATAGTTCTATAAACAATACAAATTCTATTTTAATCAAAGTTTATCAATAAAATGTAAGCTAATATATATGCCATGTACATGAGGAGGTCTTGGAATAAAATATAGTGTATGTTACAGCTCCACCATTCTTCTGTACATTAAACAAACCTTCAAACTAGTAAAACTATTATTATTATTTTAAGTGTTTAAATGTGTTTTGAATTAAAATAAATGAAAAATAAGTCCTGTATAATTTATTGCAGTGTCAGACGGGGGGGGGGGGATAAGGTCGTCAGAGAATTCCAATTCTGCCACTTGAGATGCTCTAGCATCTTATGTACTCCTAAGCAATAAATTCATTCAATTATTTATTTATTTTTTAAAGTGAAAAGTAATAATATTAAGCAAAATTTAGCCAGAGGAAAAGTGATAATACTAATATATAAATTTAAGATTTATTGAAAAAAATCTTAACAAACTTTTAAAAACAACAGACACATATCTTGACATAATGAATAAATAGCTTCTAATTTGTTAGAAAATTCTAAGCTTTTTTTTATTTTTGGACACTTTCATATGTCTGTCAGTCTTTAAGAAATATTCTTTTTTTTTTTTTGAGTACATTTAAAGAGATATTTTTTATAAATAAATTCAATTCTTGAATATTATATATTTCTAAGAATCCATGATGATAATACATTAATGTGTATAATTGTAAAATGAATATTTAGATCTTATAATCTTTTATATAATCTACTTCTCTAAGTTAAAATAACTAAAATAATGAAATAAAACTATACTACAATTTAATTTACAAGTGTCTCATGATATGAATGCACTCATTTTGATGATATTATCTAGGATAAATATTAAAGATTATTTAATAATTCTTTTATAAAAAATATATCCAGGACAATCCATGATTATTGTGATTATCTTCTTTATGAATGGAACTTAAAAGCCAATAACCTATGTAGATGCTGGAAATGGACTTAATAAAGTCACTCATAAATATAGCTCTGAGTTCGAATCTCTAAAAGTTTATTTATAATAATTAAGCTGTCTAAAACATAGACATCTAAATGAATAAATAAAGCAATTTTATTAAACTATAAATTATGTAAGATTCAATTTTATTTACTAACACAGAGATCATATGTAATTTAAACAGAAGGGATTTATACTCTACACACATGCACTGTAATGTAAAATGAATAAAGAAACATCTTCATGCTCTCAAATTAAAATAATTTAGATTGGCCTATACAAATAAATTTAGGTACAAAAACAAGACAGCTGCTCTAATATTTTCAAAAGTATTTAGCTTGTGCTTTGGTTTTGAGAGTATTCTCAGTACTCAACAAGACATCACTGAGTTATTATAACAACATTACAATGCATGTACTTAGGAGTGTAAATCCATTCTGTTTAAATTAAACTATAAATTATTATTTTAATTTTTTAGACTAAATGCAAAGTTTAAACTCAATTAAAGTTAATATTTGGTCTGAAAGCTAAACAGTAAATTATAAAAAATGATTAGTAAATACAGTAATTAACATGCGTCAAAGTAATACATCACACTTATAAATTGAATTGTAGAAGTTTTTTAGCAGATGAAAACAAAACTATATTGATAAATTTATATGTATGAGTAAAAATATAGGCCAATTGATAGTTTTTTACTATTTGGAGAAACATTTAATTTTTCCCATAACATTCAAGTCTATAGAGTTTAGAAGTTTATTATGTATTAATTAAAAAAATATTTTTTAACAAATAATGAGCCTATTTTATTATTAAATGCCATCAAGTTGACTCCTGTCCTAACCATGGATTCAATTTTGATCTTTCTTTTTATAAAACGAAAGCTTATGCATTATTTTAAGGAAAAAAATTGAATTTCATCTTTCAGATGTGCCAATTAAGATAATATTGAGTAATTAATACATACAGTGGGTAGTGTTTAAGAAATGACTTATTTATTGCTATCCTATCTATATCCCCAGATAAATGTATATCTTTCAATGATGAGGAGCTGTGGAGCTAGATCTAGTGCATTTATATTTTTTAGATCAAAAAAATCATTCCTACTGCATGTTTTTTATTATCAAATTACCAGTTTAAAATTCAAAAACAATTTTGATCCTAAGCCAATATTCTTGCAAAGTTATATAGATTTGACACTAGTTTAATATATATGATCCTCAGTTTTTTAAATAGCTGCAGGCATCTGTATGTTTTGGTCAAGATTATTATAAAAACAATAAAACATCACATGACTTTGGGCAAATGGCCTCGAAAGCGCTTAGCGTATAGTCATTTTTGGAATCTGTATAGCTTCTCATTCAAGTGTTTCATACACTTTTTAATTTGTATATTATATTACTTTTAAATAACAAATTGCATTTCTCTAATCCTAGTTCTGCCACCTACTATAAGCCTGAGTATTCAATAGATGCCTGATGGTACTTCTTATCTCCCTAAACAGTGTTATCTTATTCATATTCCCAGCCTAATTTTGATCTTATGACTTAAATCAGTGAGGAGCTTTGGATCTGAATTTTTGGGTTCTATTGCATCTTTCTTCCAGTAGGCTCTTTTTCTCCTTTTTTTACTATTAAGTTAGCAGTCTGAAAATCAAAAACAACTTAATGTTTTGAATCTAACAAACTTGCTTTCATACTTATATAGATCTGACATCTGTTCAGTATCCATATTTTGAAAGCAGAACTGGAATAGTAAAAATAGTTTGCTTTTTAAAAGTAATGTATAAGCAGTTGGTTTTAAAATAATCCTGACAAACATATGTAAATACCAACAGTTATTTAAACAACAGAACATCAAAATGTATAAATACTAATCTGATGTCAGATCTACATGACAATGCAAGAAAGTTGACTTAGAAACATTAAAATGTTTTTACATTTCAAATTGGTAGTTGGATAATAAAAAAAGGGTAAAAGACAACTGCTACTATAGATATAAAAAATATAAAAAAATAGATGAGATTCAAATCTTCTCACTAATGAATGTCATAAGCTAAAACTAGTCTGGGAATGTAGATAGGATATAATTTGATAAGGATTTATTAAGCATTGCCATCTGGAACTTATTGTTACTCAAACTTACACCAGATAACAAAACTGAAATAGATGTACAATTTGCTTTTTGAAATATGACCATTCATCTAAAAGTTTTTTCCAAGTTTATTTAATTGAAAATCTATCCAGCCAATATTAGCAAATAACAAATTTCTTGACTATTGAGTCCTTAGTTGATAATGATAACCATGGTAAACAAAAGATTGTCAACCATTTTTATGCCTTCATTATTATTTTTGAAAATTTCTTCTAAACCATATCATCATAATATTCATGTTGGTAATACTATCTTTTTTCATCATTTTTTAGTTTTTTGGTGAGAATCGGTATAAAATTCATATCATCAATATAATTAAAAATATTGATTTTTTTTATCTACCAATTTAATCCATGTTTATGTTGTTCCAATCTATTTTACAATCAACAGAAAAGTTATTGATGAAACTACAAAATAAATTGTTTTATTCTGCAGAATACTTAGAATTACTAAGAATTATTAAAATTTTAACTATGTTTTATAAAACTCAAAGCAGGGTTGTCTTTGTAATAGACCATTTGTTGGTTTTAAAGATAAAAAACATATAATTGTATAATAGTTGTTTAGATAATATTTAAATAATGACATATATATATATATTAAAGTTTGTAAAAGATCTTATATTATCGTGGTTAGCATATGTACCTGCCATATCTACAACGAGGTTTAAATCAAAACTAGTAAAAGTTGAAAACTGTCCTAAGTTTTAATCAGTCTTTAGATTGCCATTATAAATAACTAGCTTTTTATAGCCAATCGGATTAGCCATTAATATTATTTCGTAAATGAATATCTAGCTAATGTTAGCTAGAAGGGGGGAAAACCCATTAAAATCCTTTACTATTTAGTAGTTAACGCTAATGTGCTATAGAAGGCTGATTTATTTAAAACCTAAGAACTTTTATTTTACTTTTTCAATTTGCTAACTTTTATTTTACTTTTTCAATTTGCTAACATAGAATATTTTTAAGTTGCATTCATTTCAATATATTTCAGTCTCTTTAAATAGTATTAAAATTTTTAAAAACCCAAAGTTTATTACCATTTTGATGATTATAACTGGATTACGGTTTTTGATTTTTTTCTTACTATTTTTAAAATATTTTCTCTTATTTATCATATATACATAAGTATATATATATATATGAATGACAATGCTGATGTATGCCATTATTATCATTTTCAACAATTATCAATTTGTTACAGAATAAATATTAATTTCACAATATATAGCCTTTCTTTTCTATATCACATTAACAATTATTGTTATTTCATTTATCTATCTCATGTGTGGCCTCTTTCTAAGTCGCTACCCATCTCATATGTGACTTCATCTAAGTTGTTTACGATTTATTGGAATCCAGTTTAAAACTTTAGTTTTCCAGCTATTATCAACTTTTCTAAAAACATGTCTCTTAATTCTGCCAATGAAATCAATGACATTTGTTTTTTCTCTCAGCTAAATATTTCACTTTGATTTTTTCTGTCGTTACTAACATACATCTCTCCATACTTCAATGAGTGATCTAAAATTACTGAATTGTTATTTTATTGCCCAAGTTCAGATCCATTAGTAAGGACAGATAAAATTTATTTATTAAAAACTATTTTAAAAATATAGACATATTTCCTATGAATATTAAACTATTTCTCTAAAAATACACTATCAAGGTTTAATTCTATGATTAATTTCATTCTTTATTTTCATCGGTATTAATAATCTAATCTAGATAATTGAAATTGTTTTTTTTTTAATTCATGATTATCAATTTTTATTATCTTCTGAAAAAATCTATTGTACATTAGGTTTTTTTAAAATAGTTATCTTTATCCTACTTTCTTGTTTTCATCTGATAACAGTTGCAACATTTCCTGAAGTTTTGAAGCATTATTTTGCAAAAATAACTCTATCATCTATAAAATCTAAATGACTTAGATAATCTTCATTTTTTTCATTTAATCCATAAATTAGTTCTTGTAAAACTATGTAAAACGTGTTAGAGATATGGAATCATCCTGTTAGATTGCTCTTTTTTAGCGTTATTTTTTAAATGCTTTTATTGAAGTTGTACAATTAATTTGTTTGGTGGTATGTTAATTTTTAAACTTTTGATCTTTTTTAAGTTAGAATGAAATTTTAAAATTGATGTTTAATACAATTACAATCAATAAATACCAGACTAAACCATATGGGATAATAATTTTTTCGTAGGTTATATAGTTTCTTCGATATGAAACAGAGAGTAATAAGAAAAGATCAAAAATAAAATACATAGGTAAGAGAACAAATATGTGTTAGTGACATTATTGAAAGAATTAAGAGGCTGAAGTGAAGTTGGGCTGGATATATTGTTGAAGAGATGATAATAGATGGATAGTTGAAATCTTAAACTGGATTCCAAGAAATTGTAAAATACCAAAAAAAAAACACATGTGAGATGTATGGATAAAATAAAGAAGTGTGTGAGAATGAAGTGGAGAAGAGAGGCTAGAGATCAGAGAGGATGGACTGAACATGGAGAGACCCTCATAACTGCAGTAGATTAATAATAGTTGACAATAATGATTATGATGATATATACATATATAATTATGTACACATATTAAATATGATATATAAGGAGTATACATTTTAACTTATAACAGAAATAGCTAGTGATGTATATACCAACTATAAGTGGTAAGTCAATTTAAAATATAATAAAAATAATAGATATTTTTATCTCTATTATTTGAATATAACAATATATTCTAATTATTGCTGTAAAACTTTGATAAATATTTTTCAAAATTTGATAATACCATGGGTCTATATCTTGAGTCAAAGCTTTAATCACCATGAAAATATAGAAGCAAATCATGTCTTAACATCTACAATTCTTCAGTAAAATGGCATCTCATCTTCATTGGTTCTTTCTATAACTTCTTTCAATTCTTGGATTGATTTACTGTACTAAAACCAATTTTAAATCCAGCTTATTCTTTTATTTATTTTGAATCCAAAGATCAAGAATATGAGTTGTAATTATCTTACATAATTAAGATGTTGTAATTGTAGGAAATACTTTGTGTTTTTTTTCTGTATTGCTATATAATTTTTTATAGAACTCTTTCACACATTTCATAATGTCATCTCTTTCTTAATAATAGTTCCATCTTTTCTTCTTATTGCTGAACAACTTATTTTCCATGCCAAAATGTTACTTATATTTTCAATATTTTTATTCTCCTTTATAATTTTTCTTGCCTATTCAAAATTATATTTTCTTATATCATTTTACAAAACTCTAAATATTTAATTCTTCTTAATTGATTTTTTAATTTTTTATATTCCTTCTTTTCATCATACATTGTCTTGCCTCAGTTGAACATTTAGTGCTAAATTGTTACTTTTTGAACCAATCACCTTTTTTTCCAAATATCAATTATATTATTATTAATCTCAGTTGAGTTTGAATCAGCTTCAATCTTGATCAATATTTTAAAATAATTAGCGAATTCTAATTCAAAATCATTGGAGTGTTTTTGAAGATAGGAATATCAACTGTCAACACTGTCTCTGTAGTTTACATTAGCATCCATCTCATTTCCCTTTTATCTCTAATTGAAGATCACTTCCTAACTTAAATATATTAAGAATGTTACAGTCTTAAAATACATATTTTCTGTTAATCAAAATATAATAATTTTATTTTGCTGTACCTTCCTTTGAATGTTTTTATAACTATTTCTATTTAACATTTTTCTAAAAAAAAATCACAATACACAATTATTGTTGTTGTTATTATTATTTTGCAAAATCCATAAACATATATCATCTTTCACTTCTGCCACTATGGCCAAATTTATCTGCAGCATTTTCACTTTTTAATCATTTCCCAATTCTAGCATTAAAATCTCCCATGCTAGTCTTGCATTGGTGGTCAAGAGGTCAGCGCGACTAACTTGCACTAGCAGGCAGTGGCCTGGGTTGCGGGTTTGTGTCCCAGCCAATGCTATGATACTTAAAAATATATATATATATCTCCCATGCTAAATTTAAAACTATTTACTACAGTCAAAAGCACTTTGTACATCTATATAAAAATCCTCTGCTTTTTTTATCACACTGAGAACTTGTTTATAAAACTGAATTTTTAGCATTTCCTATTTTCTATTAAGTTAAATAACTAATTTTGACATTCTGGTTGAAATGCTATTAATCTCTACAATGCTGTACTTCCAATTTTTATTTATAATGAATCCAACTTCACATATGATTTCAATACTTGTGCATTTATAGTAAGGTATTATCTTGATACTCTGTCATTATTAATAATATTACTTTCAATATGTGTGTATCATAATTGTGGTTGTTCTGTTAAGAATCTAAGAGATCCATTTCTTACTAATTTGAATACTATTAGCTCTTTGGTTCATTATATATTCATTTTGTGTGTTAAAAGATGCCTCTTCAATCTTATATTTTATATCATTTGTTTCTTCACAAATTATCTTAACAGCAATAGGGTCAAAACTGCATCCATGTTCCTTTTCATGGTTATAAAATATGGATACATTTGTTGAATTGGAAGCTAATACCAATTCAACAAATGTATCAGTATTTTACAACCATGAAAAGGAATATGACCAAAGTTTTAACTTTGGTGTTGTTAAGATAACTTGCAAAAAAAGAACAACAACAAAAAAGACAAGACCAATTCAACAAATGCATCCTGATTTTACAATCATGAAAAGGAATATGGGCACAGTTTTGATGCTAGTGTTGTTAAAATAATGTGTGAAGAAAGAAGTGATAGAATACTTAAAATCAAATAGACATGTTTTATTGCACAAAATGAATATAAAATGAACCAAAGAGCTAATAGTATTTAAATTAGTAAGTCATAGCCTAATAGATTCTTAACCAAACAACCATGATTATGATGCACATGCATTATTAAAAGTATATACATACTTAATTTAATATATTTTTATTCTCGGTTATAATATTTTTATATTATAATAAAATACATGTCACCTTTCCATATGAATTGTCTCTTCATCTTTTCTTATAATTTATCACACAAAGTCAAATAATGTTCCATATTAGACCGTTCTTCCAATTCGTGTAAAAAATTTTCACATGAAATTGATATGTAGTTGCATTTAAATAAAAATTCATCATTAAGTGGCAGCCTACGCCTTCTACCTTCAATTACAATCTGCTGCCTTGGCTGATGACTTAACATTACCTTCTAGAAATAAGTTCCATAATATACTTTTTCCTATCATGATTGTAAACATATAATTAAAAAATCACTCTTATATTCATTCATTGTGACTTCAAGAAATTCATCTAACATTGACCATGATGTTTTTTGATTTTATAACTCATAGAAAAAAGCCCGTAAACTCACATGCAGAATAATATGTGGTGTTATCAAACAGTTCAGATATTGCTGTTCATCATGTAAATAATAACATAATAATAACAGCTGCAAGAAAAAACGTATGAAATAAATAATAGGAATTTGTTATGAATGGTTCTTTTAACACCTCAAAAAATTAATCAAAAAGTCTCCTTTAAGTTAACCACAAACTTTTTTCTGCAGCCTGATATATGTAAATGTAGATTATTTATACACCGAAAAAATCCTTCAATTACTATAAGAATTGCTTGAAGCATTCATCGGAATTATGAGTTCAAATGACATTTGACTGTTTTAATTTTTTTTTAATAGAAAAAAAAAATCGTGTCATTAGGAAATAGAGACTTCAACTTTTCCAGTCTTTTCTGTCTGATTTCAATTTTGATCCTATTAGTTGAGATAATGTCTGAGGAATTCTTTATGAAACATATTTTTAAATATATTATTTTATTCTACAATAACGATACTTATAATTATTTTATTTTATATACTTACATCTGTTTCTTCGGGGTAAACGTGATTGTAATCCAATAAAGCACGATTGCGAACTTGATTATTAAAAGTGTGGAATTCTTCTGTTTCAGGTTTTCTCAAGGTTAATATCATCACAGATTGATAAATAATTAAAGCTTTGTTATCATTAGCATCTCCTAAAAGTCATACAAAAAAAATTATTCATTTCTTAACCATAGAAAAATTCTAAAATATTTCATAGACTGATACAAATTAAAATTAAGATAGATATATCAATAGTTTGAAATATAAATATGGAAAGAGATGAAAATATATATTGAAAAGTAATCGAAAATGCTTATATATAGGTAAAAATTAAAAAAAAAAAGATTAGTTATATAAGAAGTTTTGTAAAAAAAGTAAATTGATTATATTTTTTTGAGGGATTGGAAAAAAAAAACCATATAAAATCAAAGGGGAGAGAGCAATAATATTTGTAAGCGTAGAATACAACGTTGATATTACATATATAAAAAAAATTAGAAATAGAAGATTGGAAATCAAGATACAATCTGCTTTGAACATATTAAATTCTAAAATATTTTATAGATGAATATAAATTAAAATTATGATTAATAAATATGGAAAGATATTAAAAAATATTGAAAAATAATTGAAAGTTTTTGTATAATATTAGAACAATTAAAAAAAATATAGAAAAGTTTGTCACTTTTATATATGAGAGATGGTGACCTGGGCCAACTCATGAGTGCTGTTTTAGAATGATATGCATCTTGGGGATCATTTGTCTTTTATTGTATCTATATTTATATGAATTTAAAAAGAATGGGGAGCATAGAGGTTGTTTAATATATCTATAAAGATATTACACATGAGAAAGGCAAAGGTGAATAACTAACTTCATGTGTGTGTATGTTTAAAATTAAAAAATCAGATATATTAATCTTTAACTAAAGTTTAAAGTTTATATTTGTGCTAGAGATAATCTCTAGTTTAGTAAATGATTACTAATAATCATTATTATAAGATAATGTTCAATAGTTTCTCTTCCTCTTTCCTTCTTTATTTTTGCTTTTCTAATATATAACATATAATAACCACATTCCACTCTTTTTACACTTTAAAGTGTAAAAAGAGTGGAATGTGGTTATTATAATAATCATTATTGTATTTATCTGAGATGGATGGTATCAAAATTGTGAGTGGAGTGAGTTTGACAATTGTAAATAAAAATATAACAAATTAAGCATTCTATAAAAATAATGTGCGATTAAATTTTATTAATCTAATATAAGGTATTCAATAAAAAAAAAAATAATTTAGTAAAGTCTAAAACTTTTAAATATTTACTGCGATTTTAAATATTTTTTTTTAGTATTTTTTAAAGAAATATGTATGTAGATATTTGAGCAATACTGTGTAGGTATGGATATACAAATTTATATACATAACTGGGTGTATGTATATAAAATCTTTAAACCAGGCAAAACTCTCCATACAGTAGTGCCTCAGTGCAAGCCATAGTAATCAATGGATGCTGGAAGGCATGTGCATAAAATCCCTATCTAGTGCCTACTCATCCAATATCCCCAGACTGGTTTCTCGTTTGTGGCTTTCATCAGTGAAAAGCCTTGGACCTGGGAGCACTGCACCTAGATCTTAGGATCTAATGCAATGCTACTGCAACCACCTTTTATCTCTACTTAATTACAAAACTATAAGTCTAAAATTGAGAACACAATAATATTTTCAATTCAACTTCATTAGCTTATATAATCATATAAGTCTGAACTCAGTTCAGTCCCCATACATTTTTGGTTCTTTGGTTCTTTAATAACCATAGCTACCACTATCCTATTAGGCAGGATTAGTGTTAAACCACATGATCACCATTTCTTATGCTTTCTCATGACTGTTATTAAAACAGGCAAAATTCTCCATACAATAGTGTGACTCAATGCAAGCCAGAGTAATCAATGGATGTCAGAAGTCTTGTGCATAAAATCCCTATCTAGTGCTTACTCATCCAATATTCCCAGACTAGTTGCTAGCTTGGGGCTTTCATCAGTGAGGAGATTTTGGTCTGAGAGCACTACACATAGATCTTAGGATCTAATGCAACCCACCAGCAGCCACCTTTCGTCTCTACTTAACTACAAAACTATGAGTCTAAAATTGAAAACACAATACTATTTCCAATCCAAGCTCATTACCATATTTAGTCATATAGGTCTGAACTCAGTTCAGCCCATACATTTGGTGTCTTTGGTTCTTTAATAGCCATAACCACCACTATCTTATTAGGAAGTATTGGTGTTAAACCACTAAGCATCACATGATCATCATTTCTTATGCTTGCTCATAACTGTTATTAAAATAGGCAAAACTCTCCACTTAGTAGTGCCACTCAGTACAATCCAGATTTTATGCACAAGTCTTTTGGCATACATTGATTACTCTGACCTGCACTGACTAGCACTACTGTATGGAGAGTTTTGCCTGTTTTAATACCAGTTATGAACAAGCATAAGAAATGGTGATCATGTTATGTTTAGTGGTTTACCACCAACCCTGCCTAATAGGATAGTGGTGGCTATGGTAGTTAAAGAGCCAAAGACACCAAAATGTATGGGTGCTGAACTGAGTTCAGACCTATATGACTATATAAGCTATTGAGCTTGGATTGAAAATATTATTAGGTTTTCAATTTCAGAATCATAATTTTGTAGTTAAGTAGAGATAAAATATGGCTGCTGGAGAGTTGCATAAAATCCTGAGATCTAGGTACAGTGCTCTCAGATCCAAAACTCCTCAATGATGAAAGCCACAAGCTAGAAACTAGTCTGGGAATATTGGATAAGTATGCACTAGATAGAGATTTTATGCACAAGCCTTCTGGCATCCATTGATTGCTCTGGTTTGCACTGAGTGGCACTACTGTATGGAGAGTTTTGCCTGTTTTAGTAACAGTTATGAGCAAACATAAGAAATGGTGATTATGTGATGTTTAGTGGTTTATATAAAGTCTTCTGACTATAGAGAGGTAGAATATTTAGATAATAGATTATTTTAACCATACTATATTGGGTCTTACTTCTTAGTAACTTACAATTGCTTGCCATCCTCTTAATAAAAATTATTCTAACACTAGGCAATGCCATCAAATTTAATGATTATGATATATTAATAAATAAGTCAAATTATTGTTATATCCACTTCCACAAAAGTACTTTCAAAAAATTTATTGAATAGATTGCTTTTATACATAGCAATGCAGAAAAGTATTATGAGTACAGGTGTAATTGATACATTGCTTTTATCGATTTAATTAATGCATTTGCTTAGTAGTTTGAAAATGTGAATCAATTAAAAAATATATAAACAACTAAGGTTCAACATAGATTCCAAAGTGGACTTTCGCATTCACTAAGTCAAAAGATAAGGTATTTTCAAGATAAAGTAATTACTTCAACTAAATTAATTTAATATAATAAACATGCCAACTGAGTTTTATCAAATAATATAAAAAACTGAAAATAGTTCATTTGTAAAAGGTTTTTAATTTTCTGAAAATATAATAGCAAGATTTTATATATTTTTATCACATTGAATATCAAGTAAGGAAAGAGTAATAGTTTATTTTTATAAAAATGGATTTTGTAATAAATTTGTGAGATGTAAAATATTAATTGCTTTTATAGAAAGAATATGATTGAAAATAAAAAATTATAGAAAAATCACAATTAAACACGGTATAGAGGAATTTCAAGTAAAAAAAAGTTCATGGCAGAACAAATAAAAGTAATGCACTACCAAGTATTGATAAACAAAATATAAATATGTTTTGTATGCAGGCTTAATTGTAGTTCATAACTGATTTATATAGTCCTTAAAAATTCTCCTTTAATATTTCATTGTCATTATTTTTTGCCTTTATTTATTTTTTCTAAATTGTCATGCTTATCAATGAATTCTGCAGTGATAATGATGATGTTATATGTTGAAATAACACATATATTGTTTTTTATTAATCATATTTTACATTAAAATATTTAATAAGTTCTAAGCTAATGATGTTCAAATAGTACTAATAAATTTTATTAATAAAATAATTCACTTTAATTTATGAAAATCAAGTATACATGTAAAACACAATTATAGAACATCTTATAAACAGAAATCAGTTATACCCCTATATTCACATATGCAGCATATACATATATGCATCTATTAATAAACATATTAAAATTTATACATTATAATCTAC
Source organism: Epiperipatus broadwayi (assembly GCA_028023455.1). Taxonomy (NCBI): domain Eukaryota; kingdom Metazoa; phylum Onychophora; class Udeonychophora; order Euonychophora; family Peripatidae; genus Epiperipatus; species Epiperipatus broadwayi. The sequence continues at coordinate 673,392 of JAQFVV010012491.1, read as the reverse complement.
TTTTTATTTCATTTATAATAAATTAAAAATGATAAAGTGTTAATAAAAGATATTATATAACCTTGGGAGCATAATAATACAGAATCTTTGAAACAATTCCAAATTTAACAATGTATAATATCTTCAAATGTTTCAAGCATATCAGAAACATTGTAAGATATTTTACTGATGCAGTTTAAATATTAATTTACCATTGTGTTACTTTTGCAAGAAACATAATATGGTTAATGATATTTTTTCTTTTGCAAGAAATATAATGAGTCATATATTGTTTTAAACTTAGCACTTTGAAAATATATACGTTTTATTTGTACTAATCTAATGTTTTATTATGATATTGATTGTCCAAGTTCCAAACAATATAACCATTGTTTATAATAGGTAAAACTAAAGTTAGAAAAAGATGTTTGTAAGTGTTTTTTTATTAAGTAATTTTATTCCTGTAAAAATACAATCAATTATTTCAAATATTTAAAAAATGTCTAAATCTTTTATATATATTTATTCTCACAATATTATTTTTTATTTAATATATAATTAAATAATACAAGTTTTGCTTTTCTTAAAAATATTTTTTTTTTTTGTTTTGTCTTCATTTATGTATGTATAATTGTTTTTGTACTATAATTTAAACTTTCTTATATTATTTCATAAATGATCTCAATCATTAGACATTTAATGTATTTATAAATCTCAATATCATTGCCAAACATAAAATGTACCAGTCAGAGACAACTAATCCCAAATTGTCTCAAAACAGATCTTTTATGAACACCAGAATCATTAAGATAAAAAATAAAATTACATGATTATTAAATAAAATATAGTCTTTTATGAAAATAAGACGCAATTGGTCTAACAATGGTTTAATTAATCTCATATTATGTAACTTGTTTATAAGCTTGGTTTTATATCCGCACTTATGATTGTGCCAATGTTATAACTGCAAGTCATACTGTGCGGTCAGCAAATAACGTTATACAATTCCCACGCTGTTCTTTTCCAATGAGTGCTCTCCAACGAATCAGTCTGCAATGAAGCTCTCCAATGAATTGGTCTGCAATGAATGCTCTCCAATGAATTGGTCTGCAATGAAGCTCTCCAACGAATTGGTCTGCAATCTCTCCGCTGAATTGGTCTGCAATGAATGCTCTCCAACGAATTGGTCTGCCATGAAGCTTTCCAAATGAATTGGTCTGCAATGAAGCTCTCCAATGAATTGGTCTGCAATGAAGCTCTCCAACAAATGCTCTCAATATCTCTGCTGCAGTCTCTTTCAGCTACACCCGTGAACTACATTTCCACTGGGCGCTGATCATTAACCGCCAGCACTGATGCGAGATATCTCTACTTAAATACTGCTTACTCAATACTGCTTGACTGCTCTCTATGTTACACTGCTAGATGTTACCCAGTCTTCTTATCACTCTCTGACAACTGCAACAATCAATCAATGCACTGACCAATAAGGTAACGTCTCTTATCTAGAAACATTTGTAATTAGCAAATATTTCTAGGAATTGTCGATCGCCATTACGTCAATGCACTAATTAAATTCCTCAGCTATCAGAGCATGATCTAAAAACAGCCTTACGAATAAATTCTAGTTTTTTCTGGAGTGCACAAACATGTCTGCCATTTTACAAAACACTACACTTGGAGTGGGAGATCTTGTAATATGTTGTAGACAAATCCAAATAAAAAATTAACAACTTAATTTTCATTGTCAATAACATGTGATATATCAAGTAAAATATATTATTGTATTTCTTATAGGATATATGAGCACAGACTATCACACAACCCACCACTTTCTACTCTATCTCATAACACTAATACACCCGAAAACACATATATGTTGAAAAGATAAATAATCACCAATATATGTATTTCATACTAAACAAGCAATCATCAGTTGGTCTAATGTGTTCGGGTGTATCAGTGTTATGAGATAGAGTGGAGAGTGGTGGGTCGTGTGAATTGCTCATATATCCTATATATTACATATATAGACACAGGCATATAATAAGCCTGTTTCAGTTATTGTATTTCTTATAATAGATCTACCTATATTATTTTATTTAACACAAATGTTTTTCATTTTTAGTCTTTAATCTATTGAATACAAACTTATCCAATAAGAGTCAGAGAAGAAAAAAATGAATAAAAATATATGATTTAACTATCGGAACAATTAATTGTCTTTAAAAAAATGAAAAATTGTTTTATTGGTTTTATGCTATAAACTAAAAAAGTTGCTTGTTTGTATTCTATTTGTTCAATAAATTTTAAAATAAACTAAATTATTTTTCTGAGTTGTGTCATTCTGTTTACAAAGATTAGGAATTAAAATACAAGTACAGTATATATATACTTAACCTAGATGTAATTAAAGGGGATTTGAACCCAGACTTTCAAGTCTAGATTCAAATTCCTTTTAAAGCTTCGGAATTAAAAATGAAAAAGAAAGCTCGACATTTATTATGAATATATATATTCTACGAAAGCATTTATATATTTATTGTATATCTATAAATAAAAATAAAATTAATATATTACAAAACAAGAATACAATTTACTGTTATTTTTAATATCAAAATATATAAGATTATCAATGAAAGGAGTTTAAATGGGGAAAAGTAGTCTACTCTATAATTTAAAAAAAAAAAAACAAAAAAAAAAAAACAACGAATAAATTATTCCTGGTAAATATTTTGTTTGTTACACGCTTTGTTTAATTACATTTTCATCTAATTTCCCTTTGAAATATTAGTGGATTTAAGTAACGTAAGGGAAAATTGTTACTGACATTTTTTTTTTTAATTTGACTTTTTAAGTTGCGAACCTATTCAGTAATATTAAAAGACTTTAGAACATTTACAATTAAATTTAAACTTAAAAAATATTTTTTGTTTACTTTTAAACATTTAAATGCATTTATTTTATTAAAAGAAATATTAGAAGGATCTTGCTACTCTTTTTAAAAAATATTAATGATATAAAGTTATGCACTAGTATAAGGTAATATACATACAAAAAGATTATATAAAAATAAATGTATAAAAAGGCGTAAGCTTATGGTTAAGACCTGTAGAGGTCCCTACCTTTGCATTTTTCAGACGCATATTCCTGAGGTTGCAGCCTTAGTAAATATTACTTAAAAATAAATGAATTAAAACTCAATATTAATTTATTAGATGAATATAAAATGAATGATGAAATTTGATTTTCTGGAATTTTTACAATTAGTTCATACAACGATATCTGCTATAAGAAGGTTTCTACTGTGAACAAATTTCTCATTACATTAAGATTTGTACAATGAAAACAAATATTACAATGAAAATAACTTTCGTGAGGCTTTAACCATCAATTTAGTTTATTTATCAGTAATGAAAATATACTATATGCATTTTTTAAAAAAAATATTTTTCTAATACATATAATTTTAGTAATAAGTCTAAAAATAAAAACTTGATTAACATTGTCATAAAAAACTACAAATGAAAAGAATGTTTAACTATCAATAAAGACAAATGGTGTGATGAATGTGATTGGTTAACATGAGACATGTATGAACAAGGCATTTCAGAATCTTTCTGAAAGACAGAGTTAAAAATGTGATTGATGTCATCAAAAAAAATATTTTTAAATAAAGAAGTAGAAATAAAAATAATTTTTAGCGCAAGTGTTGTGTGTGTGTGTGTACATTGAAACAGGAAGTCTTAATGTGTTAAAGAAGGCAAGTAAACATAGATAAAAAATTGATTGAGCAAGCAATTAATAATCTAACTAATAATGGAAGAATAGGTTTTCTCTAAAAACTGTGTGTGCTTCATAAATACCTATTAGCTAATTATTCCATGTCTCCTATATTGGTGGTAACATGTACCCAGAAGCTGAATAGACTTCAACCCAGTAGAATCCCCACTGAAGGTGAAGAAAGGGGATTTAAGTATGAAAGAGTCCTTCCTGGTTATTTTTTCTGTATATCTTATGACTCTAATTGTAATTAATGATTACTATATGAATTGTTTACTAGTAATATAATTTATTATAATTATGTGTAACTAATTGCCATATATATAAAAATATTATCAATTCCAGTTGTATAAATTAATGCTTATTATTAATAAATAATAGATAATCAAACATTCTTAAGTCCTCATTTGTTTTGTAGTAGTTAAGTCAATACATTGCACAACTTGGCACAGTCAGTCAGTAAATTGGAAAAAGCCAACTTGGTGCAGTTGGGCAGGCAATTGAATTGGAAAAACATGAACCTAAAGGGTTGAGGCATGAAAATATGGAGCATAAAGCTAATAATAGGCAGTAAAGAATTGATAGAGATAATGAATATGGCAACTGCTCAGTTAGGCATAGAAGAAATTTGGTGGTAGCTATCCCTCTGAGTGACCTGTTTACATAACTCAGATATCTAAATATTTTGTAATCAATAAAGTGAAAGATAATGTCACTAAAACCACAACAGTGTTACTTTTTGCGATCCAAGATTGATTGAGGTCACAAATCAATTATGTGAACCTGATAATCCTGAAATTTTAATTTACACTGAAGTTATTAAGCAGCTAAATAATCATTTTAGTCCTAAACAATCAAAACATTTAACCAGGCTACACTTAAGTAAATGATGCCAAGTGAAAGTGAAAGGGTACAGAGCCTATGATATAGCATTAAGAGACTTGGCTAGAAACTGTGTGTATAGTGATTATTTAGATGAGGCTTTATTGGACTAATTCCTATGGGAGATGAGTGATGACAGACTCCATCAATAACTATTGGCCATTCCTGAGTTAACTTATACAAAAGTGATTTAAAAGGGAATTACTGATGAGTTAATGTAAAAGAATTTCAAAAGTCAGGTGCAGGTAATTTATTATACTTCAGTGTTGAATTGTTGTAGTTTGTTTGTATAGTTCTAAGTCATATTTCATGATGCCATCCCTTATTTAAGCAAGCAGAGAAAAAAAGAAAACTCATATTGTAAGTATTTTAGCTGTGGAAAGGCTGAAAACCTTGCTCACAAGTGCAGCAGCAAAAATGTGAGGTGTAACAATTGTACAAAGGTTGGCCACCTAGCAAGAGTTTGCTACACCAAAACTAAAAAATCTAAAGAAACAAATGAGTTTCCAAAAAACAAAATATGAAATTCCAGACATCTCACAGAAATTCATAAATCTGGGACAAACGATAGAAAACAAATAATGCTGATAGTGAAAACATGTGGAAAATCAGTCAGAATGAAAATAGATAGTGGGGCAGCATATCCATAATATCCTACAGAGACTGGGTTCACTAAGTTTAGAAATAAAAAAGAGAAAACTGACAATTGTAAGTATGAAGGTAAGAGTGACAGACACAAATGGGAACCTCACTGACATATTCAGAGTGGTCAGAATAGTGATAATTAGAAACTATCATTGTGGAACTCTAAATTTATATATTGTAAAAAGTAATGTAACACCTTTGTTTGGTAGAAAATAGTTCATGCCATTAGGGGTTAAAATATGCCTGTAAAATAATGTCCATATAGAAAAAGTGAAGAATAAGTTCCCAAAACTATATCTAGTGAAACAAGGAAAATTAAACACAAAATCTGTTGAGATCAAGTATCATGAGAGAACAAAACACATTCAAAGTAAACTTAGAAAAGTTTTGAGACTCTGTTTGGAAATAAATGTTTTAGATCATTGGAAATCTGAGTTAATCAACAGTAAAACTGTATTCAAATGGACTTGGGAAACCACAAAATACAAACATTGATTGGGTGGATTAGAAATGATGTTCAAATAAATGCCCATCATATCTAAACCAATCACTATGGACAGCTCACAAACAACTGCCAATGTTGAACAGATGTATTATAAATGATGATCAAGTTTTGATTCCATTCATAGGTTGGGAAAAAGTATTAAAACTAATTCACCAAGGATATCCTGGCATGTTGAGGACAAAAGCTCTTTTTTGTAGCTATGTATTCTGTCTAAGCACGAGCAATGACATAGAATAACATATAACAATGTGCAAACCTTTTCAATCTATTGAAAACTTTCCCAGAAAAAGCATTCATCAAGGCCTAAAGAAAATAGACCATGGAACTGTGTACATATTGACCATTATGGACTGATAGATGGCAACATTAAATTTGTATTAGTAGATGCTGCCTTCAAGTGAGCAGAATATAAACTTATAAAAAGCATGAGTGCAAAGAAATCATATGCACTCTTAAAGAAATCTTTATGTGTCATGATTCTTCAAAAGTACTAGTTACTGTTTTGGAAGAATTTAAAATCTTTTTGGAAGAGTGGGGAGTATAACATATATTAGCATTGTCCTATCAGCCTGAATCAAATGGAATGGAAGAGAAGGTGGTGCAACAATTGAAGTTAACTCTAAGTAGATTAAATTACCCAAGCCAAGCATTAAAGAAGCTCTGAATGCAGTGATGCTACCAACATGTCATGCCATCCACAGTTATGGGTAAATCGCTAGCAGAAATATTGATGGGATGGAAATTGAAAAAGAAGCTGCCCATCCTTCTCCTGAAGAAGGAACAACCAATAAAAATTCCAGTAAATAATTACATCCTGGAGAAAAGATGTGGATAAGAGATAACTTATGGAAAGTGTGGATCAAGGGTCAAATAAAGAAAGTAATTTTGAACCACATCATAGAAGTGCAAATCTCTACAGAAGTTATCTATAGATGCCTTGCAAATCACATTAAAAAAAATAAGCTGAAACAAATGTTGACCTTAATTCTGTAAGTTGTGAAAACCTGACCAAAAATGAAAAAAAAACACACGGATTGTGCAGAGACACATACCATTACTAATACTGAACCATAAGGCAATGAATTCACAACCAAGTGCTAAAGAATATCTGAGTAATGAAAGACTTTAATTAACATCAACACAAATGCTCAGCTTATGTAAAAGATTATATTTGCTATGGGAAAATTAAAATAAATTTTCTCAGGAATATGAGGAGGTAGTGCTGTGTGTGTGTATATTGAAACAGAAAGTGTTAATGTTTTAAAGAAGACAAGTAAATATAGAAATAAAAAATGGATTGAGCAGGCAATTAATAAACTGACCAATAATAAAAGAATAGGTTTTCTCTAAGACCGTGTGTGTTCTATAAATGCCTGTTAGCTAATTATTCCATGTCTTCTATCATGGTATCAACATACATCCAGAAGCTGAGTGGACTTCAACCCAGTAGAATCCTCACTAAGAATGAATAAAAGAGATTTATATATAAAAGAGGCTGCTCCATTCCATATTATAATTTCTGTATGCCTTATGGCTCTAATTGTAACTATTGATTACTAAATTAATTGTTTACCTGTAATATAATGCATTATAATTATGTGTAACTAATTGCCATATATATATATTATAACGATCGAAATGAAAGTGAAGATCGAATCTAACCGCAAAACGATATCTGCACTACAAGGTGCCATCTAGGCATTTAAACCTAGAAAAATTTATAGAGTAGGCAGATATGCACTGTTAAGATTCCACTTTATTTAAATATTCCGATCGTTAGCCCAAGTCACTAGCTCAGTGGAGACGCAGAGATAAAAACCTATATCTTAATTTTATATCTTAAATATAAAAGAATAAAAGCCACTGCCAGAAATTAACACATAAAAATATTTATTTACGCACATATAAAATAATATTTAAATTTTGAGGAATAAATTTAATGTTTATATTTTTATATTGATCTTTAATTCTAAAATTTAAGTAGATTGCAAATAATGAGTTTACTATTTATTTAGAGGGTCGAGTATGAATAGACTACATAGATTTGCATTTGAAAATAAACGTTCTATCCCTATTTAACCTTAGGCTAAAAGTCGCAGTCAAACTGGCATCAATCCATCTGATATATTTATGTATTCCATGTAGCATGAAAATACAACAGCACAAATATACTATACTGTCAGGAATGGACATCTGAACACTATAGTTAGAGAAAACATTAACTCTTGTCCAATACAGGAATATGACGTCTGTATAGCAAGAAGAACAATAAAATAAAAACTCCATAGGAAGGGACCGCGATCCTTTTTGCCGACTTACAATCCCATCCATAGGCAAAGGGTTGGTGCGGTGTATACAGTGATTCTGCACGTAGCGAAACTCATACTACATCTACTAATTACACAAATATATCCAATCCATTGACCCAATTCAACTACAAAACAAATAACCTAAGATTTCCCTTCCCTAATATAGCTTTACAAATCTATATAAACCATTCACGCCCGACTTAAGTTTAACATTTAGATACGTTCCCACAGATTTGTTTAAAAAGGTTGGGTATAGATCGATTACATAGATTCCACGGTCAAAACATTTCCAAATAAACATAAACAATCAAAATACAAAATTATTGATTACTGACAATTGCGGAGGAAAATTTATACGTAACCCAATAGTATTCACCATAAGATACTTGCATTGTCACCAATAACTTAAAAGACATCCGAATAAATACATTTTAGATACTCACCGTAAGGTATCATTATTTATTGAATGTCTATATATTTTGATCAAATATGAAAACCAAAATATAATTAACCGCAAACGAATCCATGCAAGCGTCTATAAACAACTTAAATTTCATGCATTTAAATAATCTTTACAATAAGAAAAAAAAAATGGAAATGATTTTTATCAATCGGAAAACATATAAAATTAAACATTATTAATTTGATTTTAACTTAAAAAAAAAAAAAATCAGATGGAAGTTCATAAGCTTGAACGAAAGTTCTTAAATATTTTTAAATTTAGAGTTCATGTCAATATAGCTTACGGTAGAAGAGTCCAGGTTTCTGCTTTTTTAATTCCCACGACGTCTCCATTTGAAGATAATGCTCTGGAGGTAGCATTAGCTGGTTCCATTCTTTTATCACAGTCTTTTTATTTTATATTTTTTTTTAAAAACAAACAAAAAAATGAGAGAGAACGGCAAGTGCGTCTTACCATTCTCATCAAATCAACTTCGAAAAAAAACTGTCTGGAACTCAATATTTCTCTTTTTATAGTAAATCTCCAGATTGAATGAACAAAGATGTCACTAATCCAAATTTTCATTCGGGTCCGGGCTGAGGCTTGGTGCTTCCATTGGTCAAGCTAAAATCTCTTTCTTCTCTTATCTAACTTTTCATCTGACTTTTTAATTACACAGCTTTTAGATAATTAATAAACAATCATTTCCATTTATAGATTACAGGAATTAATTAATACCTGTTTTTATTTTTACTTACGTTATTTCTTTTTTAAACTATTTTTATATTTAAATCTTTTTTTATATAAAAAAAATACATTCAAATACCTTTTTTTTACTTATTAAAAAAAATATTTTTAAAGTTTAGCATCTGTGCGAATGTATATACGTATAACAAACATTTTAATTTTAGCGTTTAGTTTTTTACTTTTATTTGCGAACTTTTAAGTTTTTATTTTAAATTAATGTAACGACATATTTATATATCGTTACATATCAGTAAACTTCCTTAAAAAACAAAAAACATTAAAAAAAAAAAAAGAATTTACTTAGTGTTAGTAATTACGTTACACAAATTGATTATATATGAAAATTTCAAAAGGACAAAACTTTTTTTTTTACAAGACAAAACAGTAATTACACACAAATATAATGATTAAAAAAAATGTTGACTGTTGATTCCTTATTACCAGCTAAATTTCTGCCCCCTCCCTTCCAAGTTTCTTTTCTTCTACCTTTAACTATTACTTAGGCAAGTTTGAACGATTAGATTTTAATTTAACAAGACTTTTTTTTTTTTAAAAAAAATATGATTTAGATTTATTATTACGTTTTATTTATTAGTTTTTATTCCTCGAATTTATCTCTACATATGCGTAATTTTTCTTACTGGCAGTACCTTTAAGACCAAAAATTCAAACTGTAACTCCATGTCAATACAACAAATATATTTATACTAATTTCAGGAAAAATATTACGAGCATGATTCACTTTTAAAATTTTCAGGGCACTCGTGATTTATTAAAGATAGGAAATTTCATCATCATCAATTCCCTTTCTCAGGGTCAATCTCTGAGGTAAGGCCACACTTGGGATGCCAATTATAACGATCGAAATGAAAGTGAAGATCGAATCTAACCGCAAAACGATATCTGCACTACAAGGCGCCATCTAGGCATTTAAACCTAGAAAAATTTATAGAGTAGGCAGATACGCACTGTTAAGATTCCACTTTATTTAAATATTCCGATCGTTAGCCCAAGTCACTAGCTCAGTGGAGACGCAGAGATAAAAACCTATATCTTAATTTTATATCTTAAATATAAAAGAATAAAAGCCACTGCCAGAAATTAACACATAAAAATATTTATTTACGCACATATAAAATAATATTTAAATTTTGAGGAATAAATTTAACGTTTATATTTTTATATTGATCTTTAATTCTAAAATTTAAGTAGATTGCAAATAATGAGTTTACTATTTATTTAGAGGGTCGAGTATGAATAGACTACATAGATTTGCATTTGAAAATAAACGTTCTATCCCTATTTAACCTTAGGCTAAAAGTCGCAGTCAAACTGGCATCAATCCATCTGATATATTTATGTATTCAATGTAGCATGAAAATACAACAGCACAAATATACTATACTGTCAGGAATGGACATCTGAACACTATAGTTAGAGAAAACATTGACTCTTGTCCAATACAGGAATATGACGTCTGTATAGCAAGAAGAACAATAAAATAAAAACTCCATAGGAAGGGACCGCGATCCTTTTTGCCGACTTACAATCCCATCCATAGGCAAAGGGTTGGTGCGGTGTATACAGCGATTCTGCACGTAGCGAAACTCATACTACATCTACTAATTACACAAATATATCCAATCCATTGACCCAATTCAACTACGAAACAAATAACCTAAGATTTCCCTTCCCTAATATAGCTTTACAAATCTATATAAACCATTCATGCCCGACTTAAGTTTAACATTTAGATACGTTCCCACAGATTTGTTTAAAAAGGTTGGGTATAGATCGATTACATAGATTCCACGGTCAAAACATTTCCAAATAAACATAAACGATCAAAATACAAAATTATTGATTACTGACAATTGCGGAGGGAAATTTATACGTAACCCAATAGTATTCACCATAAGATACTTGCATTGTCACCAATAACTTAAAAGACATCCGAATAAATACATTTTAGATACTCACCGTAAGGTATCATTATTTATTGAATGTCTATATATTTTGATCAAATATGAAAACCAAAATATAATTAACCGCAAACGAATCCATGCAAGCGTCTATAAACAACTTAAATTTCATGCATTTAAATAATCTTTACAATAAGAAAAAAAAATGGAAATGATTTTTATCAATCGGAAAACATATAAAATTAAACATTATTAATTTGATTTTAACTTAAAAAAAAAAAATCAGATGGAAGTTCATAAGCTTGAACGAAAGTTCTTAAATATTTTTAAATTTAGAGTTCATGTCAATATAGCTTACGGTAGAAGAGTCCAGGTTTCTGCTTTTTTAATTCCCGCGACGTCTCCATTTGAAGATAATGCTCTGGAGGTAGCATTAGCTGGTTCCATTCTTGTATCACAGTCTTTTCATTTTATATATTTTTTTTTTAAAACAAACAAAAAAATGACAGAGAACGGCAAGTGCGTCTTACCGTTCTCATCAAATCAACTTCGAAAAAAAACTGTCTGGAACTCAATATTTCTCTTTTTATAGTAAATCTCCAGATTGAATGAACAAAGACGTCACTAATCCAAATTTTCGTTCGGGTCCGGGCTGAGGCTTGGTGCTTCCATTGGTCAAGCTAAAATCTCTTTCTTCTCTTATCTAACTTTTCATCTGACTTTTTAATTACACAGCTTTTAGATAATTAATAAACAATCATTTCCATTTATAGATTACAGGAATTAATTAATACCTGTTTTTATTTTTACTTACGTTATTTCTTTTTTAAACTATTTTTATATTTAAATCTTTTTTTATATAAAAAAAATACATTCAAATACCTTTTTTTTTACTTATTAAAAAAAATATTTTTAAAGTTTAGCATCTGTGCGAATGTATATACGTATAACAAACATTTTAATTTTAGCGTTTAGTTTTTTACTTTTATTTGCGAACTTTTAAGTTTTTATTTTAAATTAATGTAACGACATATTTATATATCGTTACAATATATATATACAAAAATACTACCAATTCCAGTTGTATAAATTACTGCTTATTATTGCTAAACAATAAATAATCAAACATTGTCATGTTTTCATTTTTTACTGTGCTAGTTAAATCAATATACAGCAGTAAGTTTTTAAAATACTGACTTTATTTTTTCTGTTGGTTTTTTTTTTTTGATTTGACTATGAGTACCATTTATTTATAAATAAAGGCAATACTTTTCAATAGTAAAAACAGTATAGAAGTTTTTTGATGAATATTATATAGAACCCACAATATTAATTTAAATTGGAAACTGTCAAACATAAGATAAAAAAGAAATTTCTAAACAAAACAGTGGGGAAAAAACTTTGTTATAAGTGTAAATTTATTTATGATTTTAATATTTCAGCTTTAGTTTTCAAAAGTTCAAATGTATCATCAAAAAAATTCCAGGTGAAAAAACATAAAAAAGATATTTTTATTAGAGCAAGTTTGTTTATTTTTATTTTTTTAAAGGTAAGTTTTATCTTTCATTACAAAACAGAAAAACAGAATATAGCATTAATAAAAAAAAATCCAAATGAAAAACTGAAAGGGCAAAAAAGGCAAACTGATTTGTATTAGCATAAATTTATTTACATTTTTAAAAGTTTTATTTTAATTAAGACATAGAAAAACTGAATTTCAACATAAAATCATTGTAATTTATGATGGCTGATTACTAGTTAATTAAGAACATAAGATCAAGAAAAAATAATTATCAAGCAAGAAAGCAGAAGTATTGAATCTATTATAGTTAAATCTGAGTTTTAATTTTTGTTACACTCACATGGCAATTAATTTATCTATATTTTACTTTTATATTTTTGAATTTGTTATATTTTTTCTGATTTAATTGATTGTTTTGGATGATAACTTTGCTCTTAACTACTGGCCTCTAAATATACTACATATATCTATTTCTTGTCTATATATATTTATATAATATAAAGAGCATACTAATAGCTCTAAACAAACTTTTTTATGACAAATGCTACAAAAGAAAGCATCCATATCATCTTTATCTAGGATGCTCTAAATGCTTTCTTTTGTAGCATTTGTCATTAAAAAAAACTAGTTTAGAGTTATTAGCATGCTCACAAGCAGATGATATAATAACATATCTTTTCAGCTAATTGCATTTATTAAAAATAAAAAAAATGGTATTTTCATCTTTAGAGAAAAGTAAAGGTTACTTTTATCATTTGGCTCTTATTGGCGAATATCTTAATCTTGTAAATTCTGTATGTATATCATTATCTGAAACTTATTTTAAAGCAGAAATAAAACTAATGTTGAAATAAAAAGTGGTTCTATTTTAAAACAAAATGTGTCTAAAAAATAATAGATTAAAATATATATGGAATAAGCTATCTATTTAAAGCATTTTTATTTCTAGTGTGTTAAATTATAATTATACCATTTTTCACCAATTTTCTGAAAATCAGATTGTAAACTATAAAACAGAAGTCAATTGTCTGGTTTGTTTAAACTTTGTTCAGGAATAATATGTATACATATGAAGCTGTCAATCTGATAGTCAGATTGCACTTCACAACCCACTCCAATCTCCCATCACCAAACCAAATTCAAATTTCCTCCCTATGTGAATATACACACTTATGTAACTCAATTTTTTTACTTTAGTTTTAAAAATAACCATGATGAATATATTTACTCCTGTCTTAAATAAATAGATAAATAAACAATAATATTTTATATAATTATAGTTGTATATATGCGTAAAGGATATGTATTCATAACAGGTAATGGAAAATTGCTTCTAAAATAAAAATTATGTTAGTATATTATATAAAATGTTGTATATTTAAAATTATGTATAAAATATTTCTTATTTTTAGTAATAGCGGTCAGAAAATGCTGATACAATCATGCTGAATGTTCTCAAACACAATTAAATTAATTAGACCCATTAGCAAATTTAGAAATATGATAATTTTAGAAATATAATGTAAGACCCATTAGTTGAAACTTTGTCCATTTTAAGTTAGTTTTAAAATCTAAGATTAGATTTTAAAACAATCCTTTGAGGAATGTTCGGCAGGGTTGTATTGTTTTTTAACTTATAAGAACAAAAGCATGCATCCAGTCTGCAAATTGCAGATGGTCAATGTATTTAAATTACCTAAGGTATTATAACTAAAAGCATTCCATAAGAATTTAACAAATGTATAAATAGAGCTGAATTTGAAAGCAAAAAAGCAGCTACTTTTATAAAGAGTAATGGCTAACCTAATCCATGCTGGTCATAATTTTAAATCAATGTGCTGCAAGTAGAGGAAAAATCCACCTTTCCCAGCCATTCCAATGCCATATTCTGCAAAATCATCACCCTGGACCTATCTACCCATGAACTATAATCATGTACTTAAAGGTTAAATAATTGAAATGCTACCTGCCTAACAAATAAGAATCAAAAACTAGATCTAGTCTCCAATGGACGCTGCAATTAACTGAGGACCGCTATTAATGATTGATTAAGGTAATAAATTCCTGTCATTGCCTAAGACTCATAAACTTTCTTTAAACAATTTACACCTTAATCTAAATATCTTGTTTAATCATTTCTTCAATGTATTATAATTCTTTTAGCTGATCTTACGATCAGATATCGAGTATTCATTAAAATTATTTCTATTTTCTTAACTGATTTTAATATGTATTCAACTCTCTATAAAGTCTCTATTAATATCTCTTCTGTCATTAAGCCTCTATGATATAATAATATTTTCTTATTTCATTTTAGTGTGGCAACAATATTTATAACTTTTATTATGTTTTATATTTTGTATTTTGAATTTATTATGCTAATAACCTTCTAAACTCGCAAGCAAGTTTGCTTCTCTTTTAACCTCTCCCCCTATTTTTGGTGGGAGGTTAATTCTTTAATTAAAAAAATATATTTTGTTATTTCCATTACTGCGGGTGCTTGCCAGCTTGGGAGAAAACAAGTTAATTATGTTCTAATGATTTGTCAAATAGCAGAGCAGAAATCTGCTTTTCTAATTAATTCTACTAAATGTTATTCCTAATTTAAAATAATAGCACTAGTTCTAAAATTATAAAATGTATTTATTTAAGATTAAATATTTTGTTCTATGAAATAAATTTAAATAACCTTTGCCTAACATTATATACATGGTCATTTGTATTATGTTATAAAGCATTTATGACCGAGTATTCACCTGTTATTTTAACGTTTGTGGGAATTTTACATCTAAGTAAATGTAATAAGGAAGGGGGGGTTTCAATTCTAGGTAGATTAATATTTCTATTAGTTAATTTAAGTTATCCATCACTGTTTAGTAACTCAATCATACCACTACCCTGGATATTCCAAATACATAGATATTAATTAAATAATATTTATTTTCAAAGCGCAGATGATTTTGAAATTATATATATATATATATATATATATATATATATATATATATATATATATATATATGTTATTCCAAGCATTGCATGCATACAGACTTCTTTGTTATGTTTATATATATTGTACTTCATCCCACCAGTTGTATCAGAAAGCCGAACCCCATTTTGTTATGTCCAGGTCCAAGAACAAGGCTATAACCCCCCTGGGGACTCTTCACCACACGAGGTAGCTATGCATGGGATTGCTCTGGGACAGCCAACCCATAGCAATGCCCACCATATTATTATTCATTCAGTGAACCGATTCTACTAAAGACGCAGAAAGAAATCAGTAACTATACTTCAATGATAATATAAAGCACCTTTTAGGATCCGAGACTGGATCACAGATCAATGTGGCATCATGTACCATTCTCTTATTTCTCATTCTAAATAAAACCTATGAAAATCCATCAGCCATAATGTTCTGATTTTACTAAACAGAGTTCTTTATAATTTATTAATATTTTCATGTGTTCACCATTCTGCAACACAATTATAGATTTTAAACAAACTCTTCCACACATGTTTTCTTGCTCAGCATAAGCCAAGATTAATCACTTCATTTATTAATGTTTAATAATCCTGTAAATTTATAATAAAACCAAATAATATTTGTTAAGTGAATTGGTCAAGTGCTACTTTTCTTTCCAGGGGTGTATTAAAGAGTCCTAAATATACTTATATGATAGTGCTAGTCAAATCATATTTCCATAATGTAATTAGTTAGTTATTGGAATAAAAATCAGCCCACACTAAAATAACAAACCCACGAATATATATATGAGTTTTTGAATTGTACAAGAGAAGTTTTATGTGTATAAATAAATGTAAAGAGCTAATAATAATCAATGGAGAATTATTGTAATCAAATTACTAATGCTTTATTTTATTTACATTAATAAATTAGAAATATATATATAACTAAGCCTTTAGAATCATTGTTTCCTTTATTTAATAAATATTATATCTTGTTTAAACAAATTATGCTGACTATGACTAGATGAGATCCTGGTAATCTTATATGTAAATAATGTGAAAGGTCACAATCTTTTGGATGTGCTCAAACTTGAAATTATTGTTATGCTAAGGGCTTTATCATAGTGTCTGTGTCTAAATAGAGTCTCTTTGTGTCTCAGCTTTGTGATGCCGATCGGGAAAGATGAAAATAGATCAGGTATCATCGGGATTGTTGCTCATAAGTTGGTAGATCTGGAGAATGGGCAAATAGGTCAGAGTTCATGAGTGTTCCTGATCTGTGTATCTTGCACATGATTGGACTTGAGGTACTTTTGCCTAGATTCTAGATCTTGTTATATGAACAGACAAAACCGACTGGTACAATATATATATTATAAGGGATTTGAACTCAGATTTTCAAGCTTTCCACAGCTGTCCACTCCATCTTATACAACCATTACACATAACCACATACATGTGAAAAAGATAAATTAAAGTTTGAAGATTTGCTATCTTAATATAAACTGAGCACTGATTATATATGTGTGTGGGAGATGATGATCTGGACTAACTAATGAGTACTTGTTCAGCACAAAATATGTATATTGGAGATCATTTATCTTTTTCACATGTATGTGGTCATATGTAACGATTGTATAAGATGAAGTGGACAGTTGTAGAAAGTTTGAAAGTCTGAGCTCAAATCCTTTAAAAACTATATTAATTTCAGTAGACAATATACTTAGTATTAAATATTATATATATATAAACAAATTTATATAAAATATTACAAAATCAATTTTCTTACCAGCATACCAACTGTAATTTCCATATTCAAGTGAATTCATTAAATGAAGTAAGAAAAATGCATAATCACCGTTAGCATATCCTAAATCTGTTGCTAATAACATTAATTTTCTGAATATTTCTCCTTCAGTCAAAAAGAAAAAAACTGAAATATATATAAATTTTTTATACTATTATATTATTTGTATTATTTATCTTCAGGATAATAATTTCAATTACTTTTTCAACTTTTATATTAAAAATCAATGAAAAGAAGTGTTATATTCACGTACACACATTGTTAACATTCGTATTACTTTTAATACATTCGTATTACTTTTAATACACATCAAAAATAACATTTCAACCATTTTGATATTCAAGCTTTTTAATTATTTAAAGTAAATAATCAGTCTCAGCAATCTGATTAACAACATTTCACTTATTCTAAAGAAGGTGTTATATTTGTATACACACATTGTTAACATTCGCATTACATTAAATGTATATTAAAACAACATTTTACCAACCATTTTGATATTCAAGATTCTTAATTATTTAAAGTATATTTAATCGAGCTCTGCAATTTGTTTAACAACATTTAACTTATTCTAAAATAATTGATGTTTACTTAATGGATGGCATACTTTTATATGAGCAACTAATATATAATAAACTTAATTATAATTAAAAGCTCACTCTTACATTTCAGACATAGGGAAACAAGCCTTGAAAAAAAAAACATACCAACGATTGCCAAAAACAGAAGTGACTGATTGATCAATCTTCACCATGGGAGTCATTTGTATAACGTTTTCCTAATGTCTGCCCCAATATACTTGAAGTAAAAAAAATGGTAATTATTGATTGTAAATATGATTGTGGTGCAGGAATGGAATGAAGTGAAATGTTTTAAAGAAATGAAAAAAGATTATATATATATAAAAGAGAATATGCCAGTGCATATCTTTTGAGTCGTGCTGTTTTAAGTTCAAACTTTATATTTATTCACAGAGGGTGGTGCTGAAATATCAAACTTGGGAGAGTGATTTGAACATATATATATGTTATACATAGAGCTCGCAAATAAGCTCTTAAAAGCTTTGCAAAATATCCCCAACGCCATACCAGTTTCTGCTACTGGATATTTCAGTGAGGTGCTAGGATATTCAAGAATTAGATTAAAATACCAGGGCAAGCCCATCACTTTATCTATTGAATAACTATTAAGTAGAAAATCTGAAATTTTCAGACATTCATGTCTTCCAATCCAGCTATGTAACTTAAATAGCCATATGGGACTGAACCAAGTTCAGTTACACCATATATTAATAACTTTAGCAATATAAAATCACCAAAGCCTTAATAGCAAAAAATAAAATTACAAAGAAATGAAGTCATATGTCACATAACCAATGTTGTATATAGAACTCGCAAATGAGACACTTGGATATTCATGCATTAGATTAAAAATATCAGGACAAGCCCAGAACTTTATCTAATAGATAACTATTAAGTAGAAAATCTGAAATTTTCAGACATTCATACATCTTCCAATCCAACTATCTAACTTAAATAGCCATATGGGACTGAACCAATTTCAGATAGCAAAAAATAAAATTGCAAAGAAATAAAGTCATATGTCACATGACCTAATTTAACAAGCTTGTTTTACAAATGTTATATATAGAGCTCACAAATAAGCTCTTAATAAGCTTTGCAGAATATCCCCAACCCAGACCAGTTTCTGCTACGGACTTCCTCAGTGAGGTGCTAGAATATTCAAGCATTCGATTATTTGTGAGCTCTATATATAACATTTGTAATACAAGCATATTAAATTAGATCATGTGACATATGACTTTATTTCTTTGTAATTTTATTTTTTGCTATTAAGGCTTTGATGATTTTATATTGCTAAAGTTATGAATTTATGGTGTATCTAAACTTGTTTCAGTCCCATATGGCTATTTAAGTTAGATAGCTGGATTGGAAGATATATGAATGTCTGAAAATTTCAGATTTTCTACTTAATAGTTATCCATTAGATAAAGTTCTGGGCTTATATTTTTAATCTAATGCTTGAATATCCTAGTACCTTACTGAGGAAGCCAGCAGCATAAACCAGTCTGGTATTGGGGATATTCTGCAAAGCTTGTTAAGAGGTTATTTGTGAGCTCTATATATAACAATCATAATACAAGCTTGTTAAATTAGGTCATGTGACATATGACTATTTCTTTGTAATAATATATATATATATATAAAGATTGATTAATAATGATTTACGTGTTATTGAAAGATATCTATTATAAATAAATGTTGCAAAATATTGCAGTGTATTTGTAAAAAAAAATTGTATAATATAGTAAACTCCGTATTGAAAAAAGATATAAAATTTGTATTCTTAAATTGAAATAAGCACTTTATTAGAAAATTGTTTGAGTTGTAAAAACATAGATTTATTTTCCAGATCAACTTAATTTGTCACCAACATAACTCTTCTGCTGACTGAAGCAGCTGCATATTACAAATAATAATTATTATGATTCTAACATCAGCATTGCTGATATGATCTGATAATAAAAGTTACATTAATATTATTGTAAATCATTATTAATATGTAATATTACATTTTTTGACAGTAGACTAAACAATTCATTTTTATCAACTTAGTGATTTAGATATTAACACTATAATATTTAGGAAATTATTTAAGTATAATGCTTAAAGAGGTTTTATATTTATATATAATGTTCTGAAAATAACACTTTACAACTGTCTATTTTAAATATAATTGAATAGTTCTTCAGTTTCAGCAAATAATAATGCATTTTGTACTTAAAAATATACTTCTTTAACTGTGTCCTCCTCCATATAACAGGAGGATTGTTTACAATGCTTATTCTAGAAGGCATGAATTTTTTTAATCAGTCAGAATTTTTTTGCTAAATGCTTTTATATCTGATTGACATCCATATCTGGCAAGTGTGAACTTTCCAGATATATGTGCCAATTAAGTGCTAAATCATTTAATGAGCTTGCCAGATATATATGTCAATCAGGTGTAAAAATATTAAGCAATAAATTTCTGATTGATTAAAAAAATTCATGCCTTCTAGCAAAAGCATTGTAAACAATCCTCCTGATATATGAAGGAGGACAAAGTTAAAGTGATATCTTTTTAACTTTAAAATGCATTGGCTTTTGCTGAAGCTAGAGAGTTATTCAATTATATTTAAAATAAACAGTTACAAAAAGTTAATCTCAAAACATTACATCTAAATATTTAGTATTATATATTAATATATATAATGTTTGAAGAATTTCTTCCACAATGTTATATATATATATATATATATATATATATACATTATGGAATATATATGGCTGCAGAAAGGAGTTTGCTATTAACTGAAAGGAGACCCTTTGATTCCTCTTGGAGGCCTTAAAGGAACCGAGCAGGGCAAATTCCTAATGTCCACTCCATACGTTCTTGTCGTTGCAGCTGTTATTACTATATGTTTATTCATATAGTATACAAACATGGATGGGCTGCTCACCAACACGCATTAGCCAGTGTGGTGAGTTTATTGGCTTTTTACCTCTGAGTTTAAGATCAAGAAACACCATGGTCTTTCTTCTCAGTGCCTGATAAGGCAGAATGAATGTTTGTGTAAATGATAAAGATTTTTCCCAATTATACAATTATGACAGACAAAAATAAAGCATGGCCCTTAATCTCAGGAGGCTGTAAAGTCACCAACCAAGGCAGCGGTTGGTGGCCGAAGGCGGAGGGTGCTA
Source organism: Epiperipatus broadwayi (assembly GCA_028023455.1). Classification (NCBI taxonomy): domain Eukaryota; kingdom Metazoa; phylum Onychophora; class Udeonychophora; order Euonychophora; family Peripatidae; genus Epiperipatus; species Epiperipatus broadwayi. The sequence goes on along the minus strand of JAQFVV010012491.1, from coordinate 652,115 downwards.
AGAATATCCTGGAGGCAGACCCAGGCTGCCATTTGATGACGACTTTTTATTTAGGTACTTACAACTGCAGATCACTTTCAAGTGAAGGAAGATTGCAAGAATTAGAAGAAGAACTCTCTTATATTAAATGGGATATTATTGGACTTTGTGAAGTTAGAAGAAAAGGTGAAGAGACAATTGATTTAAAAAGTGGACATATGCTCTATTATAAAGGCACAAATATTGGAAATACAAGTGGAGTAGGATTCATTATAAATAAAAAGTGGAAGAACAATATTGTGGAGATTGATGGTGTATCAGACAGAGTGGCAAGATTAGTTATACAACTTAATAGCAGATATCAAATGCAGATAATTCAGGTTTATGCCCCAACAAGTTCTCACAGTGATGAAGTAGTAGAAGATTTTTATATGGATGTACAAAAGGCTTTTGATCAGAGTAAACAACATTTTAAAATTGTTATGGGAGATTTTAATGCTAGAATTGGTAAACAAATGAAAGATGAAAGTGTTGTAGGTAATTTTGGTTATGGTAATAGAAATGAGAGAGGACATAGACTTGTGGAGTTTGCAGAGAAGGAAAAACTTTATATTATGAATTCTTTTTTTGAGAAAAATGTTAGAAGGAAATGGACATGGAAGCATCCAAATGAAGGTACAGCAGAATTGGATTATATTTTGACTATTTTGACTAACAGGAAATACATATTTCAAGATTGTAATGTTCTTAATAAATTTAACACAGGAAGTGATCATCGATTAGTAAGGGGTAAGATACATGTTAATGTAAAACTAGAGAGACAAAAATTATTAAGAAAAACTATATTTACAGTTGATATTCCTAATCTTCAGAAACATTCTAATGAATTTAAATTAGAACTTACAAATCGGTTTCAAGTATTAGTAGATTTTGAACATGATTCAGATTTGAATGAAATTAATATGAAAATAACTGATACACTTTTAAAAACTGCAACAAAGATAGCTGGTAGAAAAAAGCAGCAATTGACTAATAAAATTTCTACTGAGACTAGAGAACTTATGAAGAAAAGAAGGAATATGAAGATATGCAAGAATGATGCATTAAAAAGAATTGAATATCTCGAATTTTGTAAAATGGTGCGGAAAAGAGTTGAAAATGATATAAGAAAGTATAACTGTGAACTAGCAAGAAAAGCTGTAGAAGAAAATAAAAGTCTTAAGAATGTAAAACAACATTTTGGTATTGGTAGGAAATTTATATCTGCAATAAGGAAAAAAGATGGAATTATTACTAAAAAGAGGGATGACATTATGAAATTGGTAGAAGATTTTTATCAAGAATTATATAGTAATAAAGAACAAGTACCTCCTATATCTATTACATCTTCCGAATTGCCCAGAATTTTAAATGAAGAAGTGAGAAATGCAATTAAATGTATGAAAAAAGGAAAGGCTCCAGGTAATGATGGAATTATAATTGATATATTAAAAGAAGCAGGTGAAGAAACAGAAAAAATATTAGCAAAGTTATATACCAAATATCTAAATGATAAAGATGTACCGGATGATTGGAAGAATGCAGTAATAATATTAATATTTAAAAAAGGTGATAAAGAAGATATTAGAAATTACAGACCTATCAGCCTTTTATCAGTTTTATATAAAATTTTTACCAAGATAATTACAACTCGTCTACAGAGAACCTTGGATTTTCACCAACCAAGAGAACAAGCTGGATTTAAAAGTGGTTTTAGTACAGTAGATCATATTCAAGTATTGAGAGAAGTTATAGAAAGGACAAATAAATATGAGTTGTCATTATGTTTTGGATTTGTAGATTATGAAAAGGCATTTGATTCTATAAACATTTCTTCAGTGATTAAAGCATTGGATCATCAAGATATAGATCCAGGATATTGTCATATTTTAAAGAATATTTATAAAAATGCAACAGCAACAATTAGATTACATAATGATACTGGGAAAGTCAACATTGAGAAAGGTGTAAGACAAGGTGACTCCATATCTCCAAAACTTTTTACAACAGTGCTGCAAGAAGTATTTTGTGGATTAAAATGGGAAACTAAAGGAGTGAAAGTAAATGGAGATTATTTAAGTCATTTAGATTTCGCAGATGATGTAGTTGTTTTTGCAAATAATGCTTCTGAGCTGCAGGAAATGTTGCAGGAGTTATCAGATGAAAGTAGGAAAGTAGGACTAAAGATAAATGTTAAAAAGACTAAAGTAATGTTTAATCGATTTGCTCCAAATATGAAAATAAAGATTGATTATGATGAATTAGAAGAAGTTAAGAGTTACAAATACCTTGGTCAGATTATTAATACAGATGGAAACATAATAGAGGAAATTAATCATAGAATTAAACTTGGTTGGAGTGCTTTTGGTAGAAATAACTTGATATTAAAAGGAAATATGCCTATGTGTTTGAAAAGAAAGGTTTTTAACAAATGTGTTTTACCAGTTCTTACTTATGGATCTGAGACTTGGACACTTAATAGAAGATCAATACAGAGACTTCAGACCACTCAAAGAAGTATGGAGAGATGTATGTTGGGAGTAACAAGAAGAGATCGAAAACGCAATGTATGGGTAAGAGAACAAACAGGTGTTACTGACCTCATTGAAAAAATTAAAAGATTAAAGTGGAGTTGGGCTGGACATATTGCTAGAAGAGATGATAATAGATGGACAATTGAAATTTTAAACTGGATTCCAAGAGATTGTAAAAAACCCAGAAGGAGACCACATGTAAGATGGATGGATGAAATAAAAAAATGTGTAGGGGTGATGTGGAGAAGAGAAGCTAAAGATCGGAGAAGATGGATTAAACTTGGAGAGACCTTCATCCTGCAGTGGATTGATAATGGTTGATAATGATGATGATGATATATATATAGTAATGATCAGCCTATTGTATATGAACCTCTTTCCAGGTACTGCTACTGAGTTAGAAACTTAAACCTGATGTAACCTAAATGTTCTCAGCCATTTACATCTCCTATCTGTATAGTAGTATGAAATTTATTTGGTATATGTTGAATTCCTGGTTTTCCATTGCACCTTCCAACACGATAGTCTTTTTAATAATGGTTAAGTCAGAGAGAAATGTGAGACTCCCCTTTATGCATTTCATAATCAAATGTCATCCTCCAAATACTTAATCAGGATATAAATAATGTCAAATTATAATAGTAAATAAGATTAACATTTTAGTAACATCTATCAAATAAAATATAATTTTAGAATGATAAAGTTTAATATGCTGTTCAATTGCTCCATATACAAAATAAACTAATTAATTGAATGCAAGTCCTACAAGCATAAATCCTAAACTTCATATTTGAAAATAAAAGGAATCATATTAAAATATATTTTTTCTATCTATGAATATGAGGCAAATGGCATCAAAAGCGCTTAGCGCATAATAATTTTTGAATCGGTATAGCTTCTCGTTCAAGTGTTGCATTTCTACGCTTTTTAATTTGTATATTAAATTATCGAAGGAGAAGTTTAAAATCTGTACTATCTTATTATAATAATTTTATATTTAACATTTAGATATGTTTTAATATCAAAGATGAGCCTAATTTGTATAATATATGAAAATATTTTTAATTAATAATATTATTTCCTATAATAGTCACATTTCTGTATGTTTTACCTGAATGTATATGTGCACATGTCTATTTAATCAATTTATACTTATTCAATTAAAATTCAAATGTCTAGACAGAGAATGAAATCAATGCCTTAATATGCACAGAGTTATGAACCATAAATGTATCTTTAAGCATTTTGTACATACACTTGGGTCTCATTTTATGTGGTAGATAGGTTTGTCAGAAATGTGCACAAAAGAAATCACACAAAAATAGACTTAACTTCCCTTGAAAAATGGGTGATAGGTTCTGTAATTTTCAGAAATTGCATAAAAGCAAAGCAACAAAAAAAAAATTACTTTAAAATTCGCATTAAAAAAATAAGAAAATAAAGTATGACTAATAAAAAATTTCAAATATTTGAAAAAATTTAAGACAAGACAAACTTTTTTTATTAACTACAGTATTTAATTTTACATTTTTTATACATATTTTAATCATTACCACTATTTGACAATATGTGTTCGTTTGTGAACTGGTAAGAAATCAGATTCATGATGTTATGTACAACTAGTGCCACTTTCAGTCTTGTGCTGTGTTAATGGTTTTCTATTTCTATATTTAAAAAATGAGATCGCAATCAAAACAAAAAGATTATACATTATCATTAGAAAGATTATTTTCAGTTTACAAAATCAATAAAATCTTCGTTATTTATTTTAACAATCTAAAAAATTATTTATTTCTGTTATATCTAACAAAATATGTTTTAAAAGTTTAAAATTTTTGAATATTTATTGTGATATTTTTATACATAAGTATAAATCTATTATTATTTACCCATTAGTATAAGTAGGTTATTTACATAGAAGCAAAGATTCAAAATACATCTTCAGACCATATTCACATTACCTGCTAATATAACATTATATTTTTGAAAAAAAAAAAGTATTTCAAGTCAAAATAAGTTATTAATAATTTAAATTTCTTGATATCTAATAAATATAGTGAAGTATGAAAGATATTAAGAAGAAACATGAATCACATAAATTTAAAATTGCATTAAAATAATCTGCATAAAACGAAACCCAGATGTATTCTTAAATAAATCATATGATATAATATACCTTTATATAACAGCAATAATTGTATATATATTAAATAACAATAATTCATATAAGCTCTTCACCAGATATTAATTTTTGCCCTTTTCATGTGCTGAAACTATTTTACAATTACAATCTGCATTGCATATATAATGACTTCTATCTCTTTTATATAACATTAACTATAACTTATTATAACAATAATGCAATGTGTACAAGGAAATTATATAATTTTCCATTTATTTATCATTAGCCAATTATTAGTTAAATTAATTGATGTTTTATATGTGTTCATACATTTATTTTTATTATAATTAATGTAACTGGTTACAGATATCTTCCTTCTATTATGTTCTTTAATATAGGTTAAAGGTTTTATATTTTTTATAGAATCTATTTTATGTTGGCATTTTAAATAATGAATACATAAGGCAGATTTATCATCCCTTCTATTAATTGCATTATTATGTTCTTTTTCTCTTTCATCTAATTGTTTTCCTGTATGTCCCTAGTAAACCATACTGCAATTTCCACAAGTAATTTTATAGACAATTCTTTTTTTATATTTCATATCATCTTTTTATTTTATTATTAATTATTAATATGTCAAGATTTTTTCTATTTGTCCATCATATATTAATACTTTTATCTATATGTTTTTATTTTATTTTTTGGTAATGTATGATAATTTGTGAGAATTATAAATTTTTTATCCATTTTTTATTATTCTTAAAGCTGCTATTTTTATAATTTATAATACAATTATTAATAATATTTAAATTAGATGATTTATAATTAAAAATATAAAGTCAGTACTTTTATAATTATATACATAATTAGTGTATAATTCAATAAATTGTTCCTTTTGTAAAGTGGTTATATTTTTATCTATATTATGTCTATCATTTAACATCTCAAAAGAAAACTTTATTTCACAGAGCAAAGTACAAGACTGAGAATACACAAGTAAACTGTAGCTGATGATCTACATGCATTACATATCATGGCTTTCATGGGTTACAGTATGACAACCCAAGACAGCATCATAATTACTAGGTGATAAACTGAGCATAATACAAAAGGAAAATTGCATAGATAAGCCCATTGGATGACAATAGTTATTAGAGTTGAACACAATTGACATAAGTTAGGGATCTTGTCTATAGTGTTCCCTAGATACTCAAGATACATTAAATTACATTGAATTAAAAGCAATACAAATTGGGTTTAACAACAAAATTATACTAGAGTGCAAATTGCACCAATGGCCAAGAGACATTTTAAACAATTACATAATTTAACTGATTGGATTATGATGGTTACAAATTTTGCCCAATCGGAAATGTTAAATTATTAAACTAGAGTAAAAGAGTGGTATTATTAGGAACTTATACATATAGTTCTATACTTAAGCAGGATATAATAACAACACAAAAAAGGGGTTGGGTACTCAATGAGTTTAACAACAATAATTACATCATTAGGTGTAGGTTATACAAATAATCAAGAAACAATATACACGAATATATAATTTTTTTGGTTGGGTTACATTAAACTTAACAGTTGGGTGTACATACAACTTAACATGTTAAATAAGGGGTAAAGTCAAAAGATCAAGGGAACAGCAATCATGAGGTCCATAAACAGTCTTCACACTCAAAAATCACATGTAATATCTGGGTTTGGGAAATAAGCCATCCCATCCCACTTATGGATATAATGAGGGAAATAATTGTTCAATATGTGCTAAGCAGTTCCAGGTAACAAGTAGTCCCAAATTTGAGAATAAGTGAAACCCAGCACAAAAGAGGACAACAGCAACCATCATTAATGGCAGATGTGAAATGGAACTTTATGGGGAATAGGTAAATATGGGTAGATTCATTCACTTCTCCATTTCACCAGACTCTTAATTGTCCCCAGGTTTGATCAGCCAGTAGATTCAGACAAGCCCTTTTGTCAGTTTTTCTGGCCTTATGAATGAATTTTATCAGGAGGTCCTCAAGACAGAGATGTGCTCCTTTCTCAAATAATGATTTACATCAGACTGTCCAGATCCCATAATTAATATAGGTAGAAAGGAATATGGTGGCAAATAGTCCCTTTTCAAAGGCCAGGGGAGCCATTACTCCAGTGAGATTGGGGACGTACATCTTCCTCAGCACCAAGCCCCAGAGGTGGGACCACGATCTCACATTGGAATAGTTTAAATTGTCTATTGTAATTCTAAAGAGATTATCTTTCTTAATTTAAAACATTTCATTAAAGAAAATAAATTAAGTAAGGTAATTTCTATTGATTCACAACAAGCATGGATACAAAATATCGCAGTTATTAAAAATTTTAAACATAAAATGATAAATATAATATAGATAAAAATATACCTACTTTACAAAAGAAACAATTTATTTAATTTTACATTAGTTGTGAATAGAACCCTAAAAGTGCTGAAAATATACTTTTTAATTATAAACCACCTAATTTAAATATTAATAATAATTCTATTGTAAATAATAATAGCAGCTTTAAGAATAATAAAAAATGGATAAAACTTTCATACTTCACTCAAATTTATCATACATTACTAAAAAATAAAAACTATATAGATAAAAGCATTAACATAGAATGGACAAATTGTAAAAATCTTGACAAATTAATAAATAATAAAATAAGAGATGATATTAAATATAAAAAAGAATTGTATATAAAATTACTTGTGGAAATTTCAGTATGGTTTACTATGGACATACAGGGAAACAATTAGATGAAAGAGAAAAAGAAAATAATAATGCAATTAATAGAAGAGATGATAAATCTGCCTTATATATTCATTATTTAAAATACTGACATAAAATAGATTGTATAAAAAAACCTTTAAACTATATTAAAGAACATAATAGAAGGAAAATATCTGAAAACAATTATATTAATTATAACAGAAATATTTTTTATATATCAAACTTTTTTAATACACTCCTCATAAACACTTCAATGCAATTTTTATATAATTCCTCCTTTATTTTCCTTACAGTTTCGACTGTTCTGCAATCTTCATCAGAGCTACAATATTTAAACAGATAATCATATAATGGTTATTTTAAATACATATCTATATACATATTTTCTACATTATTATTCCTAATTACATCTAATTTTAACTAAGTTTACCTTTACATCTTTTAATTTATACTTATTATTTATTTATTATATGATTATATGTTTAAATGTTGTAGCTTTGCTGAAGACTGCAGGACAGCTGAAACTGTAAAAAAAATAAAGGAGGAATTATATAAAAATTGTATTGAAGTTTATATGAGGAGCGTATATAGAAAAGTTTGATATATAAGAATATATAAAGAAAGATGCAAAGAAAGTGAAAAGGAGAAGATAAGACTAATAATACTTCTGAGAACAAAACTAATTGTATGAACATATAAAACATTAATTAATTTAATTAATAATTGGCTAATGATAAATGAAGGGAAAATTATATAGTATACATTTATACAGGGATTTTTTTCTTCCTTGTATATATTGTACTACTATTATAAGTTATAGTTAATTTTATATAAAAGAGCTAGATGTTGCAATGTATGCAATGTACATTGTAATTGTAAAGTAGTTGCAATAATTAATATTTGCAGAAAAGAGCTTTTATGTATTATTATTGTTATTATATATATTATTGCTGTTTTATAAAAATATATTACATTATATGATTTATTTAAATTTTTGTAAAAACAGTTGGATTCAACTTCTTTCCATTTTTGATGATATACATATTGTGTATAACAATGTATTTGGTTTTATCATTAACATAATAATATAATTCAATATTCATCATTAATAATTTAATAGACTGTTAACAAGAATCTAAAGATATGTGCAAGGCAATACATTCACATAAATTCTCAACATCAAAATAATACAATTAAAATCTCCTTATAACCTATTTAATGTGATAAATTAATAAATGTTTGGTAAAAGTATTTATAGAATTAACTTGATTAATGAAACATGTGAGTGCAATAACAAATATATAGTAAATATACGATGAACATCAGGCTTCTTTTATAATGTATGGAATACTAAGCTATGCATGTGTATATCATAACTTTAGAATTTGTAAGCTTATATAATCACAACATACTAATGTATGACAATCATTAACAGAATGCTTATTTTAAACCTTTAATAACTTAATGTATTCATGCCTGATAATAATATTGATCATATATGAAATTAATATTATATACATACACATTTCAGCTTCAACATTTGTATAAATTATCAAAAAATAAATTCTTGCCTTCAAATTATTTAGATATTATTTTATTTTCTAAAAAGCTACAGCAAATCATTTATCATTTTAACATGTATAAGAACGAACTTAAAATAATTGTCAACCTCCTCTAATCAATCCTGTTATCAATGATCTCAACTTTTTACTATATATTTATCATTTGTTTTATTATAAATTTATGTAAAATTATTACTGTACTGTAAAATAGAATGATTTATGTTACCAAGCTCTTTTATTAATTTATTATATAATTTCTTATTAATGTAAACCTATTATTGAGAAATTTGCACTCTCTCAATTATTTCAATATCTACTGCGCTTTAAATATTATTTAAACCTATTATTATAAAGCACTGAAAACTTTGAAATTATTCAAACGAAAGTCCATCTCGATAATGCGTTATTTCTTAAATATTATAAATCTATGCCCACACTCTCCCGCCGGTAAGAGATTAAAAAACTTAAGTGAATCACTTAAGTTTAGAGATTCACTTAAGTTTAGAGCATACATTGTATATACACCGACTCTTACAGGCAAGAGTTTAAAAAACTTAAGTGAATCTCTTAAGTTTAGAGTGTACATTCTATATACACCAACCCTTACAGGTCTGTAAGAGTTGGTGTATATAGAATGTACGCTCTCACAGGCAAGAGTTTAAAAAACTTAAGTGAATCTCTTAAGTTTAGAGCTTACATTCTATATAATATACGCTCTAAACTTAAGTGATTCATTTAAGTTTTTTAAACTCTTACCAGATAAACAATGAGGATTGCCAATTCCTCAACAAGCTTTGTGATAAATGCTTAGCCAGAGAAAGCATTTAAAATATCCCTATCAGGAACCCCTCCCCAAACCCCTGACCATGGTTTCATGCTTTGGCACTCCTCAGAGAGGTGTCAGGGTAGGTTCAGACACTAGATCTAAAAATACCAACCCAAAGCCAGCATTTAACTAAAATTTATCTATTGAGTGGAAAATCTGAAATTTTCAGGCACCTACATGTCTTCAAACCCAGCTATCCAACTCAAATAGCTATATGTGGCTGATTGATCTTCAGCCATACCATATATTAGTAGTCTTAGCAATATAACATTGCATAAGACTTAAGGCAGAGACTATAAATAGTCAAAATAAGAGTCATAGATCACATGACCCTATTCTCTTAAGCTTGTAAGTTATAAACAATGAGGATTGCAAATTCCTCAACAAGCTTTGTGATAAATGCTTAGCCAGAGAAAGCTTTTAAAATATCCCTGTCAGGAACCCCTCCCCAAATCCCTGACCATGGTTTTGTGCTTTGGCACTCCTCTGAGAGATGTCAGGGTAGGTTCAGACACTAGATCTAAAAATACCAACCCAAAGCCAGCATTTAACTAAAAGTTATTTATTGAGTGGAAAATCTTTTTGCTAAGACTACTAATATATGGTATGGCTAAAGATCTATCAGCCCATATAGCTATTTGAGTTGGATAGCTGGGTTTGGAGACATGTAGGTGTCTGAAAATTTCAGATTTTAAACTTTTAGTTAAATGTTGGCTTTGGGTTGGTATTTTTAGATTTAGTGTCTGAACCTACCCTGACACCTCTCTGATGAGTGCCAAAGCACAAAACCATGGTCAGGGTTTTGGGGAGGGGTTCCTGACAGGGATATTTTAAATGCTTTCTCTGGCTAAGCATTTATCACAAAGCTTGTTGAGGAATTGGCAATCCTCATTGTTAATAACTTACAAGCTTAAGAGAATAGGGTCATGTGATCTATGACTCTTATTTTGACTGTCTTACCAGATAGATTTATAATATTTAAGAAATAGCGCATTATTGGAGATTGATTTCCGTTTGAATAATTTTATAATTTCTTATTGTAGTCTTTAATCATTAATAAATATATAAAAAGAGTTTATTCTATGAAGATAATGTTTAAATGTTATTTGAATCATCTTAAATACTTATAAATATATATATTGTAATGGGATAAAATTTGATCCATGAAAGAATGATCCTGGATGCCCCCCCCCCCCCGCATATTGCAGTGTTGTAATGGAATAAAAATTTCCCTACTGGTTACCCCCCATATTTTATTATTGACATAAAAATAAAAAAATAATGTAGTACACTCTTCTTTTAATGCACAGATTTGGGACTCATTTGTAACAATTCATACATGATAAAACCATAATAGAGTGATTCGGTTTAATTATGCTCTGCAAATTAAGGCTTCATTTATAATAGAATAAATGCGTGTATGCTAAGCCTCTGTTATAGTCCCAATCATTTAGGTAGCCTTTGTAATAGATCTAAAATATGTAATGAAATAAAAACGCTAATATAACCTGAATAAAATATAACTCAGTCATTAGTCACCCTATGTAACAGAATGAAAATGACACTTGAAGTTAAATGTCATTTGTAACTGAATAAAATATAATTCAAATAAAAATAATATTAATTTTATAATGCCCTGTGAATAATAATATTATTCATAATAGAATGAATAGTAAACTAAGCTAAATGAATATCAATCAAGAACTAATAATTTAGTATTTAATATAATCCTTTGTTTAATCACGAAACAAAATAAAGCAATCGTGATAATTTTTATTATAGCGTCATGGATTCAAACAGCATTTAAAATAAATAGAAAACAAACAAAATCATCATTTCAAATATCCTAAATACAAATCTTACTTAAAATAGATTAAAATAAAGAAATTAAATCAAATATCATGTCGTACATAATGATATATGCTTATGCTTAAGATAAATGATAAATCATTCAACAACTAAATTTTTATATACTGAACTAATCAAACATTGCTTATAAAAAATACCAACTTATATTAAAATTTAAAAATATTCATATTTAAGTAAAATAATTCATGAATGACTAAGATTTAATAAAATAATAATAAATAAATTATACTAACTCATGCTATATACTTATATAGACTTTACTCTTGTTAATTAATTTAGTTCTAATAAACAAAATACTTAATAATAACATAATATCAATGAACCTATTACATAATCTTGAATCTGTAATATCCAACCATAGCAGTTTATAAAGAAACAGATTTCTATTGGCTATTTACTTAAGTACAATTAACTAATCTTATCAATTTGTTTTAAATTTCCTATAACTAAATTATAACAATTAAAACATATAAAAAAATTATTAACATTTATTATAATAAAGTATGAATATTAAAATTTAAGTTAATTGGAATGACGATCCATCTCAATTAAAGTTAAATATAATTAAAGCCAATCATTCTGATTTATGACAGAACAAAATATACTACCATCCGCTTTATAATTGAATAAGATTAAGATGTTAATGATCAACCGTGAACATAATTACAATACTTATACAGTACACTCGTTAGTAATTTAGGTAAACAAGCAAATATTTAATTATGATTATCATATAAAGTTTATGTCTAGTCTGATAGTAATTATAGAACTAAAAAAAAAAAAAAGATATAACTATTACCACTTACCAATTCTGTAATTTGATTTCTGGATTATATAATTGTTTCAAATAAATTTTATGATATAGACAGTTTATCATGTCTCTCTTGAATGTTATCAAGCAATATATTCGCATTGCCCTCTTAAACAATAATCAAACAAATTTCTTTCATTTAAGTTAAATTACATTTATTAATAAATAGATACCAATTATATGATTTTAAAAAAATATTTATATATAATGAATAGATCATAAACAATCGATATATGCACACACGATCTAATTGAATGTACAACAAATCATTAATTAACTTTAATTTCATATTTATATATGTGATTGCCTATTAATTTCTGATTATTTAATAATAAATACAAATCACATTTCCAAAGCATAAGAGAATCTAATCTATATACTTATATACTTTATATTTAAAAAATTATATATATCCAAAGGTGAATCTAATTTTTTGTTGGTAAAAATTTAAGAGGTCAAAACAAAGTTAATACTTAATGCAATAAAACTTTTTTTTAAATTTCCAATATATATATATATGATATGTTTGAAGTTAAATCTTTAATCACTAAAAAAAAATTGTTTCTTTTAAATTAAAATAATAATTATTATGAACAAACTGTAAGTTTAAATTTAGGAAAACATACCTTTCTTCCATTTTAGTATGTGAATAGATTACCATTTAAATTAAAAACTATATATATGTATATTATTTGTCAATAAGTAAGTTTGCATTTTAAATAAAGATAAACATATATATATATATATATCAATAATAATGTCAAATATAAATAAACGAACTGACTAAGTCTTTATATTCTCAGTATTGCATCACAGTTCCAATGTCTATATTTCCAATTACAAAACCGATAGTAAGTCATTATTCCAGAAAAGATATAATGAATGCCAATAACTTTAAATTCAAAGTACATTTTGTCGATTCCGATATTTTATGTATATATTCCAATTTTCCTTTAAATAATAATTATTTGTTTTCTATGACGTTATACATACAAGTATTATTTTATATTTACGATGTTATGAAGAATTATACTCTTATTAGCAAATATTAATTTAAAACAATAAGAATAAAGATACGCTAGATTTTTATATAGCAAAATTGGTTCATATTTTGACTAAAAGAAAACATGTATTTCAAGATTGGAATGTTCTTAATAAATTCAACACAGGAAGTGCCATCGATTAGTGAGATGTAAGAAACATGATAATGCAAAACTAGAGAAATAAACATTATTAAGAAAACTTTGTAGTTGACATTCCTAATCTTCAGAAACATTACCATGAATTTAAATTATAAATTGCAAATCATTTTAAAATATTTACAGATTTTGAACATGATTCAGATTTGAATGAAATCAACAGAAAGGTAACTAATGCATTTTTAATAACTGAAATAAAGATAGCTGGTACAAAAAAGTAGCAATTGACCAAATATAAGAAAGAATATGAATATATATATAAAATAATGAATTAAAAAAGATTGAATATTTAGAATTTTGTAAAACAATGCAAAAAATACTTGATAATAATATAAAGAAATGTGATTGTAAATTAGCAAGGAAAGCTGTAGAAGAGAATACAAGTCTCAAGAATGTAAAACAACAACTTAATATTAGCAAGAAACTTAAGAGTATTTTTGCAATTAAAAAAAAGATGAAACTATTACTAAAAAGAGAGATGACATCATGAATTGTGTAGAAGTATCTCCAACATGAACTATAACCTATAAATTGCCCAGCATTTTAATTAGAAAGTGAGAAATGCAATAATATTTATGAAGAAGGGAAAAGCTTCAGATAATGATAGAATTATAATCAATATCTTAAAATAAGCAGGTGAAGAAATAGAAAAATTATTGCAAAGTTATATACCAAATGTTTAAATGACACAAATGTACCAGATGATTAGAAAAATGCAGTATTACATTAATATTTAAAAACATATCAAGGACTTATCAGTCTTTTATCAGTTCTATACAAAATTTTTACCAAGATAATTACAATTCATCTGAATTTAAAAATGATTTTGGAACAGTGGATTATATTTAAGTATTGGGAGAAGTTATAAAGAGGATCAATGAATATGTATTGCCATTATGCTTTGGATTTGTAGATTATGAAAAGGCATTTTATTTTATAAGCATTTTTCAGTGATTAAAGCATTGGATCATCAAAGTATGGATCCAAGATATAGTCATATTCTGAAGAATATTTATAAAAATGTGACAGCAACAATTAGGTTACATAATAATATTAGAAAGATTAACATTAACAAGGGTGTATATTGCCAAAACATTTTACAGCAGGTTTGCAACAAGTATTTTGAGACTGAAATGGGAAACTAAGAGAGTAAAAGTAAATGGATTTTTTTAAATCATCTAGTTTTGCAATTGATGTAATTGTTTTCACAAATAATGCATTGAAGCTTCAGGAAATGTTGCAATGGCTATCAGATAAAAGAGAAAAGTAGAACTAAAGGTAAGTGTTAAAAAGATCAAAGTAATGTTCAATGGATTATCTCATAACAAGAAATTAAAGATTGTTATTGATGAGTTAGAAGTTAACAACTACAAATACATTGGTTAATTTATTTCATCAGATGGAAATGCAATGTATAAAATTAATCATAGAATTAAACTTGATTAGAGTATTTTTGTTAGAAATAATATTATAAGGAAATATGGCTATGTGTTTTAAAAGGAAGGTTTTTAATAAATGTGTTTTGCCAGTTCTTTCTTTTGGATCTCTGATTTGGAACTTTAACAAAAAAGCAATAAAGAGATTTCATATCACTCACCAAAGTATGGAGGTATATATGTTAAGAGTAACAAGAAAAGATCAAAATGAAGTACCT
Source organism: Epiperipatus broadwayi (assembly GCA_028023455.1). Lineage (NCBI taxonomy): Eukaryota > Metazoa > Onychophora > Udeonychophora > Euonychophora > Peripatidae > Epiperipatus > Epiperipatus broadwayi. The sequence goes on along the minus strand of JAQFVV010012491.1, from coordinate 636,749 downwards.
GGATAAGAGAACAAACAGGTATTACTGACATCATTGAAAGAATTAAGAAACTGAAATGGAATTGATATGGACATTTTGCTATGAGATATGATAATAAATGAATAGTTGAGATCTTAAACTATATTCCAAGAGACTGTAAAAGACATACAAAGAGCCCACATGTGGTATGAATGGGTGAAATAAAGAAATGTGCTGGGATGATGTGGAAAAGAAAAGCTAAAAATTAGAGAAGTTAGATTGGGAAGATCATCTGGTAAGGAATTGATAATGGTTGATAGTGATGATTATGATGATAATGATGATGATAATGAATAAAATAGAGTGTAATAGAAGTTATTAAAATCATTATATGGTATAAATTATATCATAATAACTGCCTCATCAATAGTCTTTATTTATATTTCTATAGTTTGATAGAATTCATTATTTGAGGGGAGAATGTTAACACATTTATATCATTATTACTGCATGGAATAAGTTATCATTGAGTTTAAACTTTGGCCTATGTTTAAGTTGTGCAATATCATGGCTAAATGATGAATGAAATTTTGGTACTGGGTTCCTGGCCATTCTTTGAAGAGATGGCACTGGAATGAGTCTTGGTGAATTATACCAGTCCAAAACAAATGAAAACTGCCCAGAGAAATCAGATCTTTTAGACCAAATTTATTTTATAAGCAATTAGATGGATATACTTATGATTGAGAATATATAAATATTGAGATGGTTATGTGTCTCAAGGCATACAACAACATAGTAGTGTGTACATATATATACAAAGTTGAAAGGAAAATTAGAAATAAACACAAACAAATTTTTTGTAGATATTTTCCACATTACACTGGAATAACAGTTAAATAAGCATTTATTTTTATAGTGCTATGTTTTTTTTTTATAAATTGTAATACATTAAAGATCAGTCTTTTCGAGCTATTGTGCATGCGCTTTTTACGAGTGTTAATAATAAATGAATACTTTCATTCCCAACACAAGATATAGTATTTATGAAAGAATAAAATGAATCCATTTATTCTTTCCAACCCAAATGCTTATATATGAGCAAATCTTAAGTACTGGAAATGAAATCATGAGGATAGACCACTCACTTTAAATTACTGTTTACAATGTCTGAATGAATGACGTTGACGAAATTATCTAGAATTTACTAAATGTCACTCTCAAATGAAACTTAAACATATGTAAATAAGCATTTATTTTTATAGTGCCATGTTTTTTTATAAAATGTAATACATTAAAGATCAGCCTTTTCAAGCTATTGTGCATGCGCTTTTTACGAGTGTTAATAATAAATGCTTTCATTCCCAACACAAGATATGTAATTTAAAGTGAGTGGTCTATCCCATGCTTTCATTTCCAGTACTTAACATTTGCCCATATATAAGCATTTGGGTTGGAAAGAATAAGTGGATTCATTTTATTCTTTCATAAATACTATATCTTGTATTGGGAATGAAAGTATTCATTTATTATTAACACTCGTAAAAAAACGCATGCACAATAGCTTGAAAAGGCTGATATTTAATGTATTACAATTTATAAAAAAAACATAGTGCCATAAAAATAAATGCTTATTTACATATGTTTAAGTTTCATTTGAGAGTGACGTTTAGTAAATTCTAGATAATTTTGTCGACGTCATTCATTCAGACATCGTAAACAGTAATTTAAAGTGAGTGGTCTATATTCACACTTTCATTTCCAGTACTTAAGATTTGCCTAAAAGTCTAATTAATATTTTACTAATTCTGATTTTGAAATGAAAACAAGCATGATTTTATGTTACAATATATATAATGATAATTATAAAATTCCACTATCCATTTTGATTAAAGAAAAAAAAAATTTTAATTAAAGCTTGTATAACATATTCTGATAGAAACAATTTATCATTCCAAATAGCGGAGTCTTTATTAATCTAATTTCAGAAGAAAATCATTTTTTCAATATTTAAGAGCAATGATCCATGTAATGTCTTTGCCCCTAAGCTTTTCCAGAGGGGTAAAAAAAACACAATCCGATCAAAACTCGGCTAACAACTCTTAAAACCGTTGTGCCGCAAATAGCTCTTAATAGCTTTATGTATCCACTTCTGTTAACAAGACTGTAACAAGTGTGCATTGTTTTCCTCTAGCAGTTTATATATCTCTCTGAGTTCTTTTGTTAAGTCTTATCTGCTACATTCCAAAAACTTAATCGCATGTTTTCCAAATCCGTTTTATTGTCCTTACTTTAATTAGATATTTTTATCTCTGATAAAAATAATCCCACAACTTGTTTTTAATTATAATTATTTTCCATTATAATTATTTTTACCTTCAATAAAATTAATCGAAAACTTCTGGAGTAAATTGTCTCCAGTAAACTCGCTGTTTATTTCTCACACCGAATACAACACTTCCTCCCCTCACTCCAGAAGTTAGAGTTTATTTACATTACACATAATCATCCAATATGCGCGGTTTCCTTTTTTAGCTTGGAGAAAACTTGATTTTTCCCATTAATCGATATAACCTTGAAAATTGTGTGAACTCTTCTTTTTTCTTGCCACCTTGAGTGCTTTTTTCTCTTGCTTGGAGAGTCTCTGGGTTTTTTCCTGTTCTACGGTTTTTGTCTCTGACCGCTCACTGTCTAAAGATTTCCGTTCTAAAAAATCTTCGAACGTGTCAATTTCATTTTCACTTTCGGCCATCTTTTCCTGTAGTTCCATTTCATACTGCTGCCAACTCTCTACCTGTTCGGATAATTGTGACATTGCGAGTTCGCTTTTTAAATCTTCGTTTGATCTTTCAAAACTCTGACATTCTGAAAATTTGCTTTGTAATTTTTTACTAAATTCTCAATTTTGTTGTTCCAGTTCTTCTTTTAATTTATTTAATTCATAAACGTCCAGTTTTAATTTGTGCACTTCTTTTGATAGTTCTTTAAATTGCAAGTTGAGTTGTAGCTCCAATTGCATCTTTCTTTCAAGCATGGCAGCTAATTTTTGGTTACGTGACTCCAATTTTTGTAGTTTAGTGATCTGTCTTTGTCTTTGTAAAAAAGCCCTATCTCTCATGGCCATGCTTTGTCCCTTAGTTGATACATAGCCAATAGTATACGTTGTATCATCTGTACTTGGATTACATTTTGTTTGTCGTGGTTTTTTGCATACAGCTGCTAAATGTCCTTTAAATCCGCAGTTATAACAGTTTTCTTTTCTCCATTTACAATTTTTAGATACATGGCCAGTTTTACCACAGCAGAAACATTTCACTGTTAACATTTTCCCTCTGTTAAGATTTTCATTCTTCGGCTGCTGACTTCGATCTGTTTTGTAAACTGCCATCTTCCTGGTCTCTTCTGAGTTGTTTCTAAAAGCTATGGCTTGCTCAATTACTGCTTCATATGCTATTCCTTTTTTAATAGCGACTTCGTATGATAAGTCACTTTCCGTTAACAGTGTCTGTCGCAATCTTTTGTACATTCTCCACAATAATTGATCCAGCAAAGCTTGTTCTAAAAATTCGCCATAATCAGTTTTTTGACAGCTGTTTTAATGCTATATCATAGTCTTTAATTTTTTCCTCCCTGGCTTGCTTTCTTTTTCTCTGAGTTAATCTAACTATGTGTCTAGATGGCTTTGGGCTAAAATAGTCCGTTAATTTTTTAACTATATCTTCAAAATGTACTCCATCAGTTATCGGTCCGTCCCATAATTTATTAATAATTTCTATGAGTTTGCATCCTCCTAAACATAAAAGTGCGGCCACTTTTTTTTCATTATTTTTTATCCCATTTAACTTGAAAAAATTTTCCAATTGAATTATATAGAGAGGCACCTCGGCATTTTCAATGCTAAATTCAGGAATACTGCTTTGTCCTAACGACATTTTACTTTTTCCGAATGTATCGATTGATTTTCTCATCTGGCTTATTCCTTCAAGTTTTACTAGGTTTGAAACTTAGACTGCGCCAATCTTGTAATGTCTTCACCCCTAAGCTTTTCCAGAGGGGTGGAAAAACACTTACAATCCGATCGAAATTCGGCTGAACAACTCTTAAAACCGTTGTGCCGCAAATAGCTCTTAATAGCTTTACGTATCCACTTCTGTTAACAAGACTGTAACAAGTGCACGATGTTTTCCTCTAGCAGTTTATATATCTCTCTGAGTTCTTTTGTTAAGTCTTATCTGTTACATTCCAAAAACTTAATTGCGTGTTTTCCAAATCCGTTTTATTGTTCTTACTTTAATTAGATATTTTTATCTCTGATAAAAATAATCCCACAACTTGTTTTTAATTATAATTATTTTCCATTATAATTATTTTTACTTTCAATAAAATAAATCGAAAACTTCTGGAGTAAATTGTCTCCAGTAAAGTCGTTGTTTATTTCTCACACCAAATACAACAATCCAACAATAATATTTTAAGTATAATATTCAATTCATAAGATTCATGACAGAGAGAGAGAGAGAGAGAGAGAGAGAGAGAACATTATTTTTGATTCCATCTTTGTTCAGATGATCCAAAATGTCAAGAATTAATGAATGATCTTTTTGATTTTTAATATCAATATTTAAGCTATAAAGTGCCAAAAATATATCTTCTTGGATTTGGTACAATAAGATCTTAATTAAAAATCAGAGTGGGCTATCATTAAACAAAGCTGAATGAATCCTATGATGACTACATTTTAATTGCTGTTCATGCTTTCCAAATTATTTATAAAAAAAGGATCATCATATTTTTGAACTTTAAATAATTTAACAAGAAATTATTTACAAAAAACATTAAGCCCCTAAACTTTTATTAACACTTGTTCAACCTTTTTGGGTAAATAAACTGTGTCCTTTAAATAGTAATTTTGATTTGAATCTCCTTTGATGAAAGCTGCATTTTATATAACTGACTAAGAAATTTTGAAACAAAACTTTCTCACTGCCAATCATACAATATTTGTACTTTTTTGCAGATTTATAACACACAAATCGTATAGTATCCTCAAATCTTGAAATATTTTAGTGTAATTGAAAATTTTGTATTTAAATAATTAAAATTATTTTTGGTTAACTTTTAACGAACTTAAAAATATCTTTACCTATAACTATTGTTCAAAGCAACTAATCAAATACTAATTTGTAGTGGTATTAGCATTCATCTTTTCTTTTTGGTATGAAATTTGCACATCTCAATGATTGTGTTTAATGCTTAAAAAAATGTTTTCACTGACACATAAAAAAATATTAAATACTTAAAATAAAGTAGCAATTAAAAAATGGGGGGGGGAAGGATATATAAGAAATATATTTTACCTTTTTACATCGTTTTTGCCAATTTTTATCCAAGAAATAGTAAAATTTATCTATTTTATTGTAGTTTAAAAAAACCTTAATAAGATTATTTATATAAACAATAAATAAAATATCAAATTTAAAAGATTAATAAGAAGCTATCTTTTCTTTTTACTGGTTTTCTCCACAAATGATGCAAAATGAAAAGTTTATTTTTAATGCTGTGATTATTAAAATAATGTTTCCATTTTAAATAATCTACCAAAATTTTTGACAATATAATAAAAAGAGAAATATTAAAACTTTCCAATTTAGTTATTATTAGGATAATAATTTGAAACTCATCATGAAATATTATTTATATGACTTCTTATATATAAAATAATATTTAAATACATATATAGTATTTATATTTAAACTACATGTAATTAGAGTTGATTTGAACTCAAACTTTCAAGCTCCCTTTAGTCATTCACGCCATCCTTTATAGACAACACACATGATCACTTACATATAAAAAAAATAAATGATCTCCAACATACATATTTTGTGCTGAATCAGCATTCATCAGTTAGTCCGGATCATCATCTCCTACACATGTATAATCAGTGCTCAGTTTTTATATTAAGATAGCAAATCTTCAAACATTAATGGACAGGTTTCAATCCTCCCCACTCTTCAGTCATCCATATCGTTGAAAATCTGATGATGGCATGTTCAAATCCCTTATTTGCCATTTTTTACCCATGTTGAATAAGTCAATCTAATCCCTTATTTGACAATTTACATTCAACATGGGTATAGCGTAACAAAAATTGGCAAATAAGGGATTTGAATATGCCATCATCCGATTTTCAGTAATATGGCTGGCCGAAGAGTTGAAGAGTGGAGACGATTGAAGCCTGTCAATTAAGGTTTGAAGATTTGCTATCTTAATATAAAAACCGAACATTGATTATGCATGTGTGTGAGAAATGATGATCTGGACCAACTGATGAGTGCTGGTTCAGCATGGAATACACATATATTGGAGATTATTTATCTTTTTTATATGTGTGTAGTCATACGTATAGGATGTAGTGTATGACTAAAGGGAGCTTGAAAGTTTGGGTTCAAATACTTTCTAATTATATATATATATAATAAGTACAATATAAATAAACAAAAATTGAAAATTAAAATTTCTTTACTTTGGTAAATGATGATTTACATTTCAATTAAATTCGTATTACAGCTAATTAAAAGTTATTATAAGTTATATTTTAAAAGTTATCTTTTACTTGTTAAATTTTCTAAAATACAATATCTGTCAAAAACTTTTCAAAATTATATTGATTTTTTCATTATTTTAATCCTACTTTTAAAATAAGGTTAATATTTTGAAAAATATTAAATTAACGTTCCATTATTAACAGATGAGACTTCCAACCACCTCAAGTAGCATACAAATGATATTAAGATGTTATTTCTTTACAGTTCTAAACATGTACATATCGAAATTTTTTTAACGATATAATTTAGTTTCTTTGAAATATTATTTATGTTAATTAAAGGAAACATTTTTTGATTTGACTTTCCAAACTGACTTTCTGAAAATTGTAAACATGTGATTAGGATAAAGAGAATAAAAATATTATTTTAACAGTTAATGTTAACGCATTTCACAAGTTATACGTTAATTAAAAAAGTACAATTTTATTTTATCATACAAAAAATATTTCGTATAAATCAATTTCTTATTACATTTCATTAGCAAAAGTATAAAACATGTAACAAGACAGTTGCTAATTAGGTTCTTTTGTGGGTTTTTTGGTATATCTGCCAACTAATTAATTATCCACACCCCCTCTAACTTCTAATTACACATTATTAATTGCTTTGTTTTTTCAACTAACATTTTTTTTAAAAAAAAAAATAATTAAACTTTTTTTCATTTAAAATGAGAGAAATACAATGTATAAAAAGCAGGATTGTTTTAATCAATATTTGAATGTTATATGTCTGTATTGTATAGATCAACCGTTTTTCTGCCAAGGGTCAATTGGATATTTATAATATAATTCTAGTCATATAAAATTCTTCACTTAAAAATTAGCCTGCTATATTTGATCAAAAATTTAATTATTTTACTTTTAATCATTAACAGTTAGCAACCTTTTCAACTGGAAGGCTAATTTCAACTTTCTCTTTTTAAAGGAGGGCGTTAATTTTTTGTGAGTTAAAAATAAAGTAACATCATTATTATTAATGACTAAACCATATTTAACGACAATTTTTTAATTCACCCAATAACTATTTTTTGACGTAATTCTCGAATTTCTTTTTATGTTCTGAGTAGATTAATTTCATAGTAGCTACGATAGTCTTTTATAATCTCCCCTTCCGAAAATAGTGTGCAATTTTCGTTTTTTTTTTTAAAAAAGTAATAATGTAATTTGGCTTCACAGAATTTTTTGACTTGTTTTTGCATATTTTATAAAATATACTGTCTCTTAATATTATATTTTTATATTGGACTATTTCCATCATCTAATATGAGTATCGACTCTCTTTAAAAAAAATTAACTTTTATTTAAATATTCCAAATACATTCAACTCTTAGTAATAGCACATCCAACAGGTTAGTATATGCACAACGTTTCGAGAGACATTATTCTCCCCTCTTCTTCAGGTATTGCTGCTCTAACCAGGGACAGTACTGCCATGGGATTCGAACCTGGATCTTTAGATTTTTGAGTATTGAGTTTACAAACCTTCAGGAAAACCCTTCTTAAAATTGTTTTTTATTAACTAAAATACTTTGCAGTCATATCAGCCACATTGATTTATGTATGATTTCATTCTATAAAAAAAAATTATGCATTGGTTCATTTCTTTTGAAATGCACAATTTTCTATATCAATTTTTTTTATTTTGCTCATTGTAACTATTCCAATGAAAAAAAGTTAATACAAAATAATAATAATAATAATAATAATAATAATAATAATAATAATAATAATAATAATAATAATAATAATGATGATGATGATGATGATGATGATGATGGAGGACTAGTATTTTTCCATTTTCCCAAGATACAGTCTGTGCTAACTGGTATTTTTTCATTTTTTCAAGATCCAATTTATACTGAACTAGTATTTTTTATTTTTCTAAGATGCAATTCATGTTAACTAGTATTTTTCCATTTTCCCAAGAAGAAATTTATGCTGAACTAATATTTTTCCATTTTCCCATTATATAATACATGCTGAAGTAGTATTTTTCCATTTTCCCAAGATGCAATTCATGCTGCCTAAAATTTTTTTCTTTTTCCCAAGATGCAAATCATGCTGATTAGTACTTTTCCATTTCCCCAAAATGCAATTCATGCAGACTAGTATTGAAACTGTAAGATTCAAGTTCGAATCTTAATTTCACCTCAGTCATATTTATTTTATCATCTTCTGCCCACTCCCCCATCCCACCTAAATTTAAACCACACTATTGGACTGTGTGCATATAATATAGTATTAGTTATATATAAAAGCTTGTAAATATGCATCATGCGCACACCCTCCAATATGAGATATTAATGCACTGGAAATAATTTATTAAAGTTAGAATATTTAATATTTTGCATTAATTATTATTTAGATCAAAGCTATATATAACATTTCAATTTATAAAATCTAAAAGTTGTTTTAACCTTTTAATGTTTAAATATATTAAAAATAAAAATTCCCCTGCTAAACCCAAGACTCATCCAGCTCGCAGCCAGAAAACATTAACTCATCTATGGCTGACTCAGACAATGATGACAAAAACAACAAACAAGCAGCAAGCCATGCTACTAACTTGAGAAAAAAGAGAGAAAAAAGAACTAAACTAGCTCAATCACTCAGCACACAAGAAAGCAGCTCTTCCCAAAACACAGCTTTTGAAAATGATCACAATGAAGATAAACACAATTCCAACCCCTACTTAAGCTCCAAAATACCTGTTCCAACTCAACTGGTAATGGTGTCACATGACCCTGACAAACCACTTAGTGAAAATCAGAATTTTATGTCAATAATCTCCCCTATGTGATGTACTAATCACAGCTTAGTATACATAACCTACAAATCTCTGTAACAACTCAACATGCTTATTAAATTGGCCGGAATAAACATAAGGGGTTTTAACTCTCTGGGCCGTGTCTTTGCACTTAAAAGATGGCTAGACAAAACAGATCTCCACATAGTCTGTCTATCCGAAACTAAATTACATATAAACTCAAATTACCAAATAACTCAACTGATGCAACAATATGGTCTATTTCACTATGTACCCTCAAACACAGCATCTTCTGGAGTTGCTTTTATAATCAATAAGAACCTGACCTACAGCTCTTTCAGAACACTACACCTTAGCAATGATCTATTGGTCATTAAGTTCACTTTTGGAAATATGGCAATAAATATCATTTACTTGTACATCAGAAATGATGCTTACTCAGCACAACTAGTAATCAATAAAATCAATTCTCTTCTCTCTTCAGATGCCTCCCCTATTGTTTTTTTGGTGACTTCAACATGAGTTACGATAATTTTAACAAAAAACATCTTCACTTAATTAATAGAGTCCTCTTGTGTGGAGAGGGGTTTTTCCCTCCTGGATCATTCTCCTTCTACACACTGCAAAAGAATTCCCTAATTGGCCTTCTCTACTATTCACCTGAACTTCACTTTGACATATGCACCAAGCTTCAATTGGTACCCTTCACTGATCATTTAGCTCTTCTAATTTCACTTCATATAGATCCCACCACCGCAGTTCATATAAATTATACACCTACCATTAGACTACTCAACAAAGCAGCAACTCCAGAACTCATTTTCTCTGAAGCATATATCTTGTTCCAAAAAATCAAAATTCTTACTTTGCCTCCACTACAGGCTTGGTCATCTTTCACCGGTATATTGAGCTCACTCATAGACTCGTACACAAAGAAAACCAAAGGTCCAAATCAACTATTAAAAGATTTGGATGCCATAAACAACAGGTTAAAATCTCTACACCATATTGACATTCATCCCCAAGATATTTTGGAGCTAAAAACTCAATACCATAACAAGCAAAAGGTCCTCGCGCATTACATTGCTACTAAAAGGTCTAAAATCTTCTTGGCCAACCAGCATAGCTGGACCCGCAGTTACATTCACTGGGCAATTGGTTCAGTGGCAGACCCACACCTACTTCATTGTCAGTAGATCAAGGTTGCCTCAGTGGCCCAGCAATGCTTACAAAGATTCATGAACACTTTCAGACCAGGCTACAGAATTATAAATTTGAAATTGGAAACATCTGGAATCACTTGGAAGATGGGATCGCTCATGATATCAGTGAAAATCAGATAATCCAAAAGCTCATGGCCTATCCGGGGAGTGTTCATCCAGGACTCCATGGAATTCCGAGATTTGTACTTGTCCACCTGAGACATTTCACAGCCCCCATTGTACTGCGGATGATAGATGTTCTGGCAGGAGAGTTTCAAAACATTCCAGACCTGTACCCTGTGGCCCTTGTTCCTTTCCTAAAAAAGCCCATTAATCCCTCTACCCTATCCAACATAAGGCCCATTTCCATAATTCCCCTCCTAATTAAGATCATTGAGGCCATAGTCAAGAACAAAATCCAAGATCAACTCTATACACACATCACGCCAGTATCAATTTGCACGTAAGGGCTCTTCCACCACGGATGCAGCACAGTGTTTTCTTCTTCTGGTAGAACACATCAGACTGCACAAAAAATCCAAGCCTATAGTTATTCAACTTGACTTTGCCTCAGCTTTTGACTCTGTTATACCCACTGTCCTACTCCAGACTCTCCTTGATTATCAAGTCCCTGGCATCTATACCAGAATTATTGGTAATCTGCTTTTGAGCAGATCTATTTTTACATCACTGGATGGAAGACTGTCCAATAGTTTCAGACCTCATCTTTCCATTCCCCAGGGATCTCCACTTGCCACTCTCTGCTTCATCACCTATAAAAATCCTATGCTCAGAGAGATTGAGCGCAGACTCCCTGGAATTTTCGTGCCAGCCCTGAAACATCATGTACAACACATAACCTATGTTGATGATGTCACCATCTTCCTCCCTGATAAAACTCACCTTCCAACACTCACACAAATCATTGATAAATATTCAAAGAAACTAAATCTGAACATCAACTACAGTAAGTCCTCCATGTGGAAAATCAGTACTGGCTCAGTGATAACGTCAGTCTTTACAGCTGAGCCGCAACTCTTCCTCGGTTTTCCTATGGCCAAGTCCAGACTTGCTATGGCAAAAGATATCCAACACTCCATTTTGGAAAAAACTAGCAAAGTGGTTCAATCTTTATCCCGAATCTCTCTTTCCCTGCTGGGTAAAGTAGCCCTTCTCAACATGCTGGTGTTTCCGAGATTGAATTATTATCTTCCCATAATTAAACCCACTAAAGCATTTCAGTCATCAATGAACTCACTGTGTTCAAAGCTCATGTGGAGTGGAAATATTGTTGCCATCAGCATCTGTAAGATGCAAATGCCCAGAGAGTTAAATGGACTTGGATTGCACTCTGTTTCAACAATCTATTTACAGAAGGCAATTGCAGTTCTACGTGCAATTCACTTAAAACAGCCAGAACTAAACCTAGCCACTCCAGTGGAACCTATAGACACACCGCCACCTCTTGCTAGCAGATGGGCCACAATTATTTGGTTACATGTCACCAAGCTGATAAATCTATCTAAAACCTCTTTTGAAGGTAAAATAACCTACTGGCAGGCCTATAACCTCAGATTTCAAAACCAGACTGCCCTCCTGACCACATTGAACATAGACAATAAACCATTGCTTAAAAAATTGAAGAACTGGTTTGTTGAATCAAAATACATACATTTTATTTTAAAGCTCAACATCTCATCCTTACCCACTAACCATTTCTTAGTATGGAAAAGACGATTCACCAAAATCAATTCTCAATGCCAGCTATGTAATACTGCCAATGAAACCATCCAACATTTACTTTATAATTGTCCGTCTCTTTTCCAAATCAGAAACTTCATCACAGAGAAAGTTACATCTGACATCGGAGAAGCCTTAAATATCCAGAATGCCATCAAGACAGGAATTTTTTCTCTTATCCGATTCTCTGTCTTCCTTACCTTTGCAGTCTGGTTGACCAGATGTGAATGTGTTTTCCATCATTCAGGATCTTCAGTCACAGAGACCTTTATAGGTCTTGTCAAGAGCATAAGTGCCAGGGACTGGCTGCTTGCACCAGAATGGTTATACAAAGAGACTTGGTCCAGGATTGATCTACCAAGTGTTTGATCTTATGAACTTTTGCAATCAGTCATTGCAGTATACCATGTATGAAAACAGTATCATGAAACCATGTAAACTTTGTTAATAAAATTTTTTGTTTTTTTTTTTAAAAAAAAAAAAAAAGTAATATTGTAAGTCATAATGGGTGGGGAGAGAGACAAATACAATACTGAGAAATATTCCTAAAAGCTTTTTAATTAGTTTTAAAGAAACCTATGCAGTATAATGAGGTCATAGGTGTAACGGTCAAATATGTGCATTTGCACAACAAAATCTAGAACTCTGATAGATCATCCTAAGGCTGACCAGGTTTACGGTGGTGGAATCCACAGCTCTGGGATAACCATAGTTTCTCTACCATTGCTCATAGACTTACAACCTTACAAATAACACAGTTGAGGTCTCAGCAGCATTTCTCTTCTTCACGTGCTGGCAGTAGCTCAACAATAGCACACAAGACGGGTAACAATGGGTATTTTATATAGCATATCTATATAGGTATCATGTGGCACCCTTATCATTATTAATTATATACAAAATTTCAATAAATTATAAAGCTAATTACTAAAGTTTAAATAATAGTGAGTTGGTGAGCAAGACTAAGACAAGAAACTAGAGTAAATTTAAAATCAATTTAATAAATTCAATGTAACAATAATTCAAAACATTATTATAGTAATCAAGTTTTGGATTTCACATGCAGGTGATTCGGGAACATTACAATTCAATGGGGTTCACATGTAAGTGATGCATTATCAGTAACAATTTTGGATGTACAGCTTTACACAATTTGGTTTACATATATAAGTTAGTTTACTTATAAGTGATTTCAACTTTCTAGTATGATTAATAAAGTTTGGAGGTTTGCATTTCCGTTCTACATATATATGTATATAGCCTCATATCACTGCAGGTGATATTATGTAGGTTACAACTAATTATTTATTTGGCTATACATATATATTTCTATCACTCGCAGGTGATAAAATTATAATACAGTAAAATTTGCATGAGCGGAATTTTAATTTAGAACGATTTGCCTTTGTTCATGGTTATGTATGCCAGGTTTATGCTATAATAGGATTTAGATTTGCCCTATTAGTGGAAGTGATAATAAATTTTGTAAAAAACATAATTTACTTAGCACAAATATTTAATATATATTCTCTACACAGTAATATGCAATTTAGATTGGATTCTAGTCAGATCAATACTGAATTAATTATTAAAATGGCAGGTTGAACTGATTAATGGAAGTTAGACTTCAGATACTAGTGTGTAAAGAAAAACATATAACACTGAGCCTTATTTGCGTCTCATATATGCCTTATTCACGGGATTTTTACCGAGTACCGGTTCCCTGCGACCGATTCTCATTGCTGTGGTATAGGAGGCCATTTTAGTCTGGTAGATCGAGCAATTTATATAAGAATATGGGAGTCTTATGCTCTGGATGAGTCTCATGCTCCATTTAAAATAAGCAGAATGGGTTGGCCTGTACCAGTCACCATCTGAAGAGGATAATTGCCTGAACTAAAGGTAATGGTGCAGCGCAATGACATGCGACCATTAAAGAAGTACAGCAATAAGAAAATACACCATAACATTTCATAAGGACACATATGCACCACTGACTACATAATCATATTTAAAATTAAGATGCTAAAGTAAAAGTTTCTTTCATGAAACAACCCCACATCAGTTCATATTATAGTACTCTTAATAATACTATTTAGGGAATTTATGAATCCAATCTACAAAGCTATCTATATACGCTTTGATTTAATTAGCTGAAGGAGGATTACAGCATATGGGGAATTAAAATATAAACTTATAGATGTGTGCTGTATTTTTATCACTTTAACTAAATATTTGTTTAAAATATTAACTTAAAAGCAAATCTATCTTACGGTGATGATACGTTTGTAATGATTTTTAATTCTAGACATTTTATCCTTTCCAAAACAGAGCTTTTTATTTTGTATATAATTATACGTGTTATATGTATATGCGGACTTACATATATATGTGACAGAATCTTTATTTAATTCTCGCTAATAGTTTAATTAAGGATAAAGCTCGGTTTTGAAGTTTTATAGCATAAACAAGATAACGTAACTAAATAATAATAAGATTTGGCATAGATTAACTTAAGAAATGCATTTTAAATCATAGTAAAATTTCAAGTAAGTGAAATTTGAAAATTGTTCATTTTAAAAGAAAGTTGTGTGAGGTTCGCTAAAATATGATTGATCTAGTTTTATAATGCTATCTCTAAGATTAATGACGGCAAATATTATCATTAACTTAAGACAATAATAAATTAGCATAGAAATTTTTATTATTAGATTAAACAGCTTATTGCATTATATACATTACTAAATTTATAAAACATTTAATTTCTACATTTAGCAAATTGAAACAGATAGCATTTAATTACTTGGAGTCAAATTAATACTTAACTAAATCAAATATTATTTTACGAGTAAACCAAACATAAAATCATACAATTATATTAATAAAGATGTGTGTGAATGAGAGTACTTTAGATTTTGAAATAATAAATCATAAATCATTTATAGATGAGTTTAAACCAACTCAAACATTTTAAACCATCTAATATTTTAAATCATTCAATAATTTGTTTATATCAGTAAATTTTTGTATCAAATAAATCATTTCGAATCAGTTAATTTATATGAGTTAAATGATATCAGTAATTCTTTCGTATCAGTTAACTTATTATGAATCAGGCAAGACTTTAGGATTTAAATACAGTTATTACATTTATAATTTATGCAAATCTTTAGATTAAAATTATAAAACAAAATCTACATAATTTTCATTTACAATATTAGAATGGCCATTAATTTAAGGTTAAGCTAGCATTTAAATTTGGAATTAGTTGAAGTTTTTAGATTGTAAGGAGTAATTACCATTGTTTATCTTGATCTTTCTCTGTACTGGCAAGTTCTTTGGATAGTGTGCCATCTTTAGGTTCTGGCGGTGGTCAACTCATGTTCTCCTGGCTTAGATGGCCATTCATTGGGCAGAAGGTTAGATTTTGAGCCCACTTAACCCGACATGCTGATTATTCACCTTATTACAAATATTAATTCAAAAAGCTCTGGATTTTTGTGAGTTTGAATGCCTTGAAAGATGGCCACTATTGCTTTTATACCAGTATCCCCCCCCTGTCCTTCATTATTTTATTTTCTTAGAAGTGTTTTTTTGGCCCTTACGATAATCACCAGTTATCGCGGAAGCCTGCTGTGTCAAATATTAAATAGATAAAAAAAAACCATTGACAGGCCGTAATTTATTCAGTTTTCTAAGTTTTATTCTAAATATAAATTTTTAATTAATCTTATACCAGTAAAGATTAATTATGCTGGTGACAGTGTGTCCAGAAAAACAAATCTATATGTAACCTGACCATTATAATTTACCGATATATGCAGAATTATATAATTTTGAAGATATATAATTTAACAAATATATAAAATTATAGAAAATGGAATGTTTTATAATCTATTAACATTTATATTCTTGCATATAAGTAGTCTAAAGTTACACATACAATTAGTTTTTCACTTAGCAATTTATTAACAATCTATATATGTGTGTATTTTGCTTCATGAGTTATATAAATGAATATTTCCGTAAATATTTAAACATACACACACTCATACGTGATTGTATTATTTAGATTTAAATTTAGATGGGATTTATTAAGATTATTATTAATAAATATACGAGTTTTTTGTGGTATGTATATGGGTATGAATACTACTATATAACATATATAGTAGGTGAAACAGTTGGGTTAAAAATCTGACTGTTTCATAGGTGAAATATGTAATAAAGTAAAGTAAAATGTTCGGATTGAAATGACAAATAGAACATGTGCTCTTAATGCATTATTTTACCTGCAGATATTTTGAGCAGACCTGAAAAGTGAACAAATATGTAATGTCAAATCAATCCATAAGATAAAGAGCAAGGGAGACAAAAGATATAAAAAGTCCTGTTTAAAGTAAAATGGGCTTCTTTCTATCTATCTATGTGAGTCTCCCAATGTCAGGCTAATCTCATCTGCCATCTGTTTTTTTATAAACTATACTTTTTTACGTATCATCTTGCTATGGTCGAGTAGTAGGCATGAGCTATTCCTCTGGAGAAATGAGAGATGCACTGAATCCCCTACTTGCTTTAAAAATGAGCTTAAATTGTCTGCTATAATCCATATGGTGCTGCCTTATTGACTGCTGCTTGTAATCATGAACACTAAATGAACTCTTAAAAAAAAACTACTGCGCCAAAATCCAAAAAACAGGAGGATCACTCAAAATGTGCACATGCTGCTTTAAATCAAAGGTAACTGGTACCCAAAAGCTTTAAGAACATTCCTGTTCTTATTTAAAAACTAGAACTCATCTTCCTAATGTGTAATATTTTAATCATAATATATACTCATGTAAATTCTATTTTAAATCCACTAAACTTTTGAAAATCTGTAATTTTTAATTACTATGTGATCTTTCCTTTTCTTTGGGTATCCATTTCTATGAAAATTATTTATCTACATAATTAATTTCATACCTCAATAATTTCTGACCGAGCCTCTTAACTTTATTAAATGTTAATCTTCACCAAAATGCATAGAGTTATTAGATAATATTTATAGTAAACTTGTCTTATATTTATTAATCGGCTAGCTCGGGAATTATCTATTCTTATATTTTATAAATTATTTGTAGGGTGTGCCTCATTTTATATTAATATGCTTTTTTTATATTGTTTTACATTTTTAATGAATTATCTTAGCTTCAGAGATGCATCTTACTTTCATGATTAGCTATGAATGTGGGTGTACCATAATTAGTGCAGGCAGATGTCTTAGCTTAACAATAGCAATATACTAGAATTATAATCTTTACCCTTTAATATTAATTTTGATTGGTAATTATTGAATTTAATTCTACCAATCTCAGGTTATTTGAGGGCTTGTCAGTTAATCACTCATAAATGTGGGTATTGGAAGTGAATCATTACTTATTAGCAATTAAATATATATATATCAATGTTTTATTATCAAATGATAGGTGTTATTATTGAGTGATGCCAAAGTTTTTCTCCTATTTCAAGCCAGGGAAATCACTGGATATTTATATTTAAAGGTATCATTTCACTCCATTAGGAAGGGCATAATTCCATGTGCTGCCATGGAAATCTGAGTCCATCATGCGGTTGGGTAGTGACAGAGGCAAAAGTTCCTGCACACCTGGACTTGCATTTATGACCTATTTCGTAGGGTCCCCAGTAGAAATCCTGCCCATGAGTATATATTTCTCTCCTGGCTTATATCTCAAAGTTCACTCAATTATGATTCTATGGCATCTCTATAAATACCACCTCTCATCTAGTTCAATTATTCTTTTATTCTCTGCTCTTGATCTCACCCCCAAGCCTCCCATGTTATTTGCTCTCAAATAACAGGCCCCTTTGAGAATTAATCTTTAATTTAAAACTTTATATATTAATCTATTGTTGGGATAAGTAAATTCACTGCTGTATATCTTGTTCAATGTCTATCTCACATGATAGCTAACATATTTAATCTGGGGCATGAAATGACAGTGTGCTACCATTATATACCCAAAGGGATAAGTCAAATTATTAATACTTTCTAATGTACACTTATGCTATATTAGGAGTATTGACTGAGATCAAACTCCAGGTTGTAAATAGTTTTTATACAAATATTAAATATAGTTTTAATTATACCTTCATCTTCATGTCCATTTTCTTAATACGTTATAGCCGTAGTGTCTCATATCATAAATTAAATATAATAAGGTCATTCATTAGTTTTATAATAATATTAGTTAGTAATTTAACTTGTGCTTTACACAAAAAAATGAAGCTTGTCTCAATTTTCTTGCAAGTTATATGGCTAAGCACGTTCAGAGACCTTGAGTCTCCATAATCATAGCCTACTGTTAACTGAAGTTTAGCTGTGGTTTATGTAAAATTTATGCAAATTTTGCATAAAGTGCAAGTTAAATTACTTACTACTCAAAGGTGAAGTAGAAAACTAGTATTTTATTTCAATTAATAATATTAGTTGTAATAGAATTAGTTAGAGTCTCTTGCATCTCCCTGATCCCCATGGCCTAAAAGTTGTTTGCTAATGTGGTGGCAAGTATGTTAAATGTAGTTATATGTTGTATAATCAATCTACTAGATTCGAACTCAGTATTGCAGGCTCTGAACCCACCTGTAGTGCTGCTCTTTGAGTGCAGTGGAGAGGAGATGCAACTGGTTAATGAGATATACAAATTCTGACCATTACAGTATTTTTCCATTTTTCCAAGATCTAATTTATGATGAATTAGTATTTCTTTATTTTTCTAAGATACAATTCATGTTAACTAGTATTTTTCCATTTTCCCAAGATACAATTCGTGCTAACTAGTGTTTTTTCCATTTTCCCAAGATGGAATTTATGCAGATTCATATTTTTCTATTCTTCCAAGATGCAATTCATGCTGAACAAGTGTTTTTCCATTTTCTCAAGCTGCAATTTATACTGACTAGTATTTTTTTTTTATTTTTTACATGGAACTTATGTAGCAAATAAACAATAAAACTTAGCTATGAAAACTGTAGTACTATCACCAAATTAGCTGATTTTTTATTGGATCATATGTCAATCTAACACCAACTTCAATCCTTCCTTCATAGATTTTTACTCATACTATTACATGTTTCTACATTTTTTTTTTCAATACCACATTTAAAAATTCTATGTAAATCTAATTTGACAAATGTATCCTGTTATGTAATAGTTATTTTTCTTTCAATTACTGTAAATCATGTTTTCCTTTCCTATCACAAATAAGATGGTAAATATTTATTACATATATAATATCATGAATCAATTTATGTCTAAGACCTCATGTTTTCAAATGTCTTATGTAACCCTTTTTAAGCCTCAATAAAGTTTACCTTTTGAAACATAATAATATTAAGAAGAAAAAAAAGCAAAAGAATAAAAGAAGAAGGAAGAAGGTGATCACAGAAAACCTGGTGTAGTCTGCAAGACAATTTCAAAATTCTCTGAATTTAAACCTTTAAATTAATCTTCAATACTTTCTCTTCCTCTTTACTTCTTTATTTTTTTTATATAACATATAATAACAACATTTTACTCTTGTTAAGAAGACTGCTAAAAACAGTCGAAACTGAAAAGAATAAATAAATATATTTTACTTTAAAGTGTAAGAAGAGTTAAATATTGCTATTAATCTTTAAATTATTTGCAACTTCACCATAAAAGGTAATTTAAAATTATTTCTAAAAAACAAGAACAAAATTAGTTATGTAGTAAAAGTTTGCAAATATCTTGTGTGCATCTGTCAAAGAAAAAAAACTAATACTCTTAGTTCACGGCATCATCAAAAGATAACAATTGGCTGCCATGCCTTCAGTATTTCATAATGCTTGTGCAAAAACAAGCCTAAGAAATAATGTTACTTTAATTATAAAAAAACAGATACTGATATTGCAAAAAAAAAAAACCTTGGTACCTCAATTTCAAATATGAATTTTAATCCCAAGTTACAGATATATTGTTCTTTGTTTTAAATCCCAAGAGCTTTACTTTGCGAAGAATTCATTTTGCACAATCTTTGGGACAATGTTCTCCACTCAGCCGATCATCCCAATAAAAGAAACCAGATCATAGAATTCCAGGATCAAAACCAGAGAAATAGATTTAAAATAAAAATTAAACCACTGGGCCATTTTGCTTTAATTGCTGTAAATGAAAACAAAGATAGATACATAACTGGCATATTGAAAAATACATATATAGGCTATTCCACGCAGGATTTTCAAAAATTAAGGGAGTCTTTCAGGAAAGTTGTTTCATTGAAACCACTTTACCTAAAGAACATCCCAATTCCAATATATATATATATATATAGCTTTGAGCTTAAATTTAAGCTAAATAAAAATACCAATCCAACCACTATACCTACTCAGATTAAGACCAAGAGGCCATACTTTGCCTATATATAAAAGTATTAAAGCCACAATATTTTTCTTGTCATCAGCATGGTCATCTGTAAATTAACTTCACAAACACTCAATGCTTAAAGTGTAATCAGGTGGATAACCATATATCTAGATACAAATATTAACAAAAAACCTAATACACACACATACTCTCTCTTAAATAAAGATGCTTTATCAATAAACTTCTCCATTGACCAGACAAATCAAATATTCAGCACATCCATTAACATCAGCAACAAAACTTTTCAGGTTAATGATAACCAAACTCACACCTCATCAGCCAAACCATGTTACCAGTTAGTTTCAATCCATATAGCTAAGATATCACAGTCAATAATTCAAAGTGACAATAAACTTGAACTTAATATGCTCCACTAATAATTGCATTTATAACTTAGAATCATGTAGTTCCACATTTACCAGATATTCAACAAAAACAGCAAGCTCTAATTGAGTCCAAAAATCTTCATCATTCACTTACTAAAACCTCAATCGCAAGCAATGAATCTAAAACAAACCATGAAAAAACACATACATACACTAGTATAAACCAACAGATATCAATCCTTCCCTGCTTAAAAAAATAATGCTGACAAAACAACTTTTTAATGTTTTGATGCCCTGGATGCCAGCCCTAAAAATATCAACTTTGAATCATAGCTGGCCATTTATGGTTATACAATCCTTTCTCTAGACCTTAGAAACAAAACAACAAATGGAAATCTCAGTCCAGTCCGTATAAAACAGCTGATTCACAATATATATAATACTAATTATTTTTTCCATTCATTTACATTCAACATGAAAATAAAAATAGGAGCTTTTAATGTTCAAGATCTAAACTCAATTTTAAAAAAAAACTTTAATTAAATAAAAGAATTTAATTTACATGGCCACAATATCCGGAGACTGCTGGAAACGAAAATATATAGTGATTCTCAGATTGATTCCACAACCTATCTAAGGACCCAAGACTTTTCATCTATTTCAAGATTTATCATCACCATCAGGTGGCACTGGCCTGGTCATTTTTATCCTTCAAAATCATATAAATTGATTCAAACCTATTTATAGTCAATTTTCTCAACTGTACTGTTGCACTTAACATAATTTTTGTTTACATACTTTATGGACCATGATCTCAAGATTACTGCTTATCATCACCTCATTATTATCATCAACCCCTTATCCAGTTAATTACTGGGCAATTTTAACGTAGATTTATCACACTTTTGTTTCAAAGTGGCTATATCAACTTGCACTACTCCTAATGAGCACTAAAGATTTCTTGCCACCCAACTTCATCTCATTCTACAACCATCATCACACTTCATTTATTGACCTGTGCTTTTATTCACCCATGGTTCATCACTTAATTAAGTTAACATTTAATCCCTCACCCTTTCTGATCATTCTAGTCAAATGCTCAAATTAAATCTGAATGCAATGCAAACACTAACAATTCACCTTCATAAAACAATAAGAATGATTCTCCCTGCACACACTTGTGAATTTTTGTACTCCAAACATATATCATGCTATTTAAACTTCATACTATGCAACTTGACCATGTTCAGTAGTACATTTTCTTTATCAACATTCTGTCATTCAATATTAATCACATTATCAGAACCATCTCACTACCCTCAAAACTCATAACTTTGGATGATGAATTACCAGATACTTACTCATATAAAAAGATTTACACAAGTATATAATAACATATGCACCACTCTAAAAGAGTGCCTTGCCTCAAAAATGAAGAAACTCTGTCTAACAAAACAACTTACCTGGACATGAGTATACATTGGATGGGAACATTTCACTATCAGAGTTCCACAAGTATTTGAAGCTGAGTTTGTCACCAAAGCTGGACATAATATAATAGAACCAGTATACAAATATTTCAAACAAAAGCTGCTGTCATATTTTGCCTTCAGGTTTGAAGATCTCTTTGGCCAATGAGAGCTAAATATACCATTTCATGCTGAATCTAGCCACAATACCAATCTCTTGCCATCCAGGGCCACATGGAATCCCTAAATTTGTATCCTCACATCTTTACCTATTACAAAGATTGTTTAACATAGAAGATCTATGTGTAATCTCTTCAGTTCCTTTCAACAAAAAACAAGTGTCAATATTCAAACAATCTAATTTGTGACCAATATTCATGGGACCCCTTGGTATTAAAATCCTGGAGAAGCCTCTAAAAAATAAAATTAAACCATATCTTCTCTCTCTATTATTACCTCACCTATGCAATATGAAAAAAAAGCTCCCCAACAGGCCAATCTGCCCTCATTTTCAAAACCATCTTAAATTCATCTCAAGAGTAGAACAAATATGTTCCAATGGCTGTTCAAATTGGCATTGAGGCTGCTTTTGACTCAGTTCCTATTGTGATTTTAATTCAGATATTTGCAGCCACCAAAATATCTCATTTTCTCTTACACTTATTATTTAACCTACTCCTTAGTTGAGAAATCCATATTACAATTAATGGTAAATTGTCACCTTTCTTCATCCCTAACCAATTCATACCTCTAGGATCTCCACTTCATTCTTTATTATTCATGTTCTACATTAACCCTCCTCTCATAAAGAGAATACAAAAAAATTATAAGAAATTCAATTCCCATACATTGGACTATATATTCCATATATTGCATACATGAATTATCTAAAACTTAAGATCAACATTAATACAACATCATCTTGCTTTCTTTACATTGTCAAGATATGTACATAAATTTATCATGGGAAACCAACTAATTTCCTCAGATATCCTTTCTATCTAGAGTCTTCTGGAATGAAACAAAAGATCCAGAAAAAACTGAAAGATGTTGCAGAGTGCATAACCACACTCCCTCAAAACCTACTTCTCTTTGTGTGCAAAAGTATGCCTTTTCAATCAGGTAGTAACTACAAAGATAATTTATTATTCACCAATAATAAACTTCACTAAATCTTTCACTTCATCCATTTATTCACTCTACAGCAAGTTATTATGACACAGAAAAGTAGTCTCCATTTCTGTAAAATGATTTAGTCTCCCACTAACCAGAAATGGATTAGGTCTTAACTCCATTTAAATTTTTCATACACAAAAAGTATTAAATCTCCTGGCTATACTGATAAGAAGTTTTTCAGCTCTTGAATGCATCCTTCAACTAACATCCATAGGCTGATCACCACTTTCACATGGATATTTGTTTTGCTTGTAAACCAACTCCCAAGCATTTATGATCAGATATCTTTTTGGTTTTGGCAGATACACTTATTGAATCATTTATAATATGCTGTAACTGGACCTATCTATTGATCCATATTCAGCAATGCTAAATATGAAAAACAGTCACTCAATACAGCAATTTAAAAAATGGTCATTGGAACACAAATTTTTCGACTTTCTCTTAAGACTAAATCTTCATGTCCTATCTACTTTTTATTACCTAAAACCCTGCAGGCTATACACCAATATTGATGCTTCTTGTTTCTTATGTCACAGAGAGAAGAAACACAAAAGCACCTATTCTACACCTGCTCAACTCTGACAAATACCTAAGAGATTAGGATTACCATGTATAGAAAAAATAATTTCACACTTGGTAACCTAATAGAGACACTAAACAAAGACTCAATCCTGGCTGTCTGTGCAGAAACTTTTTGTTTATATACTTTTTTGGTGAACCATATATACTTTCTGCATTGAAAACAACACCAGAAGGCACCCAGCCATCTTCTCTAATAAACTTGAACAATTGAAGGACAGAAATGGCAAAATTGCACACCCAGACATTTTTGCTGTTATATTGTCACTTTTAAAAACCTGAGCCAGACTGTAACCTCAAACAACCAAATAACTTTTGCTGTAACAAAAACAGATGTTTTTTGTCATATACCTCATTTTTAACAATCTTTTGAACACTACTTCTGTATTTTGAATAGGATATATTTAATTCAATTAAACAAATGAACTACACCCTTAGACAATGAAAATAAAACCATAGATAAATACATAATTTGCAAGCCTCATTTGTTAGTCACCTGTCTAACAATTTATTTAGACTGTACCAATAATATCTTTATCATTGGTTTGTTCTGAAGTTATCTGATGATAATGATGATGATGATAATGATCCATGATAATGATGATAAAAAATAAAGTAAAATTTGAGTTTTATTTTTGCTAGTATATGTTCATTGTAAAAATCACTACAAAATCAAACAAAATGCACTCATATTAAATGTGTAGTCACATAGAGCATGCAATATAGATATTTTTTGGAAATATTGCACCACAGATAGAATGAACTAAAACTATTATAAAGGTTGGGAAAAAAACTTTTTATTTACTTAACTATTCTCAATTCAATATTTCCTCTATCTACTAAGTTATGTACAGGGTCATTTTATATATGTTTTAAATGTGTCCAAGTGCCAAATTGAGAGTTTTTGAGGACCGAATGTGACCCTTGGGACTGAGATTCCCCACTTCTAGTACAAATAAATGCACATGCAAATGCAATATTTTTAATACTTAAGTGCTATAATGGTCAGTAACTATAATAATTGCAATATTAAAATTATTTTAATTAAATTAATGCTTGGAACAATTGATTTTTTTAAATATAATATTTATTGAGGTCATGTACTCTTCTAATAACATCCACTACTTTAATATATATATAAAACATTATATAAATATGTAACAATTAATTTATGTCATTTGTAGAAATTTTCTATGATCTTTCAACTGGAAATTATATGATCAAAAGATTAAACAATTTATGCCGAATATATATTTTTATCATAATCAATACTGACAGTGGCCTGTAAATCAGTTGATATGCCACAAAATATAACAAGGTTGTTATCCTATCCATGTTGACATACGCACGAATTACGTATATTAGTGATTATTTATCTTTTCAACATGTGTGTGATCAGGTGGGTCAGCAATATGAGGTGGCATGGAAAGTTGAGGGTCATGTGAAAGTCTGAGTTCGAATCCCACATACATTACATATATATGCAGGTTTAAGCCTGTATAGTGTATTAATTTACATATTGAAACATAGTGCGTCAAAGGTCTGTCCATCCCTCGCATATGTGTGTAAAAATGGATAAAATATAATGAAGTAATTTCTACTCAAACACATTTGCAATAATCAGTTTAATATTAAAGAATGTGGATGATTTGATAATTTAACTAAAGTTTCCTTTGTATTGGCCTAATGTTAACTAGCAATGCAGAGCTTTTAATCAAACTCAATTTGAAATAACCTTGCACACAAATAAACGTTTTAATAGAAAATAACTAATTAAACACTATATACATATGTAAAAATGTTGAATAATATTAATTTAATTTACACTATTTATAGAAATTTGTTGAGATTTTTCAATTGCCAATCTTTGAACAGAAAATTTAACAATCTCAGCTGTATACAAATTATATTCAATTTTTAATATCACATGATGTTTAAGTAGAAATTCTTTTGCTTTGTTTGATCCAGTCGGATAATATAATGTTAGTTAAAACAAAAACCTACATCCAGCAGAGATCAGTTGATTTTTTTCATCAATCACTGCTATTTGAATAAATTTTAAACATTTCTATAAATGACATAAATTAATATTAGTCAACATTGTCATAAATTTATGTGGTGTTTAGTTATTCACATGTTAAAATGTTTATTTGAAAACAAAGTTATTTAGAATAAGTTTGAATAACATTTATTATGATTAAGGTGGTGAAAAAGTGGCTCTTATTCCAAGAAGGCTGTAAAGTTGTCAACCAAGGCAGCAGATGATAGCCAAAGGCAGAGGAAGTTAAAAATCCTATGAGTGTAGATTCAGATTGTTATTTGATAACTTTTATTTCGTTAGATATTTATAATTTTAGATTATTTTCAAGGGGAAAGCAATGCATGAAATGCAAGAAGAATTAAGTAATGTTAAATTTGAAGTTGAATTTTCTAAAGTTAAAACAAAACATGAAGAAACAATTGTTTAAAAAGCAGAATTTTTTATATTATAAAAGCACAAATATCAAATACCCAAGTGAGTAGAATTATAAATAAAAAATAAAAAAACAACATTGTGAAAAACAACAGCATGGAGGAGAATAATGATTTATCAGAAAGAATGGTAAGATTTATTATTTAAATAAAAGGAAGATACAAATGCAAATATTTCAGATTTATATTCTAAACATTCTCATTGCAAGAAAAAATAAAGGATTTTATATGAATGTGTAAATGGTTTTGATTATTCCAACAGCATTTTAAATTTGTCATGAGAGAGATGTCAATGCTAAACTTTTTAAATAAATGAAAAACGAACGGGCTATAAGAAAATTTGGTTTGTGACAGAAATAAGAGAGAACACAGACTTCTGGAGTTTGCAGGAAAAAAGCTGTATATTATAAAGTCTTTTCTAAAAAAATATATTTAGTAGGAATCGTGATGGACACATTCAAATGAAGATCCAGCAAAATTAGATTATATTTTGACTAATAAAAAATATGTATCTCAAAATTGTAATTTTATTAATATATTTAACACAGGAAGTGATCATTGATTAGTGAGATACAAAACTAGAAAAATGAAAAGTATTAAGAAAGATAATTACAGTTGATATCCTAACTTTTGGAAATACTCAATGAATTTAAATTAGAACTTGCAAATAGTTTAAAATAGTACCAGAACTTCTTGATTGAAATCAATAATAAGATATTTAATAGTCTGTTAAGAAATCCATGAGTGATAGAAAGTTCAAAAAATAGCATTTTATTAGTAAAATGTAATGAATTATTAGAAAAAATTGAATACCTAGTCGTTTGTAAAATTGCACAAGAAAGAATTAATGATGATATAAAAAAGTACAAGTTTGAATTATCATTAAAAGCTATAGAAGAAAATAAAAATCTCAAAAGTATAAAACAACATCTTGACATCAGAAGGAAAATTGTTTTAGCAATAAGCAAACAAATGGAAATATTATTTTTAAAAATATTTTGAAATATCTGGAAGAATTATATAAAAAATTATATAGTAATAAAGAACAAGAACACAAAATGTCTCCTGTAATTACTACATCTTCTGATTTGCCAAATATTTTAAATGAAGAAGTAAGAAGTGTGATTAAATTTGCAAAGGCAGAAAAAGTTTCACTAATGGATAAAATTATTATTATTTTAAAAGAAGAAAATAAAGAAATACATTTACATATCAAATGTCTAGATAATTAAGATATACCAGATGATTGGAAGAATATAGTAATAATATTGGCATTTAAGAACTTTGAAATTACAGATCTTTCAGTTTTCTAATATCTTTACAAAGATAATTACAACTTGCCTATAATGAATTTTGGATTCAAATCAATTAGAACGTTGAATACAAAAGTGATTTTACATAGTGGATGACATTCTAGCATTGAGAAAAGTTATGCCATTGTGTTTTGGATTTGTAGGTTATGAAGAGGCATTTAATACTATAAGAATTTTTATGATGATAAAAATATTTGGATCATCAAAATATACATCTGGAATACTGTCATATTATGATGAATTAAAATGCATCAATAGGGATTAAATTATATGGTGATGCTTATAAGATTAACATTGAGAAAAATATATGGTGGGATGATTCAATGTTTTCAAACTTTTCACAGCAGTTTTAGAGAAGTATTTCATGGCTTGAAATGGGAAACTAAAAAATTAAAATTCAACCAATGAAGCCTGCAGCCTGGTAGTTATCTACAGGTAAAAAAATGCCATCTAACTTTATGGTGCTCCCGTCTGCTTTCTTAGGCATACCATTATATATGTCCAAGACTAAAATGAACATTTACTTGAATAAATTAATTATAACAAAAATTGAAGATAAAATAAGTAATTTTTCATCACTTAAATTATATGAAATTACAAGAGCATTAATTTTTAATTCCATTGTTTTAGGGATTTTGACATACTATGCACCCTAGATAATCCTACATAACAAAACAATACTCAGAATAAACCAGATTGCAAAGAAATAAGTCTGGGGTAGAGCTTCAAGATGGATCTCAATATCAACCTTGCAGGTGCCAAAAGAGAAAGGTGGTCTTGGCCTGATTGATCCAGAGCTATAGCTCTGGTATAAGTATCTTATATCAAGGCAAGTACATTTATTAACTTAATTAAAAGTCAATTTCTTGGGCCTTCGGTTGATAGAGCTGGTGCCTTTAAAGAAATAGGATGTAAAGGAAGATCTTTTATAGCTGACCTATTCATTGCTTATAAGGATCTCCAGGATGATCTGAATGTGCCCAATTTAGCAGGTATTAAATATAAAGACTTCATGAATCATTTTAAAAGTCATGACAATGCATGGTTGGATATATCAAAGAAAAATGTGTTAAAAAAGTTCCACTCTATATTTGCACCCCAATCCTACTTGAAATTTGTTTTCAAACTAGTGAATGGCTTGTTCCCAACAACTAAAGTTCTAAATGAAAGACTACATATGAATTTGGATCCAGTCTGTTTGCTATGCAGATCTGGTAATGAAACTTTTCAGCATCTATTCGAAGAATGTTCAGCATTTGGGCAGATAAGAGCTAAAGTGTTCCACAGGTCAATCATAAACTTAAAACTTCTACTTAGTCAATACATTGAGAAATTTAACCTCCACAATGCAATGGTGACTGTGCATACCCTTAAGACAATATGGTATATACGATGTACTATGATATTTGACAACAAGAAATTCAACTGGCTGAGAAAACTCTATAGTGATTGAGAAACTTATTTCAATCAATGCCTGAGATACTTGCCAAGGAAGATGATGAATCAAATCTGGGGTGGTCCTGGAATAACTCTATGCGAGATTATCAGATAAACATTTGTCTTGAATAAAAGTTTAATTCTTATGGGTGGCTTATTACTTGGGCTAATCAATCATTTTGTTACATGCTTTGCTCATTTGAGTTGCATGTCTTAGAATCTCCTTCTATTACAGTATTACAAGTCAATATCCTTGAGTTGAAGGGAACTAGTTAATTGCTGCAGTCTTTTTGGTCTTAATAGTGGAATATATCAAATTCTTTGGGTTTTGGTATACAAACTGTAACATATTTATCATCTGTTTAATATATATATATATATATAATATATGTTTAATATATATATATATATATAATAAATGGATATTACATAAGCCATATTGACTTTTCAGATTAAGCACTTGTTTTTACAAATAATGCTTCGGAAATGTTGCAAGAGTTCTCAGATGAAAATATGATAATAGGTTACAGGTAAAATATTATTAAAATATTTATAAATGATACTTATGTAATTTTTATTTTATGGAATTTCTTTTATTAAATATTAGAAACTGCTGATCTGTAATAGATTTATAAAAAGTTTATCAGCAGTAGCAGTAAGTTGCAAAAGCTATGACCATTCAACTCCAAGAAATAAAAAGATCACTGCCACCACCACTGCCCCCATTTCACCCTTGCTATGACTAACACTATCAATAACAACAACAATAATAATATTAACAATAGCAGGAATAATAATGATGATGATAATAGTAGTAGTAGTAGCAGTAACAGTAGCAGTAGTGGTAGCAGCAGCAGTAGCAGCAGCAGGAGCAATAGCAGTAGCAGCAAGAGCAGCAGTAGCAGCAACAGTAGTAGTAGTAGTAGCAGTAGTAGCAGTAGTAGTAATAGTACACTAAAGATTAATTTTGTGATGATTAAAAAAACAATTCTGTAAAAAATAAATACAACTCTACATATGTCATGTTGGGTTCATTAGCTTGTTTGATATTTTGCAATCCTTAATTTCATACACAGTGAACTTTTTTCTGCAATACTTATTTTAATTAAGGTAGGAAAATCTATTATAATGTAAACATATATCTCTCTTATGAAAACCATATTAAAGTTCATCATAAAATACTTTTTAGGAATTCATTGAAGATGTGGATTTATATTAGTAGATACGATATCATATCCAATAAACTGTTTTATGATCTTGCCATTTGTATTTTTAAAATGATGGAGCACATTTGTTTTTAAATTAAGTAGGAAGTTCAAATTTAATTTCTGCACATTAAAGATGACTTAAGTTCAAATTTTACCTATTTAAAGATTTCATTAGTCTAAATATTATGAATGCAAACTCATTGAATGGATATTACAAAAAAAACAAAAACAAAGACGATTATTATTTCTTAAAAAATATTTTTAAAGAGAAGAAAAACTGCTACAGCCCTAATAATGAGTTTCAATATCTTCACAGATCATAGAACACAATAACTTTCTAGCCATAATAAAAGTATTATTTATTATTGAAGCATTATTTCAAATTTCACATTGCACTAACAGGATCAGGATTTCACAGTTAATGGAATAATTTATAACTTTTTCTACAGAATTAATTTGTGAAATTTAGTAATATAAAATTGCAATTGTTTCATTAAGTCTGTGTAGACTAATCCAATCATCACAATTTACGCACATCATAGCTATTATTTATTTTAAAAAAACAACAATCTAACCATTGAGTTTACTCTAGTTTATTTACATAAAATATTGATTATTCAATCGACCTTATTCTGAACAGTCCTCCAAACATCAGGCTAAAATCAAGGCAGCTTTTTTGAGTTACTGGAAATTCTCAGAAAACCACACGTGACTGGAATAACTCCAATATAAATAATCATACTCTAATAACTGGCTCTACTCTCCGAGTACTTGTTTCTCCCTTCCAAGAAACTCTGGTCGAAGAATAACTGAGTCAGAACAGGATAGGGTAGATGTCATTATATGTTGCATAAGTGGAAAACCACAAGCTATAGTACATATTTACAGGGAATGTATAATTTATTACCAGATCGCTGTTGATCTCTTTGCCCTACATAGCTTGGAGGGGTCAGGTCTTGATTAATTAAAAATTATTGGTGTTGAATTTTAATGTGCCGACACCACAAGCTAAATAAATCAATTGATATTCTCTAACTTTAACTCAACTAATTATTGCAAAGAGATTTTAAAAAACAAGCAACATTACGTTTTGGCATTATGTAAAAAAATTATTTCTAGTTAAATTTCATTATCTTAAAAAAAAAAAAAAACACCTAAATTCTTCAAATCTTCGAAATAGATTACTGATATTTGATACCCTTATGGATTGACTTCATTTTATTTGTGGTTAATTTTTATATGATGACTTTTTCGTTACCAACACATATTTTTCTTAAAGATTGACATTAATGCGTGCTACGGTTATTGTATGGTTTAATTAATCTTATTTATACATTCTTGAAATGCATCTATTATTCTTGTCATTAAAACATTCGCTGAAATTTATTATTTTTATTATTTCTTTGACTTCAACTTATTTATGCATAGATTATCTTCAAAGATTTTTTTTGTATATTTAAGATAAAAAAAATACAAACAAAATATAAGAATTATAATAAATTTCATTGATGTTAAAAACATTCGGAAGATCACATAACATAAATAAATGTAAATATAGAAGATAGTAAATCTCAGTGACTCATTTTAATAGTAGAAGCAACAAAACTATATTTACAAAAGTAATATAATATTAAGAACGCCAAAATAAAAGTAAATTAATGATGAGCAACAAATGAAAAAATTGGGCTGCTATATTGGTACAATGTCATTTTGCTTCCAGAATGCTGATAACTTGATTGTAATAAAAACATCTCCACATGTCTAAGTTAAATTAATGCTATTCAATATTGTTACATATTTGTGACGTTTAATTATATATATATATATGATTAGTGTATGTGCCTTCTACATCCAGTATTTTGAACCCAATTCAAATGAAGCTTAGAAACTTTTTTGTGTACCAGGTAGCCTTAGGACTTTTTTCAGATTTGCAATCCATAGTTAATTCAACTAATCGTCCAATTGTTGACTGATTAATGGTTATCTAACTATTATACTTAATTTATTTATTATATTGTGTCAGAAATTATTCAGCATTATTCATCACCAGCAATTTTAGAGCTACGCCATAAAATGAATCCTTAAATCATTAAAATAGATTTGCATCCAATTTTAATTTCCTCTTTTATATTTCACTCTAATCAAAACACCTCAATGATAAATTTGATATTGAACAAAAGGAAGATAGAGCTGAAGAATGTTGTTTAATCCTTACTTTATACTTTTTTATTGTAACTGAAATGGAAATGATTCATTGTATATAATTTTTTGATAAAATAGTGTTTGCAAGTCATCAGAAGATGAGCTTAATAAAGTGCTAACCCTCGCATTTCCATATTTATAACCATCCACATGGAACTTAATAATCCTACTTTTACCAGTTTAACCACTGGTCATTAAAATTAGGATACGATCTTTGCTTTTATATTCAATACTTTTCATTAACCATATAGTTTCCTTATTTAAAAATTCATATATAATAATTCAATTACCCAATAGAATGTTAACCTGTAAAACGAGTTTAAATCTAACAACACATTTTATGTCTTAATTAATTTGCCACCACTTATATATAATTCTTTTAGAACCTGATTTTTAATAACACAAATACATTGTTAATCCCTTTAATACCAACAAAAGTATAATGTGTATATATGTAATACTATACATCTAAACTAATATAAAATATATAATCATATACTTCATCAATACAGATTATGTTAAAAATAAAATGATATGTGGGATTGATGAAATTTAAAATCCATTAATTGAAAATAATACTAGAATAAAGTTTTAAATGGTAGTTGGACATCAAGTTCATAATTTAAATACTTAGGGCTTATATTCATTATGAAATTATGAAAAGAGACTCAAAAAATTCTACAAAGATTATAATGGATTATTATCTTGTAGTAAGTGTAGATCTTTTTGGACTCAAAGCTTTATAGGTAGCTAATAAGATAAAAGGTGGCTGCTGGAAGGTTGCGTTAGATTCTAAGATCTAGGTGCAATGCTCTCAGATCCAAGGCTCCTCACTGATGAAAGCCATACACTAGAAATTAGTCTGAGAATATTGGATGAATAGGCACTAGATAGAGATTTTATACACAAGCCTTTTTGCATCCATTGATTACTTTGGCTTGCACTGAGTGGCGCTACTGTATGGAGAGTTTAGCCTCTGTGTCAATATAAATTTAGAAGAAAATATAATAATAATAATAATAATAATAATAATAATAATAATAATAATAACAAATATGATGATGATGATGCAGTTTTGAAACAACCAGTTGTGAAATAATGTTTATTGAACTTATTTAAGTTGATTGCTTTTATATGACTAGAGAACAATAAATGGTAAAAAAAAAAAAAAAAAAGGTGGAAAGAGAGATTGATTAGATGATTTTAGTAAAATGAATAGCTATGATTATTTGAAAATGAAAATAGATAGTCTGGCTTGCTTGGTCAAAGAAAATAAAGTTGTCTTGGTTTTTGGAAGAGGATTATCATTTACAATAGAATATTTAAATTAAAATTTTGATTTTGAGTTAATATTTAACTTTCTTCTTAAGCTGATATTGACAGATTTTTTTAAAAAAAAAAAAAAATTGATGTAAAGCAGATTTAACAATATAAGTTGAGACAATATTTGGTAAATAATTGGAGAAATAAGGTAAAAGAAACCTATCATCTAGGGATAACGCTTCATCATCATCAATAATTTTGCCGTTGCTTGCTACCATATTAAGGAAATTATTTAATGTCTCACCAGTAGACTCTAATAAATTTTATATCAAAAAGATATTTAATCTATTATAAATAAAACAAAAAACAAATGAGGATGGTATGTATATTAATAATATA
Source organism: Epiperipatus broadwayi (assembly GCA_028023455.1). Lineage (NCBI taxonomy): Eukaryota > Metazoa > Onychophora > Udeonychophora > Euonychophora > Peripatidae > Epiperipatus > Epiperipatus broadwayi. Next base: position 602,182 of record JAQFVV010012491.1, on the reverse strand, counting down.
ATTTACGCTCGTGTTATTTTGGAATTTACGAGCTTATACGCATAATTCGAGGATTTTTTAATTTAATAATGCAAAAGTAGTTTAGTTAAACAAAATTAATTTACATAATTCTTTAAAATGCTAAGTAAAAAGCGTATTTGTAATCTAGAGAATCTATGTCTTCGTAAATTTGTTCGTTTACTTTCTCAAATAAATGATAATCAAAGTATTAAATACGTTCACGATTACTTTACTAAAATATTCGATAGTGAAAATTCCAAAATTTGCATGCCAATTCTTTTAGAGGAAGAAATCTTAGACGGGTTACGTTTGGAAAAGTGTTATACTTCTTATAATATAAAATTATTTCTCAACACTAATCGAGAAAAATTAAACTTTTGTTCATGCTTGCAAATAGATGTTTCGAAAGATCTTTTAAATATTATTAGCGAAAAATGTGTAAATTTAAAAATATTACATTTGTGTCATTGCACAAGTGTCTCTGCAGATGAATTATCTGAATTGGTTGCTTTATTACCCCATCTAGAAATATTAAATCTCGCCTTTACAAATTGTAATGACAAAACCTTAAGTACGATCTTCAACACATGTAATAATCTTTTTGAATTAAATGTTAAAAATTGTTTCAATATAACAAATTCTTCACTAGAAGAATATTGGAACCAAAACCCCGAGAAAAATTTTAAAAACATAATTCACTTAAATATAGAAGGTACTTGGATTTCAGTAGAAGGCATAGCTCTTATATTAAGAATATTTATAAACTTAGAAATTCTTTTAGCATCCAAAATTCTTCACGCTATTAAATTGCTTTTACATGAAAATGGCTCTAAACTTAAACCTTTAAAATTAAAAAATATAGATTATTGGATTACTAATAATGTAGAGGATTTAAAAATGGCAGCTACAATTTGTCCACAAGTAACTGATATATACTTTTTCACTAATCATTCTTTTTCTTCTGTGGTAATGGAGCAATTTCAATATTTAGAACATCTGAATTTATATCATGCTCTATTTTCAGATATTTCACCTAAGGATATTCTTAAATGTTGTGGAAACAAACTAAAAACATTACATTTATCAATATTAGATCAAAAGTTAAACATTTTTATTGTTGCATGTTATTGTCCTAATGTTGTATGGTTAGATTTAAACTTTTGGAAAATTATTTATGAAGAAATCGATGTTTTGTGTCATCCTCCCTTTGCTCATCTTAAATGCTTGACAGTTTTATCATTAATTAAATCCGAAAATTGCATAAGCCATAAAATATTAAAGTTTTTATTAAGATACAGTAAAGAGATTGAATACCTCTGTCTTCAAAATTTATCTTTCAACGATGATTTTCTAATTAATATTTTTAAAAGATGTCCTTTAATACATTTAAGTAAAATAGTTTTACAAAATTTGCCTAATATTACTGCTTTATTTGTCAAAGAATTTTTCAACAGTTTTTTAACTAATCTTTCACAACTTACTGTAAAAAATTGTTATAAAATCAAAGAAGGAGCTACAATTTGCAAAGAGCTAATTAGAAAAAATAATCTGAATATAAAATTTTCTATCAATTAGATACTACTGTCTACATTTTACGATAACAATCTTCATAACATTTAATATTTAAATCTTAGTACTATTTTAAATGTTTTTTTTTTTTTTTACTAAGCTGGAAATCACTTGTAATAAATATTTGGCTAAAATATAAAAAGTTTGAATCTCACTATTTATAATAATTATTAATATTGTAATAAGTCCATAATTTGCGTCATACATTTTTAATGTTTTATGCTTATTTTTACTTTGCTGATTTTGACCTTTATATTATATATGTGCACGTTCAAATCTTACATTATTTTTATCTTAATTAACATAAACAACCGTATTTTTTTATTGTGAACGGAAAATTTTACTCTTGTTATAATAATTAATATTTGATCCTAATCACGTTGGCGATCTTCAGAGTAAATTATAAAAAAAAAAAAATTGCACTAAAATTCTAGAAAAATTGAAAATAAAAAAGATAAATAAATAAATACAAAACGTTATCTCATTTAAATCCAGAATATTTACATATTTACACCTACCCGTAAATTTTTTTTGCTTTAATATACTGTATGCATATATTTTTTTCTTTTCAACAAGTGTGTGATCAAGTGTGACCGCAGTATGAGATAGCGTGGATAGTTGAGGGTCGTGTGAAAGTCTGAGTTCAAACCTTCTATATATTATTATATATAGTAAAAGCTCTTCATAAAGGCACTATTATCAAATAGCCTAAAGTTCTGATAAATTACTTGAATTGTTTTTTACTTATAAATATTATTTTTGCACATTAATTTTTTTATTATATTGTTCCAAGATTTTATAATTTCTTTTATTTACTTAAACGCATTTTTATTATTTATTATAAAGATAACTTTGTAGGAGTATCATTAACTGACAACTATCAAATTTGATTATAGACAAACTATTAAAAAAAAAAAAACTTAAACATGGTCATGATAAGATGATGCCCCATTCAATACACCACGCAACTCTTCTTGTCTTATGAACATATGTGAATTTCTTTTTTGTTTTATGTATAGATAAATAAATAAAATTATTATAACTAAATAATAATTAAAGTACAAAATATAAAATTTATGTCTAAAACTATTTTTAAATTAATTAATAAAACAATTATGAATATTGGTTATAATATATATGTAGGTTAAACCTATGTTGAAGAGCAATACATTTATTCTCCATGTTTTTGAACAGAGATTAAATTAGGGAGACAAAACTTAGCAAATTCATAGTCGACTCAATTAAACATCTAGCATCTGATAGTAAATTGATATGTATTACTAGTTAGAAACTAAAATAAGAATGATACAACTGGCAAACTCCTGGTGAGTAATGTTTTTTTTTTTTTACCCAGAGGCTAAACTCTCCATACAGTAGCACCACCAGTGCAAGCCAGAGTAATCAATGGATGCTAGAAGGCTTGTGCATAAAATTCCTATCTAGTGCCAACTCACCTAATATCCCCAAATTAGTTTTTATCTGGTGGCGCTCCTGTATCAAGAGTTTAATTTCTGTTTAAACAGCTTGAGTAAGCATAAGAAAATGGTTATCATGTAATGTTTTTTTTTGTTTAATCATTGTTTTTCTGCAAAGAACTGTTGAAGAAAACTTCAACCTGCAGTGACTTCATAATACTTTATTTCTTTTATCTTTAACACACCTTTTATTTTTAATTACACTATCTCTTTACATTCTAAATATATATGCAGCACTGAATATCTACATGTAGCATCTTCTCCATTTCAGAAATTACAATTTCTGAAGTCTCACATAGTCTTTCAGATAGATCAGTTCCTTTTTGGTTCTTTAGTATCTATGCAGGGTTGGTTTCTTCTCAAGATAATGTCTTTGTATACTTTGTGCTCTTCGTTTTTTTCCAGCAAGTCCAATTCCTCTAGATAACATGGAATGTCTGGCACTTTATTACTTCTGGTTTGCTCAGTTTTTTCTTTCTGACATCTGACATGATTTACATTTTCACATGATTTCCTCTGTTTCTGTCTCAACAACTACTATTTGCTTAGAGAGATGTTTTTTTAATTATGTCTTTTACCCAGTACTTTCTGAGAAGTTTTCTCAACCAGACTTTTTCTCCCTCTGCATACTGCAATTTTGTGCTGTTGTTTTCATTACCCAAAAAATTTTGATCTAGGTGAATGAGTGATAACTTTGTGTGAATTTTCAGTCTGAATATTATCTCTGCTAGAGATTGATCCATATTACTTGTTGGTATACTGCACTGATACAATAAAACAAAATTCAATGTTTCTTGTATATTCACAGTACCTTCTTCTCATAGCATTTGCTTTAGCATTTGTACTGCCTTTTCTACCTTATCATTGGATTCAGGGAGACATGTATGCATGTCTATATATCTAATTCCCCATTCCTTAGGATAATTCTTGCGTCCTCATTCCTTAAGAAATTTCTCTAATTTAATGGTTGTGAAATTAGTTCCATTGTCAGATACAACTAATTCAGTAAAATCATGAAAAGCAAATTTTACTTAAGTTTTCCAATTGTTTCTTCAATGGTCATATTATTTACAATTCTATACTTGGTCCACATTGAGTATGAGTCAATCATTACTAAAAATGTGTACCCATGGAATGGTCCAGCATGATTAATGTGAATACAGCTGCAAGCTTTTTCAACTATAAGCCAGGTAATATAATTTTTCTTTGGTATGTTTGCATTCACTTGACAATTCTTGCAGGTTTTTATAAATTGTTCTATCTCAGAAGTAATTCTTAGTCACCATTCATAACTTTGAGCAAGTACTTTAGCCTGTACAATACCAGGATAAGATTGGTGAATAAAATTGACAATGATCATTACTAGGTATTAATCCTCTATTGTCCATTAATATGCATCCCTTATTTATAAATGGTTTTTATTACATCCCATATAGCTTTATAAAGTATCTCAGGCCAACTTCTGGACCAGCCTTTGCTAATCCACTTGTTCAAGAGTTTATAATCATGCTCAGCTTTTGTCCAACTCACTACCTTTTTACTGTCTACTACTACATTATTCCAGTTGTCTATGTTGTTAATAGTTGGATCAAGTTCCTGCGGAGCTGATTTGATTGGGACTCTCAATAATGCATCTGTGGGTTTTATGACATTTCCTTTTTTAAAATTTAGTATAACCTGCTAATATATATTACCAACCTAACATTCCTCAAATGATCTGATGCAGTTTTATTATTAGCCAATATTCCTGACAGCAGCTTATGATCAGTAAGGATATTGAATGGTTAACCATATAAGTATTGGTGAAATTTTTTCACTGCAAACATAAGTCAATACCTCTTTTTCTAACTGACTGTAGTTTTGCTTTGATTTGGTTAGTGTTTTAGAAATAAAGACTATTGGACACTCACCCTCAGCTATTGCATGACTTAAAACTGCTCTGACACTGATACCAATGCATCAATTGTTAGTATCAGTTTGAGGCTACTGTCATAGTATATATTACTATCTGACATCAGCAATTCCTTTGTAGCACTAACCACTTGTTCTTGGGATTGATACCAATGCCATTTTGGTTTTTTCTTAACAAATTATACAACAGTCATGCTATATGTGCTTTTTCTTTTAGAAAAGTTTCAAAATAATTAAGGAGGCCCAAGAAAGCTTGTAGTTCTTGTACATTTCTGGGTCTTGGGATTCATTTTATAGCTATGATCTTCTGATGGTCAGACATTTTTCCTTTTCTTGATATATGCTCCAAGAACTTTATTTTGGTCATCATTCAAATACAGTTTACTGGGTTTATTCTAGCTCCAAAACTAGATAACTTAATTCAAACTTTTAAGTCACTGAGATAATTTCTCTTCTGAATTATAAACTATTAAAATATTATCAAAATAAGGTGTTATACCAATTATTTGTTGGAACAGCATGTCCATCTTAGCTTGGAAGATATTTAATGCAATGATAATTCCATAAGGTAGCCTACTGTAGTTAAAAAATCCCTGGTGAGTCATGATGATTAACAGTTTTGGAGGTGCATTTAGAAACTGAAATCTGATGAAATGCAGCTCTCAAATCAATTTCAGAAAAATGACTTGCATTTTCCATATTAGCTAATATTTCTCTGATGTTAGGCACCAGATAATGACTCTCTGTAATGTTCTTATTTAATGTAGTACAGTAATCTCCACAAATGCAAATTTGTCTTTTAGTTTAGATATTACTACAATCAGATTGGCCCAATCAGCCTTCTTGACCAGTGTCAATACTCCCTTACTAACTAAATCATTTAACTCTTGGTTTAACTTCAGGTTGTAGTGCAAAAGGAACTTTCCTAGGCCTGAAAATCACAGGGGTTTCTCCATCTTGCAAAACTACATCTAATGGATAGCAATGACTTGGCTCTCTGCATTCTTAAATAAACTTGTGCATTTAATTTATTTATTTCTTAATATCAATCTTATTAACCATACATACTTCTATTCACAGAGTGTCAAACCATTTCCAACCTATAATAGGGTTAAGATTGCCTTGTACTATATACAATGGTAACCTACGGATCTTTTTTTAAAATTTCTACACTTATATCTACTTTCCCTAATATGCCTATAATATTACAAATATTACCTTTTGCTCTCAAACTAGATCTCATTAATGTAGGGGAAAGTTCATACAATTTTTGGTTGACTGCCATCATTAACATACCTGATCTGCTGTCAATTTCCATTTTCAAATTTGTATTTAATAATTACGCTGACATCATGAATTGATTGCCATGAGCATCTGGGCATTATGAATCTCACATTTCTGCTTGTTTCCCTTTGGAAAAGTTATCCAGATGCTACAATCTTTTCCCCATTAGCCCTACAAACTTTCTCTAAATTACCTACTTTGCCACAGGCTCTACAACACTCTGTTAAATCTACCCTTCCATGCCATGTTGCCTTTTTTACACAACAGTAGCAAAACGTTTATATCATCTTACTCTTACCAGACTGAAATTTATTTTCAGTTTTTCATATAAATCCACTACATTTATTTCTATTAATAAAATTTTGAAACTCCTTTGATTGGTCAAGCACTATCTTATGGGCTGCTCCCATTTTGATTGGCTTCTCATATATCAAGTCTCTTGAGACCAGTAACTTCGTCTAAGTCTATCATTGGACATCCCCTAAAATAATTGTTTGAGTAGAGTATCTTCTAATGCATCACTATAACTACAACTTTTAGCAAGTTCCCTCAGTGTTTGTCATAGACACATATATGCTCCCCTTTATTTTGCCTTCTATATCGAAAATGTAGCTGTGCTCCATGCTTAGAGAGCTTGTAACTAAAATAATTGTTTAGTTTTTTAACTACTACTTTGTATGGTTCTTCATGATTGCATAGGTAATTTGTGATTTCTATTACTTGTTGCCTGGAATAACATAACAATGTGGCAACCTTAATGGGTCACTGACAGTCTCAATAATAATAATAAAAATTTGATCCTCTTGAAATAAAGTGATCAATCAACAGCACTATTAACATTAAACTCATTAATTGTTTCTTGTGGGGAAAATGTCATCTTAATACTCTAATCCAAATTAATAACTATTAAATAAATAAAAAATTATTTTTCCTTTCGAACACAGTTAACACAGTTATCAACATCCCAATATTTCCTTATTACACCTACACAATTCTACTATGATACAAATTTACAAGTTGAATTCAATTATGTTGATAAATTGCAACAATTTTCTGCTATATACAGCCACCATGAATACTACAGTTATGATAAATGTGGTCAGGCAAGTAGAAACAAATTAATTCAAAAAGTATTTTTAATTAGAACTTGTCTTTATTGCCACAAGTTAACAATAGCAAAATTAAACCAACAATGCTTAATAGACATTACAATTTATATAGATACAATTCATTGTTAAAATTACTTCATACAAATGCAGAGCCATAAAGGCAGTAATTAAAAGATAATAAAGCCATGTGGCCTGTGTAGTCATTAAGTCCACTTTTGCATCTTCAGAAGTGGAATTCATTGGGTCACTCCACAGTCCGCTTTACATTCGGATATTTGGTATATTTATATAGGCACAACAAGCTCCAGTGATGCGAGTGCATAGATTACACATCAATTCCCCCTAGCTATATGTTTTTATATCTTCTGAGGGATAATGGAATGTTCTATAACATAATTAATTATTATTGTTCCGTATCTTTTTAAGTAATCATTTTCTAATCCAAAACTGCTTATCAACATTTTAATCTTTAACATTCATAACTTTGTGATATTTTATTTCTTTTAACTTTAGCACACAAGTTATTTCTATTTTATTATCTCTTTACATTCTGAATATATACATAGCACTAAATATCTATATATAGTACTTTGTTCTTTGCCTAGCAGTCTAAACTTTAAAATATTATTTGTTTGTTTTTTAAAGCTGAACAATTTATAAAGCAAAATGACTCTTTGTCAGAGTTCAATTTTATCTTTGTTATATATATATATAACAGTCAATCCTCCAGTCGTAATTATGACTTGAGATTTAAATATGGACTGATTAAAATTTGAAAATGTACAGATATCTAAACAAGGATAAGATTTTTTTCAAATATCTAATGAATATCTAACCCAATTAGCATTAAATTAATGAATTGCAATGGCTAATCAACTATTCCTAGATAAATAATAAATTAAAAAAATAAAAAATCAAAGATCCAATTGATGTAAATCTTATAAAAAAATGCCTATTCCTTTACGGTTTCCTGCTGATTAAAGGTTTGGGAAGAAATCAATTCTTACTGCACAAGAATTTTAATTCGCATATATAATTAATTTATGTAAAATTAATTTATATATTTACTTATTTTAATTTTAATTTATTATGTATATATAATGTATTATTATTTTTGTGTTTGTACATTTCAAAATTTTATATGCAGATCATCTTCAAAAATATTAAGAGGTCGAAATGTAGAAATTTTAGAATAAAAACTAAGTAAAACATAAAAAAAATTGTTTTTAATAATGAAAACAAAAAATTAAAAATACAAAAATAATAATATCATATTAAAAATACCTTTAAAATAAAATCAACCAATAGTTTGCTGCAAGAAGTGCGGGAAGTCATTAAAATGATTAAACCCCTAAACATCACATGATGACCATTTCCTATGATTACACAAGCTGTTAAAACAATGACAAACTCAATATGCAATAGAGTCACCCAGTGAAAACCATAGTAACAAAGGATTCAAGGTTTGTGCATAAAATCCCTATCTAGTGTTACTCATTGAATATCCCCAGATTAGTTTCTAGCTTGTGGCTTTCAGCAGTAAAGAGCCTTGGATCTGAGAGCATTGCATTTAGATATTAATATCTAATTAAACCTTAAATCAGCCACCATTTTAGTTAACTATAAAACTATGAGTCCAAAATGAAAACAAGTTGACATTTTCAATCCAAGCTCATTTGCTTGTATAGTGATATAGATCTGAATTCAGTTTAGTATTTATATTTAATAGGCACTGAATAGGGATTTTATGCATAAATCTCAGGCATCCATTGATTACTATTGCTTGCACTGGGTGCCAATACTGCTGGGAGAGTTTGACATTGTTTTAACAGCTTGAAAAAGCATAGAAAATGATGTTAAGGTGATGTTTAATGATTTAATACCATTTCTGACCATGGAATGATGGTGACTACTATTTCTTGAGAGTTACATTAGATCCTAAGGTCTAAGTGCAATGCTCTCAGATCCAAGGCTCTCACTGATGAAAGTCACAAGTTAGAAACTAGTCTGAAGACATTGGATGAGTAGGCACTAAATAGGGAGTTTATACACAAACCTTCTTGCACCCATTGACTGATATGAGTGCACTACTGTATGAAGAGTTTGTCACTGTTCTAAAAATAATTATTGATAAAATATATATATAATAAATGAATATTGTAACAAAACAATATATATATATATATATTCATCAAATTTCAGTATTCCTCATTTGAAATCTATTGCAAATCGACTCCAATGCAAACATTTTTAATACATTTTTTTTTTCATATATGTATTTCACAAACATTTTTTATCGTTAGGTGATTTAAGTATTTGAAAAACCTGAATCTCCATACTAAAATTAATTTATCTATAAATATTATAACTTGATTCAAAAGTTAGTACTTATTCATAATGAAGCATATTTACTCTGGGTTAATCATATGGTTTTTTATAAATATATTAAACATTGCACACCATATATATATTTGCTAATAAATCAAAACTTTAAAACAAAACATGTTACAAGTATGAGATCTATGTATAAATCAAATGATCATTTTGATATAAGTATTCAAGTGTTCAAAGTCTTTAGCACCCCTGATAATAGAAGTATTTTAAAAATTATATGTGTAGTGTGTGAGAGTGATCTGACATTTTTACACTGGAAGATAATTTACAACATAATAAATTTCATTTGAGAAGTGAACTAACAAATCTGAATTTTGATAATCATTTAGCTTAATTTTTAATATTTTGTAAAAGTATTTGTATCACTGAAGCAAGATTTCTGCAATTCTTTTGGGTATTAATTTCATACAGAGAAATATACATCATACTTTCATAATGTTTCTACAAAATGTTAAAAATAAATACCTTTTGTTAATAATTTATTATAAACCTATTCATTGAGCAATAGATGGCCAATGATATAAAAAAAAGAAAGAAAAGGTATATTATTTGCACATTCATTTAACTGTTTCTTTGGGTGTCTGGCTTATGAATTATTATAATATTTTAAACTTGGTTATTCCATGATTAGGTTAAATTATTAGCATTATATACTTGAAAAGCCATAAATTATGTTTATAAGCTTGTTAGAATCATTAGATTATTATTTATTACATATATATGAAAAACCACATTATACACCTCCTTGTACTATGGATTCAAATATTGGCTGAATAAATTTTTAAAAAAAAATAGATTATATTCAGCCAAGGTAACCATACTTTATTATGGAGTAAATGAGTATTTAGCTATTCTTAAATAGAAAATAAATCGAAAATCGTAAATCAATTAAGCCCTCATCGTCAGGAAGTTGGAAAATCTCAAGCGGACTGTCTTTCATTTATCCTTTTGGAAAAGTTGTTGGAGAGATGTTTATTGCCATTTAATGTTGCTTTGTTCTATATATTATGTATTCATATATATATATTGTGACCAGCACTGTTGGAGTGACCGCACACAAGGTGACTGTAGCTAAAGCTATAACTCATATATAGAAAATATTACCATTATTAATTTAGAATGTAATTATCGCCATTATAATCACAATAAATTAGATACGAATTTATGAACATTCCGTGAACTGGATGATGATGGTCTGTGCATATATTTTACCCACACGCAAAAATATATAATTTGTAATTTTATGCATATTATAATTATATTATATATGTGAGTAATATGTTTTATTTTAACTGCAGCAAATGTTTCACATTTGCAATTTTTTTTTTTTTAAAAAAAAAGTTGTTTACATGTTGGAACATACTTATAAAAAAATGAATAATTAAGAGTACTTTTAAATGGACCAATGCATCTATATTTTTTTAAAGTTTATCAGATATGTTCTTTGCTAATAAGTTAAAGCAAAGTCAGGTGGTTTACTAATGTATTAATGGTCATCCTGCTTCGTATTTTATTTTTAAGAACAAAAAAGTCTGAGGCAATTCAATGCCAAGATCGGCAGAGAACATCTGATTTTATTTTTGGATTGATGTTTTTTAGTTTTGATCTTTTGTAGGGGGAAAGTAAGAAAAACTTTCCTTTGTGTCAAAAGTGAAAATTGATGAAATGGAACTTCCTAATCAATCAGGGTGGTCTGAGTAAAATCGAGACAAAAATTAAGGATAAAAAATTAAAGAGTAAAATAAGTGATAATAACATTAAAGTGTAAAAATCTGTATGCATTGTTCTAATCCATCAGGAAAAGGTAGAGTTGGCTGACACAATAGTTATAGGGAGGGATACTCAAATTCATAGTGCAATGAGTGTACTATATAAGCTGTTCACCAGGTGCTGAAGGGATTATTACTATTGTTGTTGTTGAATAACAGTATCATAGAGAGAAGCATGAAGATAGAGAATTATCTAATATGGAGTGAAACCTGATTGCAGAACTATTGCATTGCTGTGCCAGATTTTTTCCAACTGACAGATGATTGTCACCTATAAGCTGCTGAGGCGATTATTTAAGGCCACATATAAGAAGGAGATGTTCATTGTTCAATATTAAAGAAACTAATAAGAAAGGAAATAAAGCCAAGCTTAGCTTCAAATAAAAGTCCTGACAAATCATACAAATAAGTGCAGTTTTACTGATGCTGCCACAGAAAATAAAATATTGAGTAGAAACCTCAAGAAGAAGAAAATGTCAACATTAGTCAGTGAAATGAATATGGAGTAGAAGATCACTTTAATGCATTCACCCATCTCCTTTCAAGCCATCACCATGTAGTCACTTAATTCTAGCTGATGCTAATGATGAAGATCTCAATGCCCATGTCTTACTAAAGTGAACTGAAGTCCTCGTCATCAGGTTGTCTAGTTGTGTAGCACACTCAGAAACCCCAAAGTCCAGATAAAGTCTGAAGATGCGGATGGTATAATTTTTTTAATTTATTCCTTTACCACTTTTAGTTAAATATTGTTTAGATGCTTCCATAAAAAAGGGAATCTTATTGATATATGTATTTTTGGTTCAATACATTATATCAAATTGTTTATCCATAAAGTGCAGAATTGTTTCATGTGAAATCATCTTTCCACATTAAGTTTAATATGCCTAGATGTATATACATATATGTGTGTATTTTAATTTATTTTGGTATTGCTTATAGCAAATATATGTGTATAGCAGAAAGAAATGTAAATTGATTTAAATTAGTTTTGTTTTGTCTCCATGTGTGCTTGATTTATACAAGTGCAGCTTATAAAATGTTTATGTGTATACATGTATAACCTTATTTTTTTTGATATTATAAAAAATAACTGTAACGCTTAATATGTGCGTGTGTGTATAGAAGCTCAGACAACTTCATTTAAAGTTATCTGTATGAAAATAGTCAGGGGAGTTCCATGTTTAAATTGCATAAACATTATTATTAATTTTCTTTTCGTATTATAATGCTGCAGGGGGTTAGAGAATGTATTTTCTTTATGTATATAATTGGTGACAGATATTTGGGGGCAATAAATATTTGTTTTGTTTTTATTTCATAAACTATGTCTTTATGAGTGTCTCATTTATTTTTATCTCTCCAACAATATTAAATACATATATTTCCGATAGTGGATTAATCTACCATTAACCTGGGATAAAGAGATGACTGAGTTTAACCCATATTGGGGGTTAAAAATTTAAAGCCATGCAGATATCTTTCTTTATTCATTTATGTCATATGTTTCATTGGTAGTGGCATATCCTTTTGGGAGGGATTTTCTCTTTCAGGGAGTGATATGTAAAGGCCAGGTCCAAATTCGGCCTTTTGAAGGTATGTGACAGCCAAAGCATTAATATCCACAAGCAGAGCAATAGAGTTTTAACAAGGGAGAAATCAAGAAATATAAACAGCTTTGGTTTGATCTCTCTCTCATTTAACAATTCAATAGATTAACTTTAAGGTATCATATACAGAGTTTATTATTGAGTTTGTAATGATGTTGTATTTTGATGTGTGACAGTCATTTCATGTTTGGTTCTGTATGTGTGGAAGAATCCACAGCATAAGATGGGGCAATAACCGGTACAATATATATATACAGTGTTTTTTTAATCATGTAACACAGTAGAACAGCATTTCAGCATCTTTTTAGTGTATTTTTAATGTTTCAAACATAATTAGATGAAACAGTATCATACATACATGATTACAATCCATATTTATGAGTAGTAATTAATTTATTGAGCATGCAGAAAGCATATGTAAATAGTTTAAACAAACATTAACCTGTATTCAATGCATTTAAACTCGTAATAATCAAGCATATTTTTCCCCACAGAGGGATCTTCCAAACCACGACATATATAATTCAAACAAATAAAAAAATATGGTATTTTATGGATCAGATGAAATATATATGGATTTGAAATTATCATTCTTTGTAGTGAGAAGTGGATTGGTCCACGTCCCCCATTGGTCACTCATCGTCAGTGACTGATTACAGCGACGCCTATGCAACCAGAAACATCTGACGTTTGTTATTGAATGCACTTGCATAGCTATTGACAATGTGTGTAATATTTAACTTCTTTATTGTTATGTAAATTTGACATTATTTTTATTTATTTTTTTATGCAAAAATTTACCCGAAGTTTAAAAATGAAAAACATTTCCAATTACTTTTCCACCATTGGTCCCATTAATAAAAAGTCAAAAATAATAACAGAAAATATGGAAATATTGGTGCAATTTGATGTTCCTGAATCATCTCAAGTGGATCTTGAAGTGCAATGCTGAACTCAAAATGATTGGCTGGATTGCCAGTCATTGTATGAAAAAAAAATTTTGCTCAAAAAATGAGTGGTTGAACATACACAAAATGAATCTTGGCTACACACCTTGCAGAAACATTAGAACTCTTGGAACTGAAGTGATAATGGGAATGAAAATTTCCAAAGAATGGGCCAACAATGAAATCATCTATTCTGGGAAAGATAGGAAGTTACAATTGAGCTCATTTCAAGAGAAAAAAAACATTTCGATCACAGAGAATCTGCTGCACACAAAGCAGCGTTAAAAATTATTTTTGAAGCCAAAATCATTATCTGGCGAAAAAGTAATAGCAAAAATTTTATCGAACTGCATATAAAATAGCAAAGGAAAATCAATCATTCTCTACTTTTAAAAGTGAAATTAAACTGCGAGAACTGAATGGAATTGAAATGGATCATATTCTTCATTCAGAAAATGCATGTATTAATGTCATGAATCATATAAAGTGATGAAATGTGAAAAAAGGTATTTAAAGAAATTGTTCAATCGAAAATTATAATTTCAATGATAATTGATGAATCAACTACCATAAGAAAAAAACTACCTTTATTTTGTTTGTTCAATGCTGATCGAAAGTGCTGAAATGAATTCACCAATTAATTTATTTTTAGTCTTGATCAAACTTGAAAACGAAAACTTAACGGCAAAAATAATATTTGAATCCTTACTTCAATGTCTTAAATTTTATGGGATGATAGAAGATTATTTAAAAAATATTTAATTATGGTATCATGTGATAGTACTTCTGTGATGTTAGGATGTGAAAGTGGAGTGGAGTGAAAGAATTGCTGACACAAAAATTTCCTCCCATTATAGTTCGGTATTGTGCTAATCATAGATTAGAATTAGAATTTATTGATAAACTCTGTTTTTTTCCATGCGTCACCAAAAAATTATAGAGAGTTAGATAAATGTGCAAAGTCATTAGGCATTAAGCTGCTAAAATTGAAAAAGTTTTAAATACTAGATGGAAAGTATCTAGTTTTCATTCAGTTTCAGCTACTTGGAATAATTTTGAATCTCTTGTGCATCAATTTGAAGAGATAAAAATGATAAATGTACTTACCATGGCTTAAAGAAAAAATAACATCTACAGGTCTTTTATTGGGTCTAGTGTTGATGTGTGATGCTCTCCAAGAATTATCAGAACTAAGTTAGGACCTACAAGATCACAGTATGAACCTTTACATTGTAAATTGAAAAATAAATGCAC
The DNA here is from genome assembly GCA_028023455.1 of Epiperipatus broadwayi. NCBI lineage: Eukaryota > Metazoa > Onychophora > Udeonychophora > Euonychophora > Peripatidae > Epiperipatus > Epiperipatus broadwayi. The sequence goes on along the minus strand of JAQFVV010012491.1, from coordinate 586,860 downwards.
TAGTTCAAATTTTTGAAGAAAAAAACCGAATTTTGGACCCTTTTATAAATGTGCTGTACATGATCTGCATTTTTATGGAGTTTCACTTCACACAAAAGTTTCAAAAATTGAGTCTCTTATTGATCTGAAAACGTTTTATACTATGTTGAAAGAGTCAATTAAAAAAAAGGATGTTAAATGGCAAAGATGTTGAGTTCGCACTTTGGGCTCACATACCTGACCAAAAATATTTGCCAGAAGATATTGATATTCAGTAGACATTTGAAAAGTACAAAATTAGAAACATGTCAATCACTTTATAACTAAACAAAAGAGAAATGATTTGTGGATTTGGCAAATACATTCTCGAAAAGATATATCCTGAAAAACTATTCCGTTTGATATATGCTCTGAATTCTATTCCCATTTGTTCAAGTAAATGTGAACGTGGGTTTTCGCAAATGAATATAATTATTACCCCCAATAAGATCTTCATTGAAGATCAAAACAGTTTCAGCATTTTTGTTCATCAAACTCGTTGGACCACCTTTGACATTTTTGGATCCTTCAAAATACGTTGATCTGCAGTTACTCAGAGGACATCATTTGGCCATAGACACTATTAAGAAAATGAACGGAGATGATTGTGAGACAAGAATTGGACAAAACATTGGTAATCACTATAAACTTTTATTCAATTATATAAAGTTTTACAATTTCAATTTACATTTAGTTATCAATTGTATATTTGTATTTGTTTATTTAACTTTAGATTTGATATGTCTAAAATTTAAAAAATATGATAAATTTTATTTAATTTTTTATTTGCTTCATAGCATTGGAAAAGCTGCTTTAAATTTCATTTAAATGATATTTGAATATAATTTTTTTTTAGTAAAAATCTTGACAAGAAATGCATTCCGGCATTTTTTTTATTAAAAAAAACCCTGTATATACACATATATGTGTGTGTCTATGTGTGCTTATAAACCGTGGCACAATTTAATCTGTAAAACATTAAATAATAATTGCTGCAACATGTTTTAATTTATTCCAATTTATTAGTTGTGAAAGATTATGTTGAAATAATTGAAAGTATCATATTTCTATAATATATTATTTAATGTTTTACAAGTTACTCTATATGTAATTTATTTATTACATACATTTTTTGCAGTTTATGTGGGTGTTATATATATATATGGAGGTAGGAAAGTATGATACACATGAATGGGTTTGTATTTTTCATATTGATTTGTACAGTCATTGCGTAACTTAACTTTAACTTTTCATTATCATCATCATTATTATTATTATGCCAGGATTAGAATGTTCACGATCATTTATAAATTGTTATTAATGTTATAAATAAGATACTAAAGTATTTAAATAGCCCACTTTAATTTAAAGCATAATCTTTTTTTCTGTGATTTTATTATCTAGATCACAACCAAGAGATATCTATTTATAGATAAGTATTGGATAGTTATCTAGATAGAATATGCACTGGGTACCTAAAAAAGCTAATCTTAATTAGAACCTGAAAAAAAAAAAATTATTCCAATCCAGATTCACCCCAAATCAAATAAATAAATATATATATATATTGAAAAACCTCAACTATGACATTGTTATCTGAGAACAATTCAATTGCTTAATGTATAACATGATTGCATTCACTTATGCGTTTATTTATGCATAAAATAATTCTACATTCACATGCATATCAATAACTTTTTTTACCAAAGCAGAAAAATCGTTGCGACTAATATTTGAGCAACCTATAATTTGAAGTTTATTCAATACAGTTTTATCATTCTTCAAGATTTTTTCAATTGTTGATAATGTTATTTTGGGAATTTTGACTAGATATAAAGATTCCAAAAGTAGAAAAGGATTAATTTTTAATATATCACTAAAAAATTTATCATCCAAAAAAAAACACTGCAGAAAAAGATAATTTAAAGATAAAGCACTACATAATAACCACTGACATGCTTTAATCGACTTTTTATCAAGAGATCCCACAACAAGCTGTAACTCCTTTAATTTTCTTAAATGGATTGGTCTAATAGTAGTTACTTCAACTTTGGAACAATCTAACCAAAATTTAGTTAAGTTAGGACAAATGTCATTGATTTCAGAAATATTAATGTCTAAATTTCTATCTATTATTTCAAGATGAATTATTCTTTTTTCACAGTTTTTTAAAAATTTATAAATATCTTCAGTAGTCAAAAAAGTTCTAAATAAACACACATCTGTCAAATTATTCAAAAGCCTTAAACATTTGAAATGAAGATTTACAATAAAACATTCCACTTTTAACACTTCTAAGGAAGGACAAAATCTCACAGATGTTTCAAAATTTATTTGAGAATGACAATATATTAATTTCTTTAGCTTAAGTGGCATAATCACTCCAGAGAATTGTGAATAAATTATTGATAATCCGTGAATAACCCGAGAATCTTCAAAATCTTCCAAATTTGGAAAACTCCGTAATAAAGTAGCTATACCACCATAAGAAAATTTTGCAAATCTGTCACTTATAGCTAATTTTGTTAAATCTCTACATCTAGGAACAACATCTGGTGGAGACAGATCGTTTATGGTAGAATCAGACAAACGTATTAACAGAAGGTATAATTCTTTCAAATTTATGCATGTATCGAAAATTACCTTAATTGTTTCATCACAGCACATTGTCTTGCCAATATTGAGACTTGTAACATTTGGTATTGATTGTACTAACTGTTTCAGATTTTCAGAAGAAATATTTTTACAACCATAAATGTTTAATTTTCTTAAAGAATAACAAGTGATAATTCTATGTAAAATATCATCTGTGAAAATCAGGCCCCCCGATCCTTGAAGATTTAAAAAATCTGGATAAAGATTTAATATAATTATTATATTAAAATTATTTATTCTGCCTTGGTCTTCAACTTCTTTCATGGATTTCTGTAAAGCAAATTCTAAATTTTTACTTGAATTTTTATGATGCTTTACTACATTTAAAAAATAATTATTAAACTGTTCCACGTGTTTTTTAGATGCAAAATTGATCAAGCCATTCGCTATGATTCGTATGGCTAGCGTTTCTAAAGATTCCGGTTTTACTTTCTGAGGCATATCACAACGCACATTTCTTATGATTAATTAATACGAATATTTTAAACTAAATAATTTGCTGGATATATGCATTTAACGTGGTTAATATTTATTTAATCATCTCGTGATAGGTTAATTGTTGCAAATTTAACATATAACAATTAAATGGTTTGTTCTTGTCCTTATAATTTTAGTTTACCTTGATTACTTAAAAAATAAAATATAAATATTATTTTATATCTATAGATTTACTTTATTCATTTATAAGACAAACATTTACTACTTTATTTTGAATAAATAGTAAAAGTTATATAAATATTATTTTGATGAACTTGAGTATGATTTTATTAAGAGAAATCGTATCTATCTAGTTACAAAGATTAGCTTTAAGACATTTTAAAGTGGTTAAATATGATTGCTTTTGATGAAAAGATATGACCAACGGTAGATTACAAGCATTGAAGTCTTTCAGGAAAAAATTTCTCTGCGAAAAGATGTCAAATATGATTCTGATATCAGTATGCTAGCGCGTATTTGTAGTTAATTAATTATATAATAGAATGATTAACTGCTTACTTAATTGCTGTATTTGCATATCGAAATCTGTCACTTTAACTTTAAATGAATCTACACATGGTAGTCTCTATTTTGATGAATCTTCGCAAAAATTATTCCCAACTTATTTATCTTTATTATTTTTCTTTGTTTCATACTCATTAGCAGTGATTTCATTAATTTATTTAAGATTCATTTTTAGCTCCCAGCTATGCATCTTAATAATATCTTATTTATTCATAGCTGTAAGCCTTTAGCCATTAAATTACGATTTTAAATTTTTGTGTTTTTAAGGTTTCTGGTTTTATTTTTTGAAGCACACCCTATTTCTTCTTTTTACCTAACTATAACTGAGTTGCTTGCAATGGCAAACGAAATATTACTAGAGATAATCAAATTTAGTGGTGATCTGTATTGTCTATGTGCTCTTAGTCAAAAATATGCATAAATATTTTATCTAGGGTATTATTTAAAACACTTGGATAAATAGAATAGAAAATGAAAGGCAATAAGTTGTTGAATGTTATGTTTGGTAAAAAAAAAAAAAAAAAAGTGGTTAAAACTATAAAGCTAGAATACCGGTATTTAATTTTTAAAAAGTATAGATTTCTGAAAGAAAAAAAAATAATTATCTTGAAGACGATTGATATTTATGAATAAATAGGACTTAAAATAGAAATTCATTATTAAAAAATAAACAGTGATTGGAAATAATATGATCTTTAAAAAAGGTAGTCTCTTTTGAAGTCTTTTTTCACAAGTGATAAGATTTGCATCATATTACAATCATATAGTTTATGATCTTAGAATGACTTCTCATTTAAAGAACTTTGATTATCCTTTATTTATCAATATTGGATGAATAGTTAGGAATTTAGGAGCTATTTAAGTAAATTTCAAAGCTCCGTCTAGATTTGACCTTTGATTTATTACAGATCAGAACAATACAGTACTTATAATATGCTTTTACAAATAGATAAATAATGAAAGATATATTAGGATATAAAAAAGAAGTAAGAAGTTGATGGATGACTTTAAGAAGGATCCAAAAGAACAAGAAGCAAAAAATTGATGGTTGACTTTAAAAAAGATTTTTACCTAAGAATATCTATAAAAATGATGAGCAAAAAATTGATGGATAACTTTAAGAAAGATCGTTACCAATGAGTATCTATAAAAAAAGATGAAACAAGAAATTGATGGATGACTTTAATGAAGATCTATACCTGTGGGTTTCAATAAAAAAAAACCTCAGTTTCAGCAGTCATAACCAAATGAGTATGATTATTTCAAACACTTTCAATTTTTAATAACAGCAATAAGGTTAGAATATAAGACAATGTATTCTCCACTCTTCTAAAGGTGTTGTTGATCTGAATAATGATAATGTTAGCAAGTAAATTATACCAGAGACTTAGATTTGTGAATACTAAATTTAATGTTCTAATAAACTAAGCTATTCTACCAAAGTCAATACAAATTTGTTATATATCTCTCTGAAGGTTTTCCTGATTTTTCAATTTTTTCTAAAGGCAAGGTTAAAGTGTGGTTTCTAAATATTATGAATTATAATAAATTATTTTAAAAAGTGATTTGCTATATTATCATTTGAACAGTATCTTTAAATTTTCTTTTTACTTTTTCTTCTAATATTATTGTCCTTTTTCTACTGAATATGTTCGTGGGTAAACACATGGTCTGCTACTTCAGAAACATCTTTTTCTATTCAGTCTTTACTTTATACTATTTTGGTCATTATTTAATGGTCTGGCTGACTTCACTAATATATATCCTTCTATATTTATATAGCATTTTATAGGTGTCATGTTTGGTTTTTTGGCATTTCCAGTCTTTTTTGTAGAACTTACGATTTCTTGTAGTGTACTATGATATTGTAAAAGTGTTCTAATACAATATTGGTTTCAGATTTTTTTAAAATTTGTCTGATAGTCCTGGAATAATGGATACACTGTAATAATATCTATAATGATTTTTAGGTAATACAACATCGATTGATCCACGCCATAAGATGGCGCTGTTGCTAGTGAAAAACGAATAGATATAACGTTACCGGGCTGATTTGATTATTATTATTTTGTAATATTATCGTGTTTTTTTTTTTGGGGGGGAGGGGGGAGGGTTGGATTTTTTTTTGGACCGTATTTTCTTTTTTTTTAAATAAATAAATTGATTTAAAATTGATTTTTTTTCATACATTTTTTTAAAACCTTTTTTTTAAAAAAAAAAAAAAACTTGTTGTTTAACAAAATTGGATTACGGTCTTTTTTTTTTTTAAAGTACCTTTTTTTTTCGCTTTTGATTACGGTCTTTTTTTTTTTAAAGAAACTTTTTTTTCTTTATTTTTTTCGTGCTTTTTTAAACAACTTTCATATATTTCATTTTTTTTTGGGGGGGGAGGTTCATTTAACGTGTATTTATTAAAAAAAAAAACAATTACATCAAAAATTAGTTTTCTCATTAAACTACCACCATCGCATCTGTTTCTGTAGTAGGCAAATCTACAAATCGAAACGCCGGACAATCGTCTACCATTGAAATGTTTTGATCTCGAAAAAGTCTCGGAAAGTGCGCGACTTGATCGTGAACTTTGCCGAATTGTGACTAATATTCCTCATTTCCTGAATTCTGACCTCTGACAACGAAACCAGGGGCGTTTGGAAAAGCGTTACAATTTTTACAAACCAAAATAATAAAAAAGTACACCCAAGCCAACAAAAAAAAAAAAAATGTTATAATATACTTTTGGTCATTCAAAATAAAGACACCTTCACATCATACGCTGTACAATAGTTAAGAGTAATGTCTATAGAGAGTCTTGCGTACTCGTCGCTAATAATGTTCGACATACTAGAGATTTTGGGTTAATGGTGCACTTCACACATCTTTAGCGGTTGAACAGTTTACAGGCCTAAGATCTATGAGCGGCCTTGTAAACAGCATATTTCTGTGCTTTAGCGTAGCAACAGCGCCATCTTATGTCATGGATCAATCGATGCTGCATTACCGATTTTTCTTTTGAAATATGTTGTCTACTTAAGGTTTTGTTAATGTTAATTCATGGATAATCATTCTCCATAAGAATTTGTATAATGTAAAACTTTTTTTTCTATTCACTGGTCTACTGGATAAACATTTTTTGTTTTGCTTCATAGTGATAATATAACTACAATTTTGGTATTTCTAATATGATTGAATATATATAATAAGTATGATTATGTGTCTATGAAATTTCTGAAAACTATAATTTTCATTTTGCCATAAGCAAATCTTGTCACAAGAACATCTAAGGATGCTAAGTTTGTTCTTGTTTTAATTCTGTTGTGTATTAAATTAAATATGTTAATGATATGGATCTGGAATTATAGTAGTGCTTCACCATTGTCTCTATTACAATAGTATTTACAGCTGTGGTTTCAAGCATACCCATTAAAAATCCTGCTGATCAGAGGTCATGATAATGAAACTATAACATTTCTTTGATTTTGTTGTAAGAAATGTTTACTGCATTGAAAAATAGTGTTGTTATGCGAAATGTTAAGAGTTCCATTATATCATTAAATAGAAAACTTGTTTTTTTGTAAACTACTATCCTTGTTAATTTTTATATAAATAAAAAAACATTTAATCATAATATATATGTAAAGCTTTCCACATCAAAGTTTATCAATATATTTTTTTTCACTTTGCATGTTATCGATTAATTCCACAAAATGTTTAGGATCTCTGTCAAAAGACTGTGTTTTTTATGTCAAAGGACAAAGAATTTTAAGAATAAATTTTGACAACTTTTGGTGAGGTTTGAAAGGTCTTAATGGAACATGGTCATTATAGATTTTTTAAACCATAAAAATGTGAAATTTTGTTGAAATATGATTATCTACTTTCGTTTGAATCCATCAAGTACTTGCTATGTTTGCTGAGTATTGATCACAATTTGGTCCCTGTAGATGATGTAAGATTTTTGGCAACTTTTTGCATTGTCCTTTTATGGGAGTTCTCTTATTTTGTTATCATAATTAATAATATGCATTCCAATAGTTGCATTGCCCTTATTAGCAGAGAAAATGATTTTTATATATCTATTTTGAGAAATTTGAAACTTTCCCTCTTAACATATATATGGTGTGATTTGGATTATAAGTGTTTTCTATTTTCATTATTGTAGAGGCAATTTTGAATGACTTTTTCAGCTGCTGTCATTCCTTTTAATAAAGGGATATTAAATTGTGAGAAGGCAAGATTTAATCTTTTCACCAGAACAAAAGTTTCCACATTTGTTAGATGATTAGAGTTTTGGAAACTTTTATTCTGGAAAAAAGAATTAAACTTTGTCATCACATTTTCATTTAATAATCTTTTTATTAGATATAATGTTTTAGAAAAAAATAGCAGAATTATGCTTGAGGAAAAAAAAGAATACTTAATTAACACTTATAATAAAATTAAACACTTTCTATATTTAGAGGTAAGCTATTTAATTTCTCAAACTAAATAAATTAAAAATCATATTCCCAACGACGACAAAGGCAATGCTACAGTTATAATGGATACTATTGATTATGATAATAAAATAAAGCTTCTCATAACAGGCTAATACAAAAAGATGGTAACAATCCTATATCAGCTATAGAGACAAAACTTCTAGCACTACTTAAAAAGCATCTCAAGTATTTCATTTACTCAGAAAAAATCTGATGATCATATTTTAGTAAAATTCTGTATATTTACAATTTAAAAAATCCACAATGATCATATACCATTAAAATTTGTCAATTCTAAAAATTTCACAGAGTCAAAATTTGTGAAGTTTTCTTCCTAAATTTCTTGGTCCTTTGGCATACAAGATGCAATCCTTTGTCAGAAACTCTAAGCTCTGTATAAAATTAATAAAACTGAAAGGTTTGATGTACTAATAAGCTTTTTAAGTTTATTTACCAATATAATTAAGTGATCGTAAATAAAAGATCAAATGATGATAATGACTTACAAGCCAGAACAACTTTTTCTACTGATAGTAGAATGGAACTTTTAGCATTCTTTACAATAACAACATACTTTCAATACAACACAGAATTCATCCAACAAAATCAAGAGGTGGCTACAGGTTCACTCCTGGCATTCTCTGATCAGCAACACTTACATGGTCACAGTAATAAATACTACTCCATATCCACCTTCAATATATTGACGATATATTTGTTGCATTCCCACATGGTGAAACACTCTTACAAACATTGAAAACATATTTCTTTTAATTAAATTGATAGTGCAATCAAAACAATGACAAAATTTTGCCTACTTACATGTTCTTATAACAAGATTTCCTCATAATAAAATCAAAACACAAACTATACAAAACCCAAACACACAAGATACACAAAAAATAGAGGTATACTATCACTATGGAATAAAACAAAAAAAGTTTGTTCACAGAAACTAGTGACTTAAAAAAAAGACTTGGAAAGAAGAATTGTTATTTTTCATCAGCTGCCATTAAACAGACAATTAAATAAATACGTCAAAAGAATAAACAATCATAGGTGCAAAAGTGTATCCATATATGTCAGGCATAACAGACAAGTTAATAAAATCTAAAATAATATCATAACAACTTTCAAAGGTCATAATACAATCCTAAGCTTTAATGGGAAGGCTGAAAAACCAAAACAATCTCTATGAAATACCATACCAATGTAGAAGAATAGATATCAGTCAAATACAAAGTAAAAATTTTCACAAAAAGACAATAATATTGGACATAGAAGGAAAAAGAAGATAATTTATAAAGCTGTTCACATGATAATTGCAAATAATTCACATAAGACAACCTAGTGTGATAATTCATAATGTTTGGAAACTATCTTTAATATTGCCCTTAAGTAAAATGGAGAAATTTGAGTCATAATCTAACCATTTTTAAGATTTGGGATAGCTGTTGATTAAGCTGAATATCTTTGTCCAAATCTAAATGAATAAATAAAACGCTTATATTATTAAAAATTGTTAATTCAAATCTTGTATCATTATTTCTGTTTAATTCTAGTTTTATGCAATCATGCAATGAGTAAAAATTCATTTACAAAATCAACTCCAGTCGATATAACTGAAATGAATTAATGGAAAATGGGGATATTACTACTCAAGGATATCAAGCCATTACTATAAAACAAAGACTTGCACAGAAAAAGATACCTGTAATTAAAAATCCATGATAAGACTTTACATTGATATTTTTCTAACATGTAATTACTTAAGAAAAAAGGCCTTTGATAATCTTTTGAGTTAAAACAATTTTTTTTAACTTAATTTATTTTTTATCCTCTAAAATAAATTGGTAATTAATGTTTTATTCAAAAGATGATCAAAATGATCTTTCCACCAGTTCAAAAGAAAATTGTCTTATGACATTGCTGATTTTGATAGAATTGTCACACCCTGTCTCAGGTCTATATATTGCTTTCGGTAAATTTTAAAAAAAAGATCTAGAATACCACAATCAGCAGACGATGTATTTTCAGTTTTAATCCATCAATCATTTTTAAATCTAAATTGTCAGTCATTGAATTTTTGCCTTTAAACTTTGGTAATTATTAGAAGTTCCCATATTTTAATCTATTATTCTGTCAAGCAGAAAATGCCACGTTTCTTTTTAATTAAATCACTAAAAATAAGATCTTTATCAAAAAAGCAATCAAAATTTAACTTTTTAGTGAAACCAAAAATAAATTTATTTGAAAAAATAAATACCCCATAAAAGAATCCTATGCTTCATTGATATGACAGTTCTGAAGATCCAAATTAGAAATTTTAGTGTTCATTAGTTATTAAAATTTAGTACATATAATAGATTATTAGGAAGAAACATCAATTTTCTTGTAAAAATAAGTGGAATAATATTTATTTTTAATGCAACTATTATTTTAATATTGGAGCCTACTAATCTATGATCTATCCAATAATCTGGCCTGCAAGTACTCGTTAATGCGAACTCTTGTATTCTGACTCCTAACTATAATGCAATCCACTAAATGTTATTAGTCTGAATTTGAATCTGTCTACACAAATTCTTGTAATAATCAATTCATCTGTTGTGCATAACTTTAATAATAACAAACCAGTTGAAATTGTATCAACATGTGCGTTAAATTCTCCTAGAACAAAAATTCGATATTTTAAAGATATTGTTATAATAATGTTATCCAATCTATATAAATAAAAATGTAAATGTTCATTTGTTCAAAATCTTAAATCTCCGACACAACGTTGCATTCGAATACGCGCGTTTTTATATAGCTACTACCTACTATTATATAGATGCCACACCTGTGACAGGTAAAAACATGCTTTTTTAAAAAAAAAAAACAGCGCTATCTGTTGGGCGTAAAAGCAACACACACTATACCATTTCAATGTTTCCAATTGCATTGTTAAATTGAATTTTCACAGATTTCGATTTATTTTCATTTTGATTTAATTATTTCATGTGACAGATTGCAATTCCCAATTCAAATGGCTTTTGCAATCACCATCAACAAAGCTCAGGGCCAATCTTTAGAATTGAGCGGTTTAGATCTAGTCATGGATTGCATGTTCTAGAGTCGGCAAACAAGACAATCTCTATATCTGCACAGACAATGGAACAACAAAAAATATTGTATACCCACAAGCATTGTGAAATTAAACATATTAGAAACGTGCGCTTTCTTTTTTCTTTCGTTTCCATTTAACCAGACAGCCACAGCACAGCTAGTAAAAAATAAATCTTTTCCTTCTCTGAATTTAATGTTGTAGCACAGGTACTAGTGAAATAAGCACTAGTACTATTGTGCAATGAGAGTTTTAACACCAATAGCCGTTCACTGATAGACAACGAATTCCAATAATAGAAAATACTAAATTAGAATTTGCAGTAAATCAACACCAAGCATTTTCCTTTTACTGACTGACCTGCCTTTCCAAAAAAAATGTAACAATTCATCCATTTTATTAAACTTCTTTTCTCTGGGAGAAGAGTTTCATTTGCTAAGTAGATACTGGTGCAATGTATATTAAAGCAAATATTTTTTTAAACAACTTATGTAGAATATAATTTAACATTTGATTGCAGTTTGGGTATTTTAGTTTTAAGTGATAAAGATGCACTGCAATGAAAGTCTGGCTGGCCACAGAGAATAAATTTGTATCGTCAATAATGATGTTCAAATAAATATTCAAATAAGTCATAATTCTATGAAGTTTGATGAAGATATAAAATGGCAGATTCTAGGGTCCAATGTTTGGAATAGATCCCAACTCTGATACTTCAGATACCAATTCCAGAGCAATAAACCATTTGATTATTTATTTATTTAATGTCATAAATATAAAGGATTGAAGAACTAATCACCTTACCATGAGATATAATATTTAATTTTGATTTTTCTTATATGAAGAATTGCTTGAAAATTTAAGTAAGAGGCATAACACAATTTCTTCACTATATTACCCAACTTAGGCATTTTTTATTTACTAATTAGATCTAGGATCAACACAGAAATCACTCAATGCTCAGAATCATGAATTTAATAATAACATAAAAATAATTCTATGGAGGTCATACAGCATTCTTATACTAGGTTAAGCTTCGATTGGAAATCTTTCCTCTCAATCCACTCCATTACTATGGTCAATTTAAGATCAAAGTAATGTTTCATAAAATAGATAGTTATAATAAAAAAATTGATGTCATAAGTGAGAAAAATATATATAACTATTTTAGTTTTTTTAGAAACTAAATAATTGAGAGAAAAAATATAAAATGAAAATGACCTTAAGTAGTTTTAATAAAAAATATTGAGTGAGTTATTAATTAAGAAAGAGATCTGTAAACATAGTCAAGTGTTATTTTCAAGTTAGTGATTCACAAGTAATGGATATTAAAATCGCATGTTTGACTAAGAGAGTCTCTGGTTGCCTTATAAAATGAAATATTGGTTATCAACAGTTATGTTTCTAAATCCAATAGTTTTTTTTTTTATCTCCTCACCATGTTCTTTTTTTTTTTTAAGTGTCATAGCATCGGCCGGGACGCAAACCCGCAACCCGGGCAACTGCCAGGCAGTCACGCTGACCTCTCGACCACCAACGCAAGACCACCATGTTCTTTTGCCTTAATTTGTTCAATAAATCAAGGTTGTATAAGAACCAGTCAGCATGACTGCATTTCTCAAAACATTATAAGATAATTAATTTATGAGTCTATATAACTATTTTTCCATGCATTAACTACAAATACAGCAATTCTGATCAGCCAAGCACAGCTGCCTTGCAAGCAAGCAGTTGATGGCAGACGGTTGTTACGGGTTTGCTTCCGGCCGATGCTATGACATATGCAAAAAAAACTCTTCAGTGTGAAAAAAATAAAGACCTGAATAGGATTGTAAGACTGGTAAGTCTAATTATGAGCTTTGCATGAGAAAAAACAGTCAATAATGAGTTATTTTAATATTGGATTTAAGATAGAAGATTCAACTCTACAAATTGTTGCGTGTTTGGACAGAATTATTTAAGAATTGTTGCTTATCACAAAATTGGAAACATCTAGTAAAGTTATTCTAGAAAGGCACAAATTCAAACAATCTGCATTGATCGTCTTACCTGACAGATGTCATTAAAACTGTAGAAATTACAAAATATTAAATAAATTTTAAACTTAGAAATGTTTCTAAATAAATCGTTGAGAAGAAATGTTTAATTAAACGAAGTTTAAGAAATAAAAGCTTTTAATTAGACTCATGTATATATTAATTAATTGAATAGACTTATGAATTACCTATATCTAATTAAAAAGTAAGATGAATTTCATTACGATAACAAACTTTAAATAATACGTAAATTGATTAAGCGAACTGATTAAAGCAAAATCAAATTACTCCCGAAAAGATAAGAAAAACAAAAGAAAAGATCGATATAAAATGACAGAGAAAAAGGACTGTAAGCTTTTTCCTGTGTGGCTGCTTCTGTCACTGTATCCTCATGTTGTAGGACAGTGAAGATCATCATCAGTTGACTATCATTTCCAGGATATCGACTCCTGCAAGTTACTAAACTGACTAGTACTTTTAGCACACTGTCTCAGGCTTATTATTATTGCAAATGCCTCAAGAGGCTCTTCATGGTTGTGTTATAAAGACTATAGACATTAATGAAGGTAAAGTGAATAAGAGTGGCTGTACCATAACTGTAAAAAACATTATTTGTTATTCAGTAGCTAACTTGTGAATTAGGCTCACTCAAATGTGGACTTTATATTTATGTTAAAAATCTGAATAGTAACTTTTTTTAATTGTTAATAAAATTTATTGCTAAATATGTATGTGCTGTTATCTGTCTAATTTATTGCATATTTGTTAGCTGGTTTCCAGTCATGGTTGGGGACACATTAAATTATTGGCACGATCGCTGTTATTCGAACCTAGGGAAGTAGAAAACAGTTTAAGCCATTAGTAAGCTTCTGGCAATCAGGTTTTCAAACAAGGGAGCATACTCCATCCCTAATATGAGGGAAGTACTAGCCAGTCTTCAAAATGCCTCACAATTTGCAAAGTTGGATTTAAATTCTGCATTTCACCAGATACAGATGACTGACAAATCAGCAAAAATATTAACTTTGACAACACTGATGGGATTATTTAAATGTAATCATTTACTGTTTGGCATATCAATAGCCCCTAACTATTTTCAAGCAAAAATTGACATAATGCTTTAAGGCCTATTTCGATGACATACTCATCACAGCTAATTCAAAAGAGATGCCACGTAAAAGCTGTTTACCATATGTGAAAAATTAAATGCCCAGAAAAGCATACAGCATGAAAAAGAATTGTTTTTTCTTAGCCACATAATTTTTGGTAAGGGAAAGAAACCATCAATTGAAAAATTTAGAGCAGTGAAAAACATGGCAAAGCCTAAAAACATTAAACAATGCAGGCATATTTTAGGATTGATAAACTTTTTCGAGCCTTCTTTTTAGTGAATAAAACACACATAGCAAAAACATTGTATGACTTATTGAGAAAAGATTAAAAATGGCAATGGTTTGAAATTCATGATGAAGCATTTAACAAAACTAAAGACCTATTATCATCTGACAAATTGTTAATATACTTCAGTAGTAATTTGAAAATGCATTTAACCACAGATGCATCAGAGTGGGGGATGGGGCAGTTCTCTCTCACCCATGTTATAAAGGAGAATAGCCCATTGCATACGCATAATGTATGCTCTCAAAAGCAGAAAAAAATTACAGTCGGATCAATAAAGAAGCTTTCGCTATTATCTCCACTTTGAAAAATTTTCATCAATATATTTCCAGTAGACCTGTTCAAATAATAACTGACTACAAACCATTGCTGGGGATTCTGGAGCATGACAAATCAGTACCTGAACATTTAAGATCATGCTTGATGTGCTGGAGAAACATTTTATTATGTTATGATTACAAACTGGAATATAAGAAGGGCAAAAAAATTTCACATACAGATGCACTGTTCCTGATCCCAGATAAAGAAGAACCAAGCAGCATGGGGATAAAATAAACTACATTGATGTGCTGAAATTGGAAACTCTGAACAGTAAAAAAAATAGCAAGCTGGACAAAAAACAGCAAAGGCTATCAACTAATTATGGAGTGGATAAAGAATGGATGGCTGGAGTTCAAGCCACACTACATTGCCACAGGGTTCTGAACAAATCTTGAAAACTTGTTTACTTGTAAAATGAGGGATCAAGTTGTAATATCAGTGGAAGGTAGACAACAAGTTTTAAAGCTTTTATATGAAGGTCACCCCAGAATTATGCCAGCCAAAGCATTAGCTCGTAGCTACATCTAGTCAAAAATATCAGACATGAGCAATGTATCACAAAATGCATGGCTGGGGGCTTGGTCCTGAAGCCCTGTTGAATACTTCTGTGGCTTATGTAGCTTCTGCATTATGTAGAGCACAGCAGTAATGACTGGTTTGTTACAGCATTTAAAATACTCCAAAACTACGAGTCTGCATTCTGTATAGCAGGACTCCAAATTGAATAAATAATGACTGATTTGCAGATTGTAGCCTTGACTGTATGTCATAAGCACAACTGACTAACAATAGCCAGATGCACTTTTTATATGTTTTCTCTTCCATTGTCTTCCATAGATTTTAATGTTTATCACACTTAAATCTATTTTTAATTAAGATCATACTTTACATTTACTTTTTTAAAATTAATTTACATTTCTTGTTATCTTAATTCTCATCTACTGCCTAATACAATTGAGAGTTATAATTTTCTTGTATCAACCAAGCAATCTTTTAATGTAATTATATTTTGAAACTTTTATAACATTTATTTTTACAGACTAATTTTTAGTCTGATTTCACATTTTCTTATTTTATACATTATAAAAGGAGTTTTCTTTACAAAGAGAGAGAGAAAAATCAAAGTGCTTTAAATCATTTTCTAAGTCTATTTTAGATTTCTCCTAACATTCTACTCCTCCACCCTCTTCTTAACAAATAGTTTTATTCTAAAAAAAAAAAAAATATGATGCAATCTTTTTTCGTTTTAAAAATCTTAAAACTAATCATATATATATTTTTTAAATTATGAAGCATGTAGCAGCAGATATCCTCTAGTGTTACAATATATATGTATTAACAAAATTAAAGAGATGGAAGCTATTGAGAGAGACAATATATATGTTTAATTTCCAAAATACTCCAATAAATTTAAACTAGAACTTGGAAATCACTTTAAGAGATGGTTCAGTCTTGAATAAATGAAATAATAATATAATTGATACTTTACTAATGTCAACTATATAGATAGCCAACACAAAAAAGCCTACAAAAAAGTAGCAAATCGTCAATAAATTTCCAATGGAAACAATAAAAATATAGAGAAAAATAGAAATAAAATATTTTTAAATGATCTAGATAAAAGAATTGAAGGTCAGAGATTTTGTAAATTGTAAAATAATTAATGATTATGTGAAAAAATATAACTGTGAATCATTAAGAAAATCTTGAGAAGAGAATAAAATTCTCAAAAGTTAATACAACACCATGGTATTGGAAGAACAATTGTTTTAACAATAAAAAGAAAAGATGGCACTATTATTAAAAAGATGTAGACTACACACTAATAAAAATATCGGAAAACAAAGTAGTGCAATAATTATAAAATCTGAATTATCAAGTATTTTAAATGGAGAAAATGATGTATGCGATTAAATGCTAGAATTATTATTATATATATATATATTAAAATAAATAGAAAAAAAGTAGAAAAATTGTTGGAATGATAGGTTATATACCAAGTGTCTAAATGACAAAGATGTACCAGATGATTCTAAGAATGCAATAGTGGGATTTTTAAAATGTGTAGAAAAATCAATATTAGAAGTTCATATAGGTAAGTTTTCTGTCAATTCTTTTAACTAGATTATTTTTAAATATTTTAAATATATACCTAATATTTTTACTAAGATAACAACTTCTTTACAAAGAACTTAACCCAAATCAATAAAAATGGAGGTTTAAAAATTATTTTACTTATCTGAGTGTTAAGAGAATTTATAGAAAAGACCAATGAATATGAGTTGTCATTATACCTTGAATTTATAGAATACGGAAAGCATTTTCCTCAATAAGCATCTGCTCAGTGATTACAGATTTAAAACATCAAGTTATAGACAGAGAGTACTATTAAATTCTGAAAACTATTAAAATTACATTGCAGCAATAATAAAATTAAGATTAATAAATGTGTCAGACAGAGTGCTTTCATCTTTTCAAAATTTTTATAAGAATCTCACAGAAAAGGATTAAAAATGAAACAACTAAAGGAATAAGAGTAAATGAAGATTATTTAAGTCATCTGTATTTCAGAGATGGTGTGGATTTTTTTGCCCAGTTTAATGTATTTCAGAAATTCGGGAAATATTACAAAATGTTATCATATGAAAAGCAAGAAAGTAGGTCTTAAGGATTCATATTTAAAAAATCTAAAATAACGTTCAATGATTATTTTTATAAAAAGAAAATAAAAATTGATAATAATGAATTAAAAGTTAGCAATTACAAATAAATTATGTTATTAAAATAGATAGAAACATAATGAATGAAAGGACCTTAGAATTAAACTTGGATATAATTCTTTTAGTAGAAATAATTCAATATTAATATATATACTTGAAAAGGAAAGTTTTTAAATAAAATGTCTTATAAATGCTTCTTAAAAATACATTTTAGATTTGGACACTTAACAGAAGAATAATCAAGAATTTAGATCAAACAATGGAACATAAAGTGATATATATTGAGAATAATAAGTAGTGATCGAACTCAAAATACATTAACTTCATGGACTTTATTCTTAAGATATTATAAATTGCAATATATTTTAATAGCATTTTAAATGAAATTTTAGTTAGTATCAAAATGTAAGTATTTAGCATGTCTCCATGATAATTTTATCACATTAAATAACTTTCTAGCTGCAAAAAAAGCCAATAACTAAATATATGTTAATTTGAATATACTTAATTCAACAAAAATATATACTTTTTTTTCTTCGAAGTATTATATTATCTAGTACTGCTATCTTTAGACAATTTCAAAACTAATTCTAGACGATTATCTTGGTTAGCTTAATAATTAAAAGTTTATTAATAATGTGAAAAGACGCTTCCATATTTGTTTCCTGGATAATGTAGTAGTAGAATATAACTATATTAATAAGGTAAAAATTTTCAAATAAACAAATTAATTCAAAAATATTTCTTACGTTTTTAAAGATCTTAATCCTTGAGTGTTTTTGGTTTTTAACAGTCCTTATTTCAAATTCCACCAGTTTCAGAAATCAGACCGTCTTTCCTCATTATGCATGCAGCATTTGTGAACAACCTTCAATCATCTTGTGATTTAGACATATCAAATCCTTGAATTGCGTGCTCTTGCACACGATGCTCGAATTTCGGCCCTGGTATATAGTTATAATATAGTGGAGTTGAGATAAGGAATATGATGATAAAACCAAAAAAATTAAAAATGCCATAATCCTATTGTGGTAGAAAAGTTATTCTTAATCCACTATATTTTAGTATTCAGATTTTGCTTCTTAACTCTACATAATTCAAATAAATAAAAATTAATTCCTAATAATGCATACAAAATTTCGATTAGTTTGTAGAGATTATTTCTAAAATAAGAACTTGAAAATTTTAGCTATTACATAATTTGTAAGCTAACATCATCCTTTTCTATAACACATTCGTATGACCAGATCAATTTTTTTATCAATGCCAAATTAGTAATTACACTAAATATAAAACAGTCAATCATTATTTTACAGAGGGCGTTTCTTGTGGATCTGGGCTAAAGTAGCTACCACATCCTAAAATCCTAATATTTATCTAAACGGATTATCAGGAACAAACAATTGTCGAAAAATTTACTACCATATTTTATGGGAAATGAGCTCTTTCAATGCAAATAAAATAACTAATTAGCGTTCTGGCAGTCTTAGAATGAGTATCGTCCTAATAATCCAATATGTTTATTAAATCCTAATCGCCCTATCAAATGCTAGTTTTATCTTTTTTCTCAGAATGATAAGCGTCTAATCGGATATTTTATTGAAGATTAGTCTACTTATAAACATTATCTTCAAATCTAATTTTTTTTTATGTGTCAAAGCTCGGCGGGAAACGACCCGGACAACTTCTTGTAAGGCAGCTAGGCTAACCTCTCGGCCATCAACGCTTGACATCTTCAAATCTAATTGATAAGAGGAAGCTAAATTTTAACTTTAACGATCCATAATAAGTTTATATAGCGTCTGTTATTATCTATTAATATAAATATTATAAAAAAAATAATACTTATTAAAATTGATAAAAAGTGATTAAAATCAATAAGGAAAGTATATTTATTTTTACCGAGTTAAAGAATTTAAAAATATAATAAATATTATTATAAATAAAGTGAAATAATGTCTATATAAACAATATATCAAATGTTAGATTTTTCTTTCCTAAATCTACCTACAATGATATTAAAGCCAACTAACACAGTTATAATTTTCATTTTGTTATCTTTAGATAAAGTATTATTGCATAGTATAAAGTTTTTCAAAATTTGTAGGCGACTATAATATCATTTATCAAATTCTTGAGCATCAAATAGAAGAACCACAATCAAATTTTAATGGATTGATTTTATTCCTCGATCATAAGAAGTTCATCTCAAAAGTGGTAACATTGAAATCGAGCTGAGAACTTTAATCGCAAAGAGTCTGACACTCTCCCCACTGCACTAAACCAAACAGGGCATTATCTTCCAATAATATTTCATTATCAGAATAAATATGGCTTACAATTTGTAACTATCAGATCACTTTGTAATCTCTTTTATATGGCAGTCTATAATCTTTAGTTTGGGGAGTTATTCATAACGTAATTCCACAACACATCTGTTTTTATTTAGACAAAATGCAGTCTAAAACAATAATCTTATTTCTAATTATGACATCTCTGAAATATTCACCAAAACTGGAATGTTATCTTAACTAATCATAATCACATTATTAAAGAAAATCAAGTTTGAAGTTGTAAACATACCTATAAGCAAGTGTGTAAATACTTTTTTAATATAAAACATGGAACAATTTTTTAAAAAAAATCAAAATTTCGTATTTTTATTCTGAAGTATATTCAGAAAGATAAAAACAGTTCCAAGAATTGAAGAGCCTGACTAATTAAAAAAAATATTAATACAGGCATAAGCCTTGGTGTAAATTCTAAAGATTGGGCATTTATAAACTTCTCTGGAAAAACATTAGCACCTGCTCGTTGTTACTTTGTTAATAGTAATACTTGATGTTTCTAATTGAATAGTATCCTGCATGTTTTCAAGCAATGGCAGAATAGTAGATTTTTAAGATTAAGGTATAGGGTTTGCTGCTTAATTTTTTCACTTCTGAAGTGAACGCTTAAACAACAAATATTCCTACTTTTTTATATTGGGAGTAGTTATTGTCTATTGCTGTCCTTAAGACAATTTGTAATATCTCACTAATAAATTTTAATAAGCAATTATATCATTGAAATGCCCAAATCGAGAAGTGATAATTAATTATGTGAACAAAATGATTAAATGAACAAATTATTACTAATTAAACTAAATATAAAGAGAATATGCAAACTATATATATATGCAGTATTTTACACACGCATCCACATGCAAACATTCAATTTTTAACATAAATATTAGTATTAATTACATGTACATGTATATTTGTGTGTGTGTGAGAGAGAGTATGATACAAACATAGAGGTGTGTTTAAAGTAAGCACATAAAATGAATGCAAAATAAATATACAGTATAGAGAATCGTTTACAGAGCAAAATTTAAATGTCTTCATTACCTCTAGCTTTATGAGAAGCACTACTTAGCAGCGAAGAACATAAATGTATACGACTACGGTGAAAAGTATACATTTGAGAGCCTATAAACCAAGAATCTTGTGTGAGTAATTTAAAGAATTCATGACCATTTTCTTGAAATAATAAAGTATCTTCATCGACGAATATAGCGATATGTCTCCAGGAGTGTATTTTAAATAATTCCACTGGTAATTTAAACTGATGTGAAGGGTGGAATGAAGTTCTCGTCATTGTAACATAGGCTATTCGATTAAAGATATGTCTTCCAGTTCCTATTAACATTGGTATTTTACAATAAGCCGCAGCGTACGCTACCATTTTAGCTTCTTCACTACATCCCGGACCAACAATCACTGAAACCTTTTCTTTATAGAGTAAATCATTGGCAAAACCGAGAGCATAAGTTGCATTGCAAATTTCAGCTTCATAAAGTCGAATTATTTTTTCGAATATAATGCCGTAAATATTTTTGCTTTTTTCGATAGCAATGTCTATCCCTGGACCAGCTTTTTCCATAGTAAACGGTAACTCATTTTTTGTTACCATAATTATTCCCATTGAAAATTTAAGATTATTCTCATCATTTTTCATTATTTTAATATTTTGAAATATTACTAGTAGCATTAAAAACATTTTTTCTAAACTAGATTTTTTTTATTTTATCTAATCCAAAAGAGTTTTACTTGATACATTTTTTCCGCTCAGTTTAAGATTTCTAATAGACCGACTATCTCGTTGTCAATATTATTCCGTTAATAAATTTTCTTTTATTAAAAATCTAGAAATGTTTTATGTTTAAAATTTAATGTTTGATAATTACTTTAAAGGAAATAAAACACGATTAAATTTGAATTTGAGATATAAGCACTGAAATGAAGACATTTAATACTTTAGCTATAGAAACGCATTGTGACAAGTCTTAAGGATATAAACATATAGGGAACGTATAATTATTTCTAAAGTTTGTTTACTTATTTGCTATCTTTTTTTTTTAAGATAAGAATTTCATTAACAATTTTATTAAATTAAAAAAAATTACTACAAATTTAAAATGTCATGCAAATTTCAACACATAAACATATCTGTTAGAAATAGTAAGTTATAAAAGAAAAGAGTTTAATGATGTGATCATTTTTCATCTTGGATAAAAAAAAAAAAATGATATTCACAACTATGACATATTGTAGAAAAAAGATGTTCTCTTTTTACAAAAAAAAAAAAAAAGACAAAAATATTTAAAATAAAACATTAAACACTGAAGAAGCAAAATACCTTTGAGAAGATAATTAAAAGAAAGAACCATATTTTGTTAAAATTTCCTAATTATGACCACATCATCTTCAGAGTATTTCTAAAAATAAATTATTTTTTTACAGTTTTTAGGATTTTCCCCTCTGTCTGTTTTTCCAAATGTGGCCCGAATAAATTATTTTTTGAATAGTGATGCGCATTATATCATCCTGTGCCGTTTTGAAAAATATATAAAATAGTTATTGATTGGTTTATGTATCCACATAAAATCATTTCAGTGACACTTTTTTTTTTTTGTTTTATCAATTTTTTTCCACATCAACAATTTTTTGTTTTTCAATACTCTCACTTTCAACTTATTTCCAGACTGTTCCTACATTGCCTAGTTGATTTATACAACATCCTCCCTGTAATATTAAATTGAAACAATTTAAATGGTATATAGTAACATTGTAAAAAAAATTTTTTTTACTATTCATGATTTTTTTATATCAGGTATTGGAGCAACTTTTGAAAAAAGAATATCAAAATATCTTCAAGACATGAAGTTAGCCATTGCAAAACTATTCCTGTGGACAATCAATGGACCATATTATGCAAAAGAAGATCAAGGTATTGGCAGTTTATTTCTTCCAAAAAGGAACAAGACAATCTAGGTAAAGTTCCTTAACCATTATTTGATTTATTATTTTCTGGCGATAATATTTGAGGATAAATGTAAACGACTTTCGATTTCTTTTTTGGTCATGAATCAAAATTGTAGCACATATTTCTTCACATCCAGTTTATTCTTTACAAGGTAATAAATCTAATTCATAAAGACCGTAGGTGTTACAAACCTGGCACTGGAGGTTAATTTATGCAATATTCTTTAAACCATCTGATTTGTCACAAGCAGGGCAAATGCAAATGTTGTTTTTAAATCATTAAATTGTTAATTTATCAAATTTGTTGCTAGTAGTTTGGCAGATAATAGGCTGTCTGTATTTTTTTTAATTATGTAACTTTATTTTCAGAACCACTGAAAGAGTGTTCTTCCATATTTAGAAAGCATCTTTTAATACATTTCTCATCCTATCCCCATATGTTTTTCCATGTTTATAATCACTTGGAACATCAAAAACTACCGTCATTTCTGAAAGATTACATTCAACTATTAATCACAGACGTTTGTTGTTGCTTTTTCATAGTAGTTCCAACATAGCATTTTTTTATAATATGCAACAGGATATTGTTCTTTGAATATGTGACACTTTGGGGGGGGAAATACATTCATTAATGAATTTCTTATCTTAGTCCACTTATCATTTCGAATCAAACATATAGAAAGACTCATTTAATTAGTATGAATGCATAATTCTCTGTCTACTTGCTTTTAACTTTTCTCTAATCAAGAATTCAATTTTTCTTTTGTTTTTTGTTGATATCTTATATTTAAAAAAATAATTATTAAGTATTAATTAACTTCTATGGAAATATTTGCTTTACTATTTACAATAACTAAAAGATTGAGCTATGACGAAGGTGCAGTGCTAGAATGTGTGATTATGCTGTACTGCATTTAACGTTATTGATACTGACGCCAAGAGGATGTAAATTTTCTGATTGGTTGCATCATTCAGATTCCAATTAACGTTTGGATTATATCTTCATGGAGTATCCAGAATACTAATAACCATATGACAGCAGCTTTTGTCAGTTTTTCTATTAAATGAAATAAATAAAATCAATTTAGTCTTTACTATGAATTGATGAAAACAGCTGTTGTTAATATCATAACTTAAAATTTAGTTTATATTTAAACTCTGTCAATAGAGTAGACAATGGGTTTATTATGCGGTACTAGTTAAACGGGAGGTGATAATGAAAATATTTATTTATAAATTACAAATAAAAAATGTGTTTACGTTTATTAAGATAAAACAAGCCACAAGCTTAGGATCAAATAACGCATGCAACTTATGAGCTGTATGGCCAAACTCTGGTCCAATATATAAATTTGCATACATATAGATTCCAAGAGATTGTAAAAGACCCAGAAAGAGACCACATGTGAGATGGATGGATGAAATAAGAACGTGTGCAGGGGTGATGTGGAGAAAAGAAGCTAATGATGGGAAAGATGGATTGAACTTGGAGAGACCTTCATTCTGCAGTGGACTGATAATGGTTGATGATGATGATGGCATATGTAGATACTTTTATTTTAAGAATTTTCAGTTGTAACACAAACAGAAGAATTCACTATTACTTAATATTATATAATAAAATTAGATTAACTAAAAAAATAATGAAAAGTTAACTTCTGTATTTTATGGTCATGTTACATAATTGTCTTGGTGTGTATGATCAGGTGAATCAGCAATATGAGATGGCATAAAGAGCTGAGGGTCATGTGAAAGTCTGAGTTTGAATCCCTTATATATTACATTATATATGTGCAGGTGTGTGTAAGCCTGTACAGTGTATTAATTTATATATTCTAAATTAAGAAGAAAGAGATAAAAAAAAAATTAAAGTTATATATATTTGATCATAAAACAAGTTATTTATTTATCTAGCACTGTTTTTAAACTGTGATAATAATTAGGGATCACTGGACTAAACATGCACTGGATAGATTTAAACATTTAATAAATACTCCCCTTTCCAAACACAAGATAAAGTCTTTTGAAAAGATAGAATGAATCCATTCTGTCTTTTTAACTTAAGTGTGTATGTATAGGAAAATCTGAAGCATTTGAAAATGAGACTGTGAAGATATTAAATAATCACTTTCAATTCATTTTACTATGTTTTTTAATGAATGATGCTTGCAAAATTTTTACAATTTACAATAAGTCATTAATATATGAAATGTTAAACATATATAACAAGTTATTTATTTATATAGCAGTTAGGTTAAAAAGATTCATTCTATCTATTGAAAAGATTTTATCTTGTGTTTGGAAAGGAGACTGTTTATTAAATGTTTAAATCTATCCAGTGCATATTTAGTGGAATGATTCCTAATTATTATTAAATATTGGATTAGTAGACATTTTTTGCACAAAAAAAACATGAAGCATAATTTTACACTCTTATACATGAAAATTACTTCAACTACATTTTATTATATCCCTGTTTACAACATTTCTTTAGTACAGTCTAGTAGCAATTTGATTGCTTCACCTTAAATTCACTCTCTGGTAGCTATCATAGCATTTGTTTGTCAGTTTTGCATTCATTTGATAATAAAAATAGGATCTAATAAATATATTGATTTATTAATTCCATAAAACATCTCAAGATGTCACTATAATGCATATAATTTAATAAAAAGGCATCAAAAACTGGTGATTGGTTGATTCTTTGTTCTCAAAGTATTCATGTGTTTGTAAAAGTGTGATTATTTTTTCAAAATATTTATTTTTGATAAGAATATTATGCTAAAACTCAGGTTTTAGTCAAAAATTTTGTTTATGAAGAATACAAATCAATAGAAATACAATAACATAAAGTAGGAAGTTGTGATTGACTAAAAAAGACATCCCTCTGTAATCATTTGAAGTTGTTGTTTTTTTTTCATTTTTTAATAATTATAAAAGGAATTTTTAAATGTAAAATATAATTTCATTGCTTTATGGGTTTTTGATAAAATTCATTTGGGTTTGTGAAATTGAATTTAAATTAATTTTATTTTATTTCAAGTATATTTTTATCAGCAATCACAAAATAATAATGATTATAATTATGCATTTCACTTTGTTATTATTTTTTAATGCTGCATATTAAATGTTATTTGTAAGAAGAAATTTTATTTATAATATTATATTTCTAACAAAATAATTTCAAAATTATAGAAATATGGTGTAGAATAAAATTCAGCTGGAAATGTAATCAAATAGCCACTAGATGTTTTCAAAAATATGCTAGAAAAAATTAGTGAAAAGAGTCATTATCAAAGTAAATTTCATATATTTTGTTTAATTGCTATCTTCTATTGTAAGCCCGAGTAATCAGTAAATATTGCAGACATGAGTCAAATACTAATATAAAGATATAATTAGATGCAATTGAATATGAATTTATTGAGCATTATCTTCTAAGATCATTTTATAATTAAAGTTTATAATAGATTGTAGCATTAGAATAGGAATAAATAATGTTTGTTATTATAAAATATTACGTATGTTGAGATATATGGGGTGTCTTTTGGTTCATCAATAATTATTTCATAATTTGATTGCAGATAGCAAATATTAGTAGCTGAAAACTAGATATTGTTTAAATATTAATTTGCAGCTGCATTTATTTACAAAATAGTAAATTTACTGAGGCACTATTAAAACAATATCACAAACTATTGCTCTAAAATTGTAAGCAAACTGCATCTTTGCTTTTTCTAACTGCCGAAAATGATTTGCTTCGCATGAAACATGCAATCTTTTTTATTAGGTTTTATCAATAACTTCAAAATTTTGGTCTTGAGTTTTCTTTAGGTTAACAAGAAATTTGATATTATTTTCATTTTTGCAGATTGATAGGTTTAAATTGTGAAAACATGTTTATACTTTAACATTCATCTACATGTACTGAGTGAAACAAATGTTAAGTGTCTTTTTCTATTTATAACATGTTGCATTGTATTTAATAATTAATTTTGATCGATAATTTTTTACTATTGACTCACAACTTTGTATCAGATCTTATATATATATTATATTATATTTAATGGTTTCACAATTGTATAATGTAAATAATATACAAATTAAAAAGCGTATGAAACAGTTGAACGAGAAGCTATAAAGATTCCACAAATTATTATAGGCTAAGCGCTTTCTATTATTTAAAAATATATTTATTGACTTTATAAAATTGTACAGATGCATAATAAAAACACTTTGTAAATGTTGGCTCATCCATTGCTGGCGTTGGTCTGGAAAAAGTATGCAAGAGCCATTCTCCGCACTAGCAGGTTATAAAATGAGCAGATACGTACTATTTAGTTGGCATTGCCCACCCCTGCCAGTGCAAAGAATGACCCAATAATGCTAACTTATCAGCTGGGATAGATGTAGTATGAATTCAATGCCCCTCTAGAAGAATCTGACATGTTGCAACACAGACTACTTCTTCTACAATACACTACAATGTGGATATATCGGGTCCAAAATTCATGTAGAGCCTGTAGGCCATACTAGTAGGCTCCATGTATTGTTAAACAAAAATCTAGAGGATAGTATCTTATCCTTGTCTTGAAGAGCTTTAAGCTTATCGCAAAATACAGCATTGGGATCCGGTGTTGGTTGTGTGAACTTTGTCCTGCACCTTGTGTACCAAAAAGCATATGTCAGGAAGATTGATAACCTGATTACTGTAAAGTCTCCAGAGAAGAGACAACCCCTGATGTCCAGGATTTTATCCACTTCTATAATGCAGTGTTGAGAGATAATTCTTCGAATACTGTTATAGCCTGGACATACATTTAACAGGTGATTAAAGGACTCCTCTCCTCTAGAACAGGCATGACAAATAGGGTCTATTTTATTTAGAAACCGTTTGTAGTATAAGAATGTATTAGTTGGCATGGAATCCATATTCACCTTAATCAGATAATCCAAAAGTTTGGGCTCCAGTAGCAGATATTTAAATATTGAGGTGATTTTATGATTGCTGCACCCTAGGTGAGCATAAATAACTGTATTAACAGGATTCAGCAGGCAATGTGCCTGCCAGATGTTGATTTTATTATTAAACCCTGTTATTGAGTGCCCGATGTATAGAGATTGTTGTTTAATAATGGTGTCAAGCCATGTGTGTTTACTGGGGGGAGGTCTGTCAGTAGGTATTACAGTCTCTATAATATTTGATAGAGGGTATTTTTCCCCAGATTTACTAAAAGTGAATGCCCTTTTTGGAAATTGATTGTCTGTATTGAATGGAGACCCATACCATTCTGTTTCCTGTGAAACTGAAGTCTGCGGATGCTAATTGCAGTGGTCCGACCTCTCCATAAGAGCTGACCACAGAGCCTCTGAATCTGTAAGGTGAATAATTTGGTAACTGACATTATTGGCAGGTAGTAATTTATGCTCGCCATAATCTTCATATTAATAAGAGCAATCTTCCCTTGTAGGGACAGGTATGTCCTTGACAGCGACTGAACCACCTTAGTAGCATTGCTTATGATGGATTTTTGTAGGCAGACAGACATAGCAGTCTGTGACTTGAAGATAGGAAACCCCAGAAAACACTGAGGTTCCACTAAAAAATTGGATAGTATTTTCCTACCAGTGTTGATGCACCAGGATGACGACTTGTGAGGATTGATGGATAATTTATAATCTTTAGTATAATTGGTAATTATGGAATGAAGTGTCTTCAGATATTTACGAGATGGAAGAATCACAAGTATGTCATCCATGTATGCAAAAACCTTGATGTTTTTCTTAAGCCGGGGCACATATATACCTGGAAGCTGATCTAGCTCTTTAATCAGAGGGTCGATATACTTTATGAACAAAAGACCACTCAACGGTGAACCTTGTGGTATGGATCTTGAAGGGCCAAAGCCATCTGAGTAATGTCCATTTATGGAAATATGAATATGCCTATTATTCAGAAGATTGTCCAATATCTGAATTATCTGTTTTGATATGTCCAACTGAGATAGCAATTCAAGAAGAATGTTGACATCTACTGTATCAAAAGCATTGGACACATCCAGCTGGACTGCCACAGGCTGGGATTTTCTGTTAGATCTAATGTGATCAAGCAGAATTTTCACTTCGCCAATTGCAGTCAGCGCCGATGATCCCCTCCTTGCATATTGAGAGGCCGATATATCCTGTAAAATGGCATTCTGAATTTTTTCTTTTATTATACCCTCCATGACTTTGAACAAAATTGGTGTCATCAATATTGGTCTGATACTGCTAAGAGAGGTAGGATCCCGGTTCTTTTTAATGAATGGAACCATGGCGATTGGATATAGGTTAGGAATTACTCTCCTTTCAATGGCGAGGTAGGTTAACATGTTTAATATAATCCTCGCAGTAAAAAAATTAAGTGAGTGAACACAAACTTCGGGATAGCATGAATCCCAGGATGAACACTGTCAGGGAGACCCTGCAACCTACTGGTGATGTCTTGGAGTGTAATACCATGATCTGCCTCTCCGGTTGTGCTCACCCACTCCAAGGCAGGGTTTGTGCGGTGACCTAAGAGAAGGTTTTGAAAGTGGTTCTCTATGTGTAAAATCATATTCGCACCAGTAAGGCTACCACCATTGATGAGCAATGAAGTAGGAACCTCCTGTTTCTTTCTGGCCCCCAGAGCCCACCTGAGATAGCCCCGGGTCCAGCAATGTTGAGCTGGCAGGTAATTCTTTGCATTTTTTGTAGCTATTATCTCTGCTACTGCTGATTGTTTTGATCTGTATGAAGCTTTTAACTCAAGTAAGTATTCAATGTTGTGATCCTGACCATTGAAGTTTTTAATTTTCCAATTCAGGCTGTCTAATTCACGCATCAGTGTGGTTGTTCCCTTAAGCTTGAAGGTGTATTGAGTAATCAGTGACTGAATAATGCCTATAAATGTACTCCAGGCCTCGACCGTCGTGTAGGTATATGAGGTTCACCTTGTGAAAAAGACTGTAGGCCTCTGAGAAGAATGCCTCAGTGGCGTTGGTTTTAGTGAACATTCTGAGACTCCGGTTGACTTTAATTTGTTGAAAGTTGTTCAGCTCTATGAATGCCATAATCGCAAAATGATCCGAAAAGGCTGTCAGTTGCAGTTTAGCCTCTATCCCATAGTGCAATTCGGCCGAGTAGAACATTAGATCAATGAGTGTACGACTGTTTTTTGTATAGAATGAAAATGCATCAGGTGGAAAGAATCCCCTCCCATTGAGAAATACTTTGTTGAGTAGGGGTAAATATTTCTTTGTGAAGGATTCATAGGAGATGTTAAAGTCACCGAGCAGAATGGTAGGTGCATTATTATTATTAGTAATTAGGTTAGTTGTGTGGACTATTTTCAGCAGTGTTGCATGAACATTGGCGCTGTATACATAAATCACATTGAAAGTATTCAAGGAGAAGGTAAACTCCAAGGCAATTAGGTTCTGATCTAGATAAATTGTTCTGAAGGAGGTTGGAGCCAGAAGATTATTTATTATTACCCCAACTCCTCCCCTAGCCACATGACCTGTAGATAAATGGGTGAAACCTATTTTACTAAGTTCTGATTTTATGAAGTAGTTTGAGTTTAGGTGATATTTTGTTTCACCTATGAACAACATATGTGGTGAGTTTTGCCTAAAGAAATGCCTGATGGCATTAATACGACCGAGGTATTAATTCCCTCGGTCGTATTAATGCCATCAGAGATTAAACATTTATTGTTATCCATTGCAAGGTGGCCCGCTAGATTCCACCCAGGCGGTTTCAATGAAGCATCAGCAGACTCTTTTTTTTTATTAATTTCCTTCGGATGTTTTGAGGGATGTTTAAATCTGAAGTGGGGAGGTCCACAGGCAAACCATTGGTAGGATAACCAGTTAACAAATCAGATGGAAGATTAATCTTGCGTTTCTTTTCTGTGGCTCCTTTATGCGTTTCTTTTCTGTGGCTCCTTTATGCTTATTGTTCGTTGCATTTGATATTGTGGGTTTCGACTTTTGCCTCACTGGGAATGCCATCTCTTCTTCTCCTGAGCTAGGACTAGATACAACCCATGGTTTACTTTTATGACTGGTGCTAGGAGTGATGAATCTCTCCATCTCATCTGCAGACCAGGAAGTGGCAGAATCTACCGGTGTTTGGCAAGGATTGATATTTTCATTAGCCACAGCTATCAGTGTATCACTAGGACTTGGTGAGATGTTATATTTACCTTGGATGGAGTTAGGTTTAGGTATTTCCGTCTTTTTTATTTGTTTGGTTTGATCGTCTATATTGTTTTCACCAGCTTTATTACTAGATGCTGTAACTGAGCTAAAGCCTAGGCCTTCATGCAAACTCCTAGGTCCAGAATCGTGTGAATCTTTTGGTTTTGATTCCAATGGCCTTTGATTACTGTTTTGGTGACTATAGTTATGTGATGTGTTATGTTTGTAATCCTGATTACTGTTAATTAAGGAGGGCTGATTCCTTTCATGTATTAGGATACTTTTTTTATTTGTATACTTTAAGTTGAGTTCATCCTGCTGTTCTACATTGTAGTGTTGTGCACTCGGTTGTTGTGAAGCATGTTGTACCTCCGGAACTGAATGTGAAATCTGTTGTTGCCTACATCTGTGAGTGCGACCTTTTTTTTGACCACAAGATGAACATATACGATTCAAACACTCCTTAATCAGGTGAGTTCTTTGTCCGCAGTAGAAGCACTGTGGCCTAACACCTGAAAAAGATAATATCATGGGACAGCCTCTAGCCGACAACACTGTTGGAATGTCTGTTGGCACTATTCCCTTTTTAGGAGCAGTCTAAATGTTGCTTTGTTCGAGAGAATGTTGTTAAATGTTTTGTCAATTGGAAGGTAGGTGAAACTTGTCACCTTGCCAAAGAGTTCCAATATCTCTTGTAAATAAGATTCATCTATTCCTGTAATGCAATCTTTTATTGACCCATTTAGAGTGGATGATCTGTTTATATCTACAGTTACTATGATCTTATCATCCAATACTTTAAATTTGCTTTTAAAGTTATTCCTGCCAGCCCAGGTCTTGAATTCGACTGCTATATAGCGGTCATTCGGATGGGTAGAAATCCTATGAATTTCGTTTGCAATATTTGCTGTTCTAATTAACTCAAACAAGGCATTCATTGGAAATTTAAACAGAGCACACTTTAGGTCCATTACCGCTAGTATAATGCTCTTATCATTGCTATAGTTAGCCAGTGATTTCAGAAGCATGTTTGCAATAGTCAGATTAAAATTTGAGACAATATTATCCATTTGCTCCACTGAAAGTTGATTTAGTGTAATATTGCTTTCAATTGGATCCACTTGAACCAGATCATCTTCATAGTGTGATTGCTGTTCTATCAACTCAAGAATGTCCATTCCCACAGTTTTTTGATTTGTATTGCTGCCTTGTTGATCAGTATTGTGACCTGCAGGAAGAAAGGGTTGGCCATTGCTAGAGTGGTTAACCGACCCAGATTGTGTCATTCCAGCCCGAGCTGCACTAGCATATGACATAGGAAGTGTGAAACATTTAGTTTCATCAGCAGGGTTAGTTTGTAGTTTAGTAAAATTTGCATTATTTGCTTGTGTGAGATTTAACAAATTATGATCAAGATCATCTTGTTTTCCCATCAATAAGGTATGTTTTGAAGGACAGGAGGGAGACTTATTGTGACAAGTGCTGAGTGGTGGATGACGCTATGGTATGAGATTCTAACGGATATTCAAACATTGTGTTTGTAAATTATTTTTATTTCTATTTGGATAGTGTATTTCTTTGAGCCATCCCGCGTATTTCTAGTGCTGTTATGAAAATTAAACTGGGAAATGATTCACTATGTATTTGACTATGATTAGATAGTAATTTTGTGCTTGGATGCTTATCATTCAGGCTTAATGCAAGGGGATTTGTATATACAGTTTTATTAGCTTTTGGCCTATATGCGTTTATAATGTTCGTTTTGTCTTCTGATGTGGAAGAAAAACAATCAGCATCATCGGCTAGCACCCTCTGTTCACCAGACATGGGTTGATTTTGAGTTAGCTGGTATGTTAGTATATTTTTGGGCAGGATTTTGGATGTTTGATGACTCAAGCCATTTGCCTCATATTCATAGCAGTAATGTGAGATGCAGAATGAGGAAATAGGGCAAGGAAACAACGCAATATGCAAAATGTATGCAAATAAACTAGATATACTTCCCAATGTTTTTATGAAAGAGCATCCACCATTGCCGAGATTAAATCATGTGTTATTTTTGGTTACTTCCCAACATTTCAATGAAATAGTATCTGCCATTGTCAAAGTTAACTTGACCTTGACAATGGCAGATGCTATTTCATTGAAGCATTGTGAAGTAATCAAAAATAACACATGGTTTAACTCAAAAACTACTTTATTAACATCTATATATATAAGTGGGAATTTCTATTATTTTTTTATAGAAAAACTGCAGTCAGATGTTAATAGTCAGTAACGAAAAAAAAATTGTATACTGTAAATACTTTTTACATTCAAAAGAAAATCAGTTTCCTAAATGCAGATTCTTATATAGAGACAAAGCTATTATAATAAATATTCACATGTTTAAAAAAATAAAGCTCACAATATTTATTCTTATTTTATAATAGACTCTTTCATTACAGTCAAGTGTTATAATTTAATAATTTTTTAACAGATGTAATTCTGAAAATATTTTTAAATAAGTGGAAATTTAGGTTACTTTTATTTTAGAAAAATCATAGTCAAGTGTTATTAGACAGTGACCAATGAAAATTGAATATAGTAAATGCTTTTTGCATTGAAAAGGGATTCCCCTTCTAAATGCAGCTCTAGATCTTATATAGAGACAGAGATATTACAATAAATATATGCATATTTGAGGAAACAAAGCTCAACAACTTTTTTTATTTTATTATTTTTATAATTTTCATTTATTTAAAAATATTTCAACAACTTACTTCTGTTAAAAAATTGTTAAATTTAATATTCATATGTGATGGAAAAGTTGACTGTAAAATAAAAAAAGTATGAAAAGTTATGAGCTTTGTTTCCTTAAACATATATATATATATATATATGTGTGTGTGTGTGTGTGGGTGCGTGTGTGTGTAAAATTCAACTTGATATATATTAAATACAGTAATATTCATATAATTCAACTTATTCAAACATTAAAATAACATAATTGTGTGAGAACTGAATAGAATTATAGGAATTATAAAATAATTTCTCATTTTGATCATTCAATGTTATATAGTTGTATAGTTGACAAAGACTAAAAGAAATATAGTTGAAAGTACTTCAACAGAATAAGTTGAATTATATAAATATTATTGTATTTAATATATATCAAGTTGAATTTTATATATATTTTTTGAAGGTATACAGGCATCAAAATTAATATTTTACATATATATACTACAATATCTATGGCTCTGTATAAGAGCTGGAGGTGCATTTAGAAGAGATTTTTTTTTTCATTGCAAATAGTGTTTACAATATACAATTTTTATTTGTCACTGTCTATAAACATATAACTGTGATTTTTTTAAAATAATAGAAATTTCCAATTATTTAAAAATATTTCAACAATTATATTTATTTAAAAAATTCTTAAATTATAACATTTGATTATGGTGGAAGAGTATATTTAAAATAAGAAAAGTAGGAAAAGTTGTATTCTTTGTTTTCTTAAACTTACATATACTTAGCTTTGCTTCTATATAAAAACTAATCCCCTTTTGAATGTAAAAATCATTTACAGACAAATGTTTTAATTTTAAAATGTTTTAACAAATGTAAATTGTTGAAATAGTTTTAAGTAAGTGGAAATTATAAAAATAGTAACAGAAAAGGTTGTGAACTTTATTACCTTACACATGTATATATTTACTGTAATAGCTTTGATTGAAAATCTAAATTGGACAAAATATAGATAGTATGAATTAAATATTCATATTATGAATTGTGTCTTATTTAAAAATGGTTTATGAATTTATGAAACTTTGTATTGAGGGATTCTATGATAAGAAATCCACATTTTAATTTAATAGTGATTGCTTTATGAAGGAGTGCCACTGAATATTGTTGAGTTTAGTATTGCTGAATCATATATTCAAGCATATTTTATTATGTATGGCCATAATGTATAGCTCATAATGCTACTATTGATTGTAGGTTAAAATACTTTTTAAATAAAATGGCATTTATTTGTATAGTGCA
This sequence comes from Epiperipatus broadwayi, assembly GCA_028023455.1. NCBI lineage: Eukaryota > Metazoa > Onychophora > Udeonychophora > Euonychophora > Peripatidae > Epiperipatus > Epiperipatus broadwayi. Next base: position 551,572 of record JAQFVV010012491.1, on the reverse strand, counting down.
TTGAGCTCTCATATTTTGAAATGATATTCTTAAAATCACAGAGATTTACTAAATATTTAAGTTTATTAGATTGTATTATTTTGATGATAGGTGAGGCAATATTTAAAATATTATATACAATCAGTGGGAAATGTTTTTTTTTTGTATACTTGGGAGACATGTATATTTGTTAAAATGATTTATTACATGATCGTATACTAGTCTTCATATATATACATTTGTTAAACACACATACATATTTCGCTAATAAGTAGTCAAGCAAAGACATTCACGCACAACTTAGCATAGTAATTAATATAATTTTTAGAATATGCACAGAATTAAAAACTAATATACTTTAATTATTGAGAAAATATTTTATTATCATATTCTCCTTTCTCTCAACCAAGGTATCTTATATAAATGAAATAAAGTACAAAATATTTTGTATAAATCTAAAATATGCAATTTGTCTGAAAATTCATATTCTTTTATACTCTATTAATAAATAATTTGTACATCGACTATTTGTTTATTTGGCATACTAATTGCTTTTTTTAAGGATAACGAATAAAAGTCTCTAATAGTATTATACTCAGTAATTAAATCTAGTTCTCGCACCATCAACTATTTTCAAAAATAGTATATGCATACACCACATATAGATAGATAAAATGAAGATACCTAGAGATGGTATGTAAGTATATTTTAATATATCGTACACTACTCTTAAAAATACTTCTTCATAAGTAGAACGTTTATTTTTAGAATTAAATATTAATTAATATATTATGATAATTGATAAATAAAGGTTCATTTATACATTTATGAATTGGATTTAAATTCAGGCACCACTAATAATAATATTTAGTTAGAGAGTTCAATTGAGATATGAGAACATTTTCCTTTACATTCCATCTGGTTGGATAACATTTATATAATGTGTTTAAAAATAACTTACTATTCTCTAATACTTCAAATAATTGTCATTAAATCTATCTTTATATTATAGTAAATTTAGCCATCTGAAAATGAAGATGAGATGAGATTTATTTGATTTTATAGAATTAAATGTAATTAAATTGAATGCAACAATGAATATGAGACTTATTTAGACTACATGTTGTTAGCAGAGATCAGCAGCAGCCGCCTAGCAAGCAAGCAGTTGGTTGCAGATGGTTGTTGTGGGTACGCCTCCCGGCCAATGCTATGACACATGAAAAAAAAAATTGAATATCCATCTTCTTCAGTCACATTTGCTATACTGACATGTGAGACAGCTAAGAAGTATTGAACCAATCATTCAATCAATCCCCTTCTTCTTTTATGATATTATACAAATATACTTTGTATAAAGTTATATTGTGGCCACAACATAAGTAGTATGAGGAATATGCCCATTTATTTTTACACAACTAGTGATTGATAGTATTAAAAGTTTTAACCTCTAGTACAGATTGCTCAAATTCACTTCCATTTATTACAAATATTTTTGTTGCAGTTATTAGTATTACATATTCAGTTTAGTATTTGAGGTCATTGTTAATTTATATACGTTTCAGGATGAGATTATAACCTTCTTTGCATTTGCGTAATGAATGTTTAATATTATTTGATAAGTTTTAACATGACTGAAAATTTACATGACGTTATATATTAATGCTTTTAAAAAATATGACATATAAATCTATTTGTATAAAAGCTTTGACTGCTGTTCCGATATGATTGATAAGGTTTTTAAACTGTTAGTATAACTGACGAGATTAAGCTGTGACTGAAGGATATAGCATGCATTAAATAGCAATTGATGGAATTAATAGTTATAATGATATTAGAATGCTGAAATTTGCTTCTATTTATTACAAATATTTTGGTAAATATGGAATATATATACATACATCTGTGTGTATGGTTAAAATTATAATTTTTGTAAAAGAAAACTAAGACTGGGTGCTTTTATAGAAAAACAGTTTTACAACCTGACTAAAAAAAAAAATTAAGTTGAATCTATACTGGGCTTCATAATGCTATTATTGAATGAAAAAATCAATTTTTATCTAGACCAATTATTAAAATAAAAGTTCTGTTAATAGTCTATTTAATTATATATTATGTTCTTTTTTTTTTTACATTATTGCATGTAAATATTTAATTTAAAAATTATATACAGATATATCTCATATTTCAATACTTATTTTTATTTTATCTAATATTTCAACTGTTCTTGCAATCTTCTTAGCATTTTTAATTATATACAGCAAGACTTATTATTTTATACCCTCTCTTTACATGTTATAAGTATATGCAGTATTTACTATTTAATATGTTTAATTAGTTATAATAATTTTATAATTAATTAATAATGATATTTAAGAGACATTATGACTATATATTTATTTAAGAAAGTGGTGAGAGGTAATGCAAATAAGCATCAATAAGTGAATATAAATTCAGTAAATAAGTAAAAAATCAGCATCAGAAATAAATAATCAATTCAGACATAGCATTTATAATCAACTTTTGTGATTGAATTCGAAAAAAGAGTACTATAAAATACAAGGCTAATCGTTATTTATTCAATACCAAACTTGGAAGTTAATATTCTAAAAGCTGTAATCAACATCGACTGCATGCATATACATAGGTGCTAAAACAGCTATAACAATAAGCATATCAAAAATTCTGGAATTGGTATATCAACGCTGATCATCATCAACATTCAAGTCATCTGATATCATGAGTGAACTAATAATTATTATAAATGTATAAGATGAGTAGATTTTAAAGGTAACCTTTATTACACTAGCTCTACCTAAATAATTTTACAGACAATTGTATAGATGTCCACACTTAAATAACTCTATATATCTTAGGAATCACAAGGATACTATGGACGAGAGAAAATACACACAATGTTTGTCTATTCTAGCATTAAATAACTTTCATTAAATAACTTAAAAATAATTATTAATAATTTTATTGATTAATTAGAGGCAAAAATAATAATAATAATAATAAATGGAAGATCTGATATATATACTCTATATTTCAAATAGATCATTTTCATTTTGACCATTTACAAATATCTAAAAATATTTCAATAAATAAAATTTTCAGATATATATAAAAAAAAAATAGTTTATATATCACACGCACATATATAAGCGCACATATGTGGATAAGATAGTACATAATATTCCTGTTATTGTTATTTTCATTAACTATATAGGTTAGCATTATTCTACTTTTAGAAAATATTAATAATTAAATATTATATATATATTAAAAGCACATACATGTTTGATATAATAATAATATTTCAACCATTAATTTTTTTTTTAACCTACAAACTGAAATAATTTTACAATCTAATTATAGGGAATATGAATACATCCCAGCATCAGCAAACTGGACTTTCACTTATCTTTAAAATACACATTTCATTATATTTTTATAACTAAAAAAAAGGCCTTTTATGACTATCATAATAAAATTCCAAAACATATATCTAGAACTTTTATTGCTTGGAGGTTTTTTCCACTGGGCAGCCAGAGGTATTTTAATTGCTTGGAGGTTTACTTATGACTAATTTAGTCATTATGCAGAAGTTGTTTACTTTTAAAACAAATCAATTTAGTAGCGATTCAAATATTTTTTTTCTATTTAGCAATAAATAGAAATAGATTTTAATCAATTGCAAAGTTAATGTTTAAAATAATATATCAATATTAATATAAATGTTACTCATTAGTCAATTCCTCCCACCTGTGCTTCATACATATTCGTTTTTACTTCTATGACGTCTATAACAGTTTAATGTATAATACTGGATCTCTCAAGATTAAATTGTTTTTGATAATGTTCTGATTAACATATATATAATAAATGAAAGTGCTGTAATTAATTTTGGTTATGGTAATAGAAATGAGAGAGGGGACATAGACTTGTGGAGTTTGCAGAAAAAGAGAAACTTTATATTATGAATTCTTTTTTTGAGAAAAATGTTAAAAAGGAAAGGGATATGGAAGCAACCAAATGAAGGTACAGCAGAATTGGATTATATTTTGACTAATAGAAAATACATATTTCAAGATTGTAATGTTTTTAATAAATTTAACACAGGAAGTGATCGTCGATTAGTAAGATGTACGTGTTAATGCAAAACTAGAGAGACAAAAATTATTAAGAAAAATAATATTTACAGTTGATATTCCTAATCTTCAGAAACATTCTAATGGATTTAAATTAGAACTTACAAATTGGTTTCAAGTATTAGTAGATTTTGAACATGATTTAGATTTGAATGAAATTAATAAGAAAATAACTGATACACTTTTAAAAACTGCAACAAAGATAGCTGGTAGAAAAAAACAGAAATTGACCAATAAAATTTCTACTGAGACTAGAGAATTTATGAAGAAAAGAAGGAATATGAAGATATACAAAAATGATGCATTAAAAAAAAGTGAATACCTTGAATTTTGTAAAATGGTGCAGAAAAGAATTGAAAATGTTATAAGAAAGTATAACTGTGAACTAGCAAGGAAAGCTGTAGAAGAGAATAAAAGTTTCAAGAGTGTAAAACAACATTTTAGTATTGGTAGAAAATTTATATCTGCAATAAGAAAAAAAGATAAAATTATTACTAAAACAGAGATGACATCATGAAATGAGTAGAAGACTTCTACCAAGAATTATCTATATCTATTATATCTATATCTATTATATCTTCTGAATTGCCCAGAATTTTAAATGAAGAAGTGAGACATACAATTAAATTTATGAAGAAAGAAAAGACTCCAGATAATGATGGAATTATAATTCATATATTAAAAGATGCAAGTGAAGAAATATATACACCTGGGTCTCTTTTTACGCGGACTTATTTAACACAAGTTTGAAGTTACGTGATTCATGTTTCACCGGAAGTCGTACTCCGATAATGCGCTATTACTTTAGATAATAAATTTTACGCACTTACGTCATATTGAAAGTAATAGCACATTATTGGAATTTGACTTTCATCTTAGTAATTTCAATATTTTCAGTGCTTTATAATAGTAAGATTTTATGAAATAATAAAATTAAAATCATGATTTCCACATTTTATGTATACACACATCAAATTTTACAAGATTATAATGTAAATTTGTACAAACATTGTGCATGTTAATTTTGCATTTTAAATCACATTCTGTTTTTGCTTTTTAAAAAAGAATGTAATCAATTATTAATCATTTAGTGTCCGCAAGTTTATTTTTAAAAGGTGAGTAATAGCAGTGGGCACAATTAAATTTGACAATTAAAAATTAAAATCTGATTTTTAATTGTAATTAACAATTTAAAAATTACTTACGGCAACTTGAAATTAATGTAATGGAAAACTAAATTTGATTTTAAACGGAATTGAAAATTAAAGACAAAAATAAGAATTTAATTTTTAGTTGTTAGTTTTAATTAAATTTTTCCCAGCAGTGGTGAATAAATGTCTTTTTATTATCATAAGTCTAAGTTCATAAACAATTAATAAAATCATCGTCTCAAAGATTAATTACTAATTATGTTGTCAACAGAAAACCATTAACACAACATGAGAGTGCAAACGAACGTGATTTTTGGCAAATAGCAATAATAATTAAAACGTGTATAAAAAAATGTAAATTACTGTACTGTAAATTATGCATAAAAATATATTATTTTGAATAAAATTAAATATTATAGTTAAAAAAAGTTTGTCTTGTATCAATTTTTTTCAAATTTGAAATTTTTTATTAGTCATATTTTATTTCCTTATTTTTTTCGCGTGAATTTTAAAGTAATTTTACGTTGGTGCTTTGCTTTTATGCAAATTTTGAAAAATCACAGACTGCCTCCCCCTTTTTCAATGTAAGTTACATCTATTTTTGCACGATTTTGTTTGCGCGTGTTTTCTGAGGAACCTATCTATCGTGTAAAATGAGACCCAGGTGTATATATTTTTTAGCAAAGCTATATACCAATTGTCCAAATGATAAAGATGTACCAGATAATTGGAAGAATGCAGTATTAATCTAAATATTATAAAAGGTGATAAAGAAGACATTAGAAATTACAGACATATCAACCTTTTATCAGTTTTATACAAATTTTTTACCAAGATAATTACAACTCATCTACAGAGAACATTGGATTTCCACAAACCAAGAGAACAAGTTGGATTTAAGAGTGGTTTTACTACAGTAGATCATATCCAGATATTGAGAGAAGTTATAAAAAGGACAAATAAATATGAGTTGCCATAATGCATTGGATTTGTAGATTATGAAAAGGCATTTGATTCTATAAACATTTCTTCAGTGATTAAAGCATTGGATCATCAAGGTGTAATAGATCCAGGATATTGTCATATTTTAAAGAATATTTATAAAAATGAAACAGCAGCAATTAGATTACATAATGATATGAGGAAAGTCAACATTGAGAAAGGTATAAGATAGGATGACTTCATATCTCCAAAACATTTTACAGCTGTGTTGCAAGAAGCCTTTTGTGGAGTAAAATGGGAAGCTAAAGGAATGAAAGTAAATGGAGATTATTTAAGTCATTTAGATTTTGCAGATAATGTATTTGTTTTTGCAAATAATGCTTTAGATCTAGCTTCAGGAAATGTTGCAGGAGTTATCAGATGAAAGTAGAAAAGTAGAACTAGAAATAAAGGTTAAAAAGACTAAAGTAATGTTCAATGGATTTTCTCAAAATATGAAAATAAAAATTGATTATGATGAGTTAGAAGAAGTTAACAGCTACAAATACCTTGGTCTGATTATTAATACACATGGAAACATAATGGATGAAATTAATCATATAATTAAACTTGGTTAGAGTGCTTTTGATAGAAATAACTTGACACTAAAAGGAAATATACCTATGTGTTTGAAAAGAAATGTTTTTAATAAATGTATTTTACCAGATCTTGCTTATGGATCTGAGACTTGGACACTTAATAGAAGAGCAATACAGAGACTTCAGATCACTCAAAGAAGTATGGAGAGATGCATGTTAGGAGTAACAAGAAGAGGTCAAAAATGCAATATATGGGTAAGAGAACAAACAGATGTTACTGACTTCATTGAAAAAATTAAAAGACTGAAGTGGAATTGGGCTGGACATATTGCTAGAAGAGATGATAATAAATGGACAACTGAAATCTTAAACTGGATTTCAAGAGATTGTAAAAGATGCAGAAAGTGACCACATGTGAGATGGATAGATGAAATAAGAAAGTGTATAGGGATGATGTGGAGAAGAGAAGCTAAAGATCGGAGAAGGTGGATTGAACTTGGAGAGATCTTCATCCTGCAGTAAATTGATAATGATTGTTGATAACGAATTTTAATAATTCATAAACAAATAAACTATAACTATTAAATATGCAGTATCTAGGATATATAATACTTATAAATGATACTAGAAAGTCTGATTTGTAAATTATTCTTAAGGTATAAATATGAGAAGCTTATTTTGCACACACCCATATATATATATATATAATGAAAATACTATAACAGAGATTAAATATGTTAAATAAAATTAAATAGACCAAGTATACTTTTATGCATGTGAGTGATAATCATGGTTGTTCTTTTAAGAATCTATGAAACCCATTTTTTGCTAATTTACATATTTAATCTCTGTTGTAGTATTTTCATATTATTAGTAAAAATGACAGAAAACCAAAATATTATATATAATATATTTAGCATGAAGGTATAGAAAATAGTCAGATTTTATCTTCTTAGATCAAAGGCTCTGGGCACTAAGCAGTATTCCAATAAAAAGCCTCAATAAGATTTTTAGATGTAGAGATATATCTTTGAAAAATAGAATCATAGTTATTCACATTCAAATAAATAGCTGGGGTTTTTAATACTTTTAAATTATTATAGACAGTAAAGAAGATGAATAAGCAGGGCTGGGCCAATCAATTTTGGTGTCTGAAGCAAACCTTAAAAATGGGTTTTTTGAATTTATTTAGAAAAGCCTCGTGGTTACTACCATGTTTACAAGTCCAAGCTATATGAAATTCTTTTTTAAGATGCTTAAAATTTTGTCTTAGGTAGCTGGGCCATAGATTATCTAGATAACCATTCAACATTAGTTTGTAAATGGATATCTAGCTATTTTTATCCATAAAGCGAACAGGATAGAGAAAAGCTCAAACCACCATCCCATAGCAACTGGAAAACCTGGCAAGTATTGCCTTCGTCTTCAAATGTTCTAGGAGAGGCTGTTGAAAGAAGTATTTTTGTCCTGCAATATACTAATTATTACAAAAGATCTACTTATTTAAAATCGTCTAGTGAACAATGCAATTGACATAATAGGAGAAAAAGTATGTATTAAATGAATATCTACATTTTTAATTAAAACCACGCACGCACACACAAAATTATAAAACCTAATAAGCGCAGGAAAATGAAACAAAGCAAATTATAATATATATAGACTGCTTTTTATTCATTCACTTTACATACTTCGTTCAACAAAAATATGCCTTATGATTATAGCCAGCAAGTTGAAAAAAGTACGAATTAATCTTTCCGATCTTTTTTTTAAAAAAAAATTAGAATTTATTGGTCAATTAGAAATAGTCACCGGATTTTCAGACTATTACGTAATATTTTTTTATATATGTAATTAATTCGCAATAAAGTAGTGGTTATATATATAAAAGAAAATTTAAAATACTTTTTTTAATTCTCCTCTAACTTTTCTTACGTTACTTATATAAATTAACAGTAATAGTTTTCTTACTAATCAAAAGATGTCAGTAACAAACAACAATCTACATTTATTAATACTTTTTTGTAGACGAGGATAAAATACTAGTTAAATTAATTTACAATAAATTTTAGGTTCTATTAGCTACAAAAGAGTAATTGTATGTATAATACCGACAAAGATATAATAACTGAGATAGAAATATAAAATAAGAATATGTTTGTATTTAGAAAGATAATAAGGATGGCAAATGTGAATGAAAACGGAATGATGGATAATATAAGAATAGAAAACATTTTTTTTTTTTTTTTTTTTACAGATGATACCTGAGAATATTCATTTAAATAAAGAAAAGGAACTTTTCAAAAATGATCAGATATTAGTATAAAAATTGGTTTTATAAATATTTTTAAAATGAATTATTTTACTATATATATATATATAAAGACATGTATGACTTTATTGCTCGGAAGTTAGTAAGAAATTCGAGTGCCAGACCTGCGAGCGTCAGATTCCCAAGTCGGACGCTGACCAACTGCGCCAAACTGCATAGGGCTTATTAAGAACATATGTGAGTTAGATTGAGATTAGTAAAGTAAAAAGGATGTGTGTGTGTGTTAATAGATTTAGCTATTGAAAGTGAGAAGGATATTAAAAAATGAAATTAAAATATCAAAAATATTTAATTCAAAATATTAATTATAGTTTATGTGAATGATCATATTAATAAAATTAGTGAAATGAAGAAAAGGAATAGAGCATTAGTAAAAGAAAAAAGAAAAAATTTAAAGGAGTAGGGGGTTTGAAAATTTGAGTAAATTAATTGATAGAGAACTTACATGGGTAATGCAGAATTGAAGTAAACTATGTGTTAATAGATATAGAGGAACTAAGAAACTCACCGCAATAAAGCATTTTATGAAGTAAAAGAGTCTAGTGCATCTGTATACATGCATCTAGACCTAGGATTCTAATTTAGATAGGATGAATCTTAGAAATTTAATCAGTAATGAAGCTTAGAAAATTTTGTTCAAGTAGTTGGCTCATAACTTATGCTGATAGCCATAAAATAATGTTTTACAATAGAATGTAATAGTTAAACAGCATTAAGCTGTTGCACATGCGCTTTGCAGATGTTAACTATGAATGACTTTTCCCAAAGACTTTATCATGTGTTTGAAGTGTTAGTATTCAGTCATTTATAGTTAAAATCTGCAAATGTGCAACAGCTTAATGCTGTTTAACTATTACAGTTTATAAAACATCGCACTATATAAAATAATTGATTTATTTAAATAGAATGTAATGTATTATTTACCAAAAAGTACAAAAACCTGAGTTAATCAGTGATGATCAAATAAACGTCAAAGTAGTAATGGTAAAATCAAGCAAAAATGTGAATGCAAAATTAATAGTTTTTTACCACTGGGCATATTTCTGTGAGATCTGAGTTATGTGTTACTATTACTCTTTACTTTTAAAATTTTTTTAATATTTTGTGAAAGTTATCGGCCAAAAAAAAAAGGCAAAATGAGAGTTTATGGTAAAGTTTGAAGTGAATAGAAAATAGACATGAATAAATAAAAGTAATATAGAAAAAAGGCATTGTAATAATAAATTGAAATAGTCCAAAAAAAATTAAAATTGTAAAATATAAATTTTACTTTTTATTAGAAGAAAAGTATAAATAAATATGGAATTGTTAAATTTCTTTAATTACATAAGAAACATATATATTGCAGAAAAACAATCAAAATATAGTGATAGTATATTTGCTGATGCTAGAGGGTGCTGTTATGAATGCTTAGAAATACATAGATAAAATAAAAACTACATTTTGGTAAATTAGAGATAAATGGTAATGGGAGAGAAGTAACAGAAATATTTTGGAATAGTAACAATAGTGGCTTTAATCTTTACATAATATGAGTATCAACATTTTAAACTAAATACAGATTTTTTCAATGAGAAGATTATTTCATATATATATAACTCATATCTTCATTTCTCTACAGCATTGAGAAAAACTTTTCCCTCTCACATATGGTCTTTAAACTTCTTCATTTTTTTTTATAAAAAAAAAATTTACCCATTCCAGCTGCTTCAAACTTTTAATTTTCTCAATCTCTGAAGTACTTGGGGGGTTTTTTTTTCCACATTAATCTTAACATAAATATCTTCATATTTTACTATAAATTTGCAGTATATTACTCTTCTATAAGATGTTCAAGTCTCATATCTATAAGTAATCATTAAAAAACATAAGCATAAGTATATTTCCTTTTAATATTAGGTTTCTTGGTAATGAAAGATTCCTATTTTAGTTTACTTCTATAATTAATTTCAACTTATATATTTACATATATATTAATAATTTGTTATAGGGAAGATGGTAGTATATAGTTGCATTCAGATTATGATTCACTATTTAAAAAAAAGACAATAAATCTAAAACATTGACGGTCTTAAGATGTTATAATTATAATTAAAGGTAATTGTTTTTGTGGTAAATGAATCTATTTTTCAACTAAAATCATAAACCTGATTATTTCTAATGAATTCCCTTAAGTGTTATGTGACTCTTCACTTGATGTAATTTTTCAGTTTGCTCAGCCTCTAGAATTCGGACATAAAAGTTATTTAAACTAAATTAATTAATATGCTTCCAAAACAGTAATGACTCAATATTCAATAATTATTGGTCAATACTTATTGAAAAAAATATATAATGATGATTTTCTGATGTAAATCTTGACAGGAAAATCTATTTATTAATAAAAACATGATAATAGACTTTCTATTTGATAGCAAAAGTTATTTCATACTGTAATGGTCATATTTGTACATTCACACAACAAAATCCAGAGTTTTGGTAAATTATACCAAGGCTGATCTAGGTGAGGGTGTGACCTCGAATCTGATCACGCCTCAGCTCCTTCACCAATGTTCCAAGATTTACTACCCTATGATTGACATATATGAGGCTACACTCAGACTTTTTTAGTTCATGTGCTGGCAATAGCAAAGGATAGAGCAAGAGATCCAAGGAACAAATGACTAAATTATCGCACATACACATATATAACTAAACTCTCATGACCATGGCTAATTAGATTATGCATACTCATGTCTATGGCTAATTAGATGATGCATATTTATATTCAAATGACATATAAAATAAATGAGTGAGATGTGGAGGTAATTGCAAAAGATTTGAAAAAGACACTACACAAAATTATAATTTAACATAGTTTAATTAAACAAATCATTTGACAAGATCATTAATAATGAGTGCATGGATTTTATCTACCGGTGTTTACAATAATGATGAGTGAGTAGATATAGAATCTCATCTTTATATTTTTAGAATTGGCTTATTTTATTACAAATGAGTTTATCAACAATTTTAACATCATTCATCTATGATCAATCATGCCTTATTTATATTGCCATTCCTAGAGGTTTGCTAGAGTTAAATATGCAAGAATCATCAATAATAAACATATATATTTCAATACATACACTGAGCATTAAAGTGTTCACTATCCAGATTGTTATACACAACTAGATTACAAATTCAGATCAATGCTGAACTATTCTTAACATTGTAGAGGGATGAACTGGAGCTTTGTAGTATTACTTCAGATACTACAGCATTATATATATATATATTACTAAAATGTGTGTCTTGGATGTGTAGTTAATCAGGGGATTCAGTACCAATTCTTGGTTCCTATGAACTATGTGACCTGCTGTGCATAATTGAACTCATAGTTCAGTGGTCGGAGCAGCCTATAAATCAATCTGAACCCTCATGTTCCAGTTCTAGAGAATAGCTCTCTGAATTAAACAATGGGATGGCCATTAAAACCAAAGACCATTTATATAAAAACATACAGTAAGGTGTAAATGCATGTATGCACTTCTTAAAGATACTATAATAATCATTAATAAAATTTAATGTACGTAAATTCTATAGTTTCAGTCCATGAATATACCCTATGCCAGTTTATGAATTAGCATTCTTAAAACATGCTAAAAGGATATTTAAAAGTAATATAATTTTATTAACCAATCTGCATAGTTTATAATATAATTAAAATGAGGATTAAAGAATATCTGGGACTTATGCAATACATATAATATGCTTTATAACTCATTCTTGCATTTATTAACTAATTATTTTATTAACATGCAAACATAATTCTATCAGCAATAGTAATAACAAGCTAAACATAATAGCTTACTGAATATATCTAAATAAGCTTATACCGATGCAAACTTTAATATTAGTGCTTAAAATATCCATTGTTCAATCACAATACTAAGTATAAAAGCTAAGCAATCTATTCTACAGTTGCATGGTTTTGAAAAATTCTCTTTTGCTAGGTGCCAGAGCACTCTTATAAATGTAAATATTGTAACTTTTTTTTTATATATTACTATACTTAAATTGTCTAACTGGATTAATTTAGTTATGTATTTAGATGTTTGGTTTATAAATTAAAATCTATAATTAATAGAATGATTTTAGAGTAATTTTATCTAATTTAATGTTTAGCCATATTGAAATAAATTGATTTATAGAAGACTATTCTATTGATTATTAAATTTCAATATCAAATCAGTTAATAATGTTGAACAATAGAGAATGGCCTTTCCTGAAATATGTGCACTTTGCAGAGCTTAGTCAATTTTTTTTTATGTGATCTGGTGATCAAATAATGAATGCTCAAAAACTGTGATTGGAATTACATAAATGAATTTAGCTATCATATATAATTAAGTCATCTCCAAATGACATGGTCAAGCCTAAACTATATATAAATAAAAATGGAATTCCATTTTCTATTTATGCATATTTTAACCATGATAATAGTTGGTGAGACTGGGCTGATTAAGGTAAACATAATATAGAGACATCTTAAGTAGATAGGTAGGCAGGTAGGTGAGTAGGTAGGTAAGTATGTAAGTAGATAGATAGATAGATAGATAGATAGATAGATAGATAGATAGATAGATAGATAGATAGATAGATAGATAGATAGATAGATAGATAGATAGATAGATAGATAGATAGATAGATAGATAGATAGATAGATAGATAGATAGATAGGTAGGTAGGTAGATAGGTAGGTAGATAGATAGAGAGAGAGATAGATTGATAGACGGATATACGGATGGATGGACAGATAGATAGATAGATAGATAGATAGATAGATAGATAGATAGATAGATAGATAGATAGATAGACGGATATACGGATGGATGGACAGATAGATAGATAGGTAGGTAGGTAGGCAGGCATGTAGATAGATAGATAGATAGATAGATAGATAGATAGATAGATAGATAGATAGATAGATAGATAGATAGATAGATAGATAGATAAGTAGGTAGGTAGGTAGGTAGATAGATAGATAGATTGATAGATAGATAGATAGATAGATAGATAGATAGATAGATAGATAGATAGATAGATAGATAGATAGATAGATAGATAGATAGATAGATAGATAGATAGATAGATAGATAGATAGATAGATAGATAGATAGATAGATAGATAGATAGATAGATAGATAGATAGATAGATAGATAGATAGATAGATAGATAGATAGAACCTTCATATCATTACGTAATCCTAAAAACAAATTACTCAGGAATTAGTTATATTTATAATGCATTTATATTTTATTTCTACCACTTATTTTTACTTTACATCATAGCCAAAATTAGAGATATAATATCTATTATATATACTATATAGCACAAGATTATGCAAAATAACAGTAACATTATCATTAAGGTATTTAATATCTCTCAACTTCATAAGTATTCATTGTTCTATTCGTTACTTTAGCAAAATAATAATTTGCTCATCAGTTCTACATAATTATCAATCGATTTATGCTGGAATTGTAATCTGAATCTAAATAGATATCAAATTATCAAAATTCCAATATTTGCTTCTAACTATTACACTAGTTTTTTTTTTTCTCTTCCCTTCATGAATTGTTTGGCACAAACTCAAACAAATAATAAATTATAAATGCCTGCCTTTATCAAAACATTACACTTCACACCAATTAAGTTAATCACTATATGTCTAAAATTCTAAGAACCATAGATCTTTTACAGAGTTTGAAACTTTCTGCAATACTTTAAAAGTTGCATATAAACTGCATTGATAATAAAACTAATGTTCTATGTATAATAGAAAGATAAAAAAATTTATTCCAAATTTAAAATATTTTAGTCATCCTTTGTAAAATAATACAGAGGTCAAAGTTCCTTACATAAAAAATATTTATATGATTATCAACTAATAAAATATACCAAATTATGAAATCTCAGTTTATTAGCACATATTTTTCTATTTGACAAAAAATTTGATGCTCTCCAATATAAAAAAGATTCGTTCATTATAACTCTGATTCATGATTAAAATTAAGTAGATTTGAACCTTGTTTAGTGTTATGCTTTCCATTGATTCTACATTATATTTAATCTATAAATAGCTGAGCATCTTAATCTTTCACTTATTACTCTTTTTTAATTATATGCATTCAAATAATTGATTGGTTTTCTCTTCCATCAACAGTAATGTTATTTTTGTACGGAGAATAATAAACTCAGATTGACTGTAAATGAATATATTAAATATTTTTGCAAAATAAGTCCTAAAAAAGCTATACTTCCTGATGATAACTCAACTATACTCAGATCATCATAAAGATATGGCGAACAATTTATAATTGATTAATTTTGAATTCCAATAACCTATCTTCAGTTATAAAATAATAAATATAACCATATTCTACATGGCTCAATGCAGTGATGCAGTAGTAACCTCGAAAACCAAAGGTCTATGGATAATTGTTCAATCTGTTCCTTAAAGTACTTGGATGTCATGTAATTGTCAAGTGACAAATCACTTGATTATTTATTGCTTAAAAAATAGTTATAACATTTTTATTTGTGAATGTCGCTTTAAAATATCGTTTAATGCTAAAATTCATTGTACTGAATAGTAATCCCATCATTCTTTACAGAAGTGAAGCCACTTGTTAAATATAATACTTTTTCTTCACAACAGCTATGTAACCTAATATAAGCGTTAATAACTAATAGAAACAGATGATAGTAATTTATTAAGTGCTTTCATCTTGCTTCTATTAGTTGCTAAAGCATATATTAAGTTGCATAGCTGTGGTAAAAGCAAAAGAGTATGCTGCTTAAATGGTAATATGTAATCTGGAGTCATGTGTAATATTTTATTGGCTAAATACAAATTAAAACAGGCAAAACTCTCTATACATATTGCCACTCAGTGCAAGCCAGAGTAATCAATGGATTACAGAAGGCTTGTGCATAAAATCCCATCTAGTGCCTACTCATCCAATGTCCCCAGACTAGTTTCTGGCTTGTGGCCTTCACCAGTGGAGCCTTGGATCTGAGAGCATTGCAGCTAGATCTTAGGATCTAATGCAACCCTCCAGCAGCCACCTTTTATCTCTACTTAACTACAAAACTATGATAGAATTTGAAAACACTATAATATTTTCAATTCAGGATCATCAGCTTATATAATCATATAGATCTGAACTCAGTTCAGTACCCATACATTTTGGTGTCTTTGGTTCTTTAATAATCATAGCCACCACTATCCTGTTAGGCAGGATTGGTTTTAAGCCAATAAACATCACATGATCACTATTTCTTATGCTTGCTCTTAACTGTTATTAAAACAGGAAAAACTTTCTATACATATTGCCACTCAGTGCAAGCCAGAGTAATCAATGGATGCCAGAAGGTTTGTGCATAAAATCTCCATCTAGTACTTACTCATCCAATATCCCCAGAGATAAAAGGTGGCTTCTGGAGGATTGCATTAGATCCTAAGATCTAACTGCAGTGCTCTCAGATTCAAGCTCCTCACTTATGAAGGCCACAAGCCAGAAACTAGTCTTGGGGATATTGGATAAGTAGGCACTAGATGGGGATTTTATGCACAAGCCTTCTCGCATCCCTTGATTACTCTGGCTTGCCCTGACTGAGTGACAATATGGATAGAGAGTTTTGCCTGTTTAAATAATAGTTAAGAGCAAGCATAAGAAATAGTGATCATGTGATGTTTATTGGCTAAATACAAATTACACTTATGTTGTAGATATATTATTAAAAAAAGGTTAACAAGCCAATAATAAACACAGTCTTAGGATCTGATTCAATTCATTCATTATTAGACTAGCTAATTTCATCTTTTCTAGCAATTGCACTTATACACCAATAACAATCATTATTCATAACCTAGTGTGATGTACTTGGATTTAATGTTACTTACAAGAAATAATCAAACACACCCAATTCAAGTAACTATTACTCTCTTGCATGAAATTAAGATATCTCAGATACAAGATTTTATTAGTATAAAAATTAACAAGCATTTATAAACAGGATTATCAGTAGTTTACCAGTGCCTGTAAGGCTTACAAAAATAATAATAAGACAGGTATAGTCTGTATAATTACCCTAGGTCAGTCTTTAGTACCTTCAGATCCGAATATCTGGTTCTCCTTCCATCGTTGGTCCTGTTCCGAAATTCACGCTACACATAAGTCTCTCAGAAAAACAGGACTGATGCTGACTGACTTTTTCCCGCTAGATTGTATCTCTTTTTGTTCTATTGTTTATTCCTTAACAATTTTAATTGCAAAAGTATTCTGGGATTATTTCTGAACTAATTAATTAAATTGTTCTTTACATTTTTAACCCTTCATTTAATTAGTTATTTATTCGGATCTTCCATCTTGTTTTACACCTTGCTTTTTATAATATATATATATGAAAAACCATTTGTAATTTCTAATTTTCGTTTTTATTAAATCAACTCGGTTACTTTCACATGTAATTATTTAACACTTTTAACTTCTGGAGTATACACAGTTTCACACGTATTTTTCTTAATATTAATCGTACTATAACATAACAATTCCTCCCCCACTCCAGAAGTTACGGTTTATCTGTCTTATACATATTCTTTTAAGTACAAAGGTCTTCTTTTACATCGTATTGGTCTGGTGTGTATTTTATCCTCTTCTACCGCATCTTCTTGGATGTCGGTCAGTAGCATCTGTTTATCTAAATTCTTTTCATTTGCATGCTGAAACTGCTGGAACATATCGTCATCTTCACTTTTACGAATATGATTTTTGTGATGCTTATATATAATTCCATTTTCGTCCTTAATATCATAAATTTGCTTTGATCGCGCCCGTTCAATTTTTCCATTAACCCATTGTTTACGTAGTATATCTCTGAATATTACCGTGTCTCCAATGTTAAAGGTTTTCACTGGGTCTTGATTATATTTATATATATGTGTATCAGGTCACAAAAAAATCTAAATTAGTTCGTATTTTCCGACCGAATAACATTTCAGCTGGCGATTTTCCAGTCGTTGTTGATGGAGTTATATGTTGATACATCATGAATTCCTGTAAGACGTTTTTCATATCCGTATTTTTGTTTTTTCTTAAATATTTCTTCACTTGCCCTACCATGTTTTACGCCAAACCATTTGATTCAGGGTGGTAAGGGGGTGTAAATACATGTTTGATGTCCCATTTCTCAAATTGTATTTTTAGTTCTTCACTCGCAAATCCAGTTCCGTTGTCAGAGACGATTACTTGTGGAAATCCATGTATATAAAATATGTCTGTTAAACATTTTATTGTTTTGTTTGCACTCGTATTTTTAACCTCGTGACATTCTATCCATTTAGAGTAAGCATCGATTAAAATTAAATACTTCCCTCTATTGGACCCGCATGGCTTATATGCAGTCTTTGCCACGGATATATTGGTTTAGGCCAAGAAGAATACTGTTTATTCGGCAGAGCTATTTCAGACTTACATTTATCACATTTCTTAATATACTTTTTCAATATCATTACTTATCTGTGGCCACCAAACATAACTCCGAGCTAGAGCTTTAGCTCGCACAATGCCTGGGTGCCCCTGATGCAAAAGTTCTAGAACTTTCATTCTCCCTATAGGAGGTATAACTACTCTGTCTCCCATATTAATACACCCTTTACAGACTGACAATTGGTCTCTATTGACCCAAAACCCCATTGCTAAATTTTCAGGTTTTTTATTAGGCCAACCTTTGCTTATCCATTTCTTAAGCAATGCATACCCGTAATTTTCATTTGTCCATGTCTGAACTACTTTACTATTTATGACTTGTGATTTCATATTATCAATATGATTAACTTCCACATCAGTTTCATAGTTGTCATTATTTCCAGGCACTCTGGATAAAGCGTCCGCATGAGAAATTATCTTTCCTTTTTGATATTTTAGATTGAAATCGTAAGCAGTAAGTGTATTAGCCCATCTGAGCATGCGTGGACTTAAATGCTCTGGCATCAGATGATCTTTTCCTATAATCCCTAACAAAGGTTTGTGATCTGTTACTAATTCAAATTTTCGTCCATAAATAAACTGGTGAAATTTTTTCACAGCAAACATAACTGCCAAAGCTTCTTTGTCCAGCTGACTATAATTTTTTTCAGCTTTAGACAAAGTCTGAGAAGCGTAAGCTACAGGACGTTCATGACCATCTATTTGATGCACTAAACCTGCTCTGATTCCATATTGTGATGCATCTGTAGTAATAGTGATGTCTCTGTCGCTATCAAAATGCACTAATAAGCTACTAGAGGTTAACAATTCCTTAACTGCTTTAAACGCTTTTTCATGTTTGATACTCCAAATCCATTTCTGATCTTTGCGTAGCAGTTCATATAGGGGAGTTGCGACCATCGCTTTGTTCTTTAGAAACGGTTTGAAAAAATTAATCAAACCTAGAAAAGCTTGAAGTTGCTTGACATTTATTGGGCTTGGAACATCGTTGACTGCCCTAATTTTATCAGTTAACAGACTTTTCCCTTTTTCTGAAATAAGATGACCTAAAAACTCTAATTCTTCAGTTTCCCAAACGCATTTTTTAACATTTAATTTTACTCCTGCATTATTTAGTTTCTCGCACACTTCTCGAATTTTACTTCTTAATTTCTCCAGTGATGTCGCAGTAATCAAAATGTCATCATAATATGGCATCACTCCTTCCAAACCTTGTAATATTGAATTTATTTTTGCTTGAAATATGTTTGGAGCTGATGTAATTCCAAAAGGGAGATGATTACATTTGAATAATCCAAAAAGGGTCGTAACCGAGCTGAATCATCCGTAACTTTTAGTTGGTGATATGCCGAATTTAAATCCAATTTCGCAAAATTTTTTGCTTTACCTAGATTACTGAGAATCTCACATACATTTGGCACCGGGTAAGCACCTTTATTAAGATACTTATTTACTGTTGTTCTATAATCTCCACACAGCCTAATTTTTCCATCTGGTTTTGTTAACACAACAATTGGCGTGGCCCAATCTGCCTCCTCGATTGGGGATAGCACGTCTTTTTTAACTAACGCTTCTATTTTTTCCTCTACTATCTGCCTTTGGGCAAGTGGTATTTTTCTCAGTTTACAAATAATCCGGTTTAGCATTTTCATTTAAGTGCAAGTCAATAGGCTTTGATTTTATCAAACCTAAATCTTCGGTAAATAAATTCAGATATAACTCTATCATTTCTTTTTCAACCGAGACCTTTTTAACTATATTAATTTTAATGCCTAAGTCTTTAAACCAGTTTCTTCCTATTAATGGATTAATATCTTTATCTACTATATATATAGGTAATTTGTAGTTTTTATTTTTAAAACCAACTATTCTAGGGCTATCTATGGATATTTCCTTCCACTTTTTCATGGATATTAAAGAAATTCCAGAGCCACTATCTATTTCCATTTGTACTCTTTTGTTACTTAACTTAATCTCTAGTATTAATTGATCCTGCTCATTTTTAATATCTTTATCTACTATATATATAGGTAATTTGTAGTTTTTATTTTTAAAACCAACTATTACTTCAGATTTCCCAATTAACTTGA
Organism: Epiperipatus broadwayi; assembly: GCA_028023455.1. Taxonomy (NCBI): domain Eukaryota; kingdom Metazoa; phylum Onychophora; class Udeonychophora; order Euonychophora; family Peripatidae; genus Epiperipatus; species Epiperipatus broadwayi. The sequence continues at coordinate 530,812 of JAQFVV010012491.1, read as the reverse complement.
TCGGGTTCCCGTTTACATCTTTAATGTTAATGTTAGCTTTCTGTATTTTAATCTAGGGCTATCTATGGATATTTCCTTCCACTTTTTCATGGATATTAAAGAAATTCCAGAGCCACTATCTATTTCCATTTGTACTCTTTTGTTACTTAACTTAATCTCTAGCATTAATTGATCCTGCTCATTTTTAAAGATATTTCTTTTAATTACTGTTTTCCACTGTTTCTGATCTTTACCATAATCAGGTTTTCGTTTAGGTTTTTTGCACACTGCTGCTAAATGACCTTTGCCCCCACAGTTATAACATTTTTCATTCCTCCATTTGCAGCTTTTAGACAAATGACTTACTTTTCCACAACAAAAACATTTTATTTCGAAACTTTTCCCTTCTTTGGTACAATCCTTATACTTTCTTTCTATTTTAAAAATATTATTCCTAGAGTTTTCCTCCATTCTATTTGAAAAAGCTAAAGCTTGTTCTACCACTGATTCGTATACTATTCCCTTTTGAATAGCACTTTCATATGTTATCTGAGTTACAATTAATAATGATTGACGCAATTTATCGTCCTTCATTCCCCATAATAACTGATCAATAAGAATTTGTTTCACAAAGTCGCCATATTCGCAATCCTTTGCTAATTGGCATAGAACAATATCATATTCTTTAATCGATTCCAGTTTATCTTGTTTGCGGTTCCTCAATTTTAACCTAGCTAAATACTTCGATGGTCTTGGGCTAAAATAATCTGTTAGTCTTTGAACCAGCTCATTGTAGTTACTACTATCTGTAACTTGACCATTATACAATTTGCTTACTATTTCAATAACTTTTCTACCTGAAAAACATAATAATGCTACTACTTTCCTGTCATTTTCAATAATACTATTTAACTTAAAATAATTTTGTAATTGAAGCACATAAAAGGGTCATTCGTGCAGATTATCTATCCCAAATTCAGATATATTAGCTTGTCCTATCGACATTTTAATTCTTTAATAACTCACCGACTTATGAATTACTGTTCGGTGCACTTCTTTCATAAAGCTTGAAAAACAGGTTTTCTCCTGACTGCGCCAAAATTGTGATGTACTTGATTTAATGTTACTTACGAGAAATAATCAAACACACCCAATTCAAGTAACTATTACTCTCTTGCATGAAATTAAGATATCTCACTTAACAGATACAAGATTTTATTAGTATAAAAATTAACAAGCATTTATAAACAGGATTATCAGTAGTTTACCAGCACCTGTAAGGCTTACAAAAATAATAATAAGACAGGTATAGTCTGTATAATTACCTTAGGTCAGTCTTTAGTACCTTCAGACCCGAATATCTGGTTCTCCTCCCATCGTTGGTCCTGTTCCGAAATTCACGCTACACATAAGTCTCTCAGAAAAACAGGACTGATGCTGACTGACTTTTTCCCGCTAGATTGTATCTCTTTTTGTTCTATTGTTTATTCCTTAACAATTTTAATTGCAAAAGTATTCTGGGATTATTTCTGAACTAATTAATTAAATTGTTCTTTACATTTTTAATCCTTCATTTAATTAATTATTTATTCGGATCTTCCATCTTGTTTTACACCTTGCTTTTTATAATATATATATAAAAAACCATTTGTAATTTCTAATTTTCGTTTTTATTAAATCAACTCGTTTACTTTCACATGTAATTATTTAACACTTTTAACTTCTGGAATACACATAGTTTCACACATATTTTTCTTAATATTAATCGTACTATAACATAACACCTAGTAAACTACTTTTAGAAAAAAATTAAAAGACACTATTGACAGGGTCTATAATTTTTATATCTCATAGGTGAACCTGAAGTAAAATTAACAACAATTTTAGAATATACGAGAATGCTCATTCCAATTGCTAAAACTCATTGCAAACTATTTATCTTTATTAAGCTGGTTTAAATATTGTGTTCTCTTGGCTTTATAATATCTAGAATGTTATCAAAAAAAATGAGAAATTCAAAAGCAATTTTATATATTGGTTTCCCATATGCAAAGATCCAAAGTATATCTAAAAATCAATTTTCTAAATCACACTTGATATTTTTAATCTTTTGTACAAAATTATTTCTGCATTACATCCTTAATAAGAATCTAAATACTGAGAGATTTAAAATGTTGAAGAGAAAATGTATCATATATTAGAATTACAATAGTTTCAAATGTTTGATAAATCAACTATCAGCCTAAAAGAAAAAGTAATAATCTAAAAGACTTTACTCATAAAATTTATAAGACTTTATCAAAAATTATTTATTTTCGAGATGCAAATTGTCAATACAATCAAATTAATAATTGAAAAATCGCATAAACTAAATTTTGACCCATGCAATAAAGTACAAAATCTGATTTTCAGTTTGTTTTAACTCAAGTAGAAACCCATAATATAAAATATTAGACAAAGATTTTTCTATAGATTTGAAAAAGATATCCTATTCTTCTAGCTGAACTAACTATATTATCTAAATACTTAATTTTTCATCTTTATTTGAAACCGGGTAGATAATGTTGCTATTTTATTAATTTTCCTTAGATTATAAATAAGTTTAACTGTAACATTTCTGTAATGTAATGTTAAAATGAGTCTAAACAAAAAGTTAATTATATTTCTAGTGATTAATCTTTATTATTTTTTAACGTAAAACTCAAAAATAAACAAAATTGTAAGCAAACTTCGACTAAAAACAAACTACATTCCATCGCATTGCGTAATAGAGGCCGCTGTAAGTCATATGTAGCAATCTTTTGTGTGTAAGTTTGTAATTTTCATTTTTAAAACATTTGTTTAATTATAAAAATGTTTTAAGTGGCCAATGAGCAGAGTGATTATTATTATTGTTGCACTTTTTAGCATTATTTGGTCAATACCCTTTCGTATATTCTCTCTACACGTAAATGGAAAAAAATTATTTAGTTGTAAGTCGATATCTTAAGAGTAAATGTATGCATTAGCAGATTATAAAATATCTTAGTAAAACACTGTATATCCAAATAATTTTTATTATAGAAAGTCGACTTCATAAAAAAAAAGCGCAGCAAAATTTTAAAATGTTGCCAGCTTACAAGCCAATATTTGTTGATTTGTTAAGTAATAGAAAGTAATGATGGGTATATTGGAAAAATTCTGTAAATAAAAGCTTTTGTTTTACCCCTTTCATTTCCTACAGAGTCGAAGTTGTATGATGGTCTGGATATTTTAAAGTCTTTTTTTTTTTAAACTTGATTATATCTACATATTAATTTATATTCACACGTATGTACTTGCAACGTATTAAAATATAGTGAATAGTTAACAAAAATGAATAACAACTAATTAATGAGTAGTATATTAAAAATAATACTATAATTTAATTTTTTTAGTTTTAGAAATGAACTTTATTCAAGGCAATATATATATCTACAGATGTTTCAGTTTAAAGGAAAATATATATGCAGGTATTTCAGTTTAAAAGAAAAAAAAAAACAGTACAAAACTAATCAAAGAATATTACAATAAATATTTTCAATAGCATTCAATCAATTATACTTTTAGTAAAAAACATTTACAATTAAATAAGAAAAAAATTACATCTCACTAGAAATTAGAACATTGATGGGCATGCTGCTGCGAAAATATCTGGTGGGGTGATTTTTTTATCTCTTTGTTTTATTGTCTCTAATTTGTTTTTAAAAGTATTAAAATTTCTTGCATTACTATTGTAAAGATAAGTGCACCTTGTGAACCATAATGCATATGGTATAAATGTACTTATTTCTGCAAAGCAGGTATTTGGGAATGACTATAATTGAACTTACAGTGGCATTTTTTTTCTGATAAATTTTTGTAATGTAAGATCAAGTGTATTGCAGGCTATTATAATCAAAGAATGCATGTTTTTGGTTCTCTTTCTATCTGTGGCTAACGCACATATAGTGTCAATGTGAAGTATGTTTCTCTTATATCTCGGGAAATATAATGTTGGTAATGACCACTTGTTCATTTTGAGTAGAAAATCAAAAAAATGGGCTCGAGTGTCCAATATTTAAATCTATGTATTAGCTGCTTATTATTAATGTCTAGCATTGGCAAGTCTAAGTAATAATTTATGTTTGTGTGTAGAAATACATAAGTATTCCAGTAATGCCATTTGTCTTGAGAGAAAGTTATGTTAGATATTGATTTAATAGGTTCTAAGATTGTATGCGAATATTTTGTGTATGGAGGATGTTTGTCTGTAGGTGTTATTTTAAGAATGACTTCTAAATGTGGGTATATCCTTGTCATGGATGATATAAAAGATTAATAGTTTTTTGTATTGTAAATACGTGAATAGAATGTAGTCCTAATCTGTTTAGGTTGCTATGATACTGCATTTATCTGAGTGAGATAGCCACTATTTTTCTTTCCCATAAAAGTTGTCTACCCAGTGAATAAATATTTTATGTAAAGGATTTTGTGTAGACTATAATCAGTGTATAATAAGTAATTTTTGTAATAATCAGCATGTTTATAAGTGATACTTTCAAGTATAGGGAAAGGTATGCTTTTGAGAGGGTGGATATGGTCTGGTCTGTTGTTTGAATTAGTTTGTTTATATTTGCCTTCGCATAGCCATGTAACTCAAGTGAAAAGATAATCATAAATAGGCTATAAGTTTACCCTGAAATATATTTGTGTTTTGTCTGGGTGTATATATATATATATATGTGTGTGTGTGTGTGCATATACCATACATGTTTAATCAAGGTTAAATTCTAGTTTATAGATTTAAGTGAATTAAATAGCATAGCTGGAACCATTCTACACTTTGTCACATTCAGGAATATGGTATATGGTTTTTAAGCACAACATATGCTGAGTTAAAAAGAAACACTATTTTATATTTGTATAACAGGGTCAGCACTGCGTGAGCTTTTTATCTTGGACATCTGTGCATGCGCACAACAGCCAAACGCTGTCACTAAATATGTGAAGTGCACAATTCTAAACAAAGATTTTGGTAATTTTTTTATGAAATAGGGGATGAATATTGACATTAAGCTTAAGTAATATATAATGTATAAGCTTAAGTAATATATAATGTATAAGTTTAAAGAAAGAAAGAAAAAAAGACTCATTAAGTCATTATATTGAATGTTATCAAATATAGGGAGGGGGTCAACACTATATGAGTGGCAATGCTCTCTCTATCTACTAATAGTGTGCAGTTTCTTATCTCAGACATTTACACATGCGCACAACAGCCAAACACTGCAATGCTGGAACTGTGAAGAGCACAGTTCTATATAAGGATTTTGTAATTTTTTTATGAAGTAGGGAATGGCTACTGACATTAAGTTTAAGGATTATGTAATGTACAAGTATAAAAAAAGAATTGAAGAAAAAAAGACTCATTATGAATGTTATAGGAGGTACTGCAGTTCCGCAATGCCTATACACGAGCCACTACTGGAGAGCTGATTATTTAGAAATTTTAATGAAGTAATTCAAATTATTTTTAAAGAAGTTTTGGTTGAAGACATTCAACGGATTTGGTATCTCCTTGCAATTATGAAAAAGAATAGATTAAATTAAAATAATAAATTATTCTAATTCAGATTTTGGAGCAAAAATTTTAAAGTCCTTTTTGATGACTTATTCTAATTAAGTAGGTTGCTTGCATTTTGGATGATCATGCAGTGTTGGTAGCTTTAACAAACTAATCTGATCATCATAGATGCATGAATGGTAGGTAATGATCTGATAGTGATCGATCATTAAATGAATTGATTGTAAACAAAAAAAAATTTGAGAAATGGCAGATAAAAATGGGCTATTTTTTGTCTAACCAATAAATTAGTCTTGTTATGAGAAAGTGGATATTTTCTGTAAGTTTGTTATTATGGTTTGCACATTCAGAATTAGCTTTTCCATAAGTAAGATTATATAAATATATGCACATATTTGTTGTACACTTTGTATTAATACAAGAACTATTTTTTTAATCTTAAATAATTAATGTATATATATTTGTTAAACATAGTGCTATGGAAGAATGTGTTGATGGAAAAATATTATTAGTTGGAGAAGGAGATTTTTCATTTTCTTTAGCTTTATTGCAGTATCAGATAGGAAGCAATATCATCAGTACTTGTTACGAAGAAAGTGAAAGTGTATTAGACAAGCCAAAACATTTGACTAACATCAGCAAACTTGAAAAGTCAGGTAAGAAATAGTTTTCTGAAAATGTATTATAATCATAATAATGTAAAAATAAATGTATTACTTTATGATAAATAGAAGATTTTTTAAGAGGATGAAAAATGAGATTTTTTTATAATAGTAATCAGATAATCTTTTAGGTTAATGATGGTATTTTTAGCTATGATTTGACATAATTACATTTTTCAAAGTTGTAAAGTCTTTAGCTGCTCTTTATTACAAAATATAGCTCCATTAAACATAAATAAAAAGGAATTGCAAATTTTATATATATCATTTTTAAAACATAACTTGTCATTCTTACAATTTTAAACATATGGTTATAATCAGTGCAAAAAAATGTAAATTATTTCAATGTCTGTTATCATATGTCGCAAGATATAAGAACATTATATAAAATCTTACGAATAAGTGAAGAAAATTAGAATGCTGAATAAGAAAAATATATTCATATTTAGATAAAGAATATTAATAATATATATATATATATTTGATCCTTCCAGGCTATATCTGATGTTGAAAGAGATATATACATTTCCATCCTGACAGGAATAATTAGTAATCATTTATGTATTTATTAAAAACTTTGAATATTAATGTGAATTCGCTAGAAATTTAATTACTGTAAAGTGAATTGTTATATATATTGTAACCGAAAAGCTCTTATCCCAGATTGTAACAGTCTGAATTTATGATATAATACAAAGCTGTTACCATACAATCCGGTCGCAGCCAAGGTACACCACGAAGGCTAATCACAGCATTATTTGAAGGTACATCAAGTTACCTACATAATTGTATTATTCTTTTAATTGACCATAATTCTCCTTAATTACTGGATTTTAATACGGCACTCCTGATTTATAATTATTATTTCAATGGCTGTCTCTCAAAGCTACACTATGATCTTATTTTACAATTTTTATTTGAGACCCAAGGGCAAGCCATAGACAAGATGGCATAACCTATGAAACTGCTAATCATTACATGGTGAATATGAACCATTAAACCATATAATAATAATTATATCGGCTCCATAACATCATAAAAGGTAGCTCGTCCTGTATTCAGGTTTAATGTAAAAAAATGCTATAGTATATAGGACAAATGCTTTGCAATGGAAGTCAAGTAATATGAATTTGAAGTTATTTCTTTATTAACCCAAAAATCAAATCAATAACAATGAGACTCTTAGAGATAAATAAGGCATTTGTTATAGTTTTGGAAAATAGGTTCAATTGTTATACTGGCTAGCAAGTTTATTATTATCAATTTAGGTATTAATGTTGCAAATATCAATAGAGGTAACCAATTCTGGATTAGCAGTGATGCAGAATGTAAATGTGATTTTATTATATTTTATGCATCACAAAATACCTAAGAACAAACATTAAAATACTCTCTGGATGTTCCAGTAAACTTGGTGCATCATCATCAGGGACAATATGTGCTCTAATATTTATGGTCTGTTTGCCATATTGGACTTCTGACTCTATATGTGACTAATAGCAATGGCACAGATAAGTTAGGTTATCAAATTAACATTTATTTATGACTCAATAAATATGAAAGTAATAATTGGTTAACAATATTCATAATTTACACAAATGATAAATAACATAAAATACCATCATATATAATCGTTCTACATGGACAATGTACATTAATTAGGTAAGCAAATAAACAAAATAAAATAAAATACTATCACATATACTTATTTCTGTGCATAGATGTGTGTGAGTTTCAGATAATACAATCCAAAATTTTATTACAAATTTATTGATTTTTCTTATTGGGGACAAGGGTAGATTCAAATATAGTCAATGGCACCTCCAATGCATCAAAACCAGAACCAATGTACTAATACCCCAATTTATAATAACAATGACAACAATTGGAATGATAAACCTATGAAATTTGATTATAATGAGATATGAAATCAAAATATCTAAACTCAGCTGGGTTGGGACATCATATAATTTATCTATAATAAATTATGATCATATTTCACTCAAATGCTCTTTTATGGCTGATAACAGAACATGTGCAACAAACATTAAGACGAGTGAAACAATGTAAGTATTATAATGTATGGAAACTACTCAAACATACATTTGTATAATGAGAATCAGTGATACATCTGTGGGTGTAATCATCAGTGCAAGGGATAAGGAGCAGTGAGTACCCTGTGGGGTTTCTAACCATCATCAGAGCAGCTAGCATAATTACAAATTGTTCAGTGGATTAACCACCAGCATTAAAAGATATACAACCAATAGTAATAATCATTTTGCAGATTAACCACCAACACAGATTGATATAAAGAATATATGAACACTTCCAGATAAAATAGAAATAAATCACCCTCATTAATCTACCAAATTGGAATGAACATGCTGTTTTACAAGCGTGATTCAAGACCAAAAGATATAATAAAAACTCTGTTACAGTAAACAATTTAAATCATGGTCGATCATAGACCAAATGATGTGGAAGAATATTACCTAATATTATAACATGAGTATAAATGTAGAATCCTAGAAAGATGCACAGGATTAAGTCACGTAGTAATGATACATTATAGATTCATTGAATTTTTCACGAAACCATTCCTCAAGCACTGTTCCCTAAATTGACTCTCATTAGTCCCTACACTCAAATTAACAAGTAATTATTTTGCATGATAAATCATATATGTATATATCATGAACTTTACATATTTATAAATTAATATAAAATACAATAAAACATAAAAATGCATGTTCATTAAATTACTACACTAGGTTCAAATGCATGTTACTTTCATCCATTGGCTATTAGTCGATCAATTAATAGCACATTTCTTAAACTTAATGACAAATATAATTTAAATATATAATTTTATAACAACATAGAATCTTAAAAGTTGATTATATGCTTCTTCATCTCCATTTATAAAGTCTACTCATAAATTAGTTAAGTTGCATGTAGGTTCTCTGAGAATTCATATTTGAGAGGTAGGGAATATGTAAATTATCCTCGAAGTTAATGAAATTTCATGGCTTTGTTTTAGGGGTTATTGAAGTATTTTACTACCTTTAATTTATGAATGTTGAGGACAAAGAATGATTGTTCAGGCAAATAATTATCTCATGAGTGCTATAACAGCTAAAATAGTTTCCAGGTCAATTGTTATTTCTTTAAATACACTATTGTAATATTAAGAAGATAACTGACAGTGTTGTTGCTAATATAAATTTAAAGGGAAACTATTATTAATTCTTTGTCGTCCGAACAATAGCACACAAAAATGTTAAAACAGCATTGCATTCTGTACAGATATAATGTTAGAAATGTCAAAGTCGTGGAAATAAAACACTATATCCCAAGTCAAACACTGTATTTCATTCTACACATACATAACACTCCCATATGTGTTAAAGTTCATGAATGTGTAATTTATCCAAAGTTAAATACAGTACTTTGTTTTGCACTTTCACAACACTACCATGAGTATTAAAATTATGAAGGTAAAACTTTATTCAAGGCTAAGCATAGCCTGCAAACAATAAGAAATCTCAAATAGATTGACCTTTTAGAGCCGCTATTCCTGTTGACACAGTTAACAATAATTCCTGTGCACTTCAGTTGAAGATCTTATGGAAGGTTATCAACATCTAGTCTCGTAGTTAGTGGACCCAAATAGATTTGTTAGGATTTAACTATACATTCTGCTATTCACCCTTGATAATATTGCAACTTAAATTATTTAAGAGAAGTTTTAATTTAACTTCCTTCCTTATCTTTAAGTTGTCTCGGTTTTTTTTTTAAAAAGAGTTTTCGTTATATGTTTAATAGTGAAAGAAAAAATAAAATTTTTATTACGGCAGTTCTCAAAAAAAAAAAAAAAAACTTTTTTTTTGTTTTGGCAGCATATCTTAAAAAAAATGAAAAGAAAGAAAAAAAAGTGTTTATTTTATTGTATCATATAAATTAATGTAAAAGAAATGAAATAAATTCTTTAATTAAACCAAAATAATCTTTAAGATTATTTAAAGAGAGCAACAAATATCATTTGTTTTTTAATTATCTTACTATACTTGGTGTAATATGCTATTGATTTTCACTTTTAGGTTAAGCACAGTTTATCTAACTTAGTGTTTGGAAACAGAGCAAAACTAATATATGAAAGAAAGAGAAGAAAAGGGGAAAAGGATTATACAATAATAAAAAATGGAATTATAACCTCACTGTTCAATAAATTTGAATACAAGGATCAAGCATACTAAATGCCAGCCATAATAATCAAGTCATCTGGAAGAAGATAAGAGAAATTTTAACTAGTTCTACCAAGCTATATATTTTGCACTAAAATGTAAGGTTACAATATATATATGCATTAAAAATCATGATTGTGCTTTCTAAAATGATTTTCAAGTACCGATGTACTCGGATATAACAATCCATTTTATGTTTAATTGAATCTTCAAACACTGCTTCGACATCATTAAGTAATAGTGGGATAACTAATTGATAAATTTAAGATACTTTTTATTTTTTATTTGGAAAAATGATTTATTGTAATACTACATGATTTATAAATTCAGTGTGTAATTATTAAAAATTAAATAATTTGAAAACTAATTTACTATATATGTATATATATTAAACTAAGTACATCACTACACAATAAAATCACTAGTCAAAATCAAATTTTAAAAATCCACTACCAGTGATTTACCAGCCAAGACAGACTTCTCAAAAGCAAAGTAACATAACCCTAAACAAATGCTTTAATGCAAATATTTTTCATTATTATGTATAACAAAATACTAAAGGTCATGTATATAGAATAAATTTTATACATATTTTTAAAATGTTGAAAATAAGTGTGAAGATAATATATGTGTTATTATTTTAAAAATAATAATATGATTTTAAATAAAAGAAACATTGCTATAGAAACCAGTCTCAAATAACTGGGGGAAAAATAAAAATAAAAAGCATTGTTTTGGAAACCAACAGAAGCTTTCTAAAATCATTTGCTTTCCAAGAATCTGTAGGAAGAATTGTAACACTTCATCATTGTGTCTTTTATTGTATAGAAGTCAAAAAAATTTTATAAAGATTTTTAAGTTAATGTCATGCATTTTATGGAATAGACAACCCTTCAAAATGCTTTACTTGATTCTTCTAGTATTGTAGCTGAATATAGAGCTGTGGATAAAGAAATGCCTTAAAAATTAACCTTGATTCTGCTGATCTATTCATCATTATTCAATGCTGAAGAAATATTTGACATTTACTTACTACAAAAGAAAAACTTAGTCATCTAAAGTGATTATCCCATGGTAATGTTCTTCTATAAATTAATCTGTGAATCTACCTATTTTAAATAAATTTTCAGAAGAAAATTGCCATGGAAACTTTCATAAGAAAACTGTCTCAGAATGAACCAAAAAAAGCTAAAATATTATATTGCCAGAAGACATTAAAATTTAATGATTAATGGCCATATTCCCACATTTCAATACAATATATATATATATGATCTCACAAAAATGCTAAAGTAAATTAGTTGAACTTTCTATAGCCATCCTCAAAAAGTTATTGTGAATTACAAAGATTTTTTTTTTCCTCATGCATAATCATCATGTAATTTTCTTGATTGTAAATATGTAAATACATATTTTTATTATCATATAATTCTATTTAATTAAATTTGTTGTTTGTCCCTTCTCATCCTAATCAAGCTGATTATTTATTTTGTTAATATAATAAATTATTAGGTGGAGGGGGGGTAACGATCAGGAAATATAATTGAATCTATATGGAAACTTGTTTTTAAGTGGGTTCAATTTGATCGTTGCTTGAGACTAGAACCAAATTGTCAATTAAAAGTAATTTGGATGTAGTCACTCTACCATGTACACGGTTACTTTTTAGTTATTTTAAATTCCCTAGACAAAAATTAATTTGCCAAATTTTTTATTTTATTTTATGGTTAACTGGATTCATTACCAATTGCTAAAAGGGCAGTTACCATTACAATATACTATACTACCAATTTACCACAATTCCAAATTCCATTTCAATTAACCTTTAATATCAAAAAAATTTCTAAATACTGTAAATTATTAAAAGATATTTTAATTTTTCTCTTTTTTTAATTCTTCTCAAAGAAGACAACTATAGCTTGCTCAAACATAATTTTATGGTCTATGTTTCCTTTATGAAAATATCATGCAGAACTATGATTTTTTTTTTTTTTTAATTTCTATGAATTTTTATTCATTCCTTTAAACTTGGATTATTTTGGCCTATGTATAATTTCTTAAGAGAAATAAAGATTAGTATAAACTACTCCATGATTGTTATTCCTATCAGTTCTCTTTGTTATTATTCAGTAAATTATTTAAAACAATACCTTCACTCCATACAATTTATTTATTGCACAACAATATTATGATTTCTCTTTAAAAGGCAATTTATGCATATATATTGTATCATTTCTCTATTTATTTTCTATTGTTTCTTTTTCTTTATTTTACTTGCGTGTTTATTTTACTATTAATTAAATGTATTAATTAAATTTTATATTTGATTAAAACTTTTCTAAATCTGATAAAAGAACTGATTTTTGCTTTTATATATGTACTGTGCTGCTATCCATTAAAATATTTTAAAAGTGTATACATGCTTTATTCAAATATATATTCATATTTTATATATATATACATTGCAGGTGGAACTGTTTTATTTGGTATAGATGCTCGATGCCTAAATATTTATGATACTATCAAAGATTCTCATTTTGCTCAGATCATTTTTAATTTTCCGCATGTTGGAAGAAAAGCTGCCATTAAAAAAAATAGACAGTTGCTGAAAGACTTTTTCCATAGGTATCTTTTTTTTTTTCAGTTTGTCTATTATGTAAAATTATTAATATTTAGTAATATTATTGCATATAAGATTGATAATTTTATAGAAAATTTGTGAATACTGTAATCAAAAACCAGAAAATTTTGATTGATGTGCGTAAGAGCTCTTTATTTCTTGCTGCGTAACTCTAAATAAAATTCATTACAGCATCTTTTAATCAAAAATGGTATATATATATATATATGGTCCATTTATGTGTGTGTATTTATATATATATAAAACTGAACTGTATTCCAATTCCAGGGACACAAATACTATTTTACCAGTGGATGATGAAATCTGACATAATTATAGCTTTTGTGGTCAGTGGATTTGACTAATTTATCTTCTGGTTCATTCAATTCATCTTACTATCATTCTCAAGAAATTAAATTAGTTTCATGTGAACTCATAGATTTTAAAATCTGAGAAACAAAAAAATTTTCTATTCATATTTTATATTTAATGAAGATGATATCTAGAGTTTAAATTTAAGCATTATTGTAACTTTTTTATTTTTTTAAATAAATCTTTTTCATTAGAATATAATATCAGATCATTTTCTCTACTCCATTAATAACCAATACATAATTTTCTTTTATAGACCAAATCAGTATACATTATCACTATATTTTAATACTACCACTAGATTGAGATTTACATAAGTCTTCTCTTACTTTTTAGGTTTTGAAAATAAGTAAACCAAAAATGTTAATATATATTCAAAAAAAATTATATAATAAAATGAAAAAGATTTATTTAAAAAATAAAAAAGTTACAATAATGCTCAAATTTAAACTCTATACATCATCTTCATTAAATATAAAATACGAATAGAAATTTTTTTTGTTTATCAGATTCTAAAATCTATGAGTTCACATGAAACTAATTTAATTTCTTGAGTATATGTTTCACTTTTGTCTTTTTAATATAATTCTATCTATGTTGCCCCTAATGTGAAACAATTTCCATTTTGAATCAAATCATGAAATAATATAGATTCTCATCTATTTATATATTTGGACACTAGAATTAATTCAAGAAAAGGAAAGCCAATCATTAAATGAAAGGTATTTTTAAATGTAATTCAGCAATATCTTATTCATTTAAGTTTAAGAACATTGACAAATGATTGGAACAATTACAACTAAGACTTAAACATTCTGAAAAATAATACATTAAACATAATCAAATTTAGCATTAACTTCTTTAATTATTAGTTTTTTTTTCAAAGATGTGGACAGTTAATTTTTAACTTTAATTATATGTATAGGGTGATAGGCACGTGCACAAAATACCTTCAAAGGCTTTAAAGCATGACACCTTAACACTTAAACATTAGAGATTTATAAGTAACCTTCAAAGGACTACAGGATATTCAATCATTTTGAATCAAGGAGGGATCTGATATATCTTTATTGAAAGAGATAACATAAAAATATCAAACTGTAAGCATGAAATACATTATTATAATAAAACAACTTTCATTAATATAAATTTCTTTATCAATTGGCTTAAAAATTAATTTTGAATAATTTAATCAATATGAATTTTCCTTTTTTATTATTCATATAAAAAAGTTCATAAGCATATATATTGATTATCAATTGAATTTTTATTTATTTATTTATTTAAAAAGAGACTAATTTAATATTTCACTTTTAAGTTTTCCTTAAATTAATTTAAAATAGTATTTTATTACTTAGTTTTTTTAAATACTTTTTTTAAAATTAGAAACTATTTGTTTGTTTGTTTGTATATTTTAATTATTAATTTAAAGAAAATTCAATCTCTTCTAAAAGTTTTAAATCTAATACTACGTGAATATAAAAAATTCTAAATAACTTTAAATAAAAGAAATTAATATAATTATATTAATGTGATTAAAGTATTAATTAAAGTCACTTAGAATTCATGTTTGTTGGATCCCACTTAAATTTTAGATGATTTCTTTAACATTTACTATGGAAGACTGGCATACTCATACAAAAAACATTTTCTAGAGCATCTAAAATAGCTGTAAATCAGATTGAGAGATTTTAAAAATGGTTGTTACTCAGATATTTTGTGTTATTCAGTGCATAAATACATTGCTGGCATGGAATTGGATTTTGAAATTTGTCCTCAGCACTTGAATATATCCATCAGTGAATGATTAAACACTCAAAAACAACTGGGTTTTTTTTTTTACCAATGATTTATTGATACAATAATATGCAACAGCATAAGAGAGTGAAGTAAGCAAACAAACAAAAATAAGAGAATTTTATAGCAAAATTTTCTTTTTTATATATTGCCTTTTTATGATGTAGCAATCTAGTTTTCCCTAACAATAAAAAAATCTTGAATTTTTTATGTGATTAACTAATACTCAATTTTCAGGATGGATTTATTCCAAACAGATCAGTAGAGACAAATCTGATAATGTATGATTGTATAGCTCAGGAGTGGTCAAGATATTGACCGCATGCAAGGTCTCTGGAAGTCGACTGTGAAGCTGACATGAACATTGACAAATTATAATGATAAATTCAGAGCTGGATTTGAATATAAAAAATAAAAAAAGTAAAAATTCAAAATTATTCTCATTTAAAAATAGTTAAATTTAAAATAACACCTGTTGTTATTGTCGATCTCAAAAATAAACCCAGGTTGGAAGAAACTGAAAAGAATTAAATTATTTTTGTGTAATGCTAGATCTAAAATTCTTAGAAATATTTACTTGATGTTTTCTTGAGAAATGAAAATAACTTGTCCTGGCGAAACAAGGATTTTAATGAACTGATTTTAAAACAAAGAAGTTGTGAACTTTTTAAAACATTTCATCTAGCTACCAAATAATCCCTAAGGAAATTTAAAAACAAAACAGGACTTTTTCCTATCTATGAAAGAAAATAACTATTAAAGCAAGAAACGAACTTTATGTCTAATTATTATATAGACTGTTAGCAAATTTTTGACACAATGTTAGGAGGGGGATGTGTTTTAAATTTCCTTATTCATATTTACTTATTAATTATACAAGTGAATCAAAAAATACAAAAAATTTTTTTTTATAAAAATCAAAAAATAAATTCGGGATTTATTATATTTTGGGAAAAATATTGATTGATTAACTTTAATTTTGTATAAGTTATAAAGCCATGTTTAATTACTCCAGAAAAAAGAAGAACAGAAAGAAAGTTAAATATAGAAAGGTATTTTAAGTAAAGAGCAATGAAAAAAGATCGCTGAAGAATGAAATAAAATGGGAATGATAATTCAGTAAATGTTTGTCAGATTAATTGTAGAAAAAAGATAGCATTGTTTAATTAGAGCAGAAAGCTATTTTTAAAACTAATTAAACAAAAGAGTAAAGAAGAATTGTTAGTACAATTAATATCAAAAAGACTAATTGCAGTGAAAGGAATGTGCACATATGCAATTAAATCTTAATGGATAATTTTGATAAAAGACTTAATTCTATCATGGAATAGCCTGAAGAAAAATGGTGATCATCAATTATAATACTAATACCAGATATAAAACACTGATAGATATAAATAGTGTGTGCAAAAAAGAGTGGTGTGCTTTTTTCCTTTTTGTGATTGCTGCTGTCGCATATATTGGACTTTTGAAAAAGGATCCAGAGTGAAAGCTGTCCGGAAAGTTATAGCGATTTTCTGCCATGAGGGAATTGTTCCCAGAGACCATGCCTCTGTAGACACCAGTAGTTGGATAAAATAAAAACAGATCACAGATCTTTTATTTGTGTAAGCCTGACTGGCTTCAGTAGGATTGTGCAGAAAAAAGTTATGAGTATAAATAATTTGTAATTATTTTAACTCGGGCTTAAGGATAATGATGACTGATATTAGTCTATTATCAGTGGTGAATATTAATATTTATGGGAAATAGTAATTAGAATCAAAGACTTATTGATCGTATTTGTAAATGCCAAACTTTTAGAAATCTGTGTTTTATGTGTTTAAAAGTTAATAAATACTTTTTTATCTTTACTAGTGATAATTTTCTTTAGACTTGTATTATTTTTCTTTATTATTTGTTGGCAAGTGAATATCCAACAGGATTATAATGAATAAGTCAAGTACAAATGTGAAAAAAATAAAAACTTATCACTATCATAAAGAATGAGAAGATTATTTTTTTATTATAATGAAAAATAAATGTGTATGTATTATTTGCAGCACGCATATAGCTTTACTGAAGAAAGCCAATGTTGAAAGACATTTTTGCACTGTTCATAAAAATTATGAAGATGATTATCCATGAAGCATTGCATTAAGAAAAGCTAAAGTATAACAGCTAAAGATACAACTCACTATGCAAACAAATTTTTTTGTCTTGTACAATACAAATTCAAAAACAGTTATGATTGCATCATTTAAAGTTGCTGAAACTTTAATTAAACACAATAAACCCTTTCAAGATTGACAAATATGGAAAGAAGCCTTCATCAAAGCTGGTGAAGTACTATTTGAAAATTTTAAGAATAAATCTGAAATAATGACTTCTATCAACAATATGTGATTAACACAAAACACAATCATGCGTAGGACAGAAGAAACTAGTCAAAATCTTGGAAGAGATTTTACATAAAAACATTAACAATTGCAACTTTTTATCACTACAGTTTGACAAATTTACTGATTATACAGATACTGTGTAATTATGTATTTTTATTCGCATGGTTTTTGATGATATGTCAGCAACAGAAGAATTATTAACAATTATTCCAATTCAAAGAAGGACAAAGGGTCAAGATATCTATGATTTATTCAAGAATTACATTGTACAAATGAATTTTCCAATTCACAAATTAGTATCAATAACTACCGACGGAACTCCTGCAATGATTGGCAGTAAAATTGATTTTGTTACTCTGTGGAAAAATGATACTGATATACCTAGTTTTATGGACTATCATTGTATTATACATCAGCATGCCTTGTGTTCAAAAGTATTGAAATTTAATCATGTTATGAGTGTTGCCTTCAAAATTGTTAATAAAATAAGATCAAAAAGCTTGTTACGTCGTCAATTCTGGGATTTGCTAAAGGAATGCGAGAGTGAACATAGTGAATTATTACATACTGATCATAAGAAAAGTCTAGCAAAATTTTTAATCAGATTCAGAGAACTTCTACCACAAATAAGATCATTTTTGGAAACTAAAGGTGATTCATATCCATAACTGAATGACAAAGAATGGCTTCTTGACCTCACCTTTTTCTGTGATATTACAGAAAAACTAAATAACTTAAATGTAGAACTACAAGGAAAAGATAAAACAATAATAGTTATGATAAGCACTTTGAAGTCATTCAAGGAAAAAGTAAGTATGCTTGTAGTACAATTGAAGGATCTGAATTAAAACATTTAAAAATATGGTTGACGAGTCTAAAGAGAGAAAGAATCTAATCTACAACAAATATGTTGAAAATATAATATTCCTCATAAAGGAATTTGAAGGGAAGATTCGTGGAATTTGACAAACTTGAAGATATTGCTAGTTTTTTGTCTTATTCATATAATGTTTACAGCAATATCAAAGATATTGCTATGGAATTAAATGAATTTGTGCATACAAATTCAGCAGGCCTCAAAGAATAAATAATAAATATTAAATGTAATATACATTTAAAATCAATGGCTTCAAATGAGAGCTTCTGGACATTAATAAGCAGGGATAAATATCCAAATATTTGGAGAGTTGCTGCATATTTCAATACATTTTTTGGTTCAACATATTTGTGCGAATCAGCATTTTCCTGCATGAATGCGATAAAAACTAAACATAGGTCACAATTATCAGATCTACATTTGGAATTTAAGAATTAGTTTAAGTTCATATAAGACAAATTTTGACAAACTTGCTGAAACTATGCATTGCCAAGTGTCATTAAAATAAAAAATTATTATTATTATTATTATTTTTACTTTGTAATTTTTTTTTTTGTGTGTGTAAACTTTGCATCTAATTTATTTTAATACAATTCTAAACCTTTTTTTTTTTTTTTCTTGAATTTTTTTTAAAATTCAGGATCAGCTCTCGAAAATAATTATTTATAGGTAATTTAATAATTGTAATTTAATAAATATTTTATAAAGCGACATGGACAAATTGTAATACTAGAGGGAGCTGAGTTAATTTAATAGTAGTCATAGTAAAATGTCTTTGACTGTTCATATCTTAATAGAAAAACAATTCATCAGTTTGTATGTTGTAAAAATGTCACCGATATTTCTGAATATCTAAAAAACCCTTAGAAAAAAAAAAATACCAATTCCTAAGTACATTTTAAAAAAATAGGACTTCAAACCATTATTTTTTTCTGTTCCAGCAAAAATAATGTTTTTTTTTTGGTTTCTGGTTCGAAGTCCTGAAAAAAATGTAGTCACCCTCATGTACACTTTCTTCAAAAAAGTAGCCCCCAACGTCTAAAAGCTTGGCTATCCCTGATATAGCTAATGCTACAAATGAACAAGATTATTTGGATGTAATATATTTTGATCTTAGTAAGGCTTTTGATATAATGAATTATTGCCTTTTATTATCTAAATTAAATTGTTTGGGGTTTTCTTCATCTCTTTTATCCTATTTAACTGATCGTTCAAATTATATTTATTACAAATTCAAAGAATCTTGAGATTTATCACTTTAAAAGTGGAGTCACTCAAAGAAGCATTCTTGAACCAATTTTGTTTTCATTATATATTTATGACATATCTGAAATTATTAGCAATTGTAGTATTTTACAGTTAACCAATGATATAAAATTATTTTTTAAAATTGATAATTTATCTGATCATTTAAGGTTATAGAGTTCTATAAATAGTTTTGTTATTTGGTATAAAACAAATAAGATGATTGTTAATATTGTTGTCTCATTTTGTAATAAAACATTATCCAGTTTTTTTCACTATTCTGTTAATAATATTGTTATTCCTAAAAATGATGAGATAAAAGATTTAGGCATCTGATTTAATAGTAATGGGTTTTTTTAACCTACATTAATGAAATTATTCTTAAATGTAATAAAATTACTGGAATTATAGCAAGGTCAAAAAAAGTTTTATATTATTTATTTTATGTAATACTTGTTTCTACAATTAATTATTGATCTGTTTGGAATTCTAACACAAAAACATGTTATGAGGAATGACTGCAGAATGTAATGAAAAGGTATTTTCTAAGTATATAAGTTTACAATTACCTGTAACTAGTGAAACATATCTTATGAAAAAAAGAATGTTGAATGATGTTGTTTTTTAAAGAAAAATTGTTTTATATAAATATGATGTAACAGAATTTATTTATAATATCAATTCTAGAATTCCTACTATAACTAGAAATAATGATTTATTTTATATTAAAAAATATAATCATAATTGTTATAGAAATTCTACCATGATTAGAAGGCCCATGTTGTATAATAAGATATTTTTGGATATTAATATATTTCATTTGAATTTTCATGATTGCTTAAATTCATGTAAACTAATTCTTGGTTTGTTAAAACTGAATATATATATATATAATAAACCTTTAATTTTAGCTAATAACAGATGTTCAAAAAGAAATTTTAAATTAAAAACATTACTAATCTTTATCTTCAGTTACACGCTGAAAATAGTAAGAACTAAAAGAATACAATAATTATGATGAAAATGAATATTTATCACCATTATTATGACAGGGTTATATGCTACAAATATCATTAATAAATTCTTGTGAATGTGACTGTGTTTGACATTATTGTTTGGCCATTTACCGTAACTTACTTTTTCTCTATTTAAAACACACTTACCGTAACTTGTTTTTTCTCTATTTACCTTCATTGTTTCATCCCAAACTTTGTATGAACTTTATTATGTCTACAGAACATTTTAAGTTCATCAGTATTTGCAATCACTGCCATTTATTAGTAAATCTGATACTGTGAACTCTACTACTAATCAATGCTTATGCTATCCTGTTCAAAATAACAAATCTTTAACAGCTTGCCATTTTTTAAAAAAACAACTGAGTGTTATTGTTTTCACTAAATATATATTGAACGGTTCTGTATCAATTGTACATGGGGTTACCAGTTACTTGGGGTTATTTTCTAATATAATCAAATTATGGCTCCAACAAACAATCAGAAAAAGTATATAAAAATCACAATTATATTTCCTGACTATCTTTAACCCCCCCCCCTAGTTTGGCTAGACTTCGTTAAAAATTTGGCATAAACAATAGTTATTCCTATCTAAAGCAGATTATATTATGGACACCAGCATCAACATGAAATTCGTTAACATATTGCTTTAATAAAGAAGAAAAATGATTTAATATTTATAATTAATATTTTCATTCAACACATTATTGCTTATTTAAAGATAGTTATAAATTTATTAATTAGTATAGAGTCATGGAAACTGTTGAGATTTTTGTTTTAAAAAAATGTAATAACACATTAATAAAAAAACACATACTATCCAAACGTTTTTCTGCCTCATTCCACAACACATTCATAAAATCTTAACTAACAACAACAAAAAATACCTTCTTGTTAATGGTAATATAAATAATATGAAATAAAAATTTATTGAATAAAAATGAAGATATTTAAGAAGACATAAAATATATTCAATGTTTTTAGCAATATGATCAGGATTAAGTCCTTATTAAAAATCTTTTAGTTCAACAGTATTAGCAAACATCTTTTATTAAATAATTACTTATTAGGAAAAATATAAATGTAATTGGTTTATTAATCGGTTTTAAATTATAGGTACCTTTTTTTTCTGAGTCTCTTTGTTTTCTGACATTAGCTTGGCATTCTTGAATGGTGATGTCTTCATTTTCTATTTCCTTTCAATCTTCTACAGTTGCAATAGCTGATGGCAGCAAAATATGAGTAGGCACATATTAGCTGGTCAGAGCTCCATTTTCAACAGCAGAGAATAGGTTTAGCAATGACAGACATATTATCCTTTAGCCTCCATTGATAATATTTTACCACTACTTTTGAAGACTTCCATAACATTAATTACTCAGATATAAACTCCTTGGAATTTGAATCAGCCACTCTGATTCTCTCAGCTTTTAAACTGCTAGTGACTCCAGACTTTAAAGTCTTGAGACTGAGTAACTTGTTTATCAAAAACAGATGAAAGAATTGATCAATTAACAACAGCATTAACAAAAAACTCCTTAAATGCTGACCCAGCTATATATACTACTGTAATTAATCACTGCAAGCTCCATTATTAAATTTTTATTACAAATGAATTCTTAAATTTTTTTATTACAAACAATTTTTTTTTAAATTTTAACAAATAAAGATAAAATGATATACATCTTTATAGTATGCACTTAGAAGCTTTATAAAATATGTCTGCTATCAAAAATGCATACTTCATTTCTTCCAAATGAATTTTTTTTTTTTTTTCTGGTTACACTTTTAATCAATTGCAGGGGCAAAAAAAATAATGAAAGTTGAACCAGTTTTATTTATTAATACAACTTCATTCCAACACATTCTATATGTTTATATAGACTTTGAACCACTGATTGGTACAATATATATCTATAACCCCTAGAAAACATGACAAGTCCCTAAATTAAGCTGTACTTTTATTTTCTTTAGGTACAATTTTATACTCTTAATTATTTCTAAATTATGTTTAATTTATACCAGAAATTATGAGACCCATTTATTCTATTAAACAAGATCACATACCCTTTAACATTAAATGAATACCTAAGTATTTTCTCAATGGCATAAGAATACACAGATACTTCTCCTTATTAAATATCTAAATATTCCCATGACTAACAATAATATTTAAATAAATATAATAAAACATTTATAATCATTAACTTTAAGTTAAATTAATTAGTAAGTTCATATTATCATTTTATTGTACATTTATCTCCTATTATTATTACTTTTATAGGATTATAATTAATAACAACTATAATAACAATATTATACTAAGGAGATCTCAGGATTATCATTGATTTTTAACTAGCTATTTATTCCATCTATAAGATATCAAGGGGGATTTTACTTAATTTTATAGGTAGTGTATTAATTAAGAAAAGGCTAATCACCTTAATTTATAACTAAAATTATATTACTATTTTATATTATATGATCTCTAATATTTTAATAATAAATAACTACTTTTATTTAAATTATAATCATAATATATAATCCCAACAGTAAATAATTTATAATCTAATTTACTATAAATAAACATACTTAATAGTTTTACAATATACATTTTATTAATGACTTATGTGATCAAGGAAAAAATATTTTAATTAATATTTTTTTTTTTTTATTATTTTTTTTTTTTTTTTTATATTTTTTTATTTTTAAATTTTTATATTTTTTAAAATTTATATTTTAAGTGTAGGAAATAATGAAGATTGTGTAAGGATGATGACTCCAACCAAAGAAATGCAACTCTAAATATTTAGTTCAACTTATAAACATTAACTTTATTAACATATTATTTACAAAATCTTTTAAGAATTATTTTTGAACTAATAAATAAATTAACACATAACCATGTAAAAAAAAAAATTATATAATAATATCATACAGTAAAATATTTAAACATTCAAGCACTTATATTTCCTTTCATTATAATTACATCTATCTTAAATTCAAGATCCCATTATTATAAGATATGGTTTTATTATTATACTGAATTTTATTATTATATATATATAATAAATCATGTATATTTATTAGATAATCACTCCATTTTTATAGACTTTTATTTATACCCATTATCCCTTATAAATTATACTTCAAAGATGTAAGAAGATTTAAAAATATGTAGTATTGTTTTCTTTCTTAAATTAAGTAATCTGATTTTAATATTATTACATATTATATCTTTATCTTTTATATATCTCATGATATTCATCATTTAATCCTTTTTTCTACCTTAAGCCAATAAAATAATAATTTCATAATTATTGAATCTTGGATTTTTCATTATGTCACATTCAATTTTCCCTTAGCCTTATTATTAACCCTTTGACCAAATAAAAAATGAAAATATTATACGATACACTTTTAAATATAACAATTTATTCTAAAATAATTTACATTTAAAATTTATGATATCCTAAATGTTGATATAATACTTTCAGTATATTTTAAAATAATAAAATCCTAATATTTATTTTATACAATCAACTCAGCAATTAACTTCCTATTTCTAATTTTATCAATGCAATATTTCTTGCCTTCACCTCCAATCTATACTTGTTTCTTACATCTCTTATCCATAATAGACTATAGTGACTTACAATTTAGGATTAGTTATAACTCCATTATAATTATATTAAATTATTTATAGTTAAATATGAGGTCAAAGTTTAAATATCACAATCTATTGTTTCAATATTATATTCGAACACATACAGATTTCATCTTCTTATAATAAACATATGTGATTACTTTTATATGAATATTTTACTAGCTTATTTTATCCCTCTTTATTATAACTATTTAATAATCTTTACTAATATAAACAAAATTTTAAACAATTAATTAGATCCAAAATACATAACATAGATCAGGAAATATTATACATCTACTTATACCCTATAAAAATTAAACGAGATTCAAACACTTTATTATCAGTTTTTTTTTTTCCTTTTAAAGCATAATACATTTTTACCAGGTTCATCGTTGAAGCTCTTAATTTTTATGGTAATCAAATTCTTACAAGTACTTTAGACTAACATAGCGTTAGCATCCCCCCTCCCCACTTATGCTCTTTCTGTTCTTATAATATCACAAAATACAAAATTCCACGCAAACAGATTATTTACAATTTATTGCTTTTTTCTTAACAATCAAATATCATTTTCAACTTGCATACTATAAACTTCTTGTGTTTATTATAATATCAACATTTCACCAATCACCACCATACTTAATCTTCACATTACCTTTACATTTTCCTTGTCAATGTCATCCTTTGGAAGATAATATTTTACACATTCTCTCATAATGTAGACTGACATTATCCTTAATATATGTGTTACATTCCAAATAATATAATGTTTATTTCATTAGTTTATCCAAACCTTTCCACTCAAGTCTATATTTATTCCTTATTATTTGTCCTCGGTACTTATTTATTTTTTCACACCTATCTTGTTTTTTCCAATATACGGTATTTATAAATAATTCATTCATTTTCAAAGTAAACTGCTATAGTCTTATTACACACATAAATATAATCTTTCTTTAAATTTTTTCTTTTACTTTTTTTTTGTACTATATCCATACATCCTTTTAACTTTTTATCCTTCATTTACTATGCATAATTCATCCTTATACATAACAATTGTACTAAAATTAATAACTATCTCTTCATATATTTTATACAAATATAATTATAATTCAGATACACTTTTATATGTTCTCTTTTAATATTAAGTCCACTTTTCCATAGGCAAATATTTTCATTATTATTCTTTACTGATTTAGTTTTAACTATATTAAAAAATTTGTACTTAACTCTATCAGGAATAATTTGTTTTTTATTCATCCACCAATTCCAACTTAATCTTTTACAAATTCTATGAAAGTCATGACATATAAATACTTCAGCTTGCTTAATAACTAAATCATGTATTAATATAATACTCACTGAGGTTTCCTTGGGTTCTTTTATTACGTTACAGCACTTTGGCATAACTTTTTAGCTTTTTCCTTCCGTTCTTTTCATATTTTTTTCAATATAATGACTCTAAAATATATTATTAAACTATTGATTTTGCTAGTAGAGACTTAACCTTCCTATACTTCATCATTTTAACAGAAAACTTTATAATATATTCTAAGATTAGCAAATAAATTGACATTAGTTATTTTTTAAACTATTACTATTGATATTTAAAATAGTTTAAAACAAAATTTTAGAGAAGAATGAAATTACTTTTTCTCTGATCTGTAATCTTTTTTTATTATCCGACCAATTTTTTTTTCTTCAAAATTTTATTCCAAATTTTGTTCTCCCATTCCTTTTATTCTGAATATTAAATTAGTTGCATT
Organism: Epiperipatus broadwayi; assembly: GCA_028023455.1. Lineage (NCBI taxonomy): Eukaryota > Metazoa > Onychophora > Udeonychophora > Euonychophora > Peripatidae > Epiperipatus > Epiperipatus broadwayi. The sequence goes on along the minus strand of JAQFVV010012491.1, from coordinate 504,617 downwards.
TAGCTTGACTATCTTCTAAAAACAAATATTATCTGTTTAAAATATTTATCAATGAAAAAAAAAAAATCTTTAATAAACTTAATAAAAAATAGAATTTACTTTAAATTAATTCATATCATTTTAATTTTATTTCATACGGACTAGATCCTAAATTAATTTTTTAAACTTTTAATCACAAAATTTCACCAGAAATAGTCATTATTTTATAATATCAGCTGCACACAGACATGATTATGTATATCTATAATGTTTTTTTTTATTTATAAGATTTTTTAAACTTTATTACAATTTTAAATATTATCAAATAATTAATTATTAAGAAATATTATTAATTTATCTTTTATTATTTTATCTTTTATATACCTTTTAAAACAAATACTTTAACCAATATTTATATACTTTATGCTACTTCAAATGAACTGATTCCAACTTCAATCCCTTCAACAACTAAAATGACCTTTATTTTTCTTAGTGTAATACATAAATATTTATTTCATAAAATTTAGTATTATATTCATCTTAAAATTTATTTCCAATTTACTTTCTGATGGGGTGTACCAAAATAAAAGGTACAATGTATATTCAGTATTTATTTATTATAAAAGTAAAAATTAGAATTACATAAGACTTTGATTATTAATAATTTTATAATCTTTTTTTTTTATCATTAAGTGCTGAACAACTTCTCCAAAAAGATGGAAAGATTTTTGTGACTTTATGTAATGGTCAAGGTGGAACACCTGCAGATGGAGTTATTAGAGAATGGTGCAACAGTTGGCAAATTGTTGCAATGGCTTCTTATTCTAATTTACTTTTAAAGAAAGTCTTCCCATTTCAAAATGAAAAATTTCCTGAATACTCTTGCACTGGATATAGGTAAGGAAGAAGTTACTTCAAATGAGGTATATTTTAATTTATTTTTAATTGTATATATATAATAAATTCTATTCTTAAAATTTATTATTTACTAGAGCATACTTGCCCTGTGTAGTTTAATGCAGTGTAGAACAGTGCTGGAATTTCCTGTGTTCGAACTTCTTATGAATCTCAAGTAGTAAAGCCATTCCAATTTTTTTTATTATTATTAGAGCTGTAATTCCTAACCACTTCTCACTGCTGTGCTTCTTGGCAACCAATTATTATAAATTTTATTTTTTATATTAGTAAAATATTTAAAATTAATATAAGTGCTGATATTTCAAATATATATATTGTTACTGCAAATAAATATCCTAATAAAATGGAGTATTTAAAATTTAAAATCAATACTTATAGGAGTGACTGAGCCATTCACTTATAAATGCACTAGCACAAGTGAATTAGCATTTGAATGTTTGTAAAGCAGAAAAGAATGAACATTAAACCTGTGAGATATGTGTTGCTATGCTTTTATTTGTCAAAATTTCAAGCCAAAGGAACTAAACTTTTCTTGAAGTTAAATGACAAAGGAAACTCATTCTGTAAATCATCACAGTATTCAATTTATTTTATAGTTTTTGACTTTTTTTTTTTTTAATTAATAGTGGTAACACTCATCCTTATGCTCCCCTCCCCCCACTCCCATATAATGTAATTTGATTAAATCAGTCTCTATCACTGATTCTTTATTAAGAAATTAATGAGGAGTATTAACTTTGAAAATGCATTTGTTTACAGAGGATGCATGAGTGAAAGAAAGTACATTCAAATTTTGTGTTGAATAATATAAATTATATATTTCCTTTTTAAATTTGATTAAAATGTATATCATAGAGAGAATAAAATTCAATTCCTGAAATTTAAATCTTGTTTGTATCTGATATTTGAGAATAATATAACTATGTTAATATCTAGTTATCAGAAGGCTTTGAGAAGTGAAGTCAAACATTTCGATTAGTGGTAACTTTTAATTTATATCTCATCTTAGACTATTGATATGCCTTTTTCTGTCATTATTTAATTTTTATTCTTATATTTCTAAATATCCCCAATTCATATTTCTGGTAATACGCAGAGCCCAAGTTGAAAATCACCATAGTAGATTACTGAAATCAAATATTCTTATTTAGTCATCGGTTTTACCAATATTTTTCATCCCTTTAATACATTTTATATTATCTTTATTATTAAAAGCCATTCATAAACTCCAGAAGATTAACTAAACAAATATAGAAAGAAAAAGAATAAAAATTAAAGATGATTATTAATAATGCATTCATATATATCATATGTTGCTTCATAAATCTGTGTGTTTGAGAGCTTTCAATCTGTATTTAAGTTTTTATGAAAGATTTTTCATCATCTTGCCTAATTATATCTCTTCATTATGTTCCGTTGTCACCTATATCTTCCTAGAGAAAACAAAGACTATCTGGATAAATTAATGACAACATGATGTTGGTTTGCTATAATAAAAATTTGGAAAATATACATTCTTCAAATATCCAAGAAATGTGCAAAAACAATAACTTTAAATAATCTATTAATAAAAATAAGTCATTATCTTTTAACTTTTCTTAGAATACTAATAAATTTTCTGATCACAATACACTGATTCTTAGGTCCCACTTCATCAAAAGTGCAGGATTAATGCATTGGTAAATTCTAATTATATCTCACAGTTTTCATCCCTTAGTAATCATACTTAGTTTTTAAAATAGTTGTGATTATTTTGGTTAGAGGTAGTGTGTTAAATTTTGTTCTGATAGTTTTATTGAGATTTGTCCAAAAGTTTCTAAAACTACTAGATTGCTTTTTTTTCTAAGCTTTATGCTACTGTAGAAACTTCATTCATTTTAATGTTTTTATTTACATTATCTGGGTCTTTGATCTTCAAATTACTTAAGTAATGTGATCAAACCTTATCTTGCATATATTTATTTATTCACCTGACTAAAGATGGAAAGTAGATTCTTTAAATACATCTTTGATAAGGATTGTCCAATTTGACTTCAAAGTTTTTAGATATTGCATGAATTTCCAGACAAATAAAAATAACATCATCACCACTAAATTAATTATCAGTATGCTTTCAACTTTATTAATCTCAAACTATTCAGTGATATTGTATTTTAATTAATAAATAATATTTTTTTATTCATACCATATTATTATAGAATTCATAATATGATATATTTTAATTGCCTTATAAAATATTATTAGCAGGAAAAAAAATACACAGAAATTGTTTAAAATTATTTTATCCCTTGGCCTGTATAATCACAAATTTCTTAATAGGTTTGAGAATGATTGATTATTGGTTTCACTATAGAAGATGTGAAAGTCATTGCTTATTGATTATAGATTGCTTATATTTCAGTATGTACAATGTATTACCACCATATAAATTCATAGTAGTTTGCCTGTAAAAATTCTTATCTTTCTTTAAGCTTCATCCAAAGTTAGATATTTAGCTGACTTATCATTTCACTAAATCAAATGGCAACATAAATATGCAGATTCTGAAGAATGTAAATTAAATTTACCCACTTAAGTTCTATAAAGTTTATTTTATTTTATTCACATTAGTTTATTATATTTCAATATTTAATTATTGCCGCCATTTCTTAGTATATCATTAGAATATTTAGTGACATGGTTGACATTGTTTTTCAGTAGTTATGGATATTAGAAGCTTTATTGAAAGAGGTGAAGTATGATTTTCATATTTATATCTCAGAGCCAGAATAATACATTTCTTCAGTTCTGAAGATTTGTTCCAGAAAATACAATATCTGGAGAGATATGCTAAATAAAGAAAAAAATTATATATCCAAGTGTAAAGACTTATCTAAATATCAGTAAGATTCATCACATCCTGTACCAGTCATTATATTGTCACTACCTTAAAAATAATTTTTAAAAAATTATTTTTGGAAATCCTTTGTTTTTTGTATTTGCATTACCACAATTATGATTACTTTTTTTTCTGTATAGTCATGAGGCTCTACTTAAAGTGATATTTGGATCTGACTCAAGCCAATTCTAATCACTTTATATATATATATATATAAATTTAATTTTAATAATAAATTAAAAAAAAAATAAAATAATAATTAAAAAAAAAATAAATATTTTAATAAAAAAATAAATATTAATAAAAAACCCAAATTAAAACAGAATAAAATTATTAAATTATCCTAAAAATATAAAAAAAAAATAAATAAATTAAAAAAAATATAAATAAAAATTCACAAATAAAATAAATAAAATAAATAAAAATAAAAAAAAAAAAAAAAAAAAAAAAATAAATAAAAAATGAATTAAAAATAATATTTATAACTAACTACACTTAATATCGCAATCTAAAAAAACCCCCACCGGACAGAACCCAACCCGGAAAAAGAACCAAGGAACACACACCCTAACCCCCCAGAACGCACAAATAAAAAAACCCAGACCCATACAATCCCCACAGATATTTTAAATTGCTCACATTCACCCAGAAAAACTTTAAAGGGAGAACGAACAAACAAAAAAAAGATAAATGCTAAGACCAACCGAACCAGAACCAACCAAAAAGCAATAAACCCAAAGACAGAATAAATCCTCCTAGGTATCGCTCAAATATATATCTCAAAAATTTATTTACCCATTTACAAAAAATATTCACTAATAAGTTTTTTTATTGACATTCAATTATTCCAAGTGAAGAGGGGGAGGACATTTATAAATTTGAAGGAGATTAACGTAGACAAGAATTAATTAAACCTCTAGGAGTGGGGATTATCTGGGGGGGGGCCGGAGCAAAGGGTAAGAGAAGGCAAGGAGGCGTCCCGGGCGGCGCGGAGGGGAGCCCCGCACGCGAGAAACAAAAAAGGCACAACCCCGCACACACGGGCGGAAAAGGAAGAAAAGGAAAGCCAGGAGGAGAACGGTCCGCCGAAAAAAAAAGGGGCCGGGTCAATAAAAGATAATATCAAAATAAATCTGCCTGTTTTTTTTGTTTTTTTTGGGTGTTGTTTATGCATCTTTGATATGTCATAACACAAATGCAAAGTGATTACAAAATAAATTTTTGAATTGAATTATAATATTACAATTAGATATGTGTCAATAGACTGAGATGCAAATATAAGTAAATGGTATTTTGGCCTGTTTGACTATTATTATATACAATCTTATTATCTAAAGAAAGTGAACCAATTCACATGATCTCATATGAATGTGTTATCTGTTTTTTATGATAAAAATCTGTTAAATGTAAATTAGTATGATTAGTGGTAAGATTTTTAATTATTAAGGTATCATTAAATAATATTATTATATACAACTTATGTTGCAAAGAATAATGACATCTTTTGGACAACTGGATTATGATAAAGTATAATGGTTGTGCATTACTAAATAGTCTTACTGTACTGAACTTGTGTTGGAAAGATTAATATGTTCTTACTTAATTACATAAATGATTTGAAATTAAAAGTGGAAGTTATTCGAACTGGACTTAAGGGTTTTCTTAATAAAAATAAGATCTCTATAAGGCAAGATTGAATCTTTAAAATATGATTAAAAAACTTCATAGAGATCTAAAATTATTTAGAGAGATTAATATTTTTTAAAAAATGGTGTTCTATAGATATCTAAATGGTCACAATCATTATGTGTCCAATGCAGTATAATGTTTTTAAAAAGAAATTATATATATATAATAATTAATGATTGCGCTATAGAAGTATATATAACCAAAAACAAATATCAAATTTATATCTAAACTATCTATCAGTATAAAAGCGATTGATTAAAATATTTTCTACTTTAAAACTGTTTATTAACACAGAAGCATATATTGACACATATGACATACAGTATGTAATCTTAGTTATTAAACATATATTACCTCTTAGCCTCTTCTATATAACCAACCAGAAATCAGTGATGTGATATAAAATAGCTTTTTTAAATGAAGTTAGAAGTTTCTACACATAGAAGATTGTATGACTAGAAACCTTTATTAGTAATCTGATATAATGAAGCTATTTTTTGTCTGACATCACTGATAACAGATGCTATCTACTATTTATATACCCTGTGCATTTCTAAAATCCTAATTTTTTAAATCCAACTTTTTAAAAATATTGTTTATTTTCTCAACTATTTTATTTATAATTTCTTTGTTATTTTTCATTTACCTTAAACAAAAACTTAATCTTTTTTTAAATTGTCATTGTACATATATCCTACAATTTCATTTATTTTCTATCATAATTTACATAGATTATATATCAAATTTAAATCTTTTCTCTGTTTGTTAACATGTTTTTTTTTGTTTCTAGACTTTCTACTCTTATTTTAATTAATGCTATGGGAACATGGTTATATAATCACATAGTAATAGTTGACTTAGATATATTTGAATTACAGATTTCATCTGCAAAGTATCCAAATATTTAGTTATTAACATAATTCAATTGCTTTACTTTTTAAATATGAAATTATTTAACTTCACCATCATCATCTTTTTCAATCATTATTGATCCACTTCAGGATGAGTGTGTTTCCAAATTCAATCCATTTTTTCTGATCTCTAGACTCTCTTCTCCACATCATCCCCCTCACATTTATTTATTTCATCCATCCATATCTTATGATCTCTTTCTAGGTCTTTTATAATCTTTAGGAATCCAGTTTAAGGTTTCAACTATCCATCTATTATCATCTCTTCGAGCAATATGTCCAGCCCAACTCCACCTCAGTCTCTTAATTTTTTCAATAATGTGAGTAACAGCTGTTTGTTCTCTCACCCATGTATTTAGTTTTTGTTCTGTTCTTGTTAACATACATCTTTCTATACTTCTTTGAATGGTCTGAAATCTCTGTATTACTCTTCTGTTAAGTCTCCAAGTCTTAGATCAATAAGTAAGAACTGATAAAACACATGTCTTAAAAATCTTCCTTTTCAAGCACATAGGCATATTTCCTTTTAATATTAAATTATTTCTATCAAAAGCATTCCAAACAAGGTTAATTCTATGATTGCTTTCATCCATTATGTTTCCAACTATAGTAATAATCTAATCAAGGTATTTGTAGTTGTTAACTTCTTCTAACTCATCATTATCAATTTTTCTTTTGTGAAAATCTATTGAACATTACTTTAGTCTTTTTAACGTTTATCTGTAGTCTTATTTTTATTTGATAATTTTTGCAGTATTTCCCAAAGCTGTAAAGTATTAGGTGCAAAAACAATTACATCATCTTCAAAATCTAGATGACTTAAATAATTTTTATTTACCTTATTCCCTTAGTATTTCCTTAGTATTTTTCTTAGTATTTCCATTCCAATCCACAAAATACTTTTTGTAAGACTTATGTATAAAGTTTTGGAGATGACTCACCCTGTCGAACACTCTTTTCAATGTTAATCTTTCTAGTATTATTATGTAATATAATTGTTGCTGTTGCATTTTTATAAATATTTTTTAAAATATGACAATATCCTGGGTCTATACCTTGATGATATAACGCTTTAATCACTGAAACAATGCTTATAGAATCAAATACCTTTTCATAATCTACAAATCCAAAGCATAATGGCAACTCATATTCATTGGTCCTTTCCATAGCTTCTCTCAATACTTGAATATGATCCACTGAACTAAGACCCACTTTTAAACCCAGTTTGTTCTTTTGGTTGATTAAAATCCAAAGTTCATAGACAAGTTGCAATTATTTTGGTAAAAATTTTATATAGAACTGCTAAAACACTGATAGGTCTGTAATTTCTAGTATATTCTTTATCACCTTTTTAAAATATTAATACTGCATTCTTCCAATAATCTGTTATATCATTATCATTTAGATATTTGGTATATAACTTTGCCAAAAAAATTTTTATTTTTTCACCTATTTCTTTTAGGATATCGATTATAATTACATCATTACCTGGAACTTTTTCCTTTTTCATAAATTTAATTGTATATCTCACTTCATCATTTAAAATCCTGGGCAAATCAGAAGATGTAATAGTTATAAGAGGCACTTTTTTTTTGTTCTTTATTGTTATATAATTTTTGATAAAAATCTTCTGCATATTTTATGATGTCATCTCTCTTTTTAGTAATAATTTTATATTTTTATTATATTACAAAAATAAGTTTTCTACCAATCTCAAGATGTTACCAAAATAACACTTTTCTTTATTTTGCTGTAATTTCCTATAAATACAATTTATCCAAACCACTTTGAATACTTTTGAGCAGAACTTTATTTGTACATCTATACATACACCTTACATTTTGACTGTCCTGCAGTCTTCTTCAGAGCTATGAAAAAGACTGCAGGACAGTCGAAACGTAAGGTGTATATATATATAAGTACAAATAAAAAGTTTTCCTAAAAAGTGTTCAAAGTGGTTTGGATAAATTGTATTTATCAAGATGTTGTTTTACATTCTTGAGACTTCTATTCTCTTCTATAGATTTCCTTACTAGTTCACAATTCATATATGAAATATATAATCACAATTCCAATGTAAGCCTCAATTTTCATTTTCTTTTATCACACACACTTTTAAACATGTATTATTAAATTATGATCTAACAAATTTACTTTTATTTTTGTTTGCATTTTTCTGATGTTATTTGCTGATTATTTCTGGAAATAAATGTGAATATGAAATCATAATTTAAAAATATACTTGAATTATTTATTGTTTACATTATTTATTCTGTGATGGAAATTATGCCTATCTAATGCAGATTATTGTGAACTGAGAAGATTATGTAATGCATATTTTGTTAAATAATATTATCATATTAAATGATTATTAGATTTGAGTTTTAATTTTTTTCTATCTTATAAACTAGAGAATGTTTCTTTATTTGAAACAGACAACAAGACAAGGCATTCAGAGTTGTTGGAGCAGTTACTCATGTCTTTAAAAGAGGATGTCCTATTGCATTATTTCAGAATATACCTTTAAGTAAAAGTTCTTACTTAAAAAATTATTATTTAAAAAAAATTATTGGGTAAGCTTTTTTCCTTTAGATTTTTAAAAAATTATGTGTCTGAAAAATGTCTATTCAAAACGTGCTTTTCTTTTTAGGGAAAAAAAACAATTGTTTTATGTTTTTAGTTTATATAGTGCCATACTTGCGATACATACTTTTGTTCTTTTCATTATTGTAGAAACTAAATATTATTATTTAAATGCATTCCTTCATTTCATTGCTTTTTAATTCTGTAAAGAGAAAGAATGTAGAAAAAAGTATTACTTATCAAGCTAGACAACTCTCGTGCTGTATGCAAAATAGTTACTTTTTTTTTTACTTGTTTAATTTTATAACTAAGAAATACAACATACCCATTTACCATCCAATAATTGGGTGGTTAGATGGTTTTATTTTTGCTTAGCTATAGGAAAGGAAAATTCTAGTTTTGTTTAGTTTAGATATGCATATGTGAAACGTGGGCAATGAGTAATAAAATTAGGAACAGATTGGAAGCCTTTGAGATGTGGACATAGATAACAATGAAAAAAATCAGTTGAATGAATAAAACAACAATTGAAGAAGTTTTGAAAAGAGTGAGTAAATAAAAAAAAAGGCTGATTGAGGAAATCAGAAAGTGAAAAAGAAACTGGATGGCATATATATTAAGAAAAAAATATAGCTTAATGAAAGATGCTTTGGGAAGAAAGGTGAGTGAAAGTAAAAAAAAGACAGAAAAGATTAACATTATTGAATGATATAAGGGATGGGAAGACTTATATGGAATTGAAGAGTTGAGCAATGAAGAGAATGGAATGGGAAAAAATGGATGAATTGATGATGTGACTACTCTCTAGACCTATCCATGGGATAGAATACTATTGATGATAACATACACATGTATATATTGTTGTTATAGCTGTTAAGACTATGTGATTATTCATAAAGTAAAAAAACATGGATGGGCTGCTTTCTAACATGCTTCAGCCAATATAATGAATTTACTGAGTTTTTATGTCTGAATATAAAATCAGAAACACCATGGTCTTTTTTTTTTTTTTTTTTTCTGTTGTTTGGTAGTTCTTAACTGAAATATCAGCTAAGTTTTCTTAGAGGCAAGATGATGAATGAGTATGTGAATGAACTTTATATATATATATAGAGATAGAGAAAGAGATAAATATTTATAATTAGAACAAACAAAGCTAAATTATGGTTCTTATTCCTATGAGGCTGTAGAATCAACAGTCAAGATAGCAATTAATGAGCAAAGGCAGGGGGAGCTAAGAATTTGCTGATTTCAGACCAGACTGACATTTAATGTTCACTTTGTATTTAGATATCTATAACTAGATATCACTTTTAAGTGAAGGGAAGATTGCATGAATTAGTTAGTAGAAAAGATGAAGAGATAATTGATTTAAAAAATAGACATATTTTACTACAGAGCCACAAATTTAGGAAGCTTGGCCTCATTATAAAATGGAAGAAACTATTGTGGAGATTGAAAGTATTTTAGACAGAATGGCAAGAATACTTATTTAAATTAATGGAAGTTATCAAATGCTGATAATTCAGATTTATGCCCCAACAAGTTCTCATTGGAATGAATAAGAAGTGGGTTTTTCTATAGATATACAAAATGATTTTGACTAGATCAAACAATATTTTTAAGTTATCATTGGAGACTTTAGCACTAGAATTAGTAAATGATTAAAAGATTAAAATTCTGTGAGCAAACCATTTTTTGATTTATAGAAACAAATGTGGGGAAGCATTAAAATAAAAAGACATCAGAGTTAGATTGTATTTTGATCAACAAAAAATAATGTGTTTTTAAGATTGGAATATTCTTAATAGATTCAACACAGGAAATGATCATGATCATCAATTAGTGAGATATATGATATATGTTAATGCAAAGCTAGAGAAACAAAAATTATTAAGAAAGACAGTATTATCAGCTGATATTCTTAACCTTCATAAACACTCCAAGGAATTCAAATTAGAACTTATAAATAATTTTAAAATATTAAGACATTGAAGACGATTCAGATTTGATTGAAATTAATAAAAAAAATATTGTTACTTTCTTAACAACTACATGAAAGATAGCTGGTACAAAAAGGCAGCAATTTACCAATAATTTTTTCATTGAGACATAACAGTAAAAGAACTGTTACAGGAATTAATATTTTTCTGCATGTATCAATAGGTGGCAGCACTTGAAATGTTTAAATAAGACTAGGAAGGATGTAAATGGTTTATGGTTATGCAGTCAGTGTATTAAGATGATAAAAGAGGTGAGAAAGTGTTTTCAAAGTGTAGATAGTCGAAGAATAGTGGGTGGAGAAAGTAATAGTGTAATGGAGATGATTAGTCAAAGAATAAATAAGATAGAGGAAGAATTGAAGGATGTAGAAGTAAAATTAAAATCATTAGAGATAAAATGTGAGGAGATAAAGGAATTATTGAGTAGGAATGATAAGGAAGAAATAGATAAGGAGGACCAGAAGGTATTAGAAAATGTTATAGATAGAGCAGAAAAAGTAGATTATGAAACAATATTGATAGGAGATTCACTAATTAGAGAATGTGGGGATATAATTGCAAGGAAAATAGAAGTAGGTATGTAAGAGTATGTTTGCCTGGAGCTAGAATTAGGGATGTAGCAGATAAAGTTAAAAAACAAGGTAGTAGAGATGTATATGTTATGGTGGGGACTAATAATTTATTAGAATCATCAGAGAGAATAATGGATGAGTATGTACATTTGATTAGGAATTTGATTATGATTAAAGGAAGAGTAGGAATAGTTGGATTATTACCAAGGTTTGACAAGAGTTATTTGTTAGATAGGGCATGTTCTATAAATGAGAGATTGAAAAAATTGTGTGAGAGAAATAATGTTATGTTTGTGGATGTGTGGGATTGTTTTATTGGAAAGAGAGAGTTATATAGTAAAGATGGGTTGCATTTATGAAAACAAGGAAGTGAAGTTTTAGGGAGTTTGATTTATAAAGAATTTTTTTCGGGAAACTTATAAAGGGGGGTGGGTTTTTAAATTGTAATATTATTAAAAAGAATGGATGGAATATAAGAAGTAAGCAAAAGGAATTTGATTTTGATATAAATATAGATATGGAGAAGGAATGGGTTTGTAAAATTAATGGTAAGAAAGTAATTTATAAATGTAATGGAGAAGAAAGAATTAAAAGAATTTATAAAAGAGTAGTTAGGAAAGAAGAAATTGTTAAAATTGGGTTTTTGAATATGCAAGGTGGTAGGAAACCAGAAAAGTGGATGGAATTAAATAAAACAATTGAAAATGAAGAGCTTGAGGTATTAGCAGTAGTGGAAACACATTTAAGAGAAGAAGAAGAACCTATTTTGGAACAGTTGGTATGGCAGGGTATAAATAGAAAAAAAAAGAAAAAAGGGGTGGTGGTATAGGTGTTATATCAAAAAAATATTTAAATATTGTTAAATGTCAAGAACACTTGTGGTTTGAAATAAGGTTGGGTAGACAAGAATGGATGGTGGCTATAGTTTATATAGCTACTGGAGATAGTCAAATTATATTGGAGTGGAATAGTAACATATACGAATGTTTAGTTAAGGATATACAAAGTTTTAAAGAAAAGGGGAAGAGAATAATGGTTATAGGGGATATGAATGGACATATTGAAGAAATTGATGATGTAGATAGTAAAAATGGACAGCTTTTGAAGAATTTTTGTCAGAAAGTGAATTTGAGTATTGGAAATTTATTAAATATTTATGAGGGACAATACACATGGTCCAGAAATAATATATTTCACACAATAGATTATGTATTGGTAGAGAAAGAGGGAATAAATAAAATACGGAAAATTAAGGTATTTGATAATGAAGAAAAAGTATGCACTAGTGATCATAATTTCATTGTAATTGAAATGGTTAGTAATGTGATGGAGAATAGAAATAAAAGTAGAAATAATAGTGAAAGATGTGGATGGAGAGTAAATGATAAGAATAAGTTGGAAGAGTATAAAATACAAGTTGAAGAAATAATGGAAGAGTGGGTTAGGGATGAGTATAAGGATTGGTGTAAGGAAGTAGAAAAAGTTGCAAATAGGGTTTTAGGTGAGAATATTGAAAAGAATAAAAGTAATAAAAAAATTAAAATTAGTAAAAGTGTAAAAGAAAGGAAAGAAGCATGTAGAGAATATAAGTGTGCTATTAAGAATAAGGAAAGTGAAAAAGATATTAATGCTAAATGGGAAAAGTACTTAGAAAAGAAGAAGTTGGCTAAAATAGATATTTATAGAGAGAGAATGAAATTGAATAGTAAATTGTTGGAGGATATTAATAAAAGTGGAAGAGATGGAAGTAAAAAATTTTGGAATTATATTAAAAGGAGAAATGTAGGGGAGAGAGAGTTAGTATTACTAGATGATGAGGGAACTGAGTGTAGTTCTAGAGAAGATTTAGAGAGAATCTTAAATAGTTATGTAATGAATATAGAAAAGATGTTAGATGTGAATGATAGAATATTAGAAAATATGAAAGAATATAGTAATGGGAATATTAGTTTTTCAGAAAATGAGGTAGAGAAGAAATTGAAAAGTGGGAAGGCAAGAGGTTTAGATGGATGGGCAGCAGAGATGGTAATGAATTTAGGATATAGGGCAAAAGTAAAGTTATTATCCTGTTTTAATAAAATGGCACAGAATAGAGTTTTCCCAAGTAGTTGGAGTAATACAAGAGTAAGGTTATTATTTAAAGGAAAGGGTAAGGATCATAGAAAGTTGAATAATTATAGACCGATAGCGGTAACATCAGTTTTATATAAAGTTTTCTCGTATATGGTGGCTAGTAAAGTTGTAAAATGGATGGAAGGGAATAATGTAGTGGGTGAAATGCAAGGAGGTTTTAGATTAGATAGGCGTATAGGAGATAGTTTATTTGTAGTTACACAACTTATGGATATGAGTAGGAATGCAGATAAACAGTTATATATGAGTTTTATAGATATAGAGAAGGCATATGATAGAGTAAATAGAAATAGATTATGGATAAGTTTAGCAAATTTGGGAATGGATGAAGCTTTAATAGATATTATTAAGAAATTATATGAAAATAATTATTATATATATCAATTAGAGAATATAGAATCAATTAAAGTTAAAAATGGTGTGGGACTAAGGCAAGGATGCCCTATGTCACCTATTTTATTTGTGTTGTATTTGAGTGAAATGGAAAGAGCAATAGAAAGATTAGGAAGAGGGATAGAGATACCGTTAATAGGTAGTAAGGGAGTATATATTTTGTCAGGTCTTTTTTTTGCAGATGATATATTTTTGTGTGCAGAAAAAAAGAGGAGATATGGAAGTTATGTTGAGGACATGTGCAAGGGTGGGTAAAGAGATGGGGATTAAATTTAGTGAAGAAAAATCAAATATAATGATGGTTAATACTGAGGAAAGAGAAGATGTAGAATTTTTATTGGGAGATATTAAGTTAAGTGTGGTGAATAGATATAGTTATTTGGGAATTATTTTAAGTAATCAGAAAAATTATTTGGATGAATGGGAGAAAAAATTGATAAATGAAGCAAAGAAAAGAAAGGGATTGATAAAGAAATTAACAGTATTTTCATATAATAAATATGATGTAGCTAGAATTATATGGAAAGGAGTTGCAGTAGCAGGGTTAACATATGGTAATGATGCATTATATGTTAGTAAAAAGATATTAGATTATTTAGAAAAAGCTCAAAGGGAAGTAGGAAGACATGCATTGGATGCAGAAGTATGGACAGCAAGGGAGGCAATTCAAGGAGAAATGGGATGGTCAAGTTTTCATATGAGAGATGCAAAAAGTAAAATGAAAATGTTTGGTAGATTGCAGTTTATGGATAATAAAAGAATAGCTAAAATAGTATTTAATTGGGTTATGAGTAAAGGGCAGGTAACAAGATGGGTGAGAAAGATAATGCGCTATGCAAAAGATTTGGATAAAGAATTTATATCAGTATATTTGTACAAAAGATGGGATGATTGTGTTAAGAGGATTATTGAGTGTTATAGTAGTAAGGAATGGGATAAAAGAATAAATTTATTAATAAAGACTAGGGAGTTAGAGAGATGGAGAAATAGTATGGAGAGTAAAAAGAGTTTAAATATATATAGAAATAAACAGAATATTAGGTGTGAGTTAATATATGATAATAGTAAGGAAAGTAGTTTAATGTTTAAGGCTCGAACGGGATCTTTAGCTACAAAAGAATATACATGTAAATGGAAAAA
This sequence comes from Epiperipatus broadwayi, assembly GCA_028023455.1. Taxonomy (NCBI): domain Eukaryota; kingdom Metazoa; phylum Onychophora; class Udeonychophora; order Euonychophora; family Peripatidae; genus Epiperipatus; species Epiperipatus broadwayi. The sequence continues at coordinate 489,418 of JAQFVV010012491.1, read as the reverse complement.
TATGGGTGATTCATTTTGTAAATTATGTAAGGAAGGAATTGAAAATATTAGGCATTTGTTAATAGAATGTAAATGTTTGAAAACAGAAAGGGTACATATAATGAAGTTGTGGAAAAATAAATATGAAAAGAGTGATTATACAGAAAGTGAATTATTGGTTTTTATGCTAGGTTTGGGAAAAGATAAGGGGGATTTAGATATAAAGGTTATAGAGTTGACAAAAATTATGTTGTGGAAATGGGATAGAGCAGATTATGGGTAAATTTAGAGAGGGGAATGTAAAAGAAAGTGGCTAACAGGTTTATCTGGGCTTAATTGCTGAGATATTCTTGACTTCGTTTAAGGAGAAGCCATAATACATCACATCACATCAATCTAAATAACTTCTGCACTGCCAATGACTGGTTTTAATAATTTAAATAGCATTCTTACGTGAGAAGAAAAAATAATTGAATACTATTATGTGTGTCTTTTATGATGAAAGGACTTACTGCCTAGAATATTCATTAAGAAATTTTTTTTTATTTATAAGTATTTGTTTGGCCAGACTATTTCTTAATTATGGAAAATATTTGCTAATGATTCAAAACTTGAAAAAAAGATGTGCAATTGACTAAAACAAAAAGTTTTTATGTTATGCTTTCGAGAAAATAATAGGTATTGAAAAATATATTTAAAAAATTAGATATTTTTATAATGTCTTGTTTGTTTTTGTTATATACAGGAAAGAAGGCTATCATAAGGACTCCTGTAATCAATTTAAATTAGAGGAAGGTATTGCCACAAAAACTGGGTGGCATCAGAGGTGTTGTTTATAATAAAAATGGAAATGGGTCAGAACAAAATATGCTTGAGCAGACTCTTAAGGATGAGTTTGATAGACAATACAAGAGAGACAGAGAAAAGTGATAGGAAAAAAATATAAAAAAATTGCATTATTAGAAAAACAAAATAGAAATAATATTATTAGAAAAGGAAGATAGAACAATTTCACATATAAAATAATAAACATTTAAGAACAATAAGAGTATTAAAATGATGTATGTATGATAAAAATGCTAAGTTATCTGTGGATCATGAGGAAAAGAATAGAACAATGGGAAAGGAATGATATAAAAAAAAGGATAGATATGTTTGATAATTTCTTGGGCATAATGATTTAGATTAAGATTTTTGAAAATCAGAAATGAATTTGATAATGTGCTAAAGTCAGTATCTATAAGTAAGATGCCAGATACCTAATTGTACACCTTTTAAACTGCTGAACATAACAGATTAGTCTGTCCAGAATGAACGTTTTTGTTTAATTAATTTTTTTTTTTTAAATGAATATGCCCTTTGATTTTATTACATCTGTGTTGTTGTTCTATTTCCAAAAAGATCAGACAGTTTGCAGTCAATATCATGCTATCTGTTTAATGTGATATGTGTAAGAAATTCTTTTTAAGTTGATCAAAGCAAGGATTGCTAACAAAATTGAAACTGTATATGGAGGAAACCAAATTGGCTAATGGAATAGTTTTAAACGGATAGAATGTCGGAGCATAGAGAATACTTTACATTTATTATATTGATTGTGAGAAAGCATTTGATTCACTTTTATGAACAAACTTTTTGCAATGGTCTCTGAGAAAGTTATAGATAGCACTACCATCAGTTCGATCAAACGTTTGCATGATAGATATTTTGTAATTGGGATATTAAGTGAAGGATTGACTGATCCAGAGACAGTAAATTAAAGATTTAGATGAGAATGGTTTTTTTATAAAGTGTCTCCAAGGAATATTGGACCAGGCTATTGGAAAGTGTAAGAAAGAATATATATATATTAATAGATAAAGAGTCAATGCTAAACTATTTTCTAATGATTAGGCACATGTTGATTTGGTAAATCCCTACAGGAGATAATATTCAAAATTAATTATACATCGAAGAAATATGGAATGAAAATAAATGTTAAGAAAACAAAATAAGATTCATAAAATGCCCTCTGTGTTAAACATCATCATAGAGAGACAAGTGCTAGAATAGATGAAAGAGCTTTAGCGATTTTCAATTTCAATGTGTTTCTAATGAAATATATACATAAAATATTTTTTGAACTGATTACATTTACAAGTAATTGTTTTTTTTTTTAATTTATCTATTTTTAATAAGTAATATTTAATATAATAAAATATTAGAAAACATAATAAAAGAAAATAAGCATTGACATCATTTAAATATGCATGACATTCTCAGACTTTTCTAAAATTATTTCAAACACAGTTATTAAACCTTTCTGGCATTCAAAAAGCTTTCAGGAATTTTTCCAATATATGCTCATTACTTTCCATTTATAAGTGAATATTTTTTAACTTCTTTATCTAGCTCATATGTGCATTTTGTAGAACTACTGAATACGAATGCTAAATCACTAGTAGTTTAAAGATTTTACATTTTTTGATTTATGATTTTTTGAGAAATGTAATCTACAAGTATAGTTATGAATAAAAAACTTTCTTTACATTGTTGCTTTACCTTTGATTGAAGCCCTGTTAAATATTCAAGTATTACAACTGCACTGCCTTAGATTTATGTAGTAGATTTTTCTTGTAATCGTATTTTTTTTAATAATTGAAATACATATTAAACTAAAGCAGATGTTTTGGAATGATTAAAATAGACTAATTCAATAAATCATACATGAACTTTTTCACTTAAATAGTGCACAAATTAAAAACGTTTGATGTTTGTGAAATATTACTATAATCAGTAGTTTCATCAAGTGATATGCCAATAAATAAAACATTTTTTATTTCATTATGAATATAATTAGGAAGAAAATTTCTGATAGAACTATTAATTCATTCTATATTCAGTTCTTATATTATATAGAGAGCCCCCAAAATAGGCTCTTAAGAAGCTTTGCAGAATATCCCCAGACCGTCTTTGCTACTGGGGTCGTCACTGAGGTGCTAGGATATATTCTGGGGTTGGGGATATTCTGCAAAGCTTGTTAAGAGCTTATTTTGTGAGCTCTATATATAACATTTGTAAATACAAGCTTATTAAATTAGATTATGTGACATCTGACTTGATTTTTTTGTAATTATATTCAGTTCAAAAGTCTTGAAAATATACTTACGGAATATAAGTGAAAAGTGATTATGCACAGAGCAAAGCTGCTTAAAGAATTACTTTATTAAATTTTGATAATTTATGGATAAAGTTCATAATCTATTAATTTACTATAAGTAAATCAGATTAAGTTAAATAAGTTTACTTTTGGGAAATGTATGTATTAAAGCACAAGTGCGTGTGCGGCGCAACTGCTCCCAAAAGCTGTAATACAAATACAAATAGCTAACTAAAAATATTAAAACAGCTGAGCGCTTTCAAAGGATCTTGCCTTCATAATCATAGCTTGCTTACGTTTAAATTTATGCAAATATGCTAATTCCATCTTTTTGATAGAGAAAAACACGTGTCCTTCCTGTTTATGGCATCGCTGTCGCGAGAGATAAATAAAGCCTCTTTGATCTTTCTTTTGAGGTCATGTCTCTCTCTACATACGATGGTAGGATTGTCCGGAATGCACTCGTGGTGACTTGTGCACTGGTGCTGATAAAAAACTGAATAAGTAGACGTATTCGTACAATAGAGCTCGCAACGATCCGTCTACTTATTCAGTTTTTTATCAGCACCAGTGCACAAGTCACCATGAGTGCATTCCGGACAATCCTACCATCGTATGTAGAGAGAGACATGACCTCAAAAGAAAGTTCAAAGAGGCTTTATTTATCTCTCGCGACAGCGATGCCATAAACAGGAAGGACACGTGTTTTTCTCTATCAAAAAGATGGAATTAGCATATTTGCATAAATTTAAACGTAAGCAAGCTATGATTATGAAGGCAAGATCCTTTGAAAGTGCTCAGCTGTTTTAATATTTTTAGTTAGCTATTTGTATTTGTATTACAGCTTTTGGGAGCAGTTGCGCCGCACACGCACTTGTGCTTTAATATAAGTAAATCAATAATAGATAATTGTTACAAAAAACTTGAGGCATAAATTTTGAAATTTTCAATTACTAATCTATGTCTGAATTATTTTACATTTTGCAAATAATCCACTTTTTTTATACATATAAAGATTAAACTTCATATTGGATTTGTTCTAAAAGAATAACAAAGTTTTTTTTTTAAGATAGAATTATGAAACACTATTTATAGATGCTAGGAGAGTCAGCAATATTTTGTGATCAACTATTTTTTGATTAAAAAATTAATATAATTTTTTAGAGTTATTTATTTTTTACTTATGATTCTATTGTTACCAGTTATGTATTCATATTTGTTATTATTAAATATTTGCTTTTTTGAATGTCTTCCTTCATCATAATGAACCTTATAATTAATATGTATAAATATTTTGTTACAGTGCTTAAGGTTTTCTTTATATATATATTGTTACATTTGTTAGATTTTTGAATAAATTGTAAATCACCATATTATTTATTGTTGAATCAAAAACATTGTGAGAATTGTATATATTTATTTAAGTACTCTTGTAATGAGTATGTATTGAAATGGATATTTCATGAGGCCAGAGAAAGAAGAGAGTCATGGAAAGTATGTTTAATGTATAGCTATATTTGCTTTCTCTAGATCTATAACTTTATATTAATCTAATAAAAGAATCAGTCATTAATGATAAAAATGGAAGATTACGCTGTTAGATCAAATTTAATAACATTAATGTATATGTACATGTTATGTGTTGTATGAGTGTATATGTGTGTGTGTGTGTGTGTGTAGTACATGTACTTAAAATATTCAAAATTTATTCAAACGTTTCTATTTATTTTTTTTATAGTAAATTTTATTTTGAAATGATTGCAATTTGATATTTAGGTTATATTAGTACTTTTTCCTAGCAATTCGTAATTGGAGTCCATTTCATAGCATAAAATTTTAAAGATTCCTGAATTAGTGCATTATTTTTTATATAACTAACTTTTGTGAAAACTTCTGATAATACTTTACTAAGTGAGTCTTCCTTATGCTAAAATATTAGGTTTTCTCTGTGGATAATGCAATGAGCATATCTTATATTTGAACAAACTTTTTTTAATTCTTTTATAAATCTTGCTAGTGACAGCTGTAGATCCATCAGTGCAAACCCCAATACATTTTTGCTATTCTATCTCATTTTCTAGATTCACCTTTTTGAATATATCTCTTACTTTAGTTGCATTAGAGAGATTTCTGCAAAACAGCAAGTCTTCATGAATTTGGAAATTATATGACTATCTGACAAAACCATTCTTGTTATCAGTTGACTCATCAAGTTGTGTGGTAAATGCAATACTTTTCTTAATTTGTGATAATAACATAGACATGATATTGCTGTCATTGCTATCTATTCTTTTTTTAATTGTTTCATTAGACACAGGAATTTTTTTTCAAAGGCTTGATATTTTGGAACTGTGGATAGTTTGGCAAATTTTTATTGCTACTTGTAAGATGAGATTTTCATCAATTATATATTTGTTTGTTTTTTTGTTTTAGCAATTAATAAAGCAATTTTGAAAGAAGCTTTTATTAATTTGTCATTTAATTTAGTATTCTTTGAAAAAGGACTTAGTTTGTCATTTTAGTTTTTTGGCCTTTCTTCCAAAAAAATTCAATTGTTTTTATTCTTAAATATGGCAATTAAATTTTTCAGGCCTCATACAATCATTTGACAACTATTGCCAGTGGATTACTCATATAGGATTGGGTAGATCATTATCTGAAGACACATATCTATATTTCAAGTAAGAAGAATCATATTTATGAATTTTTTCTCATGACATTTTCTGCCTCTTGCCACTTGGTTTGTTGAAATGATGAGTATCTGTTCTGTCAGTTCTAGTTAAATATGAAGTACTGTTGCTTGTGACAGATTTTTTGATGTCTTCACTGCTTTTGATTGACTGATCTACTTTGTACTTTTATCAGCCACATCCATTCAAGATTAAATTTTTAATGAAGAATTGTTACAAAGGCAAACATTGAACAAGTAAGAGTATTCCCTTATGATTACAATTCCAATGTAAATTAATCATAAAACAAACAATGATTATTAGGTCATGTTATGTAGGGTAATATATAAATTTTGACATCAAAATTTAAAAAATATGTCTATATAAAAATAAATCTAATTAGTGATTTCTAATTTTAAAATTTGAAATTTATTTCTGCAGGTTCCCTTGATAAGATTCATGGCTCCTCCATTAAAAATTGGCTAGAATCTTTAAAGATAAATATATAATTTTTTTAATTTAATTTCTGGAAAATGGAAGTGTAGCAAGTCTATGTTGTGGGAAACAAAATTCATATAACAGAAGTAATTGATTTCTATTTTCTAGTATGGTAGGATTAACGGCTTTATAATTATGATTATCAGTTTTATTTTAATTTTAAAGGAACAATGTAATTTATTTTATTGAAATGCTACAATAATATAAAGGCAACTAATAACAAAAGAACAGTATGTATATGTATATGAGCGGGGACCCAAAATTAACTGGAATTGTTCTTTGGTTTGTGCCCTTGTTGTAATATATGCTTCAGCTGTTACATACTTCTTGCCAGTATCTTTCTCCATTAATTTGTCAAATGACATTACCATGTGAAATTGTGGTGCTATGCAATGCATTTTTTTTGTAACAGTGCATTTTGGATATTTGTCTATTTTTTCAATGACTGAAAAGTTTGAACAATGTTAAATTCTGTTTTTGTTTACAGAAAATGACAAAAACATTTATAATGCTTAAAACAGATTACAAGCAAGCTGATCTCATAAAAACACAATTTTATGAATGGTTTAATTGAAACATTAAATATACTCATCCCCAAAAAGCATCACAAGTGAACTCCAAAGTCAAAACAACACTGATTGTTTGTTTTGTTTTTTTGACGCAAACAGCATTTTTTTTGTCAGATTTAGTTCATAATGGTCAGGCATTATATCTGCAAATTCTGAAATATTTATGTGATGCAGTAAAACTTAAACATCCTATTTTATAACAAAGAAAAGAGTGTGAAACAACATTTTAATTAAATTCAGCATGAACCAGTTTATCTAGCAGCTATATTTGCTTGATCTCACTTGGTGTAATTTTTTTTATCTCTCGAATGAAAAAATGTCTCTCTTTTTTTTTTTTTGTAGACTTAAAAGTGGTGTTAAAAAATTACAAAGGCATTAAAAGGCATCACTTTGCAAATATAGATCTGTGTATTTCATCAAATAATTAGAAATTTGAAAGAGATTAAATTTATAATACTTAAAAATAAATACAGTTTTAAAATTCTGATTATTTTTGGGTTCCCTCTTGTATTATATTATTCTTGTTGCTATACTTAGCATACAAATGATATGCAGCTATACTTAAATAAATACACTCATGTTGGATGAATAATGGGCCAGCTTTATAGTAAATAGTTGGAGGAATTCTTTCTTGCTTTATAAATTTATTAAAGCTTCCAATTTTCAAATATCAGAAGTTATCAAAACAGATGACAAAATAAATATCATGATGTTAATAAATTAATACTTAATTTACAATAATTAGTATGTAAGTTTGTTATTTGTAATTTTTCTTACGAATACAAAATAAAAATTATACATAAAATTAAAAATGAGAATTTCTATTCAATTATCAACTGTTAATGAACACATACACAGAAAAGGAATATTTTTAAATATTCAGCTTTATTATTGCTTATCATGCTTTCAATATATTATGTAGATCATATTCATAACTTATAGTAATATTACTATAATCTTTGAATATGATAACATGTTATATGGAAAGCATGCTAGGTAGTAATAAAACTGAATATTTAAAAATATGCCTTTTCTGTGTATGTGTTAATTAACTGTCATTTATTAAGTTAGCTTAGAAAAGAAGAAAATAATTTATAGTTGAATATTCAAATATCGATATAAGAACAAGAATAATAATAATAAAAAAAAAAACAGTAATAATTCTTTACAACAGCTATATAATCAAATAATAATTTTATACATTAAAAAACTTTTTACTTTTTTTCAGCACCTGCTTAGGTGCCCTTTTCAAATGTTACTAATCTATTAACGTTAACAAATCACTTGACATAAAACCATCCAGTGTCCAATAATGGAATTAAAACAAACAATAATAACATAAATAATTTTAAAAAATCAACACTGGATGGTTTTATGTTAGGTGATTTGTTAATGTTAAATAAATTAGTAACATTTGAAAAGGGCACCAAAGCAAGTGCTGAAAAAAAAGCTTTTTAATGTATAAAATTATTATTTGATTATATCGCTGTTGTAAAGAATTATTACTATTTTTTTTTTGATTACTGTTTTGTGAAAGAGCAGCATAATGATTTTTATTCCTTTCCAATTTTGATATTAGTAAAGAACAAGAATGTAATCTCAAAAATGAATATTGATAGGATGAGTTTAATCTGAAATAATTATAAAAAAACTATCATTAACTTAAATTTCTAGTGATTGTTACAATGAATAAAGATTTATATCAGAATTATTCAAGAAATTGTAATAAAAATAATGATAATTCATTTTACCAGGTTTGCCATCACTTGTTGGTGAATGATCGAACATTGGTATTACGTATTAAGTTAGGCTTAGATTCATTGATTTAGCCCTGACTCAACATTACAAATTAGTGTAGTTCCTTTATTTACTGTCACAATGTATAATTTAAAGTTATGAAATAAACAGTTGAATAAAGTTAAGCAATGTTTATTTACATTGTATGTATTGACACATACTTTAATGATTAAAAAATGACAGGTAAAAAAACAGGCAGGAATTGACATTTCAATAATATCGGGACTTTTTTTTTTTTTTCAAACTGGCAATGATTAGATTTTAAAAAAGAAATATAACATGACTTTTTGCTCTTTTTAAGAAGGAGTAGACATTGTTTTCCTACGTAGAAGAGCAGTGTTTCACATCTGTCAGTTAAAGAGTTTAATTAATGCCAAGAATTCCGACAAAACTATGATTAATTTTACTGCATGTAATTACTGTTTGAATACATATTTGTTTTGTATATTTTTATATAAAATCATGCAATTATTGGTAATTTAATTAAAATAAATATAATTATAGAAAATACTGTCATTTGCAATCATGAATCTCCAGAACATTTTGTAAAAAATTTGACTCCAGAATACTTAGAATTTATGAGATAAGAATTTCATAGCAGTTAGTTCAGTCCAGAGATATTTGAACCATTTTTAATATTTATATTAGAATTCTCCTCTTAACTAGATAATAATAATATCTTTAATCCAACCATTTTTCTTACTTTAATTATACTTAAGATTCATATCTAAAAATTATTGGATATCGTTAGCCTCTAAACAAATATAAATAATGAAGGATGATTTTAGATATGAATCATATAATTTTTTAAGAGAATACAAATCATTTATTTTTACTACTAATTGTTATTTATAATGAGAAATATTTATTGTCCTCTAATCGTTTGGTTGTATCAAAAAATAATAATTTTTATTCAGAAAACTTTCATTCTGGAATGAAGCGTTAATTTTGGTTTATTATAACATAAAAATATGTAATAGATTTAATCAACAGTTTTTATATTAAGTAAAATAATGTGCATATTTTATGTATTCATTAGAATTTTTTTAATTATAGTATGTGCTAAAAGTATTCATATTCTTATTTAAATGTAATACATATAATTTTTTTCTTTCTGTTCTAGAATTGAAAACAAAGACTCCTGTTGTTTACTTTCATGCTTTAAAAATAAGATTTATAATTACTTTAAGAAATTGTTTTCCTTTCATATTTGGTCAGATGACTGTTTAAATATTATCAGCAGCTCTGCTTCTAATGAACAAGATTCCATCAAAGTTTGGATATCTAAAGAAGATGCAGCAACTTTGAAGACTTTAATAAATAACTGTACTTCAGAAAAAGGATATTTAAGACAGAGTTTATTGGATAATATATTAACTGTCCTACAACTTTCTGCAAAAGTGAATTGTTTTCAAATTTTTGGTGGTGATGTATTTAAATTATGTCAAATTAATGAAAATTCAATGCCAATACATTATGAAATGCTACTTCTTTGTGGAAACTCAAAGCTAGTGTATATTTTAGAAAAGTTTTTTTGTGACATTTTCCCTCCTTTTAAACTACTACTAAAACCATTAAGCAGCATTTATGATGAAGAACAAATTATAAATCACACTCATACTATAAATATTTTTGATCAGCAAGAAACTGAAATAACAATTGGAAATGTTTATAATTTACCTTCCAACGAAAAATTAAATTCACTTGTACTTCTAAATCTTGATCTAATAATTTTAAAATTGAATCCCATTAGTGATTGGCGTTTATTGAGAAGTTCCTATGTTACAACTCAAAGCCAAAATGATGAACCTCCATTCACATATGTGATTCCTAGCATGTTTCCTCCACAATATATTCATGATATGAGTTTTTGGATTCAAGACGATTTTAATGAATTGCAGTTTTTAAATCTTATTCGTAACATTGCAGAAGATCTTGTAAAATCTGTTCAATGCATTGAAAAATTTAAAAATTCCACCACAAATCGAATAAGTCATTGTTATCGATTCGTATTTCAGTCGTGTGATCAAGCTCTAAGTAAAAAGCAAGCAAATGAATTCCAGTTGATTCTAAGAAGAATAGTAGAACAAGAATTAAAAGTAGAACTCAGGTAAATTGTCTTGTGGACATATTTTTGTGTTTGATCTAAGTCTCTTTTAAATTTTATATAATAACAAATAACTTTTGATAAGAATCTTCAGATATTTCTAATAAAAACATTAATTGTAAATATGTAAATATTGTAATCTAAATGTTATTTTAAAAAGAAAATATGATATTTTGTGTTTTTTTTAAATCATCTATGAGTTTTTCAATTTGTCAGATTGTAGTAGAAAAAAGTTTTTAAGCACTCCAAAAACGAAAATAAAGATCTTTCTAATAATCTCTCATGGAAGAAAAAGGAAGAAGAAAGTTTTATTTACCAGTCTTGTATTGGTGAGTGATGAGAGAATAGCCAGATACCCATGTATAATAAATATTGGATAATTAACTATGGATCAACTACTTGAAAGAAAAATCCAAAGCAGATTGGAAATTGGCAAAATTTCCCCAATTTTATCTGGCCATGATTTGATTCAGATTAAAAGTATAACAAGCAGAAGTGCCACTATTGTATCACGTTATTTTCATTAGGTTTCAGTGAACTGCTCATGTTTACAATCTATATATTTTTAATAATTTATAATTACAACTTTAAATTATCGTAATAGATTTCTAACTATAACATAAGATCTTTCCATTGATTCGTTGTAAATCGAAAGATTTCGCGAGTACTAATGTATAATATAAATTGTGGACTTAATCAGTGAAGTATTGAATAGCTTCACGCTCTCAGATCTAACCGCTTCAGCTTCACCTATTTATGTAGAAAGTAGGTTGAAGTAAAGAAGGGTTCCCCTCTTTTCTTCCAATGTGTAAGCTTGTGGTTAAGACCTGTAGAGGTCCCTACCTTTGTATTTTCAACCGCACATGCTTTAGGTTTATTGCCTTAATAAATATTACTTGCGTAATCAATGTGCGTTAAATAAATTTATAATTACAACTTTAAATTATCATAATAGATTTCTAACTATAAGATCTTTCCATTGACTCATTGTAAATCAAAAGATTTCGCGAGTACTAATGTATAATAGAAATTGTGGACTTAATCAGTGAAGTATTGAATAGCTTCACGCTTTCAGATCTAACCGCTTCAGCTTGACCTATTTATATAGAAAGTAGTTGAAGTAAAGAACGGTTCCCCTCTTTTCTTCCAATACATAAGCTTGTGGTTAAGATCTGTAGAGGTCCCTACCTTCGCATTTTCAACCGCACATGCTTTAGGTTTATTGCCTTAGTAAATATTACTTAAGTCTGTAAAATCAAAATGACAAATATATCCCTCTCCATTTTTGAATTACTTGGTTTTGTACTCATAAGGTAATTGTTTATAGGAAAGTAATGTAAGAATTTAATTTTAAACTTCTACATTTCTCACCATCCTAAGAATATTATTTTCATATAATTTACAAAATAAACAACAATGGAAAAAAAAACTTTATGTAGTAAATTATATGCAAACTTATAATATATATTTTAATTACCTTAAATACCAATATCATGATCTTTTCAATAATTTATAACCTTTATGTGTTGCTGTTGCAATTGTGATACCTTTTTTCTCATTTTATAAATTCTAATTCTATTAATATTTAAAGGTATTAACCCACTATGATATTTCATCTTTATTTACATTCATGTTCTTGCTGCTTTTTTATATTTTATTCTCATGATTTTATTTTTTATAGACCTTTTTTTGAGAAACTTTACTTGATATATATATTCATTTAAAGTTATTTACTATTAACTTATTCTCACAATTTACCCTTACATTTTGTCTAATATCTGGAATTCAGGCTAGTTAGAACTTAGGAATTTTTCTATGTAGCTGAGAATTTCTTCAGCAATTCTTAGGACTTCTGTCAGATATCTGACTTATAACCAGCCGCTGAATTTCCAGTATCACTTTGTAAATGGATATTTGATTATTCTTAGCTAGACAATAAAAAAAATTCTCATACAATTGACATGCATTGATTGTAAAAGAAAAACATGCAGCCAGATTTCATTACTATGTTATGCACAGTTCATAGATAAAGTCTATTACTTGAATTGGGAAAAAACTTATTGTTATATTTAGCTTGAGATCTTAATTAATTATGCCTTATTAGTACTTATAGTACTACATAAATACAATTTCTAGGTATCAGTAAGAATTATATCAGAAATATTATGAGATAATTGGAAGCTATTGCTTTTTAAAAGGCTTAAGAAATATATAAAGGTCAAAGTTCTTCCAACTTGACCTATATAACAAGTTATCCAGTAATTTTTATTGATTAAGCTTACTAAATTTTTTTTTCAAATGTATGCATCATTTTTTTTCTATTCAATCTAATATGTATCCAATACAGCTACATGTAAAACAATTAATGAGAAGGGTAATAACTCTTTTTTTTTGGAATTAAATATTTATATATAAATAGTAGTTTCTAAATTATTTAAAAATTAAATCAATGCTTTTCAAACACTAAACATCACATAATCACTATTCTCTATGTACGCGAACACAAGCTGTTGTAGCAGAAGTAAAACTCTCCATAGAGTAATGCCGCCCAGTGTAGGCCAGAGTAATCAATGGATGCACAAACTTTCTTATATCCATCAATTACTGTCGGTGGTACTACTGTATGGAGAGATTTTTATTTTACAAATTTTCAATTTTTTTATAAATGTTTCCTTGTGATTTTAAGCAAATTGATTAACAGACTTTTCTAAAGACATTACTGCTAATTTTGATAGATCCTGTTTTCCAGTAGTATTTCAATCATGGCTTTTAATTCTTTTCAGCAATGAAAAGCAGCTTTCTGCAGATACCTTACAGAATCTGAACGACATAACAGTAACCCATCGTAATTACGTAATAAACATACAATATCAAGATAATTGCTTCTGTTGCAAGAGTAAATTATTTTCTTCATGATTACAAAATGCTAATTCATTTATCCTTACATGACATGTTACTAATTAAATGTTTTCAATTTTTTTTTAAGCTTTTTATTTTGATTCAAAATACTTCAAGCTGAGTGTATGAAGTGAATAAAATATTTTAAATGAAATCACTTACAGCTAATTGAATACTGTTTTGTATTTTTTTTGAATTTAAAATAAACTTTTCTAAATACATTAATTAAAACTAGATTAATTCTATACATTTCTTTTTTATTAGAAAAAGGAAAGCATGGCTAACAAATTAATGTTTTTTCTGATGTATCTTTTTTTTTTTCATATGTCAAATGCGTTGACTGGGAAGCAAACCCGGGCCAGCTGATGTATCTTGTTAATAAAAATATTATGACCTAGTTAGTATTAAAATATTAAATAGATTTTAATTTTTATATTTAAATTCATCATTTCTGATTTTGGTTTTCTTGTCTTTATTGTTTCTTTGACAATAAGTGATCCAAATGATGTCAATAAAGAATCAATTAGGTATCATTTACCAATAGATTTATTCATTTTGAAATTGCAATGTCTTTAAAAATATATATATAAATATACAGTATGAGTCAAAAGAAGATTGAAATACTGTACACCAATATTATTGATAATACCAAACTTACAACATTGCATAATTTATTCAAGACATGAGACAAAATATTGTTTAGTCTATTATAATATCTTTGAACTATTGTAATGCCATGCTAATAAATTATTGCCTAACTTCATATTGCTGTATATATTTAGTTCAGTATTTTCTTGAGATTAAATCTGCTTAGGCTATTGTGTATATCTTTGAGCTACTAGTATATCATGATTGCAAACAATGGCATACCTTCATATTTCTATGTTTATTTATCCCAGAAATTGCTTTTATTACAGCTTATACATATGGCTAAGAAAAAAAATATGCCAATGCTAGAAAACGTTATAAAAATATACTATTTACACAGATGGTGATGTGATATAATGTGATGTGATGTATTGTGGCTTCTCCTTAAACGAAGTCAAGAATATTTCAGCAATTATGCCCAGATAAACCTGTTAGCCACTTTATTTTTCATTCCCCACTCTACATTTTCCCATATTCTGCTCCATCCCATTTCCACAACATAATCTTTGTCAACTCTATAGCCTTTATATCTAAATCCCCCTTATTTTTTCCCAAACCCAGCATAAAAACCAATAATTCCTTTTCTGTATAATCACTTTTTTCATATTTGTTCTTCCATAACTTCATTATATGTACCCTTTCTGTTTTCAAGCATTTACATTCAATTAACAAATGCCTAATATTTTCTATTCCTTCCTTACATAATTTACAAAATAAATCACCCATATTTTTCCATTTACATGTATATTCTCTTGTAGCTAAAGATCCCGTTCGAGCCTTAAACAATAAACTACTTTCCTTACCATTATCATATATTAACTCACATCTAATATTCTGTTTATTTCTATATATATTTAAATTCTTTTTACTCTCCATACTATTTTTCCATCACTCTAATCCCCTATTCTTTATTAATAAATCTATTCTTTTATTCCATTTCTTACTACTATAACACTCAACAATTCTCTTAACACAATCATCCCATCTTTTGTACAAATATACTGATATAAATTCTTTATCCAAGTCTTTTGCATACCGTATTACCTTTCCATACAGTAGCGCCACCAGTGGAAGCCAGAGTAATCAATGGATGCGAGAAAGTTTGTGCATAAAATCCTATCTAATGCCTACTCATCCAATATCTCCAGACTAGTGGATTTTATTCTCAAACCTTCTTGCATCCATTGATTACTCTGGCTTGCACTGGTGGCGCTACAGTATGGAGAGTTTAGTCTCTGTGTAAACAGCTTGTGTAAGTATAAGAAATGGTGATTATGTGATGTTTAATGAAATATAGTATTCTGGAAGAAATAAGTATGTTTTACTAAACAGATCATCTAGAGGAAATAAATAGTCTTAATGATAAATATGAAAATGTTTTAAAAAATAGATAAAATAAATAAAATTGTAATTATATTAAGGGAATAGAAAAGGCAGTGAGTGCTTCTTTTATTTCCGTAGATGACAAAACACTGATCCAATTAATTAATTTGGATATAGACTTTATCTTACAAAATCTTGTGCTTTTATTCTTTTGAAACATTGTTTTATTATTTTATAATATCAAGAATTGGAAGCTTTTTTCTTAGCCATTTTTTTTTATAAAATCTGAATAATTGTTTTCAAAAACCTAATCCTTTTTTGTATAGTTTTATTATTTCAATTTTTTTTTAAAAATCCACTCCTTGTGCAATTGAATACAATGTTTTTATAATCTTTTTACAGTTTTGACTGATATATAGTCTTCATCAAATACATTATAAATTACATTGCAGTTCTGATGAAGACTAGATCAGTTAAAACTATAAGTGAATAAAAGTTAATAATATTCAAAGGCATGAGGATGGATTTGAAATATTAACAACTTTGCTTATTACAGATCAGTGCATATCATTTTTCAGCAAAAACTTTATTAAAAATTTAAAAAAATAAATTAGGATAATTTTTATCTTTGTCAAAAAAAAGATGTTTTGTTATTTTTATTTTGTAAATAGCTTAATATGTATTAATCATAACATTTTACATTTTAATTTCATTTTTTTTTTTTAAAGTATAATCTCTTCTTCCAATAGTGATAACTAGGTTCACTTTATCTCTTTCATTTTTTATGTTTATCCTGTTTTGACATAAATTTCTGCTTATATTATTTTTCTCAGTTTTTCAAAACGTCTACATATCTAGTTAATTTCTCATGAGAGATGTTTGTTCTTCTATAAGTAAAAATACATTTACTTTCTATCTTTTTCTTGCAATGTTTTTCATCTGTTTTTTTTTTTTTTACAGTCTTCTATTATAATATGATTTATTCTCATTTTATTTTTTTCATCATTCATCACTGTTTTTTGTAAACAAATATTTTACTTTCTAATATATTTATATTTTTAATGAAAGAGAACAGCAAGATCTTGAATAATAAAATTTTCTTAAATTTTTGCAATATTTCTTTAAAATATGTTTTATTTGATGTTAGAATTTGGCATAGAGTTCTATAACTAAAACATATTTTTTGATCTGAACATTTTGTGAATTACTTCTTTCTTTATTATTGTTTTTTTAAAAAACAATGTTTATTGATAATAATTATCTGCAATTAAAAATATTTACATAAAATAAAAAAAGGAATTTAGTTAAGTCAACAGTCAATATTAAAAAAAAATAGATGCTTGATGAAAATATATGTTTCACACTATTCTCTTAAGATTCAAAATATTTAATGTTAAACAGGGCCCAGCAAAGAATAGAAATAATGATTAACTTTTTCAAAAACACAGATTAATTAAATATTGAATCCTCATGATATAAATGCAGTAATTGTCAACAATTTTTTTTTCAGGACTGAGGGGATTATTTTCAAAAATAGCAGAAATATTTTTACACATACATTTTAAAAAACCATTTGTCAACTAAAAGAATCAAGTATATGCAAAATAAAGAATTTAATAATTATTTTTCTAATGCTACATTTAAAATCTTCTAAAAGAGGTGATGTTTTATTAGCATTTTAAGTGATTTCTCCATCTGATATATAATCCAAGGAATATCACAAAAGTCATCAATATTTAAACTTTGAGTGCTAATAGATCATACTACAACTAGATGGAGCAATGAAAATATATTCTTATGGGATAAATGAGCAAAACTTTATGATAATCAAACGAAAGCATTTATTAGAGATATATATCAGATCCTATTTGCAAAATACTGTCTTATCAGGAATTCAGAAGTTGATTTAAACTAGTTGATGACTTAAATTGCAACAAAATACAGTTTAATCCTAAATATTATAAATTTTGAAGTGTATTAAATTCCGTCTTATAAATTGAATTTTAATGAATAATGTCATATCTTAAATTAGTTCAAGTACATAAATTCAATTTGTAGTAAAATATAGACAAGCTTCTAATCTTAGTTGATCACAATTTGTCCTGAGATTAAATGTATAGTTTTGGGATAGCCAACAAGAGATATCCAGTTATATTATTTTTCTACTCGAATCTCCTCGAGTTTGAAGATTTCTATCAATAAGAAGTAAGGGTTAGTAAATTCTTGGATAAGGAATCCGATATAATACAGAAATAAATTGATAATTTACAAGCATTTATGTTTTCTAAATATCAGCCAAATTGAGACATTTTAAAACTTCAACAAATGTGTGTAATGATTCATGATATAATATTAAGTATTAAGATCATGTAAAGCAATTAACTGTTTATAGCTATCATAAGGGGGGAAGGGGAGTTGCTGATTAAAGAAAGATACATGTTAATTCATTTTTAAATAATTTGTTTTTAAACTCTAGCAATGTCACAGATAACGAAGATGTTGCTTGATGGAGAAAAACAGCAAATTTGATTTGTACTTGAGGGCACTATTCTATCAAAAGTTGTAGAAAATCTAGGAACAAACAAAACTTAAGATGTATTGACATTTGAAACTAGTGAGATAAAAGCTAATCATGACTACATTTGCTGAAAGTAACAAATGTACAGAAAATATATCAAAAGTTGAATGAGAAAAAAACAAGGTATATTTTAAATATGCAAAAAATGCATAATTAAAAGTATGGATGATAATCTCAATTTTGATATAAATGAGTAAAGATGAATTTTATCAAAAGTATTTTATCAGCAACAAAAGAGGTCTTTTATATTGTCGCCAAATTAGACATTGTCAATCATTCATTTTTCTAAGTAAGATTTGTTTGAAGAATTGAAGCCTTTCTGGGGAGAATATATTTGATAGTTAAGATGCTTAAGGAACTATTGTATGCTAAGAATCAACCATTTTCAGCATGGACCAAAATTACAAACACAATTGGCTAGGCCGAATGAGACAAATATTGTTATTGCTATGATTCAAGAGAAGTTGTTTATTATTTTATACATAAGATAGTAGTGATAATGGGTAATGTAATATATTCCTTGCAAAATTAGTTCCATAATGTAACATATTGGACCTTAAATGTAATAGTTTTGTGATTAACAGATTTGTTTTAATTAACAATGTTCAGAATATCCAGGAATTTGAAAGTAACTTCAAAAAATAGATAGTTAAACATTATTCTGTAAAAAGTTGATGTATGGAAGATTTGGTAATCAAGATGCTGGAGTCTGTAATAAGAAAGGAAGGTCAGTTTTGTTAAGAGTATTTAGTGAAGATATCTAAAAAAAAAATTATTTTTTATCTTTGATGTATACAATTGTCAATGTGACATTGTCTAATGAAGTCATTGTTATGATTAGGCCAAGAAATGTGAAGACTGTTTACATGAGGGAGGGGGGGTGAAAGAAAATATTAATACCTGAGATGCTTGTTAAAGCAACATGTTTCTAATACTATTGAATATTCAAGTTTTAGATATTATGCCAGCAACTGAAATCAATATAGAAAAGTTTCTGATTCACAAAGTCAAATATCTCTGAAACAATTGCCCACATCAGAAAGATCAGAATTTTCACAAACATTGATACTTCCTGAAACTTGATTATGGCTTGTTCTTTGTTTTTTAACAGCATACAGTGGTTTAACTATCTAGAGAGGAAGTATTAAATCTTGAACTTTCTAAAATTTACTGTATTTTTGATAATTGTGAAGCATAGATTATAGTAATTGAACTAATTCTAAAAAGCTTTTTCTTTGGTATTATTTAAATGGAAAAAAATTTTGATGTATGAGTCTAAATAATACTGAACGTTTCTTCCGTAAAAATGCTAAATGATAACAATCAACCTTAAGCTATCAACAACCTCAAACTGTAGTCAATGCAACCCCCTTTAACAATAAAAGTGGTACCACCTTTATGATCTGATATGCTTATATAGACACTAAAGATTGCAACTTGATCAAGGAGTGTCTATATAACCATCAGACCATAGATAAAGGTGGCACCACCTTTATTTTTAAAAGTTGCTTTGACTACAGGTTGAGATTGTTGATAACTTAAGAGTTGAGTAATTGGCTTTATTGTCTTAGAATGCTAGATGGTATGGTGGACCCTGATTGGAATTATTAGCTTGCTCCTAGACTTTGTATTATTATTTTTCTGGTGAATAGATACTTCATCAATTCCATGTGTTAGTGTTAGGATAAGCACCTTTCTCAGATAAAAGCTATAATTACTATTACTTAAATTCAATAAGGTATACTCACTTTTATCTAAAACAAGGGAATTCTAACTACATGAGAAGTAGGATATGTGTTGAAATTTATTTTTATTTGCCTAAGATGACTGCTTTTTATGAGTATTCATTATCCTAAGTGCAGATATGCTCATCTGTATTGCATTGAATATGGTATCATATTGAACATTCAAATGTTTCACAATGAAATTAAAGGATTGCAATTACTTGAAAGAATATAGATTTTAATTTGCTTACATTACTTACTAATCTTCATGTAAGACATGTCCAATTTTTAAGAATCTCTTCCAACAATGTTTAAAAATATCATTTAATTCCAAATAAAAGCTCATGTCAAGTTTTTTTTTGTACATTGATGTTAACTATGTAAGGATGTTTAATTTAAAATAAGAATACAGGAAGTCCCCTAGTTATGAATATTCGAGTTACAAACATTTCGCTATTATATAATTGCTTTTGGACTTTAGATCTTTATCTATGCACATGATAAAAAAAAAGTATTTACATACATTCGTAATTGAATTTTTTCTAAAGAAAGATAAACTTTGAAATTTAGAAAATAATTAAAAATATATTTTGGGAATAATAAAAACCCAGATAAAATCAGTAAATCTTCCCATTTCTCTGACATTGATTACTTTTATTTTTAGCATCGTCACAGACTGTCTTGATTAGTGCTTATTTTTAAAAGTAGTTTGTGGGTGGTTACGTTACATATACACTGTATATATTTCTGCTTTGGTGAATTTTTTCTATTCTTATTAATTAAAAACATGAGTGAGAAATGCAAAAACAGCAAGGGTTGATACAACTAAAAGATCTCAAACCCCAAATGGTCTAGACAAAAATGGATATAATTAGACGTTCTGAAAATGGTGAATCTTTTGCTTCAATCACACATTCATGTAATTTAAACCAATCAACAGTATTTATATAATTGTGAAAAACAAGAATAAAATTAAGAAATATGTTAAAAATTGTGGAAATATTTCTTCAAAGATTGTTTCAAAAAGACATGGCAGAGTAATGGATGAATTGGAGAAGTCTTTGGCTTTATGGATTGAAGATCAACATCAAAAAGGCATCCTAGTGAGTTTATCAATTATTCAAGCTAAGGCTCTTAGTTTGCATGAAGATTGGAAGAAAGAATTAAAAGAAAACTGCTGTTGAATTTGTAACAAGCAATGGCTGATTTCACAAATTTAAAATGAGATATTCTTTACATAATATTGAATGTACTGGGAAGGTGCCAGGGCAGATAAAAAAGCTGCCAGTGAATTTATTTCCACTTTCTCTAATATCATTAAAGATGGAGTTTATTTTCCATGCCTAGTCTTCAATGTAGATGAGACAGGATTATTTTGGAAAAAGATGCCTGCACATACATATTTAGCAAAGGAAGAATCAGTTGCACCTGGGCATAAACCTTCTAAAAACAGATTAACATTACTTCTTGGAGGTAATTTAGCTGGTGATTTTAAATTTTAGACAATGCTAATTTATCAAATAGAAAATTCTAGATCATTGAAAGGAAAAGATAAAAGAATGCTTCCAGTCATTTGGAAATCAAATCCTAAAGCCCGGGCTACTGCACAGCTTTTTCAGGGTTGGATGTCACATCATTTTGTGCCTTTTGTTAGGCAATATTGTAGTGAGAATAATTTAACATTTAAAACACTATTGCTCTTAGACAATTCTCTTGAACATCCAAAATCCCTGCAAAATTTATATCCAGAAGTTAAATGTTGTGCTTATCTCTCCCAATACTACAAGTGAAAACCTATGGACCAAACTGTGATAGCTACTTTTAAACAGTATTATATGAGATTAATGACTCAAGCAATCAAGATAATTGGCAAAGAAGGTGAACCTACACTAAGAGATTTTTGGAAAAGTTATAATATATGGAATGCAATAAATATTATTGGGATGTGTGGGCTGTGAAGTAAGAGAGTCAACAATGTTGGAAAAAAATATATCCACAAATGATGAATGCTTCTATGCACATTGAAGAAACTCCTGAAGATATCACAACTGAAACAGTCAATATAATGAATGAATTAAATTTAGATGTCACTGATGAAGATATTGATGAATTAATCTCTCTCAGAACCTCTGTCAAATGAAGACTTGATTAAACTACAGGAGATGAATGAAGTACAAAATGAAGAAGAATCTGATAATGAACTTATTGTTAAAAGTTTGACAATCAAGAATATGAATGAAGCCTTCATGCATCTTGACAATTTTTGACCATCATGGAAGAATGTGATCCCAATGGATTGTATATCTCGTGTAGAAGGGCAATAGAAAAAGACACAGAATGTTACAGAATTCTTTATTAAGAGAAGAAAAAGGATACAATTCAATTAACTTTTTGATAAATTTGTAAACAAAACTTCAGATACTAATCACTAAAAAATAAATACTGTATTTTGAAAATCCTTTTTGATGTTTTTTTTACAGACCTTTACTTTCAAACAATTTCAACTTCCAAACACACATCAGAAACCAATTAAGTTTGTAACTAGGGGACTGCCTGTAACTTATATTATTATCAGAGATAAAGGATCTTTAAGATATATTTTCAACATGCATAGAATTATCATCAGGGCACTTTTTTTTGCATGGAGAAGGTAGTATTCATTAAAAAATAATACTTATAATGAAGCTAAGAAACAATCGTAATCTTGGGCATAGATAAAAAAAAAAAAAGTATATGTGATGATTCAGAGTTAATAAAATCATGCAAGTATTAAAAATATAAGGACAGGAAGTATTAATGTAAGAAAAAATAAATCATCCACAATAACATTAAACAGATGAGGAAAGTAAATTTTTCACATTACACATTTACTATTAATTATCTCTGAAATTTACATTGATTAAAGACTTTAAAATAATTGACATTTATAATTATTTTTAATAATTTAAAATGATTTCTAAACATGATTGAAATTTTTGCAGTAATCATTTTAGTCTCCAAATAATTTAGACATCCAATTGCATCTTGAAGTATAATGCTCCTAAGTTCTTACCTCTTCTTGGATCAATGAATGTATGGGGGCTGCTCTTTATTATAAATGTACTAACTACATTAAGTTATGAAGTCAAGCATTACATTAGACAGTGTCTGTAATGTTAAGAAACTAGAACAAAGTATATATCAGAGTTTATTTTCCAAAAATAAAAATTATCTCATCCAATTTATGAACAAAGAATATTGCTATTGCTTCAGGATTAAATGATCCCTAAAGCATAGCTTCTATCTTATCATATGTTATTATATAATGCAGTTTACATTATGTCTTAGATCACAGTCTTGTACATTGCATATTCAGTTGTAAAATATAAATTCTTTTTTCTAAACCATCAAATTTTTACAATTTATTGACTATAGCAAGCAGACATTAGGGTGAAGTTATTTTTCAATATTGTGGATGATTTTCCAGAATTAAAGCCTCTTAGAGGATTAATATTAGGATTGGAAGTATATGTTGATTATAGTAATACTTGCATATGATATGAATAAGATCAACAATATGTGGAACTGAGCCTTGCAAAAAAACCTCAGTACTAAAATGAATACAATAAAACGAAAGCAATTAAAGTAGGAGTAAGAAAAGCAGATTATTGCTTTAAGTATTTAAGAAGTTAGTTAACTATTGATCAGAATACCAAAAAGGAAATTAGAAATCTTGTAATGGCAAAAAAAAAACTTTTAATAAAGATAAGTTATTCTGTGACTCATTGAAAGATGCCTGTTAAAATTTTTTATTTTGATTGTATCTTTATATGAAACAAAAATGAAAATTTGAAAAAGTGATGGGGGAAGAGATATTTAAAAATTTGGATGTGAAAAAAAATTGAAAAATAAGATTGGTAGTTTTTAGAAATATGGATTGAGAAAAAAATGTAAAGGAAAACTTGAATGGTAAGAGTAGCAATGTAGAATAAATAGAAAAGAAATTAGGTATTAAAGAGGAACTGCATTGAACATGTATTTAAAGACAGAGAAAATTTGAAAAATAGATGAGATTGTATATTTATGATAAAAGAGGTGGAAGAAAAATTGACATTAAAAATATACTAGTTATAAATAAATATAGGAAGATCTGGAAATAAAAACCTTCGTTTTATTTAATGTGTGATTCATATCTTTTGACTAAGATGAATATTATAAATTTGATCCATTTTCCTAATACATTTACTAATATTTAAAGTCTCTATCTCTTTGTATATATATTAAGTTCTCTTTTCAAAGGCAGATTGATACTATTAAGAAATAGATTATTAGCATAATACAGGAAAATGGCTTTATCATTGACAGGAGTTTGCCACCTTAATATAATTTATTGCATCATTTGAATTTTAAAGTCATTTAGAGTCAATTTCTAATATTAAATAATTGTAGAGATATAATAGAATTTATATTCAGCAATATAAAGATAAATAATCATATATAATAAGACGCTAACTGTACATTAATAATTCTGAATTTGCATCCTTTATAGTAATTTTTTTTTAGTATACTTTTTTTTAAAATCTCGGTAAACTAAAACCACATTAAAATAAATTATTTTGACAATAATTCTAAAAATGTAAGTAAAAGGAAGTTGGAATAAAATGTACTATTCTCTTTTGCCCTTTTTAAAGAAATTTTAAATTATTTCAATAGATATGCAGCCTTAATCAGAGATGGAAAAATATTTCATATTCTATTAGGATTTCATAATAATGAATCACCAAATTCTCCAATTGGATGATACTAGGGTGGGGGAATTATTGTTTTGGTATTTCTTAATATATTTTTATCTTTTTAACAATATATATATATTTAAAATGATTATAATTATTTTAAAAAATCCCATTTCTATAGAATAAAATTTTCAAACTGTACTTTTATATATAAAAAACAAATAATAAACTGCATATTTAAATAAAGCTATTTCTTAAAATTATATTATTCAATTATCTTTAAATATTTATGTTAAAATGTATTATGGTTGATATCGCCTGTATAGTTATAATTGTTTATGAGTACTATAATGGGATGAAGAAATCTGGGGTAATAGAAAAATCATCATCCCCAAATTAATAAAAAGTGCAGAACTAACTATAAAGCCTGAGTGATCAGTGCAGAACTAACTATAAGTATAAGTTCATCAGCATTACACAATAATCATTCATCATTATGAATAATTAACAAACTAAATCAACGGTCAATCTTATGACTGGCTTTGATATGAGTTTACTATAGACCAAACTAATTATTTAGCCTTTGCAAACTTGGGGCAGATTATTTAAACAATAATTCGGATGCACAAACGTGCTAATCCAAAAGAATATAACAAAAAAAATAATTCTGGGATACTAAACATGCTGATCATCATCAATGCTCTGGCCATTTAGTACTATTAATGTACTGGTCAACTATAAATTTAATTTCCAAATAAATAATTGAAATGTAATGTATGGACTTTAAAGGATATTCGCTTTGTGCCTATCAGGATTATTATCAACTGGATGTCCATAACTATAGACTGTTGTGCATGAATCTAGCTCAGGAACAAAAGCTCTATAATTGTTACTGTGAATAAGAGATATAATACAAACATAATATTTTAAATCTATTCTATGATTAAGTAAATTCACTGGAATAACTTTAACAATGAAATATCAATTTATTAATAACAATAAAAATGAAATTAAGGTCTGCAGAATATGACTGTACATATAAATTAAGCCTTCTGATTTTGATTAATACAATTAGCTATCACATTGTGATTTGCAAATACCTCAATGGGTTTATATAAAACATATATAATATCAATAATTATGCGCTTTAAATGCTCATTAAAGAAGTTATATATATTTTAATAATTTATTTAAAGCTTAGCGCTTTCAAAGCTCCATGGCTTCGTACTCATAGCTGTGTGCCATTGATAGTGATGAGGGGGAGTATTCAAATTTATGTTAATTAGATGTTTCAGTATTTGAATACTCCCCCTCATCACTATCAACGGCACATAGCTATGAGTATGAAGCCATGGACTTTGAAAGTGCTAAGCTTTAAATAAATTATTAATATATATATAACTTCTTTAACGAGCATTTAAAGCGCATAATTATTGATATTATATAATTTATGAGCAGTTAATAAACAAATTTTCATTACATAAAACATATATATATATTAGCACACAGACTTGCTGTATAATAATTTACGAATATATTTGAATTATAAACCTATAAATGAAATTCATTTTTATAATACAATAATTAATGACTAATTTAACAATACATGTGTGTGCATACTGGTGTTTATACATAAGAAAACCTAATAAACCATATTTTCTGAATACACAGTTCAGTGTCAAAAAAAATGCATATATACATAAACACTCAAATATGCTGTATAATAATTTAAAAATTAACATTTGAATTGTCATAGACTTATAAAAAAATTATATTCATTTTTAATAATACATAAATGCACATGTATGATGAGCATATATATAAGAACCAGATTATATGAATTAAAGCTATTAATTAGCCTCTTTTTTATGTTAAATAAAAGGTTTTTATTTCTTTGATAGTCCTTCATCAAAGTTTTATAAGCATCTTTAAACATATTCCAGGAAGTTCTTTTATTTCCTAATCTAGAAAGATTTTTAGAGTTTTTTTTTTTTAAAATATACTGGAAATGCATCGTAATTTTTGTTGAGTAAAGTTATTCAAAATAACTCACCAGTTGTACTTTATATATATATGATATAGTTCCTTTATCTGTACCTCCCTGCATATAGATAAAACAGTAAACAAATTAAGTCTTCAGAAAGCTGATGGACTCTCTGGGTAAGCTGGTCCCTTTTAAAGCAGTAGACTATCTTGTCCTCTTCAGGAAAGATAATCTAGTAACTGTTGACATACATAGTCAGATCCATTTAGTCTAGAATTTGATAAACTTCAGGCATACCAGCTAGTACATAATATATATGGGCTAATGAACCACAGAAAATCTGTGACTTGCTTCCATGTGAATCTAAACTACCATTGTGAACTAGTAGCAGTAGCGGAACTTGGACTGTCTTGCCTTCAGTTATATCTTCATAGTCTGTATAACTCTAAAACTCTCCTCCAATCTTTTTATAATCAGAGTGGGAAAAATACAGTAATTAAAGACAAGTTTTCACTATCATGATTGAAAAAAAGTTAATGACTTTTTTCAATTCACTTTTATTCTTTGAAAAACAACTTTGGATGATTTTTATCACAATGTTATACATGGTTTAATTTTTAAAAAAATTTCTTTAATCAAAATAGATAGTGACATTTTATAATTACTAATATATCTATTATTATGGATAACCCTAACATCCAATATCTATTACATGCCATGTAGACCAATCCGAATCTAAGACCCATGATATTAGCATTATTGATTAATTATTAGATGAGTAAATACAGCATAAAAATTGACAAACCATTAATTACAACACTCATTTTAAATCCCAACTTAATTATATTATAAATAAATATTTAAATTAAATTATCAGACGGATATAATAACTAACCTTTGGCAATTATCACTTTGTTGAATATGTTATGATTCAAGCACAATATAACTGCATGGTAAATAAGGTCGTATGAATGAATGTGATCAAAAAATAACTAATATCAAAATAAAGAAATATCAAATAAATTATTTGATTGTTATTTACAAATTACTTATATTAATATTCACTAAAAATGACGTCAACAATGGATTAATATGAACCCAAACTTGCTTTTAGTTGAATAAGCTTCTCAAAGGAGAGATAAAATTTCTTATCTGCTGAAAAATCTCCAAATTTTACATAGAGGATTCAAATTTAAAATTGAAAGAGAAACATCAACTAATTTTGAGTGAAAATACTACAAAAAACCAATATTTGATTATCTGAGAAAGCGAGAAAGAACTTAGAGAATTAAAGTTAACTAAAATAATTTGATTAAAACCTTCACAAGTAAATTCGAACTTCCAAAATATTGGTTATTCTCAGTTATAGATCACAATATCTAGATTTGAGGTATATAAATTATAAGAAATATTGACATTTCACTCAAAACAAATCATTAAAGCAAAATATAAATAATGATAAAAACAAATATGCATTGGTAAGTGCAAAGGTGACATCAGGAAAGAATGTCGTTCATGGAGTTATAACTTGTCATGATTGGGATGGAATTGACTTATCACTTCACACCTGAACTATGAAACATCAAGTCAATTCATAATGAATGGATACTAGAACTCTTCACTTCAAAGCAGAAATTTCAAGGTTGTCAAACATAACTTACCTGATGGATGTTCTAGAACATGAGTTATCATCTATACTTGAAATGGATTACTGGAACAATTCACTAGGACACTTTCTTATAAACTTCAAAACCAAATTAAAGTTAGCATCATTCACTTTATTTATTTGTATATTTGATATAATAATTTTTTATTTTAATACAGCGGCAAAGGGGTAATATTAGTATCAGTATGTAACATAATGAATATTTTTATCTTTAGTGTAAGAAAATTAAATATAATTTATGATGAGTGCTTGATTGCTTACTAACCTGATCATCATCAAAGGGGGAAGATAAAACTTTACCTAATATGTATTTAATCCAAACATTTCTATACTTGCAACACATACATTTTTCTTTATTTGTTCATATTAATAGTTGTGTTGAATGTTTTTAATATATTTGATTAACTATCTCTGTCATAAATGATTTTCCTTGTCTATATTATGACTATTGTACATTACAGGGGAATCCCAATTGACCACAACAACAGATAGGAATCTAAGATACAAAGTTAGTTAAAGTAAATGGAATAAGAGTTTCAAATAAAAATTTTAGAAAGTAAAGATGATTATGATAATCCAATACATAGTACAAGTCTTATTGCTGTTAATAGGGACATTGAATGGCTATTCTTTGTGGGAGCAGGATTTGGGTTAATATTTGGAATCAATTATAAACAAAGAATAACTGTAAATGCCTAATTCAATGTTTTATAATCTTATTAAATTTTCTTTGTTAAAATATCAATTGCTGTAAATATAGTTATTAAATATATTTAAATGTTAAATTAAAACTCTTAGTATGTTTTTCTATAATCAATTTCAATTGGTCATATCTGCTCATATATTTATGAATAATTTATTTATTTATACATAATTTCACATCCACACCTATTATTAAACACATGTTTACACCTATCTATATTTCAAGTGATACTAATATAATCTGAATTAAATGATCATGTGGAATCTCCATGGGTTTGAAACTTGGGTTAACAGAAATGAAATGCGACATGGATGAGGTAAGTTAGATATATAATTAATATTTAGTTGGTTCTTAATCTCTCCTCCTCTAGGAATGAAATCAATGCGTGTATGGTATACATAGGTACAAATAACAAAAATATTCTTCATTATTCATTGTAAAGACCTCACCAACCTATTTACATACTAGGAAAAGTCCGTTCTATTACACTATTGTAATATAAAAACATGCTTGTTTTAATTTCAAAATTAGAATTAATAAAATATTAATTAAGACTTTTTTAAATGCATAATTTATAATAAAAAAAATTTAAATTCAAAATTATTTAATCCTTAACTATTATTTCAGTGTAATATAGAAAATATCTACAAAATTTTTTTGTTCGTTTACTGCTACTTGTCCTTTTATTTATTTTTTCTTTCAATTTTATGTGTGTGAGTGTGCACACACACTACTATGTGGTTGTATGCCATGAGACACATAGACTGTCTCTTATCTGTCCTCATGGGGAAAAGAAATGAAACGCCAACCTAACAATATTTTACATAATATACATGTATAATTAACACAAAGTTCATACCTCAAACTATGTACTCATCAATGTTTTTAGAGATTCGACAGGTATCTGACAGCTATTAGAATGAGTAGTGACCTGCAATTCTGAGATAAAGAATTCAGTATTGGACTATAAGTACACAATGCACCATGAACACCAAGAGGACTATCTCAATTTAGACACTATAATCTACCACAACCCTTGATATGAAATAAAAAAGGAAAAATCTTTGCAATGCCCTGCTCCTTTGAGTCTTAGGAGCTGAAAAATATAAAACTATGCCTTGCTCCTTTTCTTGGAGACTTAGAGGTTGGGATCATGATAAGATTATGTTAACTGCACCATGATACAATATGAAATCAGAAAGTGGGTTGGAACAGTGCCCGGGATAGAACTCACTCTGGAGTTGTATGAAATCATTAAATCCTCAAGCCAATGATAAAATCCATCCATCATCAAAACAGAAAGTATAGCTAAACAAAGTCCAACAGTTAAAAACCCAGTCCAATTTCCAAAATCACAGATTTTCTATTCAACGCTAAACATGAACTCTTTAAATATACAGTACATTAGAACTACTATTTGAAAATTTATAATTATAAATACTCTTGTTACATATTTCACAGTAATTTTTAAAATTAATTCTGAATAAAATTCATACTTTTTTCTTTCTCAAATGTGATTATAGTACATATATCAGAGATGAATTTTCAGTATGAGAAATTTTACAAGCATGGGTTTAAAGATCTAGTTTATTCTGACATATTTTGAAATATAAAATTTTACAGATCTGTGATGAAGACAGCAAGTTAGGTAAAAGTTTATCATAAATCGCTTTAAAAAAATGATGACTGGTGCATTTTATTATATCATATGGAATTGAGCTGCTAAGAGAAGTAAAGACATCAATTAATTCATATAAAAGTCATATATCATAAAAAATAGATTTATAATGTAAAGTTATATTAATATTGAAACATGTATTCCAATTTTGATATGAAATTAAAGTGGAAGTAACTTCAACTCACATTGACTATGTTTAACCAATAGTCAAATGTCAATAAACTATGCAAAGAATACAATAAAATCACTCATATCTTTAACTTCAAATAGTTAAATTGTGATTTCAGAGCAATTAAGCTGTACATAAATAAAATTAAAATAAATTTCACTCTAATTTATAATAATGTCAATAAACTAAGCCTATATATAATCAGCATTAAAGAGATGAGTGATATCATTCCATTTCTTTTTATAGTTTACTGACATTTGACTAATGGTTACACAGAAAATTTTGTCATCAAAAACTAAGAAATATACCTAATTACTAAAAGAAACTGAAACAGTATCTTCAATTGACTTTTATAAATATAAAATTATAATAACAATCACCCATTACTTATCCAAAAATCAAATAATCCAAAATTTCTTATAATTCACATTAATTTGTGCGAGTGTAATCTCATGTACAAAAAGTATAATTTAATGCAAGCATTGTAGTGCCACCTGTGCTAAACAGAGTAATCAATGGATGCCAGAAGGCTTATGCATAAAATCCCTATCTAATGCCTACTCATCCAACATCCCCAGACTAGTTTCTGGCTTGTGGCCTTCGTCAGTGAGGAGCTTTGGATCTGAGAGCACTGCATCTAGCTCTTAGGATCTAATGCAACCCTCTAGCAACCACCTTTTATTTCTACTTAACTACAAAACTATGAGCATGAAATTGAAAACACAAAAAATATTTTGCTTTGTTTATAAACAATTATGTGCTAGTATTGGAGATGTGATCATTGAGGTTTATGTTGTACTCTTTACAAGTTTAATAAAATTTCGAGATTACACATTTGTATATGTATTTTTAAGATATGGATTGCAATTTAGATGAATTTGATTTGATGAAACAATTTATGTAGAAAAAATTATCAATATTTATTTGATATTGATAAAAAAAAATTGTTTAGTAACTTTGTTATATAATGCATTATTTATATTACACTAAAAAAAATTGTGTATGAGTGTTTTTCCTTAAGAGTAGTGGGTCGTGTGAAGGTCTGAGTTTGAATCTCCCATATATTACATATATTAATACAGGTTTAAGCCTGTACAATGTATTAATGGAATAAGAAAAATGAAAGAAGCAGTCATAAAATGCAATAAGCGCATTTTTTTTTTTTAATTACTCTTTTCAAACATTATATAAATAAGTCATCTTTTAATTGTTTTCATGTTTCTGTACAATAATACTTTAAATTTCTATTGCTCAATTTTATCATTATTATTAAGAGACATCAGTTATCCAGAAAAGTTATTATTCAGGAAAAACTGAGATCAACAGTAGTCAATC
Source organism: Epiperipatus broadwayi (assembly GCA_028023455.1). Lineage (NCBI taxonomy): Eukaryota > Metazoa > Onychophora > Udeonychophora > Euonychophora > Peripatidae > Epiperipatus > Epiperipatus broadwayi. Next base: position 457,242 of record JAQFVV010012491.1, on the reverse strand, counting down.
TATGATAGAATTATTAAACTTCGTTTTCTAAACGTGCTGTTTTAATATCAGCATTTGTTCACAGCAGAAAATTTTTATATTTGCAATAAATCCAAATCTTATATATAGATTAATGTTGAAGTATTTTTACTTTTATTTAATAGTAACTGAGAAAATATACATAGTTTGGTACAATGATAGAGTGGCAGATTGGAAAAGATTCACGGATCGCAGTTCAGTTCCTCATTGTCAGTGTTTGAACTTATATGAACTTCAGAACAATAAACCATTTTATTAGTATTATTAACAGCACAGTGTATTGCAATCTTAGGGTTGTTTCTAATATTTTCATTATTAAAATTATAATAAATGAATAAAATACTAATCTATTTGATATATAATTAAATAGTAATATTTTTGTTTCATTCCTTTAAATGCCAATGTTTAAGCATTTGAAAAATTCAATCCTTCTAAATAGTGTGCAATACAAGTGGATAAAATCAGAGATGGTTCAAGCCAAGCAGTAAAAATTTGGGGACCCTCAAACTCAGGGAAGAAAAAAAAGTTTTCAAGAAAACTCTCATTAAGTTATTAACAAACAAAAAAAGTAATCAAAAAGTTCATACTATAACACATTAAATGAATTTATTAAAAAACATTTTTTACATGAATTTCCATCTTGCTTTATTTCTTGCAAATTCGTCAATTATTTACAGTGTCAATTTGGCTTAAAATTTCATGCCCTATATACAGAATGACCATATTATTTAATCTTTTTTCTCCCATAGTACTCCTTAAATAATTTTTTGTACGTACGCTTTAAAACAGAAAACGATCTTTCTGGTGACGCATTAAATAAGGGAATTGTTAAAAAAAATTTCAGTATTCAAAAATGTGCAAGACATTTCTTTGGTGGCTTGATAGATGTCTGGTGTGGTTTTTATGGTGTCCTCATTTTCTTTTAGAAATATTAAAAAATGGTCAAATTCAAAATTACAAAAATCAATGTCATTTTTGTAAATATCCTTAAACATTTTTATCGCATTTTTTCTTCTATTGATAAATTCCAATCAAAAAATATTCAAAAAGGCTCTACAACAACTTCATACATCCGAGTTCTTTGAGATAGTTCTGCCTTGGTGTTATCACATATGACATAAAATGAATTGACTATGAAATTTTCTCTTATTGTAAACTCATATCCAACTTTTTTTTTTCCATCAAAAAACATTTTTCTCTTTGTCCATCTTTCACATTAAATAATAGCCCTGGTAAATCAATTGCCTCTTTTTCAAATTCTTCTCTGAAATTGATAAAATTTTCTAATGACTTCAGTAGGATATATCCTTTCAATAGTTTGCACTCCACTGATTACAGTGTTTACTAGTAGCATTTATTCTTTGTAAAATAGTATTCCAAATCACTGTCATTAGGGTGGTTTCATATTTGTCCATTTTCCTCAGACATGAAGTTGCCTCCATTATGGTAACTTTTTTTTCTTCTTCTGAAGTACAAATTTCAGCTAAAGCCTGTTTTACATGGGTGAAAACAAGTTTTATAGCTAATACAGCATCTGCTCTTGCTGACTATTTTGTATTAGAAACTCTTTTCACTGTGATAGAATGTTTATACATGTCTAGATTTCTGGTTAAAATTTTCCAAGATGAGTTGATGCAGAAAAAGTGTGAAAAAATTCTGCACAAACATAAAATATTCAATTGCAGTGCTACAACTTTCTGCAGTGAAATTTCCAATTAAATTTAAGGAATGATTAGCACATGGAATAAAAACCACACTTGGGCTATGTTTGCAAACCTGAGTACTTCCCTGACATATTAGAAGCATTATCAAATGATTGTCCTTGACAGTTTTTAATATTCACTTCTAATTTTATTAAAGTTTGCAAAACTTCTTATTCCAAATATGAAGGCATGTGTTTATCTATGGGAATGAATTCCATAAATCTTTCCATTGTATTACTACAGGATGAAACATATCTTATCACAAAAGTTACTTGATAGACATGTGAAACATTGGGAGTGCAATCAACAATTATACTAAAATAAGTTGCATATTTGATTTCTTCAATTATTTCCATTCTTACTTGATTTCCAATAAGACCTACAAATTTGTCACAAATAATGAGATAATAGTTTACACTTCCTTGTCCTTGGTTGGCATGTTTTTGTAGATGTAACTTCAAAAACTCATCGTATTCACTTAGATATTCCAAATAGGTTAAATAATTTTCTTTCCTATTGGAATCTTTGCTTTCATTGTGACCTCTAAATCCTAATCCTAAGTGACTCAATTTTATTGTTGATACAATTCTTTTCAACACTTCTCTCCAGTAACATTCTTCTTTTTCCTGTAATAGTTGAGTATCAATTCTTTTGAATTTTGTTAATCTTTTATTCATAGTACACATCGCTGATGTGTTCTTTTGAAACTTTGTGGTCCAATAAAATAAATTATTGATCTCCAATTTTGTAAACCAGTTATTAATTTAGATTTTATTGTTGAAAAGAGTTTGCAATTCCATTTGATTTCTTACTATAGAAATGATCATAACTCCTCTGAAATACACTTCATCTCTATCTTTATACACTGATTTTAAATTCCCTATGTTCCCAATATTTTTTGGTTTGTTATTAAAAATATGATCAATAATATCATCTGTTAATATTGTTGGCCATAAAGCTATATCATTTATTACTTTTATGTCTATATCGAAGTGTCTTTCTAGACTATCTCTATCTTGTGTTTTTGCAATCCCTTTTTTCAGTAACAATTTCAACCTCTTGATTCTCAACTTGTTATTCTTCTTTAGAAGAAGTTTCAAACATAGGCAATTCAGAATTATCTGACATAGATGTTGGTGGCAACTCTATTAACTTTTAAAAATTTATGCAATGAATTTCTTTGGTTTTCAGCAATTTCGGGGGGGGGGGTTAACTTTTTTGTCCCACTTTGATGTCTCTTCATTTTTTTTGCTGTGAAGAAAAAAAGTTACAAGCTTTTAGCCTCGCAAACAATGCCTACTAAAAAAAAATTTTTTTTAAATGATAATGTTAAGATGTTAACAAATAAAGTTCATTTTTACCTGTCTCCAATCAAAATATAATTTAGAAAAAACCCTCTGGAGATAAATCAACTTCAGAAAAACAGCAAAATTTATTTAAGATAATTTTTTCAAAAGCAGAATATTTAAATTTAAAACAAATTATTATTTTGGGACAGGTCGAATTTTTTGTGCAATTAAAAAATATATATAATTATTTAATTTGTGCCTATTTGTGCTATATTAGTTTCCACCCCCTGAAGTCCAGTTAAAATAGAATCCCACCAAAACTTAAATAAATTCCCTTCAAAAGCTTTAATAATGCTGCATTATAGGAGGGTTGATTGTATACAAAAAAAAAATGTCCTCGAATCCTAATGAAAAGAAGATCTTGGGGGCCCCTACACAGCTGCTTACCACTTAATCCACCTCTATATAAAATCTGAATTGATTATTAACTTTGTAAGCAATTTACTTAATTTCAAAACTTTAAGGTCTTTGAATTTTCAAGCTGTTATTCTGAATACAGGATATGATACAATGATAATCAATGTTTCTAGCAAAAGGTCTAATAACTGGAAAATGATCATGGAAGTCTGCTTAATTACCATCTAGTATGTCCTGATTTTATTCATTATGCACTTTGTCATCTACAGTGAGAGAAATGTCATGAACTTATTCAAATAAAACTGCTACGATCATGAAGCTCACATGCATTCCAAATATTTTTGGTATGAGAATGTAGAGTGATTGATACATCAAAAGCAGAGAAATAAAAGCCCACCATTCTATCTGCATTCTAGCATCTTGTTTTAACAATCTTAATTATATCCTGATATGCCAGTCTATATACAGCCTTCTAGATTTTGAAATCTAATGAAAAAATTTACTATTGTTGCAGTATCTATGGATTCCAAAAGTCCATTATTTATTTTCAAAAAAGTTATTTGTGATCAATTATAAAAAGAAAACTACAACTATAGGATGGTAAGTCATTTTTATAAATTTATAAAATTTTGATTAATATCTAAGTAGATTGAAATAGTTGTGAGAAAAAAAAATATTTAGAAAATAATGTAGCTCATTAATTTAACTCCATGTTTAAATCAATAGTCGGAAAAATTAAGGAAATCTCTTTAAAGGAAATCAGTTAATTTAATTTGATTAAATATGCTAAAAGATACAGAATTCAAGTTGTAAGCATGGATAAAAATTGCCCCAATATTGAAGTGTTAACAGTCTTTGCATTAATAATTAAGATAATTTTATATTTACTCCTAAAAATTACCAGGGCAGGAAAATTATCTTTTAGTTTGCATTGAATTTAGCACTTTCTATCTTAGTTATTAGTAACAAGTTTGAAGATCAACCTATCAGTTTTAATGCTTGAACATCAATCACTCAACCTCGTGAGCAATTAATTCTATTATTTTTATTTAAATGATCCTTTTTTAAATATAAATATTGATGATTGCCAAGGCTAAAATTTTAATTATATAGACTATTATTGAATCTTATATATAATTTATACATCTGTTAGCACACTATGATGTGCTTATGTGTAAGGCTGGTGATTTTTGTATTACTCTGAAAGCATCTGAGTCTCACATTGTAATGAAGAAAACTATTTTGGAGCAATAAACTAATAATACTTAACTGAAGGTTTTCAGCTTTTGTTTTTGAAGATGTCTAAAAAAAATTACGATTTTAATATGCATATTTTTAAAGTTAAGGTAATATATAAGGTAGGATCAAATCAAAAACATGTTTGTAAACGTAAAAGTCTTGATGTCTGCACATTTAAATGAGTTGAATTATTCTAGTGCTATTTCTCATATATACACATATCATTTAAACCATTACTAATTACTGATACTCAATTAGATTTTTTTTTTTTTACCTGATATGCAAATGAACCAAGTTGAAAGTGTCTTAATTTGATCATATTGTGATCAAATTTATGAGAAAAGTTATAACTAAACAGATCGATGGTGAAAGAACGAGGGCATTTCATGCTAGAGAAAAGCCATTCAGTTACTTATTAAGGACCAATCAATCAACACTTAAGATAATAGTATTATGTATATAATGGATGTATACGAAAGAGAAAAAAACTATTATTAAAAAATAATATTTATTCACACTAAGAAGTAACTACAGTAAGAGTCATGAAAAAAAAGAGGGGAGGGGATCAGCCCAATAACCAATTTCTATAACTAATGTTTGCACAAATAATAATCATTCAAGAAATCATGAAAGAATTGTTAATTAAATAATAATTAAAAAAAGCTTCATCACTGAAGACCTTGCTAATTTGAAATAGGATTACCAACATATTAATTAATCAAAAATAAATAAAATATTCCCTCCCCATATAACGAAGATACTTACTTCACGATTACTGAATGTTTTGTATTATAAGTACATTGCTTTAAAATAAAAAGACACTTCAATATCGGGCATTAACAAATTTTGACATTCAATATAAACACCAATCCATCGTATTATAACAAACACCAAAGCCTTTAAAATACAATAGTTTATATATACGAAAAATATATGTTTTGTAAAATGAATAAATATAAACAACATTATACACACATTGATATATATGCACCCATATTTAAATATGCATACAGTATATATTACTCACCAAATGCCCCCTCCTCCATATAATGGATAATAACAACAAAAGCATAAAATCATATAATATAGATGTATATACTGTATAATTTTGTTGAGTATGTATATAATTATGCATGCAAATATGGGTACTGGTATGTGTGATTACAATTTATAAAACAATATTATGACGATCTGCTACATTTCCAGGCATTTTATTCTAATAATATTTATAGTTTTTCTAAATTTTACCGGGTTCAATATCGTTTTTAAATGCACTGTGATGAAAATATCTGGAAATGTTATCGCGTTTCACGCCCCCCCCCCTCCCAAACATACACAACTATAATGCTTTAAGAAAATGACAATATAAATAGCAAATGAGATTTAGCAAAAAAAAGTTAACAAATCTGCCCTTTAGACAAATAAGGTAAAAATGCAAAACAAAATCTTTTTCTAATAGTAAAATACTATTCACTTTTAAATACAGTACTATTAACTAATAATCGATTCTTCTTATAACAATTTCCAAATAAAATATCAAAAGTATATATAAATTGGTCCATAAAAAATTTACTTTAAAAAAAATAGATACAAAGTAAAGGCAACTTAGTGATTGTAATGGACCACTGCAATCAGAACATCGGTGAATAAAATATTTCGTTGCGTTATTTAAAATGTATTTGATGGCTGAATGCAGTAAATAAAGGGTTTTTTTTCTTTCTTTAGTAAACAAATCAAAAGCGACTCTCCTACAACAGCAAAATAAATCATAAAGATTTGACGTTACTTTTAACAAACAACAAACAAATTTATAAGTAGACCGTCATAATTTAGCAAATATCCTTACTCAAAGATATTGATTTATTTTTCTGTCACTTGTATTTAAAAATCGACAGTGTTTGTGGTTAGTTTTTTTTTTTTATGTTTTAATAAACATATTAATATTTAAAGGGAGAGTCAACTTATATGAATTTGTTCCCAATCATTCTACGTTTGCAGAATAATTCAGCTGAGAATAAACAGAGGGCAGCACAGAGCAGAAATCCTGTCAAGTGGAACTTTCCATACCACGCAACTATTGTTAAATTTCTTGTCCGATATTGCGACAAAGACAGATGCTAAAAATCATGCCAAATATCTGAAAAAAAAAAATCAAGATTAATAAATTTCCGAACAAATATATATATTTTTTTTCTGAGAAAATTAAAAAACAGTTTGATCTAATTAGCATAATACAGAATCACTAATAATTATCGTTTCATCACGATCACCATTTTCTATATGCTTGCTCATAACTGTTATCAAACAGGCAAAACTCTCCATACAGTAGTGCCACCCAGTGCAAGCCAGAGTAATCAATGGATGCCAGAAGACTTGTGCATAAAATCCCTATCTAGTTTCTGGCTTTTGGCCTTTGTCAGTGAGGAGCCCTGGATCTGAGAGCACTGCACCTAGATCTTAGGATCTAATGCAACCCTCCAGCTACCTTTAACTTAGATTGAAAATATTTTTTGTGTTTTCAATTTGATTCTCATAGTTTTGTAGATAAGTGGAGATAAAAAGTGGCTGCTGGAGCATTAGATCCTAAGATCTAGGTGCAGTGCTCTCAGATTCAAGGCCCCTCACTGACAAAGGGCAAAAGCCAGAAACTAGTCTGTGGATATTGGATGAGTAGGCACTAAATAGGTATTTTATGCACAAACCTTCTGGCATTTCATTGATTACTCTGGCTTGCACTGGGTGGCACTACTATATGGAGAGTTTTGCCTGTTTAATAATAATCGTTTCACTTACTTCAATAATCTCGAGCATATAAATTATTAATAGATAAATTATGCTATATTAGCAGAATAGATTCGAAAGATTTTATATTTCATATTCAAAATGTTTTATAACGCCCGCACATTATAGGTTTACTGCTAAACATTTTAGATAGCTAAAATCAATCTTGCCATTAATTAATTGTAAAATCTTTGCAGAACAAAAAAAAAAAGTGATTTACAATTACAGTATACACATATCTAGTTAATTTTATTCATGACAATCAAAAGAGGCATTCTTATGTATTTCCTCATTATATATTATACCAACATACATGGTAGAAATTTCCACACTAGGAAAGAAGATACAGTGGTATGCAAATCTGCAGATATAATTCAGTTAAAAGATATATAAATCATCAAAGATTGTAAGCTGTTACAAGTGAGATACATTTATGTAGGATAAAGCAGGGTTAGAGTATGTCATCTACAGGCAAGGCTTCATAAGAATGAAGCAGCATGTTAAAAAATTAAACCTGCTTAAAATTTTCATTAACATATCAATAAAAATCAAGTAAATGTCAGGTCAGCATAATCATTATTAGACAATTGTAGAAAACAAATTACTGTGTCTAATAGATAGCAATGATAAAAGATATTTCTGTTACTAGTTGAATTGAACAATCTACTGAAGAATGATAGAAACACCAAATTCCCATGATTTTTATAAGGACTCATAGATCAGAAAGCATTACCAAACTTAAAGAATAGGAGAACTATTTGGTGAAAGGAGTGATTAATGTTGTGATTAGTGATGAACCATAGTTTTTTTCTAGTAACCAACAATCATCATGATGAATTAGACCAGAAATGATTGCTATCTGTGAAGAGTTAATCTACTAAATATTTTTTTGCATAAAGCACAAATTAAGTTATCTGGACATATTTGATACATGCCACCAACATATTTCAAACTTGATGTTATCTTGGACTATTCATACTTTAGATTCTGACTGCCTTCTTGACTATATAACTAATGCACTGCTGCTTTTAAATTTTAATCGATGCTATTTATGTATTATTTCATGTGCCATTTTTATCAAATTTGAATCATTCATTCTTGATGGGACAACTTCTATGTTCTGCAATATATTGTTTAATGTACCAAGAATATGGCAATGAAATTCTTTGAGTTATAGCTGTTAGGCAGAATAAATTAATACTTATATCTCTTAAACTTTAGCATCAAATACTAACAAAATGAAATTTAAAAATAAAAATATGTCTAGATACCATACCATTGACAATCTATCCAGTACATACATAAAATTCAAAAGAATACATATCACCATCAATATTTTCAGCAATTATCAATTCATTGTAGGATGAAGTCTCTCCATGTTTACTCTAGTTTTTTTCAATCCTTAACATCCCTTCCCAATGACATAAGAAAACTCTTATTTCAACCATCCATCACATGTGGTCTCTGTCTCTTTGCATCCAGTTTAAGACTTCAAGAGTCCATCTATCACCATCTCTTCTAGAAATATGACCAGTATAGAATGATAATCTGCATTAATTAAAATACATCCAACATTTATCATCTTCAACTTCTACAGAATCTATGTGAATTAAAAAATATTAAATGGTTTAGCTTTTGATGCAACAGATTTGCAAATGTTATGGCTGCAATTATTAATGTGAAGAGCGATCTCCATAATAAATAAATGCAGATTAAAAATAAATTTATGGCTGAGGTAAAATAATAAATATGTTAGTTAAAAAGACTTAGAAATTTGTTTAAATAATAATGGGGGAGGAGGGAGTAAAAAAAAAAAATTCCAACAGAAATTGCATTAGATACACATTATTTTTTAATTTTAAAAATGAGATTATTTTTTGCAACACCTTGGACTATTAAAAATGCAATAAAAAAAACAAAACAAATTAAGATACTGAAGGTTTTGAAGAAAATAGGTTAAAAAATAGGGAAAGAAATTAATTCAAAATAAATACAAACAAAATGTATATAAAGAAAAACTTGGTTTAATACTTTAACAGGATGGTATACTAAGCATGTTTTCAACTAACTGGTAGTCGTATTCATTGCAATAGAGAAATAGAAATTGAATAGCATTATGCTCTTAGGAAGTTTCTAGAAGCTGTATTTCTCTACTTACAAACTATCTTGAGAGCTTGAATAATCAATGTATAATAGATATGCTCAATCCACATTCCAAGATTAGTTTGTGCCTATTGGCCTCCATAAGTAGGAAGCTTTGGATTTACTTGCATCTACACATCCAAGCATCAGCTTTACCTTTTCTAGCCTATAAACACCTTAAGATTTGATCCAAGCTAGCTTCCTTGTATTGTTATATGTAGATATGATACTAGACCGGCAATTGTATTTTAATGACTTTCAGTTAACTGTAGGTATCTTTTAGCTAGGGTGGCTATACATGGCACTAGCCCTGTGTCTACATGTAACATATGCTTTCAAAGCAATAATTCAATCTACTTATTCTAATCCACAGTAATTTATTGTAAGCTTCAATACCATAAGATTCTACACAGTAATATTTTATCCATGTCTACAGACTACTTTCTAACTATTGATGTTTGTCAATAATGTTCTTTGGGTTACCTCCACTTCATAATCAGCAACTCTTATATTATCAAGCTAATAGTCTAAAACTTTAAATTACCCTAAGGTTTTGAACTCAAGATAATTTTCTTGTAAATTATATAAGCTAGTAAATAAGAAAATCATACAATGCTTGTTGATATATACCATAGCAGATAATGAGTGAAAAAATGCCTAGAAAATTAATGTGAAACTGAGACACTGAAATATATAGCAAGAATGGGAAAAATTTTCAGTAATAAGAGTTGCAATGCTCAAGAATTGCAGGCCACTGAATGTCTAAACATTTTTTACCAAATATAAAAGAATATAAATCCATGTTAATAAGCTTTTGAGTAGTACATTTTAAAACTAAAAATTTAAAGATTCATAATGTCTGTTTTTTACTCACCTTTTAAGCATTTATATGAAATAAAATATTCTAATGTTGGAACATACTATATTATTATAAATTATTAATATAAACTAATTTCCTTCTGTTATTAATTGTAAAAATATTACATCCAACACATCTGTTATGTTTTACAGAGACAATTTAAAACAGCACTATATAAATTCAAATAATATCTAAGTGCTTTTGACACGTCTGCTTATCAAGGCAACTATACTAAAGAACATACCCAATAAATATCTAAGAAAACTAATGTGAAGACCAGAAACAACTAATCAGAAAACTAGTCTGTTTAGCATTAATTGCATATTGTGATCTTTTAATTAAAATGATTCCCTAATTTTACATTTCTTATCATGCGGCTCTTATATTAAATATTACACCTTTGGAGAATACAAATAACCAGTTATACTTTGATGTAAATAAAATGCTGAGTAAAGTGTTTGATCCACTATTGCTTTTTTATACACATAATTATGCTATTGTAAACAATATTTTATATTATTCTTCATTTTATATTCTATTAGTCACCAGGATCCAGGGTGTAGTGATGTGTATATTGGAGAAATTAAGAATAATATGAAATATTGTTTAGAACAGCATAGTTATGTGTATAAGAAAGCAATGGGGGACCAAACGGTTTGTTCAGTGTTTTATTTACATCAAAATCTAACTGGTCGTATTTGATTTCCCCAAAGGTTTATTATTTTAATGTATAAGTCACATGATATCATATTTAATTAAAAGATCACAATATGCAATTAATGCTTAACAAACTTGTTTTGTGATTGCTTCTGGTCTCCACACTAGTTTTCTTAGATATTTATTGATTATGTTCTTTAGTATATTTGCCTTGATAAGAATATATAAGTGCCGAAAGTGCTTAGATATTATTTGAATTTATGTAGTACTATTTTAAAAGTGTCTCTGTTAAACAACAACAGATATATTGACTATAAGATTATTAATATATAAGTTTAGGAAAAATGGCAATAAAAATCAATATTGTCTAAGGAGCTGCTTAGACTATCTTTGAGAACCACATGCAGCTTGAAAGCTACAGTTGCCCACTGTTCAAATATAAGATCAGAACTGCATAACTCTAGATGCAAGTTGATTTGAATATTATCTATATCATATAAAAATCATAAAGGTAACATCTAAATGTGGAGATGTAATAAATACAAAACTCTTCACTTCTGAATGTCACAATAGTAAGAAACTAATTTAGAGGTATCAATGTTTCATTACCATCAAATGATCAATAACTACTCAAGCTTACATTAAATGTGATAGTTTGTTGAAAAACTGAATAATGAGAAATAAGTTATAGAGAAGACAAAGTGGACTAAGAAAAAAACCTGACAGGACTGAAGAATTTCAAGACCAAGACTAAATTAAATTATTACCTTTTTTATTCAGAGATTGTTTTTTTTTTTTTTTGGAATGAGCAATGAGTTTAATAATATTTAAATGAAAGGCGAAAGATTTAATCAAATGAAAAATAAATATCAACCTGTAAATTACATATTCAAATTAAATTCTTCAAAAGTTAAACTTTATGCCAATAATAGGGTTATTACTGATAGGATCTCTTGATATACATACTGTTGATGTATATAAAGGAGGCTGCCTTGACTACAGGTTGAGATTGTTGATAGCTTAAGGATTGATTGTCATCATGTACACTAATAAACCTATTAAAGCCTTGAGTTTTAGTAAATATATATAATATGTATACTTGGTAAATATTTAATAAGGTTTTTTATTCTAATTTTACTTAAAAGTCTACAACCATGGACTTGTAAGTAAGCAGCCAATCATTAGTAGCTGTCAGGGACTGGGAAAGAGTACATTGTTGGCGTTACAACACAATCAAAAGGAATTCATCTTTTTAATTGTCACTCATGATGTTATATAGAGTACAAAGCACAACAGTAAATAAATATAGGCATGAGAAATCAATTAATGTCAATTGAAAAAAAAAAAGGAAACTGAAATCTGTAATTTTTGAAATTTTAACATAATTTATTAATTATTAAGAATGTTTTTAAAAAACTTGTCTTTCATACATATATAGACTTTTGGTAAAGACCATATATGAAAGTGATCGAAATGTTAGGAGAGGAGAAATAGATATTAAGTTCTAAAAGACATAATATATATGTATTTTATATTTAGAAAAAGAGAGAGGTTTTACTGTCATCTGAGAAAGAAAACTTCAGAACTATAGTAAATGGTTAGAATGTTACAAAGAAATAACTGAAATTGCTGACAAATGTCATTAGTTAAGATATAGTATCAAAAAGAAATGAACATGGACTTATTGCCCTAAATAGACACTACTGCAAAGTGAAAGCAGAGAGAGTGCATTATTATTATTTTTTTAAAAAAGCCACACGCACTCACTACATTTTCTTTTAATTAAAATAATAACTATGCATATTCTCAGCAAGTAAATAAGTTTTAAATTCTAGCAATCAAGTATTACAACAAACAATAGCAGTTATTATCGTTAAAGATCATTTATTTTTGCACGCTCCATCTTTAATTTATTTCTGCATATGATTATGTAAATAATAACAAAATATGATATTCAATATACACATTAATAGATTTCAAAATAAGGCTTATTAATTTTAAAATTAACCTCATTTATTAATTTAATTGCGTGCACACACTGATATAATGGGTGTAAACGTGGAAGACAGATATGGAGTGCTTTGCTGATCCGGAACACAATAAATTTAATATAAACATATAGTTTAAAACATATATTGTTTAAAAAGAAGTACTGCTTTGTTTGTATGCAGGAATAAATTTTGAATCACATTTCTGTCATTTAGATAAAGGTGGCTTTGTTTTAGTTTTGTTTTATAACTGAACAAAGAAAAATAAACAATTGGAATAAAAAACACTAGGGAAAAAATATTTTTTAAATATTCGTATATATATACCTTGCATGACGTATACATCATTGATTGTTTTTATGAATTTTTTATCTCTAAATGCTGTCATTTTGTTAAGGATTATAGAAAGGCAATTTTCTATAAAACTTTAGAATCAAAAATCTTTCCAGCATATTTCTTATATGAGCATTATATATGCGGATATTTATTAGAATTATTTTACAAGGCATTTGAAAAGAAAAACTAGATTTTGAATTAAAATAAAATAGAACCATCTCTTTATTGTCACTGCTATTACTCTTTCATTATCAAATATATTATTATCAGAAAAATTGTAATTAAAAAATAAATAGTTTATGGAACATGGATATAGATTGGGCAAACCTTAGTGCCATAACTAAAGACAACTATTTTCATTTACTAATTGTAATCTCACTTTATAGTGAAATCTACATCGAGTTTCATCTTATTTCCTTTAATAGTTCTCCGTAAGGAGGCATTGTACCTTTTTTCTTTATTGCCTGCCTTCTATTTTGACATGTTTGTTTTGCTATTTTTTTAAATTTCTCATCAAGATATGACGATGATAACCAATAACAGCAGTTGTTGTAACAATGAGACATCATTTTGAGCTATGCAGGAGAAAACATTCATAATCTACCACTGCATATTATGTTGAAAGATTTCATAAGAAAAGAGAATTCCATTTACTTGATGATCAGGAGTTTGCATAGACTTCATAGTATCTAATAATAATAATAGCCATAGCTTTATGTACAAAATATCATCGTTGTGCAAACCTTGAAGCCATGCTAAAGCAACATATCCATATTTTCTTTTTCATAAACATTTGTATGTTACAAATAAGGAATTTAGGCTGTATATGCTTTCCTGGAAGTGTATAGCACATCAATAATAGTTTTCTTTTTAGGAAAAAGTAGTGTTTTGTCACAAAACGTAAGCAAACATTTTTGTATAGATGACTTCTATTTATATGGGCCTTAAGTCATTTAGTAATAGAATTTGCTGATCAGTATTTGTTTGACTACATAATTATATTCTTATTAATATGAGAAATATTATGGTCATGATATGCAACTACAACCTGCAAAAATATAACATATGTTAATTAGATGTGATATCAGAATAAGAGTTAAGATTGACAGAATTTAAAATAATATTCCAAAATTCTGTTTTTCTACCCGATTTATTTTCTTGATTTGGTCTTAAACCTTACTGGGAGTGGTTATTGAAATTTGCAGGTTAGGATGAATTGGAAAGCGATATGAAATATTATGAAGGTTAGAGAATTTGTTATTATTATCTGGTTAACTTGACCACTAATAATGATTTAATCATCTTCTGCTATCACTGCAATAATCCTTTGGTTATTTTTCTACATTAGTTGATATATAGATATAAATATTACCCACACTTTACATTTCAATATTTTAGTTCATCTCAACATTATATTTATTCAACAATTGTGCCACTAGTTAATTGAGTCATTATATTGTAAGCATTAATATTATTTGCCATGAAGGATTTTGTATAAAAAGATAACTATGGACTTTTTCAATATATAATACAATTACATGCTTACGATATATCAATACAATCTTGAATGGTTTGACATTTTTTGATGTTCTTATGATATAATCTATCATTTGGATCCTTGATATGTTATCAATATTCAAATTCAATGGGATATTCTTTATGTATTTTGGTATTCCTTTCCAAAGTAGTTCCAGGGATCAAGAAATGAAAAGTGTTCATATTTGTTATTTTCAGTTATTTTCCAAAAACCATCCATTTTATTATTTTATTCCACAAACCATATATTTAATTCTGTGCAATCAATGGAAATTTGGTAATAGAGGCACATTCAAATTTCCAGATTAGTTTCTGGAAAATTATAAGTGACTTTGGAATAAATAGAGAAATTATTGTCATAAAGAAAATGCAAAAAGTAAGCAAAGTAAGTCATGTAATGCTTTGTTTGGTATAAACTATCTTACTTCTCATTCTAAGATCATCGATTATCTTAATTATTTTCCTATTTTTATCATATTCTCTATTATATCTTCTAGTAAATCTTTCATAATTTATCTGCCTCTACCCTTGTCCAAATTATTCATCAGAACTTTCTCAAAAACAACTTTTTTCAATTACTGTAATAGTTTACATATGTAATCTTAATCTATTCCATTGTTCCCAAAATCCAAATATTTAAATATTTAAATTTTTCTTTTCCTAATTGTCTACTATTAAAAGGAATAATAATATGATGAATTATTTTAAAGGCATGCGATATTTAAGCACCCTAGTGGTAGATTGAGTATTTAAGGGTTCCATTTACTTAACCATTATAGTTCCAACTCCAATTTCTTTGTTGCTACTCTTATCATTAAATGATCAATTTCTCATATATTTACAAATACTAACTTGTGTTGCCTACTTATAATATTTTCTTTTTTCCATGTATTACCATTAGTTTAGTTTTATTTTCATTTGTTATCATCTCAAACTTTCTATATTCTCTGCCAATCCTACATAATAATTTATTAAGATAATCTTCACTATCTGCATCATCTGCACTAATTCTATTCTTACCAAAACAATTACCATTTAAAAATTCATATTAATATATAGTGGCAAAACTCTCTATACAGTACTGCTATAAAGAATGGTGATCATGTGATGTTTGATGGCTTAATATATGGTGCTTAAACAGAAGACATAAAACATTTCCGTTTTAAAATCCCTTCTATATCTACCTCTTTTATCAGCAAAAATGGAGTACTGTATTATAAAAAAAATCATTTTTATAAATGACATCCTTTCTATTATTATTTTTAATATATACAATAAAATAACTCAACTGACTCTATTTTCAAGACCAATACATAATCTATTTTTCTCTCTTTAAACATTTCTCAAATTTTACTCACAAATTCCAAGTGCATTTCTTGATTTTGGGTAATCTGATTACTCAAGATTCTCAGCATGTGGGAGATTACATTATTTATATAATCCTCACAGTTCATTAAATCACTCTTTCTTTAGAATGAAATTAAATCTATTGATCATTTTCTTGAGTCATAAATTATTTTATAACTGTCATTCATTCTTTTCTCACACAGTTTTTAATAATTCATCTGAAATAACATCAATTCCCTCTAATTTGCTAGTTTTCATCTCAGTTAAAGGTATAGCAATTTCTTCTTTCATTATTGCACAATTTCAATTAATATAGAAGGTTTATTATTTCTATTATAAAGCATCCCAATATTTTAATACATTTATAATTTAAAGTTCTATTTTTAATTATTACTTTATTCCTCCAACTCTGATTTTTCCATTCAAACTGCTTCATGCTAAGATAAATTCAATCAAATTTACATTTTTTATATTTTCTTTTTTCTGGTCACTCTTATCTTTATCTATTCCACACCTGAGCCTTCTTTCTATGCATACTTCTACATGGTTCTTTTTTTTTCTACCTTCTATTATTTTATTCATCATCTCATTATTAATCCAAGCTTTTTTTTATTTTCATCTTTTATAACACACTGCCTTTATTGAAACATTTACAAATTTTTCCTTGAATAATTTTTATATTTCATTTAAACTTACTTTATTAAGTAGTCTACTATTATTGACATTAATTTTCTTATCCAATCATTTATCAATTACTGATTTCCTTCTTGCCTCTGTTCCTATTCTTTAAAAAATAATCTCAATTCACTATTGTGATACAAATCTCCATCAGCTTCAGCAGATATACTGATGCTTTTAATACTATCTACAAATCTATTATGAACCAAACCATAAAAGACTTAATTACCTGGATTATATTATTTTTTCTAAAAAAAACTTTTCAACTTTTCATTTCTTGCATTTCTTAACCACAAATCAACACTTAAAAAAATTTTTAACATTTCTTCTCTGCTTTCGCATAGAATTTTTAAGTCCTCATTATCATTATAAGCTATTTTTAAATTCCTTTCTAATTTCTCTTTCAATTTTTTTTTAACTCAAGTATCCTATTTTATCATCATCACAATTACTGTACATACACCTAAATAAACACCAAATCTCATGGAAATACTTTCAGTCTTACCACCTATTTATATCTTATAATGCTACTTGTTACATTTTCTTTTGTTTTAGAACCAAAAACAATATTTACACTAATTATGTCTCCTTTTGCCCCCAAAATACAAAATTCTTATCTCTTCCTCATTTTTTCTTCACAGATATCTTCGCAAAGTCTTGCAGCATCTATTTCTGCCTTTTTCATCTCATAGGAAAAACATTATCACTTTCTCTGGCTTATTTATAGTTCTAACATCCCATATATTTTTTCTTGCAATATTTTTAGAATTTGACACACAAAAAAAAACATACAACTGCTCAGTTGTTCTGAGGAATGTGTTATTAAAGTAAATTTAATATTCACATAAATGGCCTGTACATTTATACAGAAAAGGTAGTCTATATAATTTAAATTTAGCTTTTATTCACGCTTAGAATGCTTTTGATATGTAACTTTAATACATTTCAGAAGCAGATAGCATAGATCATGCATTCTATTACTGAAATGAATTTATTATTGGCACAAATATTCAAATCCTTAGATAGGATCATCAATATGTAAATTTAAGATTCAGCTATCCAGTAGCATATATCAAATGTTTTGGAAAAATATGTCATTTAATATAATATTACAATAAACTCTAAGCTGATCTAGAACCATATTTATATCTTTGCTTTTATCTCCTGAGTATGGCACACACACATATGTTTACACAATCAGTAGGGTCTACAAGATTTATTATAATGCTTATGGTCTTAGAAGTTCTTTTGTTAATATTTTTAAAAAATGTAGATTTTTTTTTTTTAATATCTCAAAGCATTAACCGGGAAGCGAACCCGGGCCAGTTGCTTAGAATGTAGCTACGCTAACCGCTAGGCCACCAACGCTTAACAAAAAAAAATGTTTTTGTCTAAAAATTTCAGCAATTTACATTATTTTATAGTTTTAATATGCTATCAATGCACATTGGTATGCTTCTATGCTTTTTCTCATTTTTTTCTTCATTAAATTATAACTTCAGAGACCTGTACTGCCTTCTTTGAAAATTTAACATTTTCAAGTACTTTGCATCCTTAGTTGTACATTTGTATTATTCATTTTTTTTTTACATCTTCAGTGATAATTGTCTCATTAATCAAGATTGGTTTTTCTTTCATTCCAAGTTATAGAAGTTATGATCAAAATATTTCCAACAAAAAACTTTAACATAAATTTAGTTATCAATAACGTCTCTTAATCAAAGTAGTCATTGTGATAATATGACCATATTATTTCTTCTCCACCAATTGTTTGTTTTTAGTTCTATTTCACTTTTGGAAAACAGTTACTACCAGAGTTCTTTAGAAATTTTCTTGGCATATCTTAACGGATCATTTGCAGTTGCAGTGGTTTATTTGGATTAAGTAAACATGGCTATTTCATCAAATTTAATAATTGAATGGTTTTTAATTGAATAGTTAGATATGAAGTATCCATGATGTGTCTGATATATGTAGTGTGAGGAAAATAACATCAGAGTATATGAAGGATCTGCTGGGTCCCCAACTAAGACTGGGTGACCAGCGAACAAATACACATAAAAGAATAATCAGAATAGTGAATAGTCTGCAACAACAATATCTCACCAGTTAACTAATGTTCAATTCCCATGATTTACTTTCAGACTGGCTGCTACAAAAACAGTTCCTAATGAGCTCGGTTTACGCACACTTTGCCCCCTGTCCAATTTAGCTGCACATGAACACATCATAGTATAGAATTGTGACCAACAATAAGCTCCTTATAGCTTCCATCTCTGCAACAGTCCACTTGTAACTCTACTTGAAAACTTCTGGAAACTCAACTCTTCATTTAGCTGCTATCCGGATGGTTCCCTGGGCGATGGTCTCCCAATCTCTGTGGTCCTATTCAGCTATTTCCCATGAACACATTCCCACTGAGCACTGCACATTAACCAAAGTCCTGACACAAGATCTCTGCTGCAATGGAATTGAACTAGAAAATCAACTGGAGATGCTCTCGAATGGTCAACGTACTTGTTACGTACTCTTTTTATAGCTTTCTGATTACTCCTATTATTAAATAGCTTCTCCATATAAGGTAAGGTATTTAAGTCCATAGCTAATTAAATTGTGCCTTTGGAATTCCTTACCAGATAAGGCAATTTAGTCTCTTATCAAAAAATATTTCCAATCAGCAAATATTTCTTGGAATTTTATTGATTGCTATTATGTTAATTCTTTAATTAAATTTTTATCAGTTATCAGTTAGAGATCTAAAAAAAATCTCTCTAATAAATTCTAGTTTTTCTGGAGTGCACAAACTTGTATAATATTTTAATAAAAATACAACAAGATCATCACAACTTTTCTTGCAATCAACTTCACTCTAAATTTATAGATGTTCATTTTAATATATGTTAACAATTGGGATTGGAATTCTCTTAACTTCTACACTTCATCTATGACTTTTACAGGAATAAGTATAATGCAAGTAGCCTCCTTAGATTAAGATACTTGTGAATACAATATATTTTCAGCATATGTAGTTATTTAATATTTGGCTAAGCTCTTTGTTTATATCCCAATGATAAGTAGATAATTAATAATAAATAAAAAAAACTGCACATGGAACAATGAAATGAAGGTAAATAAAACTAACAAAATATCAATATTTAATATAGAAAGAAGAAGAATAAATGAAATTTCTTCAGTGCTGGACTTTCTTCAAGTCATTAATTATTCAGTTTTGAAAATGTACAGGAAATATTTTTTTCTGTAAACTGCTTCATTTTCTTCAATATAATGTTGTTATGTTAAATAAACATTTTATATATTGATTGTTCAAGTAAAGCAATATTGGTGATAGTGAAGACTATCTTGGTTTGGATCTTCTACATATTTTGCCTAGATATACTCATTTCATTTTCATTTATTCTCTTTCTTTTTACAATTCTGGACATTTTTATTTCACTTATTTTCTTTATTCTTACTATCACTTCTAATATTTATTAGCTTCACTATTCTTATTAGTTTTCCCCCTTATTTTTACCATCAGTTTTCATATCTGGTATTTATATTTCTTACAGGTCAAATACAATAATATTAACATTTTACGGCTCAATAGAATAATATTAGACTGATAATTATTTAATTTTTGTTAATTGAATTTAACCTGTTAGGTTAAATTTTGCAATTGTTATGTTGTTGTTTTTTTCTTTTTTCCAGTCAATATTCAATATGATTTCTTTTTCTTTTTTATTGAAAGCATTACTAAAAGTGATTTCCTCTTAATTTCAGATTTCAAAGAAGTATTCTTCAAAGCAGTTACTGCTAAGTTCAATATGGATATATGTGTGTGTGTGAAATTCAAATGGAAATAAACTAACTCCCATAAGCTATGGATAAATAACATTAATTGACAACAAATGATATAGATTAGAATGAAACCACTTATTCTTTAAGTTTTCCATCTTTATAAGCTTTTGTTTGCTGATATTTCTGGCATATAGAATTGAAATTATTTAAATAAATCATATAGTGATGTAATATAAAACATCTTTATATATCAGGAAATATATATATTTTTTCCTTTTCAATGTCCTTGAACTATTTTACAATTATGACTTACATTGCATACATAGTGACATCTATCTGTTTTATATAAAATTAACTACACTCTATTAAAAAAAAATACAATATTTTTAGGGCAGAAAAAAAAAACCTTGTATAAATATATATTATATAATTTTCCATTCATTTATCATTAGCCAATTATTAGTTAAATTTATTGATATTTTATATATATTCATACAATTATTTTTATTGTAATTAGTGTAATTGGTTTCATATATCTTCCTTCTATTAAGTTCTTTAATATACTTTAAAGGTTTTATATTTTACACAATCTATTTTATATCCTTATTTTAAATAATGAATATATAAGGCAGATTATCATCTCTTCTATTAATTATAAAACTATTAAAGTATATTAAAGAACTTAATAGAAAGATATATGAAACCAATTATATTAATTACAATAAAATTAATTGTATGAATATATATATATATATATTACATCATTTAATTTAATTAATAATTATCTAATGATAAATGAATGGAAAATTATATAATATACATTTATAGTTTATTTTTCTGCCTTAAAAATATTGTATTGTTTTAATGGATTATACTCAATTTTATATAAAAGACAGATACCACTGTATGCAATGTAGGTTGTAATTGTGATGTGAAGAAGATTCGGATGAAGAATTTATGTCAGTA
The DNA here is from genome assembly GCA_028023455.1 of Epiperipatus broadwayi. Classification (NCBI taxonomy): domain Eukaryota; kingdom Metazoa; phylum Onychophora; class Udeonychophora; order Euonychophora; family Peripatidae; genus Epiperipatus; species Epiperipatus broadwayi. The sequence goes on along the minus strand of JAQFVV010012491.1, from coordinate 435,488 downwards.
TACTTGTACAAAAGGTGGGCTGATTGTATTAGGAGAATTGTTGAATGTTATAGTGGTAAGAAATGGGATAGAAGAATAGATGCATTAATAAAGAATAGGGAGTTGAAGAGATGGAGAACTAATATGGAGAGTAAAATGTTTAAATATCATCATCATCATCAACCATTATCAATTCACTGCAGGATGAAGGTCTTTCCAAGTTCAATCCATCTTTTCCGATCTTTAGCTTCTCTTCTCCACATCATCCCTGCACACTTTCTTATTTCATCCATCCATCTCACATTTGGTCTCTTTCTGGGTCTTTTACAATCTCTTGGAATCCAATTTAAAATTTCAATTGTCCATCTATTATCATCTCTTCTAGCAATATGTCCAGCCCAACTCCACTGCAGTCTTTTAATTTTTTCAATGAGGTCAGTAACACCTGTTTGTTCTTTTACTCATACATTGCGTTTTCGATCTCTTCTTGTTACTCCCAACATGTATCTTTCCATACTTCTTTGAGTGGTCTGAAATCTCTGTATTGCTCTTCTATTAAGTGTCCAAGTCTCAGATCCATAAGTAAGAACTGGTAAAACACATTTATTAAAAACCTTTCTTTTCAAACACATAGGTATATTTCCTTTTAGTATCAAGTTATTTCTACCAAAAGCACTCCAACCAAGTTTAATTCTATGATTAATTTCATCTATTATGTTCTGTCTGTATTAATAATCTGACCAAAGTATTTGTAACTGTTAACTTCTTCTAACTCATAATAATTAATCTTTATTTTCATATTTTGAGAAAATCCATTAAACATTACTTTAGTCTTTTTAACATTTATCTTTAGTCCTACTTTCATCTGATAATTCCTGCAACATATCCTGCAGCTCTGAAGCATTATTTGCAAAAATAACTACATCATCTGCAAAATCTAAATGACTTAAATAATCTCCATTTACTTTCAGTCCTTTAGCTTCCCATTTTAATCCACAAAATACTTCTTGCAGCACTGCTGTAAAAGATTTTGGAGATATGGAGTCACCCTGTCTTACACCCTTCTCAATGTTGACTTTCCTACTATCATTATGTAATCTAATTGTTGCTGTTGCATTTTTATAAATATTCTTTAAAATATGACAATATATACCTTGATGATCCAATCTGCTTTAATCACTGAAGAAATGTTTATAGAATCAAATGCCTTTTCATAATCTACAAATCCTAAGTTTAATGGCAACTCATATTCATTTGTCCTTTCTATAACTTCTCTCAATACCTGAATATGATCTACTGTACTAAAACCACTTTTAAATCCAGCTTGTTCTCTTGGTTGGTGGAAGTCCAGTGTTCTCTGTAGACGAGTTGTAATTATCTTAGTAAAAATTTTGTATAAAACTGATAAAAGACTGATAGGTCTGTAGTTTCTAATATCTTCGTTATCACCTTTTTTAAATATTAATATTAATACTGCATTCTTCAAATCATCTGGTATATCTTTATCATTTAGACATTTGGAATATAACTTTGGTAAAAAAAATTCTATTTCTTCACCTGCTTCTTTTAATATATCAATTATAATTCCATCATTACCTGGAACCTTCCCTTTCTTCATAAATTTAATTGCATGTCTCACTTCCTCATTCAAAATTCTGGGCAATTCAGAAGGTATAATAGGTATAGGAGGTACTTATTCTTTATTACTATATAATTCTTGATAAAAGTCTTCTACACATTTCATGATGGCGTCTCTCTTTTTAGTAATAATGCCATCTTTTTTTTTCTTATTGCAGATATAAATTTCCTACCAATACCAAAATGTTGTTTTACACTCTTTAGACTTTTATTCTCTTCTACAGGTTTCCTTGCTAGTTCACAATTATACTTTCTTATATCATTTTCAACTCTTTTCCGCACCATTTTACAAAATTCAAGATATTCTATCTTTTTTAATGCATCATAGTTATATATCCTCATATTCCTTCTTTTCTTCATAAATTCTCTAGTCTCAGTAGAAATTTTATTGGTTAATTGCTGTTTTTTCCTACCAGCTATCTTTGTTGCAGTTTTTAAAAGTGTATCAGTTATTTTTCTATTAATTTCATTCAAATCTGAATCAGGTTCAAAATCTACTAATACTTGAAACCGATTTGTAAGTTCTAATTTAAATTCATTAGAATGTTTCTGAAGATTAGGAATATCAACTGTAAATATTGTTTTTCTTAATAATTTTTGTCTCTCTAGTTTTGCATTAACATGTATCTTACATCTTACTAATCGATGATCACTTCCTGTGTTAAATTTATTAAGAACATTACAATCTTGAAATATGTATTTTCTGTTAGTCAAAGTATAATCCAATTCTGCTGTACCTTCATTTGGATGCTTCCATGTCCATTTCCTTTTTACATTTTTCTCAAAAAAAGAATTCATAATATAAAGTTTTTCTTTTTCTGCAAACTCTACAAGTCTATGTCCTCTCTCATTTCTATTACCATAACCAAAATTACCTACAGCGTTTTTGTCTTTCATTTGTTTACCAATTCTAGCATTAAAATCTCCCATAACAATTTTAAAATACTGTTTACTCTGATCAAAAGCCTTTTGTACATCCATATAAAAATCTTCTACTACTTCATCACTATGAGAACTTGTTGGGGCATAAACCTGAATTATCTGCATTTGGTATCTGCTATTAAGTTTTAAAACTAATCTTGCCACTCTATCTGATACACCATCAATCTCCACAATGTTATTCTTCCATTTTTTATTTATAATGAATTTTACTCCACTTGTATTTCCAATATTTGTGCCTTTATAGTAGAGTACATGTCCACTTTTTAAATCAATTGTTTCTTCACCTTTTTTTCTAACTTCACAAAGTCCAATAATGTCCCATTTAATATAAGACAATTCTTCTTCTAATTCTTGCAATCTTCCTTCACTTGAAAGTGATCTGTAGTTGTAAGTACCTAAATAAAAAGTCGTCATCAAATGGCAGCCTGAGTCTGCAATCAGGGGATTCTTAGCACCCTCCGCCTTCGGCCAGCAACCGCTGCCTTGGTTGGTGACCTTACAGCCTCCTGGGAATAAGGGCCATGATTTATTTTTGTCTGTCATGATTGTATATATTGGAAAAATATTCTTAAACTTGGAGGTAAAAAGCCAATAAACTCACCACGCTGGCTAATGCGTGTTGGTGAGCAGCCCATCCATGTTCGTATACTATATGAATAATCACATAGTAATAACAGCTGCAACGACAAGAACTTATGGAGTGGAAATTAGGAATTTGCCCTGCTTGGTTCCTTTACGGCCTCCAAGAGGAATCAAAGGGTCTCCTTTCAGTTAATAGCAAACTCCTTTCTGCAGCCAACATTTAAATATATATAGATGTAAATTGGAATTGGTTTTAATTTGTAAATAAAAAATATTTGTGATTCTTTTAGCTACTGTGATAATTTCCAACAATGAATTATATAAATTTTTACATAAATAAAACAATGTCTTGTCAAAAAGGATTTTTTTAAATACAGACTTGTACAAATGAAGGTCATTATAATTGTCTCTGTTACCAAAAGAATCATAATTCAAAGTTATATAAATTGATATATGTTAGAATGCATACTGTATCCCATATAATGATATGAATACAAACACTTACCACAAGTCCTGCAATTCCAAATGCTAAACCAATCATAATGGATGATGCACGGCTAATTTCGTGTTTAATATATTGTTGACAACCCTGCAATAAAGACAATTTAAATTAAATGACACATTTTTACCCCCTGAACATTAAAAAACTTTATTTCTAGTCCTTCTATAATAAGCATTTATTTGTTTCTGAAGATAAGATTAAATTATTTAAATTTTAAATAATAAATAGCTGAGCAATGCTTTCAACCTAGAAAGTCATATTCATACCGTTTAAATTCAGCGGTTGACACTATTATTGAGAGAAAATGACTTAACAAAAAGTAATTATAAAACTACTTTATAATTTTTAAAAGTAAGTTTTTGTTGCTGCTTCCAATAAATTATTTATTTTTAATTTATCTAATGTGCTTAAAATATTATTATTTAATGATTTGTCTTAATCTTTATATACTATATTATAAATATATTTACACTTAAAATCTTGAAAGATGTTTAAGAAAAATCTATACTATAAATAGATAAAAACAGACAGGTGATTTTATTGGTCTCTATTAAACATGAACATTATTAATACAATTTGTATCCCCCCCCCCCCTTCTTTCATTTTTACAAGATCTCTTGGTATGGTTGTTGTCAATTATAACTCCCGAATGTATTACATTAGTTATATCACATATTCATATAACTAATATATTTGTTAATTAAAGCTCTGAAGACAGTCGAAACTGCAAGGAACATAATAATAGTAAAAGGCATTGTAAAATAAAAAAAAGTTTGCACAAAGAGTATAATATTTTGCTACTCTCTTAAAACAATGTAAAAAGATAATATTAACATTATTTCTATGAGAATACATCATAAATTCAGTTATCATGCTATTTTTAATGGGACCAGTTAATTATGAGGTACTGTAAATAACAATCTGATAATAAATTTAAAATATATAAATTTATTCCATTTCCATATGTGCTTTAGATATTAACAAATGTTTATTTGATTTTTAATTGGATTGTGTGAAAATGGGAAAGAAAAGGGAGGGAGACATGAGAAAAAGAGAGTGATGGGAGGAGAAATAGATAGATGTGCTAAACATGATAATAATAATTTGTTTTAGTAATATTCAATTATTTAGTATCAAACTTATGAGCACGTGACAGAACGTTTGTTCATATGTTCTTTTACTTACAGTATATGCAACAAATAAAGAATTATAAACAAGTTGTTTAAAATGACAACTTTTCATTAAAACTGTAATTATCACACTTAAAAGAAAAAATACTGTGTAAATACCCGGTGATTAAATTAAGATATTAGTCTTTCATTAAAAAGCAACAATTAACTTTACACTTGGAATGAAGATAAATAAAATTTAAAAAAAAAAAGCAAGGAAAAATGAAGAAAAAAATTTTGACTGCTCTCGACCCAGTTATTCTTGGCTGTAGGATCATCACAATATTTTCATTCTATTTGACACAAAAATATTATAGATATGAAGCAGATTTAAATGTGGGAAAGAAAGAATATTTATAGATAAACAACAGAGAAGAGCCACAATTAATGGCTTTTAACTGACCCAAGAAGAATCATGAATGAAGAAATCATACAATAAGCCTATAGTATAAAATGCAGTTACATTTAAACAAGTGCTCTGTAGAATGCAAGATCAATTATGAAAAAAAAATATTTCTCTGGAAGAAGAAAGTTGCACTTATTGTATATTAATCGCACTTCTTCCTAGACTAATAATGGGGGCAATGAAAGATCATCTAATTTTCTTAGTTTGCAAGGGTAAGTTTTTCAGCAATGATAATATGAAATTTGACAAGATATGAAATTATGAATAAATTCAGTTTTTATTTATTTCAACTATGCTTTAAGTAAACTTATTAAAATTTTATTTTCCCTGCTTGTTAAACTATAATTTAGTTATCTACTACAAATACTTTTGTAATTTATTTGAAGTTTTCAATTTACGTTACTGTTAACAATCTTAAATAATCATTCTATTGATCTGTAAAACAACTAATGTTTTTCTATTTTCATAAAAATTAGCTCAACATTATTTCTATATTCATATTTCTTAGTAGCAACCTATTCTAATATTATCAATGTTTTTCTTATTATAGAAAGTCACTTTATCTATATCTTTCACTTTGGGCCAATATCTAATCAAGACTCCCTGCTCTTTCTTTTCCAAAATTTTTAATAATGCTGCTTTTAAATGTATTTGAGACTTAAAATTCTGCTAAGCAGAATAAACTTCATGGCTCAGATTCCTTTTTTTATTGCTTCAAATACATGGAACCTACTATGAATGTACTGTGCAAGTTGTACTAGTACAAAAAGAGTTATTTATAATAGCTTAATCACGTCAAACTCAAAAGTAAATGTTGGTTTAATTTACAATGCTTTAAGACATTATATCTGAATTTGGTTAAAAATGAAAAGAAATCCTAATTCATTTCTTCATGAAGGCATATTAGTTTTTTTTTATAAGCTCTTTCATCTGAATTTTGCAAATGGATATCTACTTTTAGGATGGTAGTACTTTTTAATTTTATAATAATGCTGATAATGTCTTCGTGTTCTTTTCTATTTCCATTTCTTTTTCTTCTTCATATATATAATCATTATACTACATCTAATCCAATTCACAGTTTCATTGATAATATTATTCTACATTGTAACCTATCTTAAGCAAATCTCATTTTTGATCTAAATATTAATTTTCAAAAAATTATATGGAACAGTTTTACTTTAATGAAGTACAGTTCTTCTAAAATTCAAAACTGTTTTATTTCCACTTAGGTAATTTATTTTTGTCTCACAGATTTTTCAAAGATTCTTCTATTTATCAAGACAACATATACAATTATATTTGGTTATATTCTTTTTTGTAAAATAATACTTGCCCTATTATTAAAGCTACATATAGTCAAATTTCTTCCTCACATATAACTCTTCAATTAATCCAATATTGAAGTATTTGGGTAGAATATCTTGGCTAGTTTACATACAATTAAATTTAAGTCATTTGATTAATCTAATTATTCATCATACCCCTTTCAATCATTCTTGGCATAGAATTGAATGAGTAGCAAAGACTTCTTAAAAAAATATTTTAAAAGGAACTTGAGTGTGATTTCGTAAAGGAATGAGACCTCTTTATACAATAAATATCATCTCAAAGACTCTTTTAAAAAGATGTAACATGGATTCTTTATCATAAATACTTAGAAGAATATAATTAATAATACTGATTGAATGTCCCACACATTTAACAGATATTTGTTATATTTTTTAAAGAAATACTTTTTTGTTTTTAATTTCTTTTGGCTACTTTCATTTTCTGATTACTTTAATAATCTCCATACTTCCTCTTTATTTTTTATTCTTCATATAAATAAATATACAATAAAAGATATATTTTCTTTTAAGGATTCAATATGTTCTGCTAGGATAGATTCTGATTTCATTTCACTGTTCTTTACTTACTAATAAAAAAAGGTAATATATTAAAACATTTCCATAAGCACTTAATACAATGCAATTTCTTTATTAAATTCCTACATTAATCTGATGGTTTCAGCTGTTTAACAATCTTCCTCAGAACTTAAAATGTAAAACATTATTACTTCTCTGTACAATAGGATTTTTATTGGATGCAAACACTTTGTAATTTCCCAACTTTATTTACACATTTACATGTCTTCAGTTCCTTATTATTTCTAAATCTATTTCTCTCTATTACATTTTTAATTACTTCTAATTAATATTCTTATCTACTTAGAACCTTCCATTTTTTGATAGAAATTGGTATTATATCAGATATACATGATTCATTATAATTTGGATTTAATCCATTTTGTTTTGTAAAAAGTATAAAAGGAATCAATTTTTATTCAATACAAGTGAATGCATTTCTTACTCAAAATTAGAAACTTTACAACTACTTATATGAAAATCATTTTTAACAATTTGTAAAACTTCTGCTGAATCTCCATTAGAGAAAGACCGATTATCCAGCCAATATTATACTTGGAAATAGAATAGACTATACTGATTCTCTATAATTATTTATTTTTTGTTACTTGATACTTCATCTTAATTATATAATTCATAAATATTCTATCAATAACATATAATTTTATTTATACAACTCATCAATAATATTTATAGTAACATCTATGAATTCATGTATTTTCTGGATACTGTCAATAAAATTGGCTTTAAAAATATTAGTCAAAGTGATAAAGTATTTTAAATAGACACATTTTCTGCAGAAAAAAATTAAAAGGCATTACAAGATGGAGCAAGAAAGAATGTGATAAACATGAACATATTTTTGCTTCATCAATTAGTTTTGATAGCTGTCACAGAATCCATCTTAAATCCATCTTAAACTTTTGATACTTTGTTTTTCTTTTTTTTTTCTCCTTCTTCTGAAGTTAGAAAAGTCTATACTCATTCATGATTGGCTACTAAGATACATGAACTTGAATATGGACAATGTATTGCAATAATATTTTGATTTTTATGTTATTTTTACTTAAATCATTTTTTACTTGATTGACTTAAATATTGCTTTCGTTGTTCAGCCAAGAACTTTTTATCATTTTTAAAATAAAAATAACCTTAAAAAAGGTCCATTGAAAAGAGGTCAATGAAAATGGTCAATACATTTAGATTAAAACATTGAAAGAAATTAATAAAACTAAAAACTAATAATTACACATTTAATGATAGATTGTTAATAATTATTTAAATATAATGTTAATATTTTTTTTATAAAAAGAATTTAAAAATTAAGATAAATAACATATTTATATACACATGCATATGGAATATACCATTCTTTAATTAAATAACAAACTATTTCATCTAAATTTCATTTTTTATTACCTGTGCAAAAAACATATTAGGTGTTCTTTTTTGACATTCATCAACCTTCACAGGTATAATTTTCAGGTAGTTAGATTCTTTTGTATGGTAACAGCAAGAATCTGGAATTTTTTGATCAGCTCTCTTTTTCCAATTTTTTACACGATTGTAATCTTCGTGTGTATTGTAACCACAACATTTTTCCTATAAAATATATATGAAACTTTATGAACATAAATGAATAAACAAATTCAAATTAGAGTCAAAACTTATTTCAGTGTAATAAACTAATGCCTTCAGCATGAAATTTTAATTAATAAGTTAGTTATTTAGACTGTGACATTCATATGAATAATATTTTAATATGTAAACTGGTATTATATATAATGCTTGACTAGATAACTATAATTGAATTATTAATTATTTAAATGGTAATAGTTCTATAAATGACAGATTGCTAGGGATTAGAATAAAAGCATCTTCAAGGAACTTTTTTAGACTTCATTGATTTAGAAAGACATCTCACTTCTCCATTTAGAATTCATGGCATTTTATATGATGCTATTGTATAAACAACTTGATTTTTTTGTTGTTGTTTTTAATTACTATATAATTCATAAAATTCTCAAAATATTTCATGATGTCATTAGTTTTAATAAACTTAACTTTTTTTTTTCTTTTTACTGATGAAATAACTTTCATCCCAATAGCAAGATGATATTTTATATTTTTGAGATTTTTTAATCTCTTCTATATTTCGCTGGATAATATATAAGATGTATTTCATTATGTTATTATTAATTCATTTCTAGATCAATTTACAGAATTCTGTACATGCAACTTTTCTAAATGGGTGATTGTTTTTGCATATTGTAAAAAAAAAAAATTATGATCAAAATGTTACTTCCTTTTTTTCTTCTATCTGTCATAACTCTTTTCAATAAATACTTATTACATTCCATTTAATCTTGTTCTAATCTGAGCAATGTTAATTTTTTTAAATTTTAAATTAAATTAACTTCTTGATATGATTCCTAGAAGTTCTTTTTGAGGTAAAAGATATCAACTAAAAAATTGCAACTGTAGTTTTCCCAAATATGTGACATAGTTTTCATATAACTGAAGTAAATTTGTTGACTGATATTAATTTATTCTTTGCAATTTTCTCCTTTTTTTTCTTCCTTTTAAAGAAAAAACTTTTTTTGTTTAATTAAACAAAATTAAATAGTTATGAGTGAAGTTTCAACAGAACATGATTCAGTATCAATTTTAATTCTGTTGTTATTGCAGAATCTTGTTGTGTGGAGAATAAATTAATTATAAATTTCTATTACCAATAGCTTATCAACATATTATACATAAGAGCTACAAGTTATTAACATAAATAGAATATAATTTTACACTAGCATTTGGTTAGCACAATATAACCAAGTTGTGCTGTGATTGACTATTGTATTATAGGCAATTAACTGTGACATTTGTATAATGTTAACTATAAAGGAAGCCATCATAATGTAACCATATCATCAATATTGTTTACTAATTGTTACCACTGTGTAAACAAATTACAATAGCTTTGATTGCAATGCTTATAATCATATTACAACAATGTTCCATTGGGTAATGAATAGGCATGATAGTAATGATTAATGAGATATTTTTGGCCGATTTGTACAAAACAATTGTAACATGGGAATTGAAACAGTGATGTTTAGATTTATCAAAACTAAATTTAAATTAAACACTAACTAACTAGGCTAGTTACTTAGAAGTTCACTTAAAATCAGTACCCACAAATCTAAAGATCATTAGCTCAATTCTCATGGTAGTATAGTCATTGATTAAGCCAGAAATACTTGAAAAGAGAAGAATACCATTCCAAAGTTGTGTTGTATATTAACCTGTGTATTATTATTGAGAGTTGAATCTATTTGAAAAATTTAAATGAAGTTGAAATTTTTCTAAAAACATGCTATTATCACAAATTTTCGAACACACACATACATATATATTATAACAAACCACTTATAATCAGGCCCCACTTAGCCAACCAAAACAGACTAGAAATGTATTTTTAATTGACAATAATCCCCATTTTTTGTTAGCTCTGTTACCACCCATAATGCTAGCCCTTATAATTAATTAACATTATTATAACTAGGTTTAGAAATCATACACCCCTTACATTTATTTCTCAGATTATAATATATTTATCTGTATTTTACAATGCTGCTCAGAATAAAAATAAAAAAACATATATCTTAGAGAAAATTTTAATAAAACTAATAATTTAATAGAATGGAAAAAAAACTTAAACACCAAAGCATTTTTTTCCAATTAGACACTGGATAAATTTTTGTGACATACTGCCTTCTTTTAATTTCTTTAATAATTTTGAATTCTAGTTATTTATTCACTGTTTAACATATAGGTACAAATAAATCAAACAAAAAGCAAAAATTAAAATATTACTCTCATGCCGGTGCATGAGTTAAAATATTCATCAGAAAGTACTTAACTGGAGAATAGAAAAAAAAATATTTTTTTATATTGAGCTCAATCAGCCAAAATCATTTAAAATGTATGTACTCTGATATCTCTCTTTGGTCTGGTTATGATGTGTGAATATGTCATTCATGTCCTTTTTCAAATAAGTAATATACTGGTATTCAATTATGTTGTCACAAATCAGCTCCTATAATTCTGTTAAATGTTATTATAAAGAACTTTCATTTCCTGGATTCTGATATTGGTTTATATCCATCAAACTTGAATTTTTGTGTACATATATAGATAATAAGAAAATTGTCTATAGATCTGGTCATCATGGATGACATAGAATGTGAGAGTCATAATATTCATCTTTCATTTTCTTCCCCAATCTCCTTTAGCAGGTTATTTTACAATTTTCTCTTGTAGGCAGACATCCAAGTGTTTTATTTTTACTTAGCAGGCTCATCGTTTCTGGACAGGGTTGCAGCAACCAGCATCTAAGAATTGATTTATGCTTTCACTGTAAAAATTACTTTAATAAAATTAATATTTTTTTTTATTTCTGGTATTTGAAATTTATCTTTTTCTTTATTAGGGGTTGTTACTAGTGATTGAAAAGTATCTTGCTGTGGAAAATGATTTTCTTTATTCTTTTTATGGCCTAATGCACAGTTTGGTTCAGCAATAGAAGAAAAGAGATCAAATAAAATAAATTGACTCTATATCCAATCCATTCATGACATGATCAAATCCAGACAGATAACATAACATAAGAAAAAAATTACTGAATGGGGAGTTTTGCCTCTTTCAAATTTCTTAATATTATCTTTTGTTCAAATATATATATATGTATATATATAATCAAGTTAATCTTCTTACATATCAGAAATTAGTTATTCTCAAACTAACAAAAGAGATATTTAAGACAAAATTAAAAATATTTTAACTTAAAAAAATGTTATAAGTTTTACTTTTTTCATTTTTCTTTTTTTCATTGTGAGATTTAATAAGCCTTGAATAACTTATTTATTTTTATTATAATAATAATATAACCACACAAGACTTCATTTATATGGTTAATTATATAACTCACACATTTATAAACATAATTTAAAATTCTCTTTCTTTTAGCAAGAAAAATGCTCATTTATTTTAGTAAAGTAAAATTAACAGAGTTTAAACCTATGTACCATAAGAAGATATATACATATAATATCATAATTAACTTACTGTAAACTGAAAGTAGTCCCATGCTTTAGTAATACTATCATCTCGACCATAATTTTCAGTGAGAGACTGTTCTAAATAAGTGTTCAGACTTTCTGTTACCTATTAAAAAGAATAATCCATAAAAGTTTGGACATTAATAAATAAGGTGAATATTATAAGCTAAAATTAGATAAACAGAAAAAAAACTAAAAATCACTTTAAAATATGAAAAGTACAATGTTTCTCAAATATGAGAACATCTTTAACTAAAAAAAAATATAAATGCAGTTAAACAAGACAGTTTTATGAGAATATCAATTCCATGTAAACTATGCAATTTAACTGTATCACTATGGTATTAACATCTCTATTAATAAATTCTAGAATTTTAAAAATCTTTGCTTAGCAAATACTTAATAAACTAATTGAATATTCACAATCTATTATCAAGGCAATCTCTATAAATAAAAGAGCCTTGACAACTGACTATGGATATTGTACTTTGGCTATTGTGTTATAAATTATATTTGGAAACCAGTTAGATAATGGCAAATTCTGATTTAATATATATATTGTAATTTTCTGCTTAGCCATATGGATATGGAGATGGAAAGGGAGTGACAGGGAGAAATCTGCATATGTGTAATAATTTGTTTACCAGGGCACCAAATTGTAACTACATCCATCAGTGGTTATGCCAAATCGAGATCATCATCACTCGACAAATTGTAAGTCCATGAAAGAAGCAAGTTATCAAAATATTTAAAAAAAAAAAGATTATAATGATTTAAGTTATAAGTAGTATGTTTATTTCTCATTTCGAATTCAGCAATTATTAAATAAATTAATTAAAGGACGAATTATTAACCTTAAATTTGGAATGATTATCAGTTTGATAATAAGCTGAGAGCTAAGCTCATCAATTTCTGAAATATGTTTTACTTATAATTCCATAAAGCAAATAACTAGTTTAAACTAATACATAATGACCTGGCAAAAACAGTAAACAACATTTAATTCAATCCATAGTGATAATAATAATATCCTCGTAAGAGAAAATAAAACAAGAAACAACATCTTGGTGACAGCATAAACCTAAGCATGTCTTCTACCTGAGGCTGTAAGATATGTGAGGACCTTGTCGCTGCACATATAGAAAAGGATATGCTAAATCACCACATACTACAACCATATAAAATATTTATCTCTTAACGAAGCAAACTAATAATAGAGCTGGGAATATATCCTCAATCTCCGAACACCTTCAAAGTTAAATACATTTAATCCATCTCAGCCTTCGAGGTAGGACGAACTAAGCTCACCTCAAACAAACAAAGGTCATTCACACTCTCACTTAACCTAAGGACATCATATTATTGATGTATGAATCGATAATTTTAAAACTAGTCTAATATGACTTGAGAATAAATTTTCATTAAAACATTAATACTATAGACTAAGAAATAGGTATCATTAGGTATCATTTATTTTAAACACATCTTATCTTAACTAACTCATCTTTAGGGCATAGCAATTAAATCCTTAAAAATACACATGAATAAAATAAACATGAATATTTTAATTTTAAAACTATTAGCATAGTAATATTTTGTAAACCTCTTCCATACTTCATGCGCTCATAAGCATTTGATAAAATATAAGGGATAAAGTGATTAAATACAGAACAATATTTGGTTTTCTGTTCTAACTGAAACATAATACCGGGTTGAAATTTTAACACTTAATTAAAAACATATAATAAAAGAAATTCAACCCAAAGCATAATAAATATAATAATAATAAAGGAAAAATTTTACTTAAAGTCCTTTTTAGCACTGCACTATTTGCGACTGTTCTCCATTTGACAGCTTAAGTTTGTCCATATTTTAATACACACATAACCTAATTAAACTAAATACACGGCCATGGCATAGCGATTTCAAAGTTATCCAAATTACACTTTTATTTGTAACAAAACCGAATTTTGAGATGTGCATCTTTGAAAGTAGCTATACTAATTGTCAGGATCCTTGCTTGTTTATTAATCCATTATGGAAATTTATACATTTGCAATATCACTTATTGTATAGTTAATTATTAGAAGAGTTTAGTTTCTCATGCTCTATGAATTAAGTCATTCCCTGGGTTCTTTTCCTTGGTTAAATATTTACCATTCAAATCAGATATCCAGCTTAGAATCAATGCTCATTACTGTACATTTATAAAATCATTCATCAATCGTTTATTCAATACTTCCTTCCTTTCTCCTTTTGATCTCAGTTATTCTGACATATATTTAAAACTTTTCTAATAAAAAAAAACAAGAGAAAGTAAAAGTTTTCTCTGATGGTAGCAATTAATAAAGTATATATATACGGCTCAGATTTTTATTATGTCTTTCCAATAAATATAACACAGAAGCACAATTACAGCAAATGTTCTCCTTTCACTCTCTTCTTGTGCCTTATTAAAGACATCCATCTAAGTATCATACGTGAAACATTTTCGACAGAATAAATATCAATAAAGTTTTTATCTGAAATATCTTGCACAGGGAAAATTTGGAGTATCTGGGCTAGATGCATGGTATTAGCAATGACTTCCTGACTTGTTGTGCTGGCAATTTCGGTTCTAATATTAGCTTTTGGAGGAGATCCAGCATGCCTAACCTAGTTGTTTAGGGAAACATTTTATAATTACACTATACTTTTAAATAATTCATAGGTCAGAAGATGGCAACCATTAAAGCGTATAGCTTTACCCCCCTCAAAAAATGAAGCAAAATTTTAATTATGTGTAAACACGACACAAATACTTTAGAGAAGAACTCCCACACCCAGTGAATCATCCCTTTTATAAACTTTGATTGTCTGTCATCCTCCAACTTACCTATTTAATCTTTGACCCTTAGTATTAAGTGCTAATCGGCTCATCAAACATAATTTTGACAATAATTATTCACAACGCAGCCTACCCACATGGTGTGCTTGAAATTTTTCTTGCTCTAATAGCCAACAACAAAAAAAAAAATGACAGAATAAATTGAGAGAAAAATTTCTACAATCCAAAAAAAAAAAAAAAATAGACTAAAATTTTTATTTAAAATTCTTGACTGACTATAATTATTGACTGACTTAAAACTGATATGAAACAATTGTTCTCTCAATCCCCTTTCCAATGATATATTACAAGATATAAAATTTGGGAATTGTTCCTATAATTAAAATTTTATATTTCGCACATGCACACATGCACATTTGTTAATAATCTTCTCGCTCTACTTGTAGCAAATTTCAAATATCCTTAAACCTATTTCATAGTTTCTTCAAAATTTTATAGCTATCCCTCCCTAAATTAAATATTAAAAAATTTCCTGTCCTTTTCATATATTAAACTTTCACTTTTCAAATAATATTATTTGTCCAATTAAACCCTTAATCCTTTATAAATAAACATATTCATAATTTTGCTATTCCCTTTTTCAATAAACTACAGACATAATTTTGTTTATATGTCACACAACCGCTATACGAAATTTTAATTTCTTAAAAAAAAAAATCTATTCCGAGTTTCATCTGATCTGTAATTCTTCTATGAAGACAAAAGAAATTTTCTCTTCAAACTGTTCAAAAACTAGCATTGCCCTCAACTCATCGATCTTTAGTTTCTTTGATCCAAACTAGAGGTCACAATATATATCCATGATAACATCTAATTTATCATATACAACACTCTAGAGAAGATTAATTATTATTTGTAGGATGTCAAGGAAGATGATAATCTTCTTCATTCTCACATCTATAAAATCAGTTTTATGGGTTTAAATCCTTTAAGACATTTGGGTTTGAAGTAAAAGTGGACTCTTTTTACTTCACTAAAAACCCAGAATAAACCTCAAAATTATCAAGTAGTAATTGATGATTTCCTGGCAATATCAAAAAAGGTAAAATTTATCTGTTTACATAAATATAATATCGGTTTAAATCCTTTAAGACATTTGGGTTTGAAGTAAAAGTGGACTCTTTTTACTTCACTAAAACCCCAGAATAAACCTCAAAATTATCAAGTAGTAATTGATGATTTCCTGGCAATATCAAAAAAGGTAAAATTTATCTGTTTACATAAATATAATATCTTTTATTTCTATTCTCTATTAAAGTAAAAATCCATAATAATTAATTCAACACACACACGCATATATACAATAACTTAATAACAATCTAGAATAACTAGAAATAAAATTAACAATTTTATCCCCCCAAAAATTTCAAAGCTAACTTACCTTTTCTCGATATACAATAGCAAGGATTCCGGCTGTAACTAAGCCTACGAAGATCAGCAGCAGAATCAAAAAGTACTATACGAAATAAGAAAAAAAAAGAATTGAAAGCTACGAAAAGACACAAATGTCTAGGAATACATAAATGTAAATATAAAAAATGTTTAGTGAACATCAGAGATAATTAATTATATTGACAGGATGTACTAATTTACTGTATAAAAATATATTTAAGAATCATTGTTTCTTTTTTAGACAATTAATATACAATTGGAAGCTCTTTCACCATGCCTAATGTCATTTTCAAAACTTTATTTGATGTATATACATATAAAAACATTACTTTCAAGAGCAGATAGGAAATCTCTTTGAATTTATTACAGTATTTTCAATTTGCCCTTTTTCAATTCAATTCAGCAATCATCCATCTTACATGTTGTTTCTTTATAAGTCTTAATATTTTTTGAGATCCAGTTAAGAATTTCAAGTCTCCATCTACTGACATCTTTTTGAGTAAGAAGTCAAACTAGTTCATTTTAGTTTATTTCTTACAATGAAGTTATTGATAATTGTTTGACCTCTCATTAATATAACTTCTTACATCAATTTTTGATACACAATATTGTTATGTATTGGGTTACGAGACATCACAAAGGCTAGCTGTGGGATGAACATTTTTCAGTCATGGACTTTGAGTAATGGCGTCTACATGTTTGTTGGACTTACTAAATTAAACCAGTGTAATGAAGGTACGTACAGCCTCATAGTAAAATATAATTAAGTATTGTACAAATAAAATGTTAAAGTGTAAAACAACTTAGTAGTATTTGTATTTAAATAAATGTAGACATACAAAATTGGCGATGAGGATGAGATATTTAAATGAACGTGCAAGCAAGATCAACGCCGTATAAAAATATATATATATATTTAAGACATAAGGCAACTAGCATACATAAACATGCAATTATTATTGTTATGTCATAAACTGTCACACAACGGGTATTTCCCTCGCATTTCTTTCTCACTTAAAAAAGAACCATTCAGATAAATTTGGGAATTGTCAACTTATTATACCATGTAATGGCTACTATTGGCTCTCTAGTATCTTTTGACATTGACTCACCACACCTGTGGGATACATATGCGTCACAAGTGGATTTTTTTTGCGAAGCTAATAACAATTTCTGACGACAGAAGGCGTGCAACTCTCCTTGAAGCATGTGGTCTAGAAACATTAAGTATCCTGCACTCTCTTATATCTCCGGCATTGCCTCAGGAAAAGTCATACCAAGACATCATTAAAATTCTAAAACAATATTTTAACCCACAGCCATCCATCATATACCAGCGCTTTCAATTTCATCACGTTGGCAATGAGAGGGAGAAAGTGTAAGCACATTCTTGGCAGACCTCCGACATCTGACAGAGGGTTGTGAATTTGGACCTTCACTTACAGAGCATCTTTGGGACCAATTTGTCTGTAGACTTCACGATGAGGCAGCACAATGCAAACTACTAACAGAAGAAAGCTTAATTTTGGAAATGGCTGTTCAGTGTAGCTTGGCTGGTGCGTGAAATCCGTGCCAATAGAACAGACCAACAGTTCACCGTAATAACCCACTGGGGTCACTACTACCCCCTCAAACACCAACGTACAAAAGAAACAATGAAACCCCTTGGTCAGGAACCACTCCTTGTGATGGATACAACACAACTGAGCAGAATGTCTTTTTAAAAGAACCAAATGCCATTTCTGTCAGAGAATGGGACACCTACAATGTGTTTGCCAAGCAAAGCAATGAAATACTTTGTGGACACCTAACCAGTGCATGACAGTGACTGAATTGGAAGACGAGAGCCAGAATGGTTCGACATGTAAAGCTATCGCACATATATACATATACGCCAAAGAATGCAAAATGGAGGTCAACTCAGGGTCACAATACTCTATAATGTTATATGATACATTCATGGATATATGTAAAGAACTGATACCTAAATTACAACCAGTCGATATCACACTAAGAGACTTTCAACATCATACAATAGCATTTAAAGGATAATGTGTAGTTCCTATACAATATGGAAAGGACACATGCCAATTACGATTGTTGGTAGCAAAGAGACCATGCACAAATCTATTGGGAGATGAATGGTTCAGACCTCTGGGTATTACGCTATC
The DNA here is from genome assembly GCA_028023455.1 of Epiperipatus broadwayi. NCBI lineage: Eukaryota > Metazoa > Onychophora > Udeonychophora > Euonychophora > Peripatidae > Epiperipatus > Epiperipatus broadwayi. The sequence continues at coordinate 416,799 of JAQFVV010012491.1, read as the reverse complement.
AGGAGTTCATAGTATCACTGAACCATACGTCCAAGATGTCATTAGCAAATATCCACAAGTATTCAACTCATCAATAGAAACTTATAAGGGATTGGCCATTTCATGGCCAGTATCCAAATTATCCTCCAATTAGACTGAGAGCCCAGCCATTACCACTTGCCATGAGAAATAAGATGGATCTTGCATTAGAGATACTACCCCAGGAAAGAATCATTGAGCCAGAGAACAACCCAATATGGACAACACCGATAGTACCAAATCCTCAAACCTACAGGAGAAGTGAGATTATGTGGTGACTACAAGCTGACTGTCAACAAGGTACTCCAGAATCACCATACCCAATACCTGCAGTCCACCACCTTTTGGCATCTCTTCCACCTAGCTCTATTTTCGCAAAAATAGACTTGGCCAAGGCTTACCTTCAACTTCCAGTCGATGAGGCTTCAGCCAACATACAAGCCATCATCACCCATCGGGGAGCTTTTCGTGTGAAACGCTTACAATATGGAATCTGTGTGGCACCCGGGATATTTCAATGTGTCATAGACAACTTGCTGGGAGATATCCCTGGAGTTTATCCACACTTTGACGATATCTTAATCTGTGCCACATCGAAGTGACTTATGTGCAAAATTACACACGGTGTTGGAAAGGCTGACATACAGTGGATTGAGGGCAAACAAGGAAAAATGGGTGTTCAGAGTAAACACTGTGGATTTCCTGGGATATAAAATCGATAATAAAAGCCTCCACCCATCACCAAGAAAAGTGGATGCAATTAGAAATGCCCAATCCCCAAGGAACAAAAGAGAAGCATTTCTAAGACTCTTAAACTTCTATAATAATTTCCTTCTGGGCCGAGCAACCATAGCTGAACCTCTACATCGCTTATTACAAACAAACATCACATGGACCTGGACAATGAGACACAAAAAGACATTTGAAAAACTTAAAAGATGCATTGACCTCTGATAGTGTATTGGTGGCATTTGATCCTAACCAGGAGGTCCAGCTTACATGTAATGCTCCACCATACAGAGTGGGGGCAAAACTAAGTACACAATTGCCCAATGGATCAACTGCCCTGGTTGCTTTCACCTCATGCACCTTATCTATACCTGAAAGGAACTATGCACAAATTGACAGGGAAGCTTTGGCGATAATATTCGGAGTTAAACATTTCCATCACTAACTATTTGGAATCAAATTTAAAATAAATACAGACCATCAGCCACTTCTAGGCAAATTTATCTCAGATAAACCAACACCCATAATATTATCACCCAGAATGCAAAGATGGGCACACACATTAAAGGCCTATTCTCTTAAGCTGGAGTATAGACCAGGAAGGAAGATTGCAAATGCAGATGCATTGAGCAGATGCCCACTTCCATCAACCAAAGATGAAGGTCCTAAATTTGGTGGTGTCCTGTTTTTGGAAGAATTGGAGTTCCCCCCTGTGATGGCAGAACAGGTGGCACAAGCGACACACAGAGACTTTTTGTTAGCAACTGTAAAAACTATATTCTCACTCCCTGGCCAAACAAAGCCACAAACATGAAACTGCATCCTTTTTAAATAGACAAAATGAACTCTCCACACACAAGAACTGTCTGCTGTGGGGGTCCCATGTCATCATATCTTCATCACTACAGAAATTCATCCTAAACGAGCTTCATATAGGTCACTCGGGCATCGCAAGAACTAAGGCATTGGCAAGGTCATATGTATGGTTGCCATCAATGGATCGAGACATAGAACACCTTGTGGGAAAATGCATGCATTGCCAAGTCGTAAGGCATGCATGTGCTCCGACACACCCCTGGGAGGCACCATCGACACCATGGTCTTGATTGCACTTGGATTTTGCAGGCCCCATCAATGGACAGATGCTCCTCATTGTTGTGGATGCATACTCAAAGTGGGTAGAGGTGCAGAGAATGCAAACAATGACTTCAAGTGCAACAGTTGCAGCACTGCAAAAACTATTTTCCACCCATGGAATACCAGAATATGTGGTATCCGATAATGGACCACAATTCGCATCATCAGAATTCTCAACATTCCTTGTCAGTAATGGAGTCCGATACACACGGGTTGCACCCTACCATCCAGCAAATAATGGTCTTGCAGAGAAGGCTGTACAGTCAGTAAAAGAGAGCCTGAGACATGACACATGTGGAAATTGGAGCCAGTGTCTAGCTCGATACCTGTTAACTCAACACATCACACCATCTGCAGCCACAGGATTAAGCCCAACTGAGATGCTTTTCAACAGACGTCTTCGTACATGCTTGGATTTTATACATCTGGATAGAGCCCCAAGAGCCACACCAAATACACAGCAGAGAATACGTGAATTTCAACCAGACGATGCAGTTTTCACGAGCCACTGGGAGGGGCTCCCCTTGGATTACTGCCACAGTAGAACAGCGAATGCCTTGTCATATGAAGTTCAGACAGACTCGGGGGTGCAACACAAGCACATAGATCAATTGCGAGCAAGAGTGACTGTCACTGACCAATCCAGCTCAACTCCAGCAGAGGAACTGATTGATGCTCCAAAAACACCACCTTTAGCGGCAGCAGAAACCACAGACAACACCAACCCAATACCTCTCTGCCAACCATCTCCAAAACTATACGAGGGGCACCTTTCACTTCAATGTCAATGTATGGCATATTTAGAGGATTACGAAGTCTCATTCTAAGGGGGAAGGGGTGTTATGTATTGGGTTACGAGACATCACAAAGGCTAGCTGCAGGATGAACATTTTTCAGTCACGGACTTTGAGTAATGGTGTTAACACGTTTGTTGGACTTACTAAATTAAACCGCTGTAACGAAGGTATGTGCAGCCTTATAGTAAAATATAATTAAGTATTGTATAAATAAAATGTTAAAGTGTAAAACAACTTAGTAGTATTTGTATTTAAATAAATGTAGACATAACAAATATATATATTGCTCTTCTACTATGTGCTCAAGTCTCAGGTACAAAAGTAAGCTTTCTTATAATACTTTTATAAAAGCTTTTTTTTTCAGGCACAAGGACATAATTCTTTTAATATTATGTCTTCTAAAATCAATCTGTCTAATCTTTATTCTATAATTAATTTCCCTTAATATACTTACTTTATATTAAAAATAAGAATTCCAGTCCATTTATTTATCTTTATTATTTTGAAAAACCCAGCAAACATTATTTTATTCTTTGTCAGTATTTAAATTTAATGCTACTTTTTAATATATATTTTGATTTTATCTGATAGCTTTTTTATAATATTGCTTAAGAATTATTTGTAAAAATAAACGCATTATTTCCAAAATCTAGATGACTTAAATAATATTCATTAACTTTTATTACAGATAAATTAAATTCTCTCAACATATTATTTTAAACATATGAATACTCAAAAAAAATTGGTGAAGTGAAATCAAATACTGCATTAATATCAACAATTTAAAATGAGAAGACTTTATCTATGCCATTTCTAATTCTGATGGCTTTACTCATTTAACTTCATGGAATGGCTAACCTTAACCATAGCCTGAAACTAACCTGAATCCTATGCAAGAATAATAAAAGATAACATTTTCAGGAGTGAATTTCTGCAATAATCTTTTTCTTTTGCAATTTATTTTTGAAAGAGAATGCCAATTTTAAAAGTAGGTTGATTTTTTTTTTTTTTAGAATTCCTTATTTTAATTAAGTAATTTAATTAAAATATTCGCTTTCAAAAAGTTGGACAAGAAAAAAAAATATTGGAGGCTGTTTATATGTTAGTAGAAATACTGCATAAGTATTGTTCCTACTTTGCAATGTTTATACAAAGAATCTTCTAATAGTATTATATTATACAAAACTTCTTTTAATCTATAGTTGATCATATCAAGAATTTTTATTCCCTTGTGAATTCTCCTGTTTTAAAAAAAATGTTCTTTTTTCCCGTCATGCTGTTTATAAGTAATAATAAATACTGATTGTAAAATAATTCAAAACAATAAATTAGAAAGTATAAAAATAATATATGCATTAAATATCAAAGTATGGTATAAGCTTTTTTCACCACGGTTACAAAATAAATTACATATGTAGACAAATGATATAAAAGTTATCTTACCGTAACCAACATACATTTGCTCTCCTGCATGGCTCCGCAACAACCGAGAAAGGCGACCAAAACAATAAATGCTCCAACACCAATAAAAAGATACGCAGCATATTTGATCATGGGGTCAGAAGGATCTACGTGAACCACATTAAATGCATTGATGGTGTTAGAATCTACTACTAACCAAATACCAATACTCAAAATGGCGCCTCCTGCCAACTAAAAAAAAAGTTAATTAATTAAAAAAACGTATATAACACATAAATAAATGGCAATAGAACAAAAATGGAAACACTAAAAAGAAAAAGTACTACACAAAATTATTCAATGAAGAAAGTTTTTTTTATTATTATATATTTCAAATAAAAATAAAGTGATATTTAAAAAAAAAAATTATTTATATAATCTTTAATTTCTATAATACTTGTAAAATATAAGAGAAAAACGTTTACAAAAAAAGTAACATTTATTATTTTCAGTACAAGTTAATGAATGAGATTGTTCAATACTTAATTCATTTTAGATCAACAGATTAATGGATTAGTACTAAGCCAGAATGGATAGTATTTTCATAGCTTCTATTATATGTAATGAATATTTAAAATATTTTATTAAATGAGTAAATTATTAAAACTCTAGTTTAATCACTATGTCATTCAATGATAGCATTTATTCAGTTCAAATAGTGTAAACTATAGATAACCTATTAATTTCTTCTAATTATTCCTTTTTTTTTTTTTTGCTTCTCTCATCAATTTGAATATGTAAAAGTAAAATCATAGCTTTATATTCTCCAAATATTTTGATAGACTTGATACAAAATGTTTAAGTTCAATTATTGAGTAATCAAAAACAAACATCTGAGATGCTTAAACTAAGCACTTGTTTGAAAAAAATGAATGCAAGTCTTTTGTCCCATTATCACATGATGGGAGATAATACGAAATGTAGAAATAGTATGTCACAATCAATTAAGTATGAATTTGAGGGAAGACTAGAATGCATTAATTCTATGAAAGAATTCAAATGATTTTAATGCTGGAAGAATGATACACAATTATATTTTAATATGCTTTATCATTTTAATTTTAAAAATCAGAAAAATTAAATTTGGGTCATGAAGATCATTATATTAAACATAAAATATACATCTGTAATACAATTTTGCACTAACATATTTTCTGGCATTGAAATAAATATTATTTTTTACATAGTTAGCAAATAATTTAGCAGCAAGTCAAATTTAAAGTTCCATAACAAAATGGCAATTTGATAGAGAAAAATGCCAGCTGGAGAGGCTGAGGATGCTAAATATAGTTCTTTGCAGTCTGATGTATCTACTGTATAGTTAAACAATCTCATATAAGTGCTATAAAATATAAGTAATCCATTAAATATAAAAATAAAACTATAGCCATAAAAAGCTAATATAGATTTAAGAAGAGAATATTGTAATCTTAGTTCGTAGATTTCAATTAATAAATTATTTAGTTGTAGACTTACTTATCTTGATTTTATGTAAAATTTATGAGAATTTATAAGAATGCAAAAGATAACGTGGAAATAAAATGCAATAATTCTAGCAATAATTAATTATCAATGAAAAAATTGTATAGTTATAATTGGCGAACCAGTTTGATTTTGCCAAAATCATGACTATATTCATAATTAAACAGATATGAGAGCTTCTACAAGAAATTAACTTCTATACCCAAATAAAATAAACAAATGCCACTTTATAATTTATAATTTTTTAATTAGTGATTCAATACATGCAACAAACAATAGATGGATTAATGGAAAATATAATGATGTTACTATATGACATAAACAATATTGACTAATAATAAATATAGATACCAGATGAACCATTGAATATTTTTCATGTTAAATGCCATTTCTATTTCTTCACTCTAGAACCATTACAGATGAAATAAAATCATCATTGTAGAAGCAGATTAATTATGAATATAATAGGTTTTCCATAAATAAATGAAGTAACAGGCGAAGAGAAAATTAATGTTAGTAAAATATTTCACGAAAAAAGAACATATATTATGAATATTTATTAATAATGATTTTTGAGATCATCATCAGTAAAAATGTAATTAAATAAATCAAATCATATTATGTACATACAGATTTAGAAAAACTTTATGTTGTAAATCATGTACTAGTTTATTGAATGATATTTTAAAAAATATAGGATAATTCAGAGAATTCTATTCACTATATATATATATATGTGTGTGTGTGTTAATTCAATGGTAACCATGGGAAAAAGATATAAAGATATACATTTTTGGCTTTTTCAGCTATAATTAACATTATATCAAAATATTTCAGCTAGATCATAACTACCACCTTCTGGTTAAATTAATGTTATAATGGTACAATAAGCAATTAATAAACACATTGAACATGATTAGATGTAATAATTGTGAATTAATATTATATAAAAAATCAACAATTGTTTTGATTAATAAACTTTAAAAATAAATTCCAATTGGAAAGTAACTTAAATAAATTGTCACATTTTCAGATTTGATGCTACTATTCAGTCTTTTAAAAATCTCTATTACTTGATGGGATCAGAATCTGGACTCTTGGTTTTGATCAGTATCCATATTGAGAGAAAGAAATGTTTTTTTCCAAATTAGCATGTTCATTGGTACTCTTCTGATAGCCAAGCACATTTGCTTGATGGAGTTGTTTCTATACAAAAACAATCACACGTAATGTTCCTGGGTCGCGAGTGATTTTTTCTACATCTTTTTTTTTTTTTTCCTTACACACAAACACAGCTTTACTGCTGATATAGTAAAACTTTGATTTTTAAAACAAATTTTTATTACATTTTATTTCTATTACCTTTTTTTTTTTTTTTTAATAAAATTTTGTTCTACCTTTTTTTTTGTAATAAAAACAAAATAAAAATATTTTCTTTTTTTGTTATTGATTTATGTCATAGAATCACAACCTTTTTTTCTTTTTGAAACAATTTTTTTCTTTCTACTAACAAATTACAATAACAAAAACAATACATAAAACACATCTTTACGGCTGATATAGTAAAACTTTTATTTTTAAAACCAATTTTTATTATATTTTATTTGTATTACCTTTTTTAAAAATAAAAACAAACCCAAAATAACTTTTGTCTCAGTGATGATAAACTTTTTCTCACCCCCCGAAAAAAAGTCAAATAAGATCAAAACTTTTGATTTTTCAACTTTGTTTTCTTTTTTTTTTTTATTTATTGACGATTTATATAATAGAATCACAACCTTTTGTTTTGGAAATGTGTGCAAATCGAATAGCTTCAATTGCAAGGTTGTTTTGCAAATGTAGTTTTATGGACTCACTGGCGCACTATGGTATGACAATTCTTAGTGAGTCAGACTGCATGATTTAAGTAGAAATGAAATTATTCTGCTAAGGAGATTTCAAAATTTGTGGCCACTTGAAATCCAGCCATCCTGACGATACAGTAGCCAACTGTGAATTGTGCTAATTGACATAAAGTGTCATGAAGCACAAAACAGGCCATAATATTCCTGTGCAATGCCATTAAGCAGCCTGCAATGATTAATACAACAGAACTCTTGTATTAGCCATAAGTCCAGCCACATAAATGCCACCATTTACCCCACTCCTGTTGTCAGCAACTGCCACAATTTGAAAATTTGCTTACTGCAGAGTGCCATTTTATTTGTCTCATGAGTTTCTGCATGAGCTCGGCTGAATCATGTTCGGCCATATCCTTTGCCAATGTTTTGCACATTCCAAGTTGTGTAGGTAAGAGTGGGGATGGTGTGACAATTCCTAATAAGTCAAACTACATGATAAGTAGAAATGAAATTACTTTGTTATGGAGATTTCAAAAGTTGTGACCATTTGAAATCCAATCACCTTCAGACGATATGGTAGCCAACTGTGAATTGTGAAAATTCACATAAAGGGTCATGAAGCACAAAACAGGCCATAATCTTTCTGTGCAATGCCAACAAGTGGCCTGCAATGGCTAATACAATAGAACTGTTGTATTAGCTATAAGTCCAGCTGCATAAACGGCATTTTTATGTGTTTTTGCACATAAACAACACCAACAAGCAGCCGTGCCTGGCTATCAGAAGAGCACCTATTCATCTTTTCTACCATTGATGCAATGATTTCTCATAACTATATAAGAGATTCCATAAATTTGATATAGAGTTTCATAAATTCCTTTGATATCAATGGAAATCAAGTCCTTAAATTTGAACACAATGTTGTTGATTTTTTGATTAATAATAGGTAATGTCAAAACTATATATACTCCTAATCAAAAAAAAAAAACTGAGACATTCTGTTCAGATTTAAGTTTTTGTAGATCCAGGAAGTTTATAAAACCAATGTTGAATTTGTGGTTCTCTTAAGTCTACAAACAATCATCACATCAATTCTAGGAAAAATTAATATGTTAAAATGATTAAGAAAATTTACTTATCATTAATAGCATTCTTCTTCTATATTAAGAATACTAGCCACAATACAGATTTTTCCAATAATTTTTAAAAACCCAAACTAGAAATTAATATTGTGATACATGTTAGTTACATCCATTTGGAAAAAAATTTTAAAATCTAATAATTTATTTTATATAAAATGAATTACCTACTATTACCTTGACTTCAAATCTTTTATTGCTTTTTATTAGAAAAATGTAATCATGTTCTACGTGTTTGATAATTATTATGACACTTCTATAACATTCTTTATCCAGACAATGGTAAGGATGATCTGGCCAAAACATTGGTGCAACATTATGATTAAACAGTACTGAAAGTTACTAAATTAAAAAAAAAATCCATGCATAATTTTCATGAAATCTATCCCACAGATATGCAAAAAAGTCCTTACATAGTACTAATTATGCAGTGTCCCATAAGAGTCTTTTAAAATCATAGAGCAGATTCCAAGTTTATAATCATTAATATAGAAGGTGTACATATTTAATTAATAAAACACCACTGTCAGTTTGTGTGTGTATATATATATATATATATATTATAAAAGTAAAAGAAAAGAGAACAACATAAAAGTAGTAGAGTATTTGACATTGTATTTAAAAACATACTATGTTTATTTTAGTCACATTATGACACATAATAACAAAAAAATTCCACAATGTTTTAAATAAGTTTATGATTTTGTATTGGACTACATTTGTAGCCATCCTGGATTGGATGTGGGCCATGGGCTGCAGGTTGAATATTCGTGATATAACCAATATAATAATAACACATTAATAAATATATAAATAATTATTTATAGGCAACAGTATCAAAACTTTTCATATAATACTCTAATAATACCAATTAGAAACAAAAATCTTGAATTAGTTGAATTTACATTGTTTTGCCAATCATAATAGTTGAATCATTTAACAGAATATGAAATTAACATCTACATTCTTAACTGTCAGCCATCTGATTTGATAAAATTTGGGGGGGGGGGGTGTATAATTAACAAAATGGAGGCTAACGTACCTAAATACAAGAAATAAGATAAACAAACCTAATATAACTCATATGTCATAAAAAATCCATCAAAGGATTATATATCCCCAAACTCATTCATGGTACCAATTGAAAAAACATCTATAAAAATATTTAAAAATATATTATTGGATGAATGACACAGGCAGCAAATTTCTGTATGATGTTTTCTCAACAGCAACATCTCAACAAGACTCATGGATGGTCATGTGACACAAGTTGTAAATTATGTGAATCATATGAAGAAACTTTTTTTACATATTAGTAATTATTACCCTATTTTAAAATCAAGATAAAATGTAATCCTCTCCAATATATTGGTCACAAAGACAATAAGAGCTACATTATCACTTCTAAGATTTATATAACCACTAAAATGTAAGAAATTTCCAAAGCAAATATTATTAGTTATTCAAAAGTTCCACGAATACTTGTGAAAGCATTATTATAGGGACTTAAAATATCTACCAAAAAAATTAAGGTTTATAATGTCCACAGAGAATATTTAATTTATGGAGTCCATTTTGACATAAATTAAATGCAAATTCACAACAACACAACTATCAATGAAGCTCTGCTTCATATGTAATAATTCATTTAAGTACTTATGATTAAACATATAATAATTAATCAACAAAATACATCAATATCCTTACTATGCTAAGTTTTGATTTTAAATATGAAGTGTATTGATTTTGTTTAATATGCCTAAGTTTATTGTATATAGTAAAATAACTCCTTTAAAAATAAAATACTGAATTATATTTTGTCTAATATAAAATGTGTTTTTCAAAACTAATGCATTTATTAGATTTAATCCTAAAAAGAAATCATCAATAAATGAAATTAAGATAAATATTAATGTAATTCTAAAAAAGCAATTCAAAAATACTCCAAAGAATTTAAGTTAGAACTTGCAAATCACTCATGTCAAACTATTAAATGACCATGCATGAAAATGACTCAAACCTGAATGTGATTATTCCATAAAAATAAAAAAAAAGATGCATAATATGAAAATAATTAAAATTATGTGTTTAGAAGAATATGTGAAATTCTGTAAACTAATACAGAAGCTATGAAAACAAAAGATTTTTCACAGTAACTAAGAAATAGAAAAAAGTATTGATATAAAATATTATTTTAGTATTATAATGGAAGTTATTCAGCAATATGAAAAAAAAAAGATGTCACAGTTATTAAAAAGAGAGCTTTATTCTATAAAGAAATAAACAAACATTAAATACTTATATAATAGCAATATTAACTGAATCATCGCATATTGACAATTGGGACTTATTATTAAATCTATGAAGAATGAAAAGGTTTCAGAAAATGATGGACTCATATTTTAAAAGAAGAAAAAAAGAAAAAAAAATTATTGGCAAAACTATATAGAAAATATTTAAATGATAAAGATAGCCAGATAACTGAAAACACAATAGCAATGCTTATTAAAGATGGGAAAGAAAATTAAATTTATAGACTTGACAATCATTTTATCATTTTTTTCCTCATATGTCATAGCATCGGTCAGGAAGCAAACTCGCAACAACTGTCTGCAAGCAACTGCTTGCTTGCAAGGCGGCTGCACTGACCTCTCGGCTTACAATGCTTGACATCATTTTATCATTTATTTATAAAAATACAAAAAGTTTTCACCATTACGTTATTTGAAATAAAGCACAGATCATATTCATATAATTTTAATGAGATCAAGGAATATGAATTGACATTTTGTAATGGATTTGTAGATTTAAAAAAAAGGAATTGAATCTAGAAGCATATTTAAAACTCTAGGAAAACTATTTCTCAAATGCAGGATGGTATCAAATTTTGGAAAAAAAAATTTATTAAAATTCAGCAACAATGATTTCACTGAGTTAAAATATTTAACATTAATAAAGAATTACAATTTTAGGATTTAAAATGGTAAATAAATAAAACTTGGCAACGGCACTACTATTTTCCTTTGGCTTCAGAAATACAACAAATAGTGTTGGAGCTCAGATATTTCTAAAGATAATGCTAAAATGAATAAAGTTAATTCCTTTTCAAAAAAATAAAAATAAATATTGATACTATTGAATTAAAAGATATTACAAATTATAAATATCTTGGCAAAATTATATTATATGAATAATATTAGTCAAAGAATAAAACTTAGATGTAGAGATTTCATAAAGATAATATTAAAAAGATATCTGTATGAATGAAATGCAATTTATTAATGCTTATTTAATTGATCTAATGTTTAATCACTCGAAAGACAATATTGAAACTGCATATCTTACAAATGAAAAGATAGATGTTAAAATTAACAAAAAGAATTGAACCAAAAGGATAGAATAATCAGGAATCTGTAACATCATTGAAAAAATTGTGAGAAAGAAATAGAGTTGGACTGAATTAGACGAAATATTATAGACAGACAACTGAAGTTCTAAATTTGATCTTAAAACTAATAAAAGATTATTGAAGTGATGAGAAAAAACTTGGAAAAGCTCTTATCCTAAAGCAGCTTATTATGGTTGAAAATAAAGTATATTACTTTGCTTATATAAATGAATTTATTTCAAATAGTAAACATTTTATGGCAATTATTTATAAATAAGTTGAATTTAAACTTCAATAATTAGATCTAAATTCAGTATATTTTTTTTAAAGAATGATGCATATTTTATGTGAAAATTATTTAAAATAACAACCTTCAAAACATTGAGTAATCAAAATTTCTTAAACATTTTTAAAAATGAAATGTTTATATTATTTTTAGATTTAATAATCCATTATCTTAAAATACATTACGTTTATTTAACCATTAAAAAAAATTCAAATCAAAATGCTAAAATCAATATTGACTTACTTAATGGGGAAAGTGCAATACAAATACATTCACACACACCCCCACTGCAATTAGTAATATTAAATGAAAAGATATATATAAAAAAAGAATGTGATTTTTTTTTTAAACAAAAAAAAAAAAAAAGACACATTAGCTATCAAAGTTATCCAAATAATCATCCAATATTGGTTAAAAAATAGGTCTCTATCCAATTTAGTTAGATAATAAAAATGTAAAATGATGATGGAAAATTGTTCAATCCTCATCACCTGGCTGTTTGAAAGTCTAGTGAATAATGTTTTTTCCTTCACTGCTCTTCCATGAGAAACCACTTTGCAACGTATGATATCAATTAAAAAATCTAGAAAGAAAATTGTACAAATGTATAGAAAATTATCAACATATATAGAGTTAGAATAAAATTATTTTTCATTCACAATCTTTTTTTTTTTTTTTGATTCGTAATTAAAAATCAAAATAAATTATTGGGAATTTCCTAAATGTTAAACATCGTTGCGGTATCCATTAACATCCTGTCACATGACTATGATTTTTTTAAAAATCAATTCTAAATTACATGAGGTCATATCAAGTTCTCATTAATGATGCACAGTGTATAATTTACCACTGCTTGCATCTTCCTCATCAAATTTATTCTAGCATTGCATTTTAATAGCATATCATATTTGAATGTGATGTTGAAGTCAAACCTCAAGACCATTTCAGAGAATGATACTGAAAAGCTAAATTATAAAAAAAACAAACTGCAAAAATTTGAAGTGAATATGCAAAAGTATAAAAATGCAGAGAGAGAATTGCCAAAAAAAAAAAGATAGTTTTAATTTACATTTTAAAAAAAATCAAACAAAAAGAAAATAGGAAAAATGTCTACATGATTCATGTAGTAAGAAACCTTTAAAATATTTTCAATAGTGAAAAGAGAGAGAGAGAGAGAGAGATTATAATTGTTATAAATAAGATATTAGTGGTAAAGCTCATATAGTCATGAGTTCAAATGGAATTGCTAAATATCATGGGGAAAAAGAATTTGGAAGAATAAGTTTAATATCTCTTTTACAATTTATTATTCAGATAGATAGTGACAGATTTTCTTTTCGGAAACTATGATTCTAATGGATAATTAATAAAATTATTCTATCAGAAAGTAGAAGGAAAGAGGATTAAAAAACAATTACAGTAAGATTCAGAAGATATTTGTAAATCTGAGTTACTTACAAATAGATACATATGAATATAAGAGAAAATCCCTTACAATAGATTTTCAGGTGATATGACAATACTCTCAAATAGAGAATTTATAAAGCTAGCAAATATAAATGAGGAAATTATATAACATATATAATTAAAACTTCAATGGCAGATTACAAGAATATACTGTTAATTCATATTTTCATTGTTTTATAACCTTTAATATTATTGGAGAAGAGTTGACAAAAGCTAAGGAATCTTAAATTGATTCCCAATTTTTGAAAAAGGAAAACATCCTAAAGTAAGCCACTTGCATGGAATATTTGTACTCAGTCTGCCACTTTAACATTTAGACATTATTTGACCTCTTGTTCAAAATATTTCTTAGCAACTTTTTTGAAGAAAGAATAAATGTTTTAAAAATATTCCTTATCAAAGACAATCTTCATATCTGTTCAATTAATTTTGATTTCTTTTATTACTATGTATTACTGTAATTGCTATTAAATGAATCCTAAAAAGTGATCATATTATCTAGTAACAACTGAGATATTTATCATTTTATTAAGACCATAAATATTTGTATATCTATATGTATTTATAAGGATTGTTATAAAAAAATCATAAATATGATAGCATAATGTATTAGATTTATGTTAATGTGTCATAATGATACAAAATGCTTTTTATTTATTTTATAATGTAGTTCCAAACATGAGATGATAAGTAATAAAGAAAGACAAGCAATGGGATATTATCACCATTGATGATTATATATTATTATTGTTCAGTTATCTTATTATATAATCTTCCAAATCTGAATATGAACAAAAGATTAATATATATTCAGCAATGAAGTTATATATTGGATTATTTTGATTATCTATTTGAAATTGTTAAATGTTTTTAGACCAAGTCATATGTTTTATACCTTTTTAAATACATGCAATTGTTGATAACAACATATATTATTATAAAACATATTCTTTTTAGAAGTATTATTCTTCTCTCTTTTTCATATATTTCTGATGTGACCAGTGATAGTTAGCATAGGAATTAAACTGATGACTTTTAGATTCATGAATGCTGAATTCAATGTGGCTCTGTGCCCAACTAGGTCACTCTGTTAAAGAAAACAGTCAAAAGAGATTTTATATTCTTATTTATGAGGACTTCCTGAATTATCCTTTTTTTGTTGTTGTTGCTTTTAAAGGCAAGATTAATAAGAAGTTACCAAACATTATGGATTATCATATTAGGTTAACTTATGGTATTATTTACCATTGTCATGAAGCAGCTTCTTTAAATTTTTTTCTTTATACTTTTTTCATTCGTCTCAATATTCTTGCATTTTTCCAATTGAACAAATGTTAACTGCTACTTTAGACAAATCACTATTTATATTCTTTCAATCATTTTTCAATACAGTTGTTAATTTCAGCAATATATGTCTGTTCATATTATCCATTTTATAAGTGCAGTCTTTGTTATTCCAATATTTTAAATTTATATTTTGAGATGACTTTGGTTGTTCTGATAGTTTGATTGCATTCTTTGGATTGTTTGTTATAACTTTTAAAATGTCATCTACACAGTTTCTCTTTTCAAAAATAATTCATAATTTTCCATATATATAAATGAATATATCAAAATTCTTTTTAAAATTCACTTTTTATATGACTATTATGAAAATAAAATAACACATCAACATTTCAACTATTTTATAATATAGACTTTTTCAAGGAACACTCAAAACCTTTTGTAATAGAAAATGTGTTGTGTGTTCCTTGAAAAAGACTATTATAAAATAGTTGAAACATTGATGTGTTATTTTATTTTTATAATAGTCATATAAAAACCAAATTTTGAAAAGAAGTTTGGTGTATTCATTTACATATATATTGTTTGTTATATAATATCTATCATTATTTTTTTTAATGTTCTTCTTTTGTTGATGTTATCTATTTACAGTTTTCTTAATAATAGTAGATGGATAATCATTCTTAAATATACAACAATAATAAATATTGTAGCATTCACACATAACAGGGATATCAAATATACTAAACAAATTCTGTAATCAATATAATATCAGAACAGTTTTCAAAACTATGGGAAAAGGGATTCTAATCCCTATAAAAAGCAAACTTGAAATGCTGAAAAATAAGAATTGCATTTATTTAATAAAACATATGAATGTGGAAGGCATATACCTTTGGATGTAACTACATTGATAAATGATTTTTTAAAAAAAACATAAAATAATGATGAGACAAAAAGACAGTTGCATCTTGAGTCGCAGATGTACCAATGAATATATGTTCATTTGGAAAAACACAAGAATACTGGACACAAAGGCAAAAAATCAAGAAAAATTTTTTTAAAGGCTGCTCAAATGAAATGGCAAAAGTCAACTTAGGGTGATAATTCATAATATTTGAAAACCACTCATTAATCTTTCCTTTAAGAAAAATATAGAGAAATCAGGACTTATAATTATATAAAATTTCTATTGACTGTTGTTATTGAAAGAATAGTTTAGTTGGTTAGAACATTATCTTAAAGTCAGTATTCATGAATTTAAAGGTCACTAGTTCATTTCTCATGATGGCTGTCAAGGTCTGGCCACCAACACCTAAAGAAGAAAAAAAAATAATGTCATTCAACGTAGTGTCTTCCACAAAGTAACTTGTACGTTACTACTTACAGTTGAATGTGTTTAGAAATGTATGAATAAAATCTGATTTTTTTTCATATCATTTAACTATTTCAATTAGGTAATGAAAATATACTAACATAAACAGCTACAAGTAAAGTTCCATCACCAAAAATATGTCAAACATTCATATAGATATAGTCATATCCATGAAATCTTAAAAAAAAAAAAAATTATATAAACCGTAATATAAAAATCTATTTATTCTCAGCTAAAGAATAAACCAAAATGAAAAATATTAAAAACATTCATCACCTGACAGATGGTAAAATCATCTGATAGATGACAAATTTTGTAATATATTGTCTTTTATTGCTCCTTTATCAGAAACTGTTAAAGAAGTATATACTTGCAGTGAGATATTTAAAGATTGTTTTCCTACATATATGTGAAATTAAAATAAAATGCCTCATAATTTATTATTCTAAAAAAAAAAAATCTCTAGAATAGCAATTTGTCACTTTGTTCATTTGACTTTGCTTTTAATCTTTTTTTATATAAAATTTTTCACATAGATATGAATGTTATATTTTTTAATTAGATATTTTTATACTATTTAAACTATCAGAAATATGTTATATTTTTCTAAATCAGATAATGTTTATATTATTAAGACATATAATATCAATTGAAAATGATTTGCAATAAATAATTTCTTCCAGAATTCTACTTATGTTTGTTTATACTGCCTTTGAACACTAACTTCAAATCTATTAAATGTCAAATGTTGGTGATCGAATGGTCAGCACAGCTGCCTTACAAGCAGTTGTCCCAGGTTTGCGGGTTCACTTCCCGGCCAATGCTTTGACACATGAAAAAAAAAATCTATTAAATGGCTAACAGATATAAATTTGAATATTATAAGTATAAAATGAAAATATTGTCTTGTAAGTAAGAACTAAACAATTATTCACAAAAATAAAAATTATGAGAAAAATTTTTATTTTTAAATACTTTTATTGAAATTGAAAAATTTGTCAAGCGTTGGTGGCCTAGTGATTATCATAGCTGCCTTCCAAGCAGTTGGGCCGGGTTCACTTCCTGGTCAATGCATTTGACATATGGGGGGGGGGTGTTAAACACTTTTCACTTAAAAAAATATTTCATATTTTTAATCACTTATATATATATATGATTGTGTATACATACTAAATATGACATATACATTAAGAGATATACATTTTAACTATAACTAGCAATATATATATATATATTGTAACAAAATGAAAAGTTGTCCTATAAGTTTAGACAACATTTTATAATTGAAATGAAAAGATGATGATGAAATAACCTTTATCATCACTCTTAAAGTTAGGTGACCATTTATAACAGATTGGATATTAGAAGACCTGGTAGAATGATCCTGTTTGCTAATGCACTGCAAATTGCAGTGCCACTTATAACAATAAATGTGTGTATGCTAACCTCTGTTATAGCTCCAATGGTATAAGTGGCATTTGTATCAGACCGAACATTTGCAATGGGAAATAATAACTCTAATATAATCTCAATAAAATATAACCCAGTCATGGGTCACTCTATGTAACAGAATGAAAATGAGCCCTGAAGTCGATATCATTTATAATTAAATAAAATATACATCAGATTAAAATAATACTGATTTTATAATGCTCTGTGAATAATAACATCATTCATAACAGAATAAATATAATATACTAAGCTAATGAATGTTAATCAATTAATAATCATTTCAGTATTTAAAATAATCCTTTATCTAATCACATATCTGACTATTAACTCTACTAAAACAAAACATTGATGATAATATTTAGTAGAGCATCATGAATTCAAATAGCATTTTGAATAAATAGAAAACAAACTAAATTATTGTTTCAAATATCCCAAATATAAACCTTACCTAAAATAAATTAAAATGAAGCAATTAAATCAAATATTATTGTCTCAAAACAATGATATATGCTTGAGATATATTTCACTTATAATCAAATGAAACAATAATAAATCATTCAACAAATGATTTCTAATATACCCAATGAATCAAACATTGCTTATAATAATATAAACTTGTACTAAAATTTAATAATGTTCATACCTAAATAAAATAATTCATGAATGATTAAAATAACAGCTTTAGTATATCCTATAACTTTACAACAATTATAATATCTAAATAATGGCCCAATCATTTCCCAGCTTACTAAAATGATAAATAATGCTAACTCAGCCTTGCTATACTCATATATTAATTTACTATTTCTAAGCACACTATTTAAAACAAGATAAAATACTTAATAATGATGTAATAACAATAAACCTATAAGATAGTCTTGAATCTATAATATCAAATCATATGAGTATATAAAAGAAACAGTAGATTTCTATTGAATATTTACTTAAGTATAATTAACTAATCATATTCATTTATTTTAAATTTCTTGTAACTAAATTATTAAAACTGTATATTATAACAATCAAAACATATAAAAGGAATTATTAGTATTTATTATAATCAAGTATGAATATTAAAATTTAATATGTAATTGAATTTATGATCCACATCAACTAAATTTGAATATAATTAAATTAAATCATTCTGACTTATAACAGAATAAAATGCACCACTCATCCAATCAATATTTTATATAAAACATGCAAATCTTTGGTTATTATTACTTATAAAATTTATATCTAGTGAGATAATAACTATAGAATTCAAAATAAAAACATATAACCATATTCACTTACCAATTCTGACATTTGATTTCTGGATTATGTGATATAATCATTTCAAATAAATTTTACGATATAGTCAGTTTATCTTGACTTACTCAAAGGTTATTAACCAATGAATTCGTATCATACAATTGAGCAATAACCAGACAAGTTAAGTTAAATTAAAATTTATTAATAATTGAATATCAATTACATGATAATATATATATATATGATGAAAAGATTGGAAACGATCAATATATATGCATACAATGTAATTGAATGTATAATAAATTACCAAAAAAATTCCAATTATTTAATACCAAATATGAAACATACAGGTCTATGTAACACAAAATATTTTGCAGGATATTCATAGTTTCCAAGATATAAAAGAGTTTAATATATATATATTTTTATATAATTAATTAAATATATATTTATACAAAGATGAATCTAGTTATTTGTTAATATGAATTTAAAGAATAAAATAAAGTGAATACATATTGTGATAAAATCCTTTTTAAACTTCTAATATAAGTGATATCATCAATGACTATTATCAATCCACTGCAGGATGAAGGTCTCTCTAAGTTCATTTCCATCTTCTCTTATATTTAGGTTCTCTTCTCCACAGCATCCCTGTACACTTTCTTATTTCATCCATCCATTTCACATGTGATCTCTTTCTGGGTCTTTTACAGTCTCTTGGAATCCAGATTAAGATTTCCAATTGTCCATCTATTATCATCTCTTCTAGCAATATGTCCAGCCCTGTTCCAGTCTTTTAATTTTTTCAATGAGGTCAGTAACACCTGTTTGTTCTTTTACCCATACATTGCGTTTTCAATCTCTTCTTGTTACTCCCAACATGTATCTTTCCATACTTCTTTGAGTGGTCTGAAATCTCTGTATTGCTCTTCTATTAAGTGTCCAAGTCTCAGATCCATAAGTAAGAACTGGTAAAACACATTTATTAAAAACCTTTCTTTTCAAACACATAGGTATATTTCCTTTTAGTATCAAGTTATTTCTACCAAAAGCACTCCAACCAAGTTTAATTCTATGATTAATTTCATCTATTATGTTCTGTCTGTATTAATAATCTGACCAAAGTATTTGTAACTGTTAACTTCTTCTAACTCATAATAATTAATCTTTATTTTCATATTTTGAGAAAATCCATTAAACATTACTTTAGTCTTTTTAACATTTATCTTTAGTCCTAATTTCCTATTTTCATCTGATAACCTTGAAACATTTCCTGAAGCTCTAAAACATTATTTGTAAAAACAACTACATCATCTACAAAATCTAAATGACTTAAATAATCTCCATTTACTTTTACTCCTTTAGCTTCCCATTTTTATTCACAAAATACTTCTTGCAGCACTGCTGTAAAAAGTTTTGGAGATATGGAATCACTCTGTCTTACACCATTCTCAGTGTTGACTCTCCTAGTACCATTATGTAATCTAATTGTTGCTTTTTTATAAATATTCTTTAAAATATGACAATATCCTGGATCTATACCTTGATGATACAATGCTTAAATCACTGACAAAATGTTTATAGTGTAACGGCATATAATATGCCATTACATTATTTTAAAATTAAAATAAAAAGATCATAAATAAAAATTGATTTATTAAAAAGAAAAATCAACTTAAAAACTGAAAATTAAAAGTTGTTTATTTAACGTATATATAGATCACACAGGTAGAAAACTTTAAAAACTATTTTAAAAATAAAAGTATTTGAAAGTTGTTGTTTTTTTTTTAAAAAAAGTAAAGATTGATATTTTTTAAAATAGAAGTAAATGATTTCTATCATGTTTAATCTTAAAAAATGGAAATGATTGTTTTTTTTTTTTAATTAAATGATTGTTTTAAAGCAAACTAGCCCTTGGGGCACTTAAAATAATTTAAAAGGTCAGATAAGAGAATAAAAAGAATTAGCTTGACCAATGGAAGCACCAAGCCACAGCACTGACCAAAAAAGAGACTCTAGGATTAGTGACATCTTGCTCATTGAATCCAAAAATTTGCTGATAAGAGGCTAATAAAAATATAAAAGACAAAAATAATTGTTGTTTGATATGCTGACTATTAAGCTATATATGAATGGTAGCTGTATTGCAGATTTCGCAATATAGGAGTCTGCAATAGATTTAATTTCTTGACAACGAGCTGAAGCCTCCCTATGACAGTTATGGACCAAAAGGAATGGCAAGTAGCAGCTTCATTTTAAAGGGGACAAGCAATCTAATAAGTGATCACAAAGATGGACCTCTAAATCTGTATAATCTGGAAAGTATAAACTTTTTTGCTTATCTAATAGGAACTTTTTCTAAATTTGCAATGAGTAATTGAAAATAAGAACTCTCATCTGACCTAAAGAATTCAAAATCAGTTATTAATATTTTTTCTGCATATGTTTAATTAATCATTTCCATTTATTTATTTTTTTGTTTTGTTAAGTGTTAATTAAATTATTTGACTGTATTTAAATTTAAGTTGGGTGTGGACGGCTATATAGATTCATTAAGTTTGTTAGTTTAAGGGAGGGTTAATCTTGGGTTAGTTGTTTCGCAGTTAAATTGGGTTAATGTATTGGATATATTGGTGTAATTAGTAAATGTAGTATGAAAGTCCGCTACGTGCAGGATCACATATACGCTGCACTTGGGCAAAACAAGTCCCATTTCTTAATGACCGAAGCAGATGTATTCCCTGCTCATTGGCTCACCCCTATGGAATGGGATAATAAGACAGCAAAAAGGACCGCAATCCCTTCCTATGAAGTTTTCTTTTTTTATTTCTTGCCACACAGATGTAACATTCCTGTACTGGATGAGAGACAATTTCTTCTCTATAACCATGCTGTTCAGATGTCCATTCCTGACAGTATGATATTGTGCTGTCGTATTCATGCTTCATTGAATACATCAATATATCAGATAGATTGGCATTGGTTTGACTGCGAACTTTTGGCCTAAGGTTAAATAAGGGCTATAGAATATTTTCTTTTTCAAACAAACCCGTGTAGCGTATCTACACTCAACATTAGAAAACAAACTCTTATTAAAATCCATCTGTGCGAACTGTTTAAAAGAATAATTTAAATTTAAAAATTAATATTAAAATATAAACAAGGTAAATTTTATTCCTCAATTTTAAATATTTATATATGCGTCAATAAATCATTTGTGTGTGTTATTACTGGCAGTAACTTATTTATTTATTTTATGGAAATCCTTTTTATTAAAATATTTATTTTAAGCAAGTTTATATTAAATCTCTGCATCACCATGAGCTAGTGGCATGGGCTAATGGTCGGAATAAAATATATATGTAAAAATTAGGTCTTAACAGTATGTATCTGCCTACTGTATAAATTTTCCAGGTTCAAATAGCCTGGTGGTACACTGAATGGCAGATACGGTAAGACCACTACCTTCCCTGACCATTATAATAGATTCAAATGCCTTTTCATAATCTACAAATCCAAAGCATAATGGCAACTCATATTCATTTGTCCTTTCTATAACTTCTCTCAATACCTGGATATGATATACTGTACTAAAATGACTTTTAAATCCAGCTTGTTCTCTTGGTTGGTGGAAATCCAATGTTCTCTGTAGACGAGTTGTAATTATCTTGGTAAAATTTTTGTATAAAACTGATAGGTCTGTAATTTCTAATATCTTCTTTATCACCTTTTTAAAACATTAATATTAATACTGCATTCTTCCAATCATCTGGTAAATCTTTATCATTTAGACATTTGGATATAACTTTGCTAAAAAAAATTCTTTCTTCACCTGCTTTTTTTAATATATCAATTATAATTCCATCATTATCTGGATCCTTTCCTTTCTTCATACCTTTAATTGCATGTCTCACTTCTTCATTTAAAATTCTGGGAAATTCAGAAGATGTTACTATATAATTCTTGATAGAAATCTTCTACCTATTTCATGATGTTATCTCTCTTTTTAGCAATAATTCCATCTTTTTTTCTTATTGTAGATATAAATTTCCTACCAATACCAAAATGTTGTTTTACACCCTTGAGACTTTTATTTTCTTCTTCAGCTTTTCTTGCTAGTTCACAGTTATACTTTCTTATATCATATTCAACTCATTTCCACACCATTTTACAAAATTTGAGATATTTGATCCTTTTTAATGCATCATTTTTGAATATCTTCATATTCCTTCTTTTCTTCATAAATTCTCTAGTATCAGTAGAAATTTTATGGTCAATTGCTGCTTTTTTCTACCAGCTATCTTTGTTGCAGTTTTTAAAAGTGTATCAGTTATTTTCATATTAATTTCATTCAAATCTAAATCATGTTCAAAATCTGCTAATAATTGAAATCGATTTGTAAGTTCTAATTTAAATTCATTAGAATGTTTCTGAAGATTAGGAATGTCAACTGTAAATATTGTTTTTCTTAATAATTTTTGTCTCACTAGTTTTGCATTAACACGAATCTTACTAATCAATGATCACTTCCTGTGTTAAATTTACAATCTTGAAATATGTATTTTCTGTTAGTCAAAATATAATCAAATTCGGATGTACCTTCATTTGGATGCTTCCATGTCCATTTACTTTTAACATTTTTCTCAAAAAAAGAATTCATAATATAAAGTTTTTCTTTTTCTGAAAACTCCACAAGTCTATGTCCTCTCTCATTTCTATTACTATAACCAAAATTACCTATAGCACTTTCATCTTTCATTTGTTTACCAATTCTAGCTTTAAAGTCTCCCATAACAATTTTAAAATGTTGTTTACTCTAATCAAAAGCCTTCTGTACATCCATATAAAAATCTTCTACTACTTCATTACTATGAGAACTTGTTGGGCATAAACCTGAATTATCTGCATTTGGTATCTGCTATTAAGTTGTATAACTAATCTTGCCACTCTGTCCGATATACCATCAATCTCCACAATGTTATTCTTCCATTTTTTATTTATAATGAACCCTATTTCACTTGTATTTCCAATATTTGTACCTTTATAATGCAGTATATGTCCACTTTTTAAATCAATTGTCTCTTCACCTTTTCTTCTAACTTCACAAAGTCCAATAATTAGACAGTTCTAATTCTTGAAATCTTCCTTCACTTGAAAGTGATCTGCAGTTGTAAGTACCTAAATAAAAAGTCATCATCAAACGGCAGCCTGGGTCCGCAATCAGGGGATTCTTAGCACCCTCCGCCTTCGGCCACCAACTGCTGCCTTGGTTAGTGACTTTACAGCTTCCTGGGAATAAGGGCCATGATTTATTTTTGTCTGTCATAATTGTATATATTGGAAAAATATTTATCATTTACATAAACATTCATTCTGCCTTATCAGGCACTTGAGAAGGAAGACCATGGTGTTTCTTGATCTTAAACTCAAAGGTAAAAAGCCAATAAACTCACCACATTGGCTAATGTATGTTGGTGAGCAGCCCATCCATGTTCATATACTATATGAATAATCACATAGTAATAGCAGCTGCAATGACAAGAATGTATGGAGTCAACCTTAGGCATTTGCCCTGCTCAGTTCCTTTAAGGCCTCCAAGAGGAATCAAAGGGTCTCCTTTCAGTTAATAGCAAACATGAAGTTAATTTAAAATCAATAAATAAAAAAATGAATATTTTTAAATATTAAAATAATAATTACTATATCACATGATATGTTTAAATTTAGGAAAGCTTAATTTATATTTTGGTATGTGAACAGATTACCATTTAACTTAAAATTATATATTATTTATCAGTAAAGATTATACATTTAAATGTAGAGACAAAAAAATATATCAATAACAATGGTAAACATAAAAATTGACCTGAATAAGAGTCTTTAAATACTGTATTTCCAGAATGACATCACAGTTCTGATCTCCACTTCAAACTATAAATTGATAGTATGTCCTGAAGATATAATATATTCATGAAAATTTTTAAATTTAAAGTATATTTTATTGATTCCTTTGTTTTATATATCTCCAAATTATTCTTTCAAATAATAACTACAAACACAAGTACTAGATTACATTCATGATGATATGAAGAGATATTCCTTCATGAACAAATATTATTTCAAAATATTACAAATGAATAGATGCTAGCTTTATATAGCATGATATGATGGCAAATTAAACTAATTCACATCTTTGAAAAAATTAATCAATCTAATAGAATAACAGAGGTGGATACATATGACTTTTATACACCTTCGGATATTTGTATTTCATCTGTATTGTGGTAGTTTATAATGTAATGAAGCCATTTTGATGATTTTTCTTTTTATAATAAATTGTTTTCCCATAACATTTTCTTGATATATTGCCTGGTTCATGGGCAGACAATGTTGATTCTTACCCCTCCATATTTTTCAGTCAACTATATACTTTAAAGGAAATAAAAAGAAAATCATATGAAGAATTTTATACACGCTTCTGTTTAAAGTAAAAACAAAAAGAGAGCTTGAGTTCAAACTATTCAGTTTCATTTATAAGATTTTTTGTTGATGCCAGTGTAAGTATAGCAATCCTCTATATTCGCCCACTAAGTGATTTCCAGTAGTGTTTTTCTAATAAAAATGTGTATTATACAACAAATAAATATTTTAGAATTATTACACACAATAAAAATTCAAGTTCTAACAAAAATTAAACAATCTACATCATATTTTCAATATACTACAATGGAAATATATTTTTATACATATTTCCTTAATATAATATCATACAAATAAAAAGGACAAATATATTTAAAATATTAAACATTTATTTGTATTGTTTAGAATTTACTATCATGAATGCAGTAACTAAAATGAAACATATAACAAAAGAATAATAATTTCATCCAAACTATATGCTTTATTATTTACATATTCATTTTCCTTTTTAAAATTAATAAAGTCAATTTACAATTTTACAATACAACTAATAAAAAATAATTTTATATTGATATTATTATTGTCATTGCAACACAGTTCAATATTTATTAAGTTAGCATACTCACCATCCAAAAATCAAAGAAGAAAGAAAGATAAAAAAAATTATGATTAACATCTTACCACATACTGAAATACATCTTAAATTTCAGTAGGTACAATATATTATAATGGTCAGGGATGTTGATGAAATTATCCAGTCTTACCGCATCTGCCGACAGAGCGCCACTAGGTTACTTTGAACCTAGAAAATTTATAAAGTCGACAGATACGTGCTGATAAGACCGCGACCGCCAGCCCTAGTCACTAACTCAAGTAGACACAGAAATTTATATATTTATTAAAATATATTTTTTTAATAATAAAGAATAAAAAAAGCAATCACTGTCAGTATTAATAACACAAAAAAAAAAAATTATTTATGTATATAATTAATAATGCACAAACTTAAAAAAAATTTTTTTTATAACAAAAGACGAAAGTTGTTTTATTCTGTTTCATTAGTTATTATTTTATTTGTTTTTAACTTTTATTCTTAATCTTAGAAATGTTGAGTATAGATGAGCTACCCAGACCACACACCTAAAAGACTTTCAAACATTTGATTCCGGACTAAAAATCCGCAGCCACACCAATGCTCACTTCCAGATATATATCAACAACCAATGCAACATGAACATGTTAGCATCGAATCATGCTGACAGGAATGTGCATCTGAACAGAATGATATTATTAGAGAAAACATGAGCTTCAACCAGTATAGGAATGTGCTTCTATCTGGTGAAGGAATCATGTATGTAATATAAAGAGAACACGCTATGTATGGATGGGAGAGCGGTCTTATCTTGCCGACTTATCTTCTCAATCCATAGAGATGGAATGGGTCAATGGTGCAGGAAATACGTCTGCGTCCATTTCAATGGTATGACTACCTCTTTGGAGTCATGCATACAATTGGACTCATCGCCCTAGGTGCTAACACACTTCACATTACATTGATATAAACGTCCATATATCTCTTCACCAGCATTGACACAACTATGAAACAAATAGTCCGAAATCAAAACCCCTTTTGAACTAACACATATTTAAACTAGTCTAGCAGCCATCTATACTCAACTAACATTTAAATCATTTTATTAATTTAATAAAAATAAAATATTTAGTTTACATTTTTAAAATCATTTTAAAATGAGCATTATATTTAACTTATTTTCTTTCCAGAAATACTATTTTTAACATATTTTTAAAATTTAATAATGCACAAATAACGATGTGTTTTCTATCTTTACATTCGTTTGCAATAGCAACCCCCACCCTATTACTAACAGATATTAATTAAACATGAATAAACAAAAATAAAATACAATACATTTTTTTAAAAGATTACATTGAAAACTTTAGCTAAGAGTTTTAAAATTGCAAAAGTTTATAAAAGATACAGAAAAGTTCAGATTTATAGTTCATTTTTTTAGACACAAATAAAATCTGAAAGATTTCAAGCTTAAGAGAGTTTATATTTAAGTTGATCATTTATAAATTTATACCTCTTTTTATCCATGCTCGTTCCTTCGTGACGAAAATCTGAGTTTATATAAGATCCATTTCTTGTGGGCGATGATGATTTATGAAGACGCATTTATGATGTTTTCTGAAGACGGTACCAGTGGTTCTATCCTGGGATCTGTGGATAGGAAAGCTACCTTCAGCCGGCCGCACCGAAGGAAGCCCGTTGATGCTGACTACATTCTTAGTGACGGTGACAATAGCTTTTTAAAAATTTTCTGCTTTCAACAAAGACAATTGGAATTTAAAGTTTTAATTTTCTGATTCTCTCCAACTAACTAATTATTGTTTTGGATTTTCCTTTTATAGTCCTCAGGCACCTTATCTCTGGAATGCAAGATTCATCGAACATACTTCATGTCTGTATTTTATTGCTTTATTGGGTTTGTGTCCAAGGTAAGATTTTGGGTTTTCCACTGAGGTCTGTGTCTCTATCTCTGGGTGGGAACTCTTATCTATTTCATAATCTTTTTTTTTAATTGTCATTTTGCCTTAAGGATCTGTTTGTAATTTTTATATTTCAAAATTTAAAAAAATCTTCGCTATTATTAAAAAGGTTTTTATTTTATACTTTATTTAAAGATTAGAATCTTTGTTTCGATTCTATAATTTTTTTAAAGCTTATTTTAATATTTAAATCAAACATTAATAAATTAATAATTCGTTATTTGTACATTTTGAACATTTGTGTTTTTAATTCAGTATTAGATATTTAAAAAACATTACGTATTACAATTTAAATGTAATGCATATATATATCCCGTTATATATCACCGAAGTTATTTAAAAAAATGATAAAAAAAAGATTTTAGTTAGAGTTAATACTAATTGGCAATAATAATGCGTTAAAGTTTTTTTTTTGTTTCTTTCGTGGGTGTATCTTTAAATTACTAAATCATTCATTTTCTTTTTTAAATATTAAAGTTACTTAATGATCATTTTTATACTTGACAGTGCCATCTTATCACAACTTATTCCTACTCCTATTCTGATGTTCAGGGTGCTATTCGCACTATTTCCTACACTTAAAATATATTTAATAAGTTTTCTTTCTTACGTGAATGCATGCATATGTGCGCAATATACATTCTGGAAATACTTTTACATCTACATTATATTCTACAGCTTTAAAATATAAACAAAAATTCATTTTAAAAAAAAAACTTTTTTTACTGACATAATACTTTTTTTTTTTTTTTTAAATTTTCAGGGGACTCATGGTTAATAAATATCATGCCACATGCTAGGCAGCCATTTATAACGGTCGGGGATGTTGATGAAATTATCCAGTCTTACTGCATCTGCCGACAGAGCGCCACTAGGCTACTTTGAACCTAGAAAATTTCAAAAGTCGACAGATACGTGCTGTTAAGACCGCGACCGCCAGCCCTAGTCACTAGCTCAAGTAGACACAGAAACTTATATATTTATTAAAATATATTTTTTTAATAATAAAGAATAAAAAAAAGCAATCACTGTCAGTATTAATAACACAAAAATTTTTTTATTTACGTATATAATTAATAACGCACAAACTTAAAAAAAAAATTTTTATAACAAAAGAAGAAAGTTGTTTTATTCTGTTTCATTAGTTATTATTATATTTGTTTTTAACTTTTATTCTTAATCTTAGAAATGTTGAGTATAGATGAGCTACCCAGACCACGCACCTAAAAGACTTTCAAACATTTGATTCCGGGCTAAAAATCCGCAGCCACACCAATGCTCACTTCCAGATATATATCAGCAACCAATGCAACATGAACATGTTAGCATCGAATCGAATGTGCATCTGAACAGCGTGATATTATTGGAGAAAACATGAGCTTCAACCAATATAGGAATGTGCTTCTATCTGGCGAAGGAATCATGTATGTAATATAAAGAGAACACACTAAGTATGGATGGGAGAGCAGTCTTATCTTGCCGACTTATCTTCTCAATCCATAGAGCTGGAATGGGTCAATGGTGCAGGAAATATGTCTGCATCCATTTCAATGGTATGACTACCTCTTTGGGGTCATGCATTCAGTTGGACTCGTAGCCCTAGGTGCTAACACACTTCACATTACATTGATATAAACGTCCATATATCTCTCCACCAGCATTGACACAACTATGAAACAAATAGTCCGAAATCAAAACCCCTTTTGAACTAACATATATTTAAACTAGTCTAGCAGCCATCCATACTCAACTAATATTTAAATCATTTTATTAATTTAATAAAAATAAAATATTTAGTTTACAGTTTTAAATCATTTTAAAATGATCATTATATTTAACTTATTTTCTTTCCAGAAATACTATTTTTAACATATTTTTAAAATTTAATAATGCACAAATAACGATGTGTTTTCTATCTTTACATTCATTTGCAATAGCAACTCCCACCCTATTACAAACAGATATTAATTAAACATGAATAAACAAAAATAAAATACATTTTTTTAAAAGATTACGTTGAAAACTTTAGCTAAGAGTTTTAAAATTGCAAAGTTTATAAAAGATACAGAAAAGTTCAGATTTATTCAGGAAAGTTTATAGTTCATTTTTTTAGACACAAATAAAATCCGAAAGATTTCAAGCTTAAGAGAGTTTATATTTAAGTTGATCATTTATAAATTTATACCTCTTTTTATCCATGCTCGTTCCTTTGCGATGAAGATCTGAGTTTATACAAGATCCATTTCTTGTGGGCGATGATGATTTATGAAGACGCATTTATGATGTTTTCTGAAGATGGTGCCAGTGGTTCTATCCTGGGATCCATGGATAGGAAAGCTACCTTCGGCCGGCCACACCGAAGGAAGCCCATTGATGCTGACTACATTCTTAGTGACGGTGACAATAGCTTTTTAAAAATTTTCTGCTTTCAACAAAGACAATTGAATTTAAAGTTTTAATTTTCTGATTCTCTTCAACTAACTAATTATTGTTTTGGATTTTCCTTTTATAGTTTTCAGGCACCTTATCTCGGGAATACAAGATTCATCGGACATACTTCATGTCTGTATTTTATTGCTTTATTGGGTGTGTCCCAGGTAAGATTTTGGGTTATCCACTGAGGTCTGTGTCTCTATCTCTGGGCGGGAACTCTTATCTATTTCATAATCATTTTTTTTAATTGTCATTTTGCCTTAAGGATCTGTTTGTAATTTTTATATTTAAAAATTAAATAAAATCTTCGCTATTATTAAAAAGGTTTTTATTTTATACTTTATTTAAAGATTAGAATTTTTGTTTCGATTCTATAATTTTTTAAAGCTTATTTTAATATTTAAATCAAACATTAATAAATTAATAATTCGTTATTTGTGCATTTTGAACGTTTGTGTTTTTAATTCAGTATTAGATATTTACAAAACATTACATATTAGAATTTAAATGTAACGTATATATATATCCCGTTACAATATATATCAACTACAAGTGACCAGCCAATTTAAAATACAATATAGTTTTATATTTTTATTCACTGTGCCAATATTAAAAACTTAAAAATAATAGAGATAATTTTTTTCAATACTAAATACTTTTATTGACCATGAATTAAAAATGAAAAAAAAAAAAATTTCTTTAATCACAACTGGAATTTTTAGATTTAACTTGAAATAAAAAATTAATCAAGTCAATCCCTATTTGGTCAATGAAAGCATTTAATAATTTAAATTTTTTTTAATCTCTATTATTTATTCATTCATAAATGAATCACTTCAGTGAATATTTCACTATGAAGAAACATTATTGCTACACAATCCTCTCTATTTACAATTTAGTGTTTATGTTACAATAAATAAATATTCTAATTTTAAATAAATAAATTATGAAATAATAAATTATTTATTTATTTATGTAAAACAACTTTTCATTACAGATTTGATTTGAGAGCTGTATAGAATGAAGATTAATGAATTTCCTTCAACATTAATAATAATGTAACTCTTTTTTTTTATCCATATTAAAAAACTATTTATATACAAACATTATTTATATATTCAAAAATAGTATTTATTCACTTATAAAAAAATCAAAACAAAATTTAATAGTTTTAATTGCAAAAGGCTTAAGAGTTATTTTGGAATTTGATCTCCATGATTTTTTTAATGAGATATCTAATGAGATATTATGTGAAATATTTGATGAAATTTGGATGATTAATTGTTTTTTGTTTTTTTTATAAAATATAGAATTTTATTCAGAAATTTAGTTACAATATATGATAATAGTTAAACATAGGATATATTACATGATAATCAGTGGGATGAAAGCTCACTATTGATATCTTGTTTGACACCAGCTAAAAGGATTAATATGAAGCATATCAGCAAGGAACGAGTCTGGAATAGTATCCTGTTGATATAGATGACCACGCTTGCATGTCTCATATAGTTCAGCAATAGGCTTAATTCTTTGTCCATGCTCCACATGACCAAATTGACCCTTCATACCGGAGGTTACTTCCATAACAACTCAGGATCTGTGCAATAATCATACTGAGATAGGTAAGTTATCACAAAGGGATGCAGGCCATTCAGCCTCAAATTACTCTCCAGGGAAGATTTCTATTTAGGAGTGAAAGGGATCAGCTTTGGGGGCCAGATCAATAACCTCCATGTGGAGTCATAGATATAAGAGGGGGCCAAATTCTGGTCCCTTTTCAGAATTTTTTCCATTTTGTTAATATAGAGTTCAAGCGGACGCTCTAGTGCATGATTAAAGGTGAGCCAGCATTGTGTGTACCATAGTGAAAACAGTACAAATGTTGTTATTCGTATCTCTGGAATGGATCCACATAGTATATTGTCAATGAGAGTCGACAGGGCAGGCGTATTGTTATTTAACATGGAGGCTATAAGGACTCTGTAGGGATGAAGGGAAACACAGTGGCAGAGGAGGTGAAGACAAGTTTCATCCTCTCTGAGGCATAGTGAGCAAGTGGACTCTATGTTTGAAAATCCTTGGTGATGCACCAGAAAGTGTTTAGTAGGCAAGGCGTTAATATTTATCTTCATCAGGAAATCAAAATATTTGGGTTCAAGAAACCATCGCTTAAATTTCTTGATTAGCAGATGGTTGTTAAGCCCGATGATAGTTGATCCTGCAGAAACATCAGGATTAAGGATGTAGTATGCATCCCAGAACTTGATTTTCATTGAGGACGATTTTATAG
Source organism: Epiperipatus broadwayi (assembly GCA_028023455.1). NCBI lineage: Eukaryota > Metazoa > Onychophora > Udeonychophora > Euonychophora > Peripatidae > Epiperipatus > Epiperipatus broadwayi. The sequence goes on along the minus strand of JAQFVV010012491.1, from coordinate 383,972 downwards.
GAAGCATAGTCAGTACCAATAGGGGGTGGCTTATCTGTGGGGGTGGCTTATCTGTGGGAGTGACCTCTCTGGAATGTGAATAGTTAGGATATTGCAGACACATTCTGTAGAAAGAATTGTAGGAACATTGGAATATGAAAGTATCTATGGAATGTAGGGATAATCCATTGAGTTTTGTGTGTTTCTGTAGATTTCTCAAGCTTATGGTTGCACTTTTCCCCCCTCTAATCAGATCAGTGCACATCTTGTGTATTTTCCTGATGAAGACTTTGGTAAAATTGACTACTGGGGTGAAATAGGATATTCTAGGGAATATTAGTATGTTGATGAGGGAGGACTTGGTGAACATGGACATGTAAACTTTGGATAGAGATGATGTGATTCTCTGTGTGGATTGAAATAGCTTTCCTTGGATAGATCTCCTCATGGCAGACATGGATTCAAATATAGGGAAGCCCAAAAAGTTCTGAGGCTTTGCTGCAAATGGTCCTGGAATGGTCTTACCTGAAGATATATACCAGGCAGATAACTTGGCCATATTAAATTTGAGGTCGGATTGATCGGAGAATTCTTTAAGTATTGATAAGAGTCTTGAAATTAATTTTTTGATGGAAGGAAAATGGCCAAGTCATCCATATAAGTGATGTGATGAATTGATGTATTTAAAATTGGGATATGAATGCCAGGAAGAGATCTCTCAATTTGAAGAAGCAGAGGGTGGAGGTAAGTAATGAAAAACATGGCACTCAGAGGAGAGCCTTGTGGAATGGAGGATATGGTGTAGAATGGGGGAGAAAGCTTCCCATTAAGTGAGATGCTCAATTCACAATTGTAAAGGAGGTTTCTAATAATATTTATGATTCCAGTAGAAATGTCATGCTCACCAAGTAAGTTTAAAAGGGTATTGAGTTGAATAGAATCAGAGGCAGCTGCAATGTTGAGCTGCACAACCATTGGTCTAAATTGCCTGGGGGATCTGATGTGGTCAGTAATGATTTTAAAAAGATTGATAGCATTTGAGGTTGAGCTGCCCTTTTTTTCAAATTGATATTGCGAAATAAGGGGAAGAATCTTGTTTTGAATTTTGTCCTTGATGATAGATTCAATGACCTTGATCATCAGTGGAGTCATAGAGATGGGCCACAGGTTCTCCAGTGGGGACGGAATTAGTTGCACTTTAGAAATGGCACTATTGCTATGGAATATAGACCACTGATTTCATGGACACCACAAGAAAGGTGATTAACCAAGTTGTACATGATTGGAACCAAGAATTTAGACAGGTGCAGTAGAAGGAAATGGGAAATTGCACGGAGCCCTGGATGGGTCCTTTCAGGCATCGAGGTTAACTTAGTCAGAACTTCTCCCTCCAAGATGCCATGGTCCCATATTGAGTCCTGTTTAGTGTCAGGTGCATAAGTGGAAAATTTTTCCCTGAAGAACAAAAATTTTTTTAGAAGCATGTTAGATCCTGAGTAAAGGTTATTTCCAACTGTAATAGATGAAGGGGTGGTTTTCTTGTCTCTATGGCCCAGAGCCCATCTAATGTAGCCCCTGGACCAATTGTGGGGCTGGTTCAAGAAAATTTTTGACTTTTTGATAGAGAGATACTCTGCCAAAATCAACTGTTTATTTTTGTATTGGGATTTCAGGTTGATTATGGATTCTATAGGAATTGTATCAAGGGGAAGATTTTTAAGGGTGTTGTTGAGTGATTCAAGTTCTATCAGGAGTGAAGATGGCCCTTTATTATGTAATGTATAATTTGAGATTAATGACCTTAAAATATAAATGAAGGCAAACCAGGCATTGACTGGTGGCAAAGACAGGATATGAATTTTGTGAAAATATATGTATGCCTCAGAGATGATGGCTTCAGGTGATGTGGACTTGAGAAGGATTCTCGTGGTTGTGCTCAGACCTGGAATATTGAATGACTCAAGATTTAGAGATAGTTTAATGGATAATGCCAAGTGGTCGTAAAAGGCTATAGGTTGGAGTGAGGGGTCAATCAGAAAGTGTAGATCAGGAGTATAGTAGATTAGGTCTATGAGTGAGGTATACCTTCTAGTATAGAAGGAAAAGGCATTCAGAGAGAAGAAGCCCTCTCCACTCACGAATCTGGTATTAAGACGATGTATATATTTGGCTGTAAATTCCTGGTAGGAGGTGTTAAAGTCCCCGAGGAAAATCATTGGATAAGGGTTGGAAGCAATTGTGATGTTAATCTGTTGGATTATCTGTTGAATTAGTAATTCATTTCGGTAGAGGTACACATAAATTATATTTAAAGTGAAGGCTTTGTGGAATAAGGTGGCAATAATTATATGTGGGTTTATATAGTTAATTTTAAAAGATTCAAATGGGCTACTATTGGAGATTAAGATTGCCACTCCAGCAGCAGATGAAGGAGAAACTGAGTGATGAAAATATACCAGATTGCCAAGGAGGCTCAGGATTTTGGGGTTTGAAAATTGGTGCAATTTGGTCTCAGAGAGACATACAATATGTGGCGAGTATTGCTTAAACCATTTGGCCAATGCATCCACTCTATTTAGGGAATTCAGCCCCCTTATATTAAGTCCCGCTATATTGAGCCTCATGAGGCATTATTTTAACAGATAAATATTGTGTATTTATTGGGCAATTGGTGATAAATTTGGAAATGATTAAATGAGTTTTGAATGTGTGATCATGCACTCAGCAACTGTTGGTCCTACCAATAGGACATATCCCAGCTTTTGCTTTTGGTGTTCTGGATCACAAGCCATCCATGTAAGAAACTCCAGTACTAGCTTGTTGCAGATCCACTATCTGGCCAGAGGCTCCCTCCCCAGACTCTTTGTAATGCAGGCCTTCAACAGTGTCTGGTTCAACATTCGATGCCCTGGAGGTCTTAGGTAGCTTTAATTTAATGTCCTTTCCTAGAACAGGGGTTTGGCAAGGTTTGCTTGTATCTTTATTGGGTAATTCACAATTTCTTGTTTGACTATCTGCCTTAGGAACAGGCTTGCATTTTTCCCAGGTTGCTGGGGGATAAGATATTCGGAGTCTGAGGAGTCCATGCTTTTGTTATTTATTTTTTTCAAGTATAATTTGTTCAGTGAAGATTTGGAAGATTTGGAATTTGTTGGGCAGAGGCAAAGGGGAAGTCTCCTCCATGACCGAACATGTTGACTCAAAAGACTCATCCAAAGCACATGTGGAGAGAGCAGGTGAAGGCAAAGAGTCAGGGCCGACCTTATCAACAGGAGACAATAAAGAACGTGGAGTTTTCTACTGTTTGAGATACTGAAAGGACCACTGGAGATGTTAAGAGAACAAGTGGAGCTTTCCATTGGTTCAGGTGCTACAAAGTCAGGCATGGACATGGGAGTCTCCACAGTCTGCATCACTGGACTAGAGTTACAGAGGTGAGTTTTTCTTTTAATTCTTTTGCAATTGTGGCAAATTTTGGCTGGGCAGTCCCTCACTAAGTGGCCTCTCTGGTGGCAGAAGAAACACTGTGGAGGAATGCCATGGAAGGTAATGACAAGAGGGGAAGTGTCCGCATAGTAGAGAGTGGAAATGTCATTGGGGTTTGATTCCTTATTCAGGGAAAGATCAAAGAAGGCAGTATTCAAATAAACTGGAAGGTCTATGCCCTTAATCAGTTGATATCTAAAGTTTGATACTTTGCCATAGGGCCTGAGTATTTGCTTCAAATCACTCTCCCTGAATTTAAGGTAACAATTCCTTATTTTGCCTGACAAGATTGTAGGACGATTCATATTAATATTACAAATGATTTTTCCATCAAGATACTTGAAGGATTTTTGGAAGATTAATTTCTGAGTGGGATTGTTGAACTCAATTACCAAGTATCGATTATTGGGATGTTACAAAATTTTATGAATCAGATTCCATAATTTTTTCTTTGTTATCTCATAATATAGTTCATTAATTGGGAATTTAAATAAATCACAAGAAGTGTTGGTGACAGCTAAGATTGAGGTGCTATCACTGTGGAAATTAAGAAATGATTTATATAATTGGAGAGGAATAATATTATTGAATCTGTTTACTATTAAGTCAATTTCTTTTTGCTCTAGATTTAGATTGAATGTGTTGGGATTGCTACAAATATCAATTAAGTTCTCCTCAATCTCTTCATCAAATAAATTGAATAAATCTTTGTGATTTTTTGAAGCTTCCCATGCCATAACGTTAGGCTCAGTAAGGCCTGCCTGTGTAATGTTAGCATAGGAGGGCTTGCTGTTAATTAATATCTTAGGTTGATTTTGGGAGGGGGAGGCATTTAAATTGGAAGACTTTATGTTAGTTTTGCTATTTTTATCAATTTTTTTGTTAATATTTTGAGAAACTTTTGATTTATTAGAAAAATTAAAAGAAAATTTACCGTTGCTATTTTCCAAGCTTGGGAAATCTGAATTTTTAATGATCTCACTGGAGGCTTCATTTTGAAGGTTATTGGTTTGAAATTTGGACTGTGGATCCTCTGTGGTGAACTTTTGAGAACGTGTAATTTTTTTATTGACAGTAGCATCTGTGGATGGAGTGGTAGGCTGCAAAGAACAAAAAGCTGTGTTATTTTGCATTTCCAAGATGGCTTTTTCTTCAGCTTGTTCCATTGAAGGTTCTGAAAACAACTATCAGCTTCTTCAGAATCAAGCAACTTATCCACTCTTAATTAAGCAGAAAGATAAGAAGTTCAATTATCAAAGAAAATGGTTTTCACAAGAAAAGACCCAGAAAAGCACAGAAAAAACTAACTTTCTATAAGAGCCTAGGAATCAATGAAGTCAACTTTAAGCTATAAAGGGTGCTTAAGGAGGATGGATGATTAATTGTTTTAGATAAAAATAAAAACATTGTACAGATGAGCCTCTAAATAGAATTTACTTAAATATCATTACCCATCAAAATGCTAACAATTTCATTCATTTATTATCTAAATTTAATGGTTATTTTGCATACTTTTGTAAAATAGTTTAACATCTGTTAGATATCAATAAGATAAATAATATATATAATATTTAATGTTGCTCATATGCTTTCATATGTTTGTGCATGCATGAATGTGTATAATATACTCATTTAAAAAGACGTATCTAAAAAAATATTTCAACAACATGTAAATATTTGGTAAATTATAATGTTAAGACAATCTCTATGCATAAATTTAAATACTTACCCAAAAGAGAAGATTGAAAATGATCAGCATAGCTTTGGCACATTTTGCTCCACAGCCGATTGCCATCTTGAATTGGTTTTATCAAATCTAATTTTAAAAAACATTAATATTGTAACATATTTCAATCATATAGAATTAATATATAATCATTTAACAATATATAAATAAACATACGTAAAGCCAATATCACACAAATTTCATAATCAATTAATTGTACCAAAAAGGTTATCACTAAACTTCTATGTATAATATATACATATATGAAGTTTTTGCTTATAGACAAATTGAAGAAACTGGCATTGCTATGTTTATATATAATAAATTTAGAATCTAAAATAATAAAGAAGAAAAAAATATGCTGCTTCCATCAATTATTCCTCTATGAATGAATTCTGAAGAAATCTTGTCCTCATTATACAAAAAAAATGTTTGAAAGATGTTTCTATAACATAATAATTTAACCAGTTTTTGATTTAATCTAAATTAATATAAAAAATCCAGCATCTCTCTCCTAATAATATAGGAATATGGTATATTTTAAAAAGAATTCACTTTAAAACTTCCAATAAGTAAAAATCTTCTAATTTGTAATATCTCAATAAAAAGAAAAGGAGTATATGTTTATTATATTTTACTGTAAATATTCACTTATGTTCTTCATGGTTATAGATGATTTATTTATATTATCTATTTGTGAGCCTGCACTGTTAATACATAGATAATTATTTTATTTAGGTATGATTTTTTTAGACAACTATTAACAAACCATCAAAAAAAAAAACCCCACATAGATTTTAACCAAGAATTAGAATAATGACACTTTATTAAGTCCTTCAGTTCTGATACTGTAGAAATAGATTAGACAGTCATTAATTATGTGTTTCATGGTTTGTATTTGTCCACATACATTAGTGACTATTAAATTCCATTTATGAAGTAAATGAGTGGAATGGCCATGAAATCCTTTGATGAAATTAGGTAATGTCTGAATGGAATGACCGTGAAATCCTTTGATGAAATTACAGTAATGTTTAAAATATCAAATTTCACTGGCTTTACTTTTGGGTCTGAAAAAAAGAAATTTGTTTGAAATGTCATTATAATTTTATAAGCCATAATTCATTAGTTGATTCTTGGTTAAACATCAGAAAAGGGATCTTGATTTGAGATGAATCATAGATGGTAAAACTTTATCTTTACTTATTGGCAAGTCTAATCCACTTAAAAAAAATTTATATGGTTTCTACAAAGAAATTTCTCTTCTAATATCTAGAAGTGCCTACAGAATTTCTAATGAAGTTACATCAAGAAATTATTTTTGATATAACCTTAAATAAATTAGGAAAATAAATTAGGCTCTGAATCAAGATTACTTGTAAATAGCAAAAGAATTATGTTTCTGTCTATTATAACAAAAAATTATATTTGGATTATGAGATGTTTCCCTAGTATTTATGTCAAATAAGATACCAACCTTTGTCAAAAAAATCCAAATTTTTCATATCCTTATTAAAAGACTTTTCTATTTTTGAAAATAATCACTTTTGTAAAAGCAAAATAATATCATCAGCAAAGATAGGTTTCCTGCATTCTATATTTTGAAAATCACTGATGAATACATTAAATAAAGTAGATGACAAAATTGTACCCTATGGTAGACCATTCTATAAAATTTTATATCTGTTGTGACTTTCATTTAATGTTAATTCAATTTTTGTATTGGATTATTTTTTTGTGCATTTAAGAATTTTAGAAATTTTTAGATCATTTTTTCATATAAAATCATAAACTGGAATTAGTTCAATGAAAATAACACCAGTTTTAATTTATTTTAAAAACTTTATAAATGTGTAAGATTGCACATTTTACTAGTGTTTATAAAATATTCTCTTAGGTCCAAACATATTGACTATGAATTTGGCAAATTCCAGCTGCCATTATCTCTAGATATAATCCCTTTTTCCATTTATTAATTGTGCCTTACCTTTATTGTTTTTCTTCTCTTTTATTTTGATTCTATTTGGTCTTTTTTCTTATTATTGTATTAAGTAAGGTAAAATAGCTTTCATAATTCATTATAGAGAGAAAATAAAGAATAAAATCAATACTTGTCATGTCTAAGATTACTATGTGGTAAGAATTTCATGGGTTATCAAGCCTTACATTCATTTACAGATAGGTTCAGATACAATTAATGATGACCACTGGATTGATAAGCTGGCCAGCTATGAATTGGCTACTGAAAAATCAATCCCAAACTGTTGGGGGGAAATTTCTAATTTATTCAATCTGGATTTAAAACTAGACCATATGCTTGGCAGATATATTCTCTACCATTGGAACAGTGAAGTTTTTCCTAATGTCTTATCATTAATATTTATATTAAGTACCAGTAATATAGTATGTTGCTGGTTTTAGTTAATCATTGATATGCCAACAGCAAGATCTTTTTCATATTGTTTGAGAGAATGAAATCAAAATTTACTCCCATTTACTATACTGAAAGTTTTTTCAATAGAGTCTGTCATTCATATGATTACCAAGAATCAATGTGGACATGCCAACAATGAAAAATAATACAAATATTAAATAAATCTAGAGGTGGAAAGATGTCAATTTCACTCATGACATGTAATTCAAAAATTGACAATCATTCTGAAGTACTATATACATGAATTTCTATAAACAATTCCTTTGTCAGCTGACTTAGAGTACAGCTAATAACCACATATATATCAGCCACTTATCTTACATAAATACTCTAATTGTGATTAACTTGTTAACAACAAACTGATAATCATCACTGTATTCATGTAATATAAATGGCTGTTATATTTATATAAATTATCAGCAGTGGTCCTAGACAATTTATGAAAAAAGTTGTTCCTAAACTGCATATTTCTAAAATGCAAATATATTGCATACTAATTGTCAATTTTTCAAGTAGTATTATTAGCACAGGGAATACAAATGACTTCTTCAGATTTATTTATAGATATTTAAGGTGCACTAATCTATTTATAAATATTAATATCGAAATCAGAGCTTTGAAATTTTATTTACCAACTTCAATGTGAAAAAAAAAGAGATTAATTAATTTTTGAATTATAAACCATAAATAAAAAGCTCTTCTTTGTCTACTTCAGTAGCAACTACTGCAAATTTGAGTAATCAGTATTTACAAAATATTAGAACCATTTCATTTTTCATTCCCAGATTAGTTTCAAGCCATTGTCTTTATCAATTAGAACTTAGGATTCAATGCTGGAATTAATGAAGAAACGTATTTGGTTGTCATCTTTAATTCTTTTTTTTTTCTATCAAATGGAATTCAAAAAGTTAATATTTTATATCCAAACCAACTACATGTATAATTTTAAAAATCTGGTATCAAATCAATAGCTATATATTTCAGTAATCTTATTTATATCCTAACTCTAGGCATTTTTTTTTTTTGGCTATGGATGTTTATACCAAGATAATATCATTTGATTCTGTCAGTTTCTTGTTTACAATAGCACAATAAATGATAAGTTAAACATGCTAAAAGAATCAAATTAAATAATGGTAGATATGAAAGTTCTTAGCCAGCAAAAATAAGTGCCTACTATTAGAATAGAATGACCAAAACATCACATGATTGCCTTTTACTATGCTTACACAAGCTGTTATTATCAGTAACAAACTCTCAATACAGTAGTGCCACCAAGTGCAAGCCATAGTAATCAATGAATGCAGGAAGGTTTGTGCATAAAATCTCCATCTAATGCTTACTCATATAATATCCCTAGACTAGTTTCTAGTTTGTGGCTTTCAACAATGAAGAGCTTTGAATGTTGAAGAGTTGTATTAGATACTTAGATTTAGGTGCAGAGCTATCAGATCCTCGCTGATCAAAGCCACAAACTAGAACACTAGTCTGAGGATATTGGGTGAGTAGGCACTAGACCTTCCTGCATTATTTGATTACTAAGGTTTTCACTAGATGGCACTACTCTATGGAGAGTTTGCAACTGCTAATTAGAATAGAAGTTAGATTACTGCCAGATAGATCTATATAATTACTCAAGCAAGTTAGTTTGAGCTCAATTTTTTTTTTAAAAAATTTCATGCTATTAGCTTGATAATAAAAGGGGGAATTAAAGTTCATTGCCAGATGTATAACTGTGCTAGGTCCAGTTTGAATTAAATGTACTCACTCATAATGCCAATAGTAGAAACCATTTTGGCATAGGGATTAAATTACATTACAATTTGATAATGATTTATTATTCAAACTTACAATGGATAGAGCTTGAAATGAGACTGGGTCACTGCTCTTGTTCACAAATACTGTAAACAAGATGAAACAATCAAATGATCTTATGTTGATATTAACATTTCTATCCGGTAGAAAAAGGCATTTACAATTAGTAAAAAATAGATTATTAATATATATAATTATGATCTATAATCATATCTATATAACTATGCAAGCAGATTGGCTTGGATTTAAAACATTAGAATTATTACTATTTTAATTTCAGAATAATGATGCCAAAAAAAAAAAAAAGTAGCAAAGGATAATTGCCAGGGGCATACTGCATTAATTCCAAGATTGATTTGCAAGTAAAACATTAGTCTGGATTTGTAAATTAAACTGCATTACCATCTAGTATCTATTGATTATTCAAGTTCATAAATATGCTTTAAGAGTAGATAAAATTAGCATTGCTCTTGATTGTAGTACTATAGTAAGCTGAAAGTCTCAAATGATGCTGTAGTGGTTGTAAATTACATCAATCCATAGCCAATAAAATAACTGTCACTTGCAGTTTAGCATAGTATTAGAATGATAGATGACTTAAAAGTTTATGGACTGATTTAAAAAAAAAAACTCAATTTGATCAACTGGTGGAACTTATGGGTGCAGCTTATAATTTTGATACTCAAATATTACACAACAGAAAATCACATTTTTTTTAATTACTTTTAAGAGAGATAATAAAGAAGACATTATCCACCGATTCACCTCCTATCATATAATGAGAGTTTGGGTAATTTCTATTCTCATTTCAACTTCTAACTAAATATCCATTTATCAAACAAAACTGGACTATTTGTGCTGGATATCAAACAAAACTGGACTATTTGTGCTGGATATGGACTGGCTACTTTTAAAAAAAAAAACAAACCTCTAAGCCCTGATTGGAATTTGGGGGAAAATAATCAATTTTTAGCCAGCTCAGATTCGAAAATAGTAGATGAATATGATATTAAAATATTATAAAATTTGGTATTAGATTATATCATGTTTAGAAGATAACTCGTAACTGGAATAACTCTACACCTCACACTTATATCATTGTTAGTAATTACAATTTCACTGTAATTGGAACTCTAAAATAACGTAGCTCATACAAATAGATACTAATGTAATTTATCAGCAAAAAAGATAAAATATAATATTTTCCATTTATATTTGAAATTAAACATTCAATTAAACTATTTATTCTATGAAGTGTATGCATTTGTTTTCTTAACAAGTGTGGTAATGTATACAACTTCCCTTTTGTCCTGGATCAGAGTTCTTCACAATAAATGACTTAAAAAATAAAATCATGCATTTGAATATTTTAATACATATTGGTGTCAGACTTCAAGAAGAGAAGTGAAATTTATATTATTATTTCTTATCAAAAATACCATGTTTTATTTAATCATAAAATTTCATAGTAGATTAAGTTTCTTTAGTTAAAAGATAAAGAAAGAGAATTGATATGTGAGACTCCTTTCTTGACATATAACTGATGGTGATCTTTATAAATCAATATATAAATAATTAATTTATATCAATTAAGTATTGTGCACTTGATTTACATATAAATAATTAATTATCATATTCTGTAAACACTTGTTCTGTTTATTTCACATATATATATAACATTGATAAAATATAAATTTTATAGCAGTGTAACTTTACAAATTCAAGGAATACTATGGTCTTTAAACAAACTAAGGCTTTACAAGATTTAGGTAGAATGGCAGATTTTGGAGCTTAAATTCCATGTGTTATGGGTCAATTATCAGTTCTGATGTTCAAACTTCATATGAACTCCCAAACCATAAACTATTTATTTGATTATTATTATTATTATTATTCCATATGTCAAAGCATCAGCCGGGACGCGAACCCACAACCGTCTGCAACCAACTACTTGCTTGTAAGGCGGTTGCGGTGACCTCTCTGCTTTGTTTTAACAAACTACAAAAAAGGCAAGAAGGAAGTTTAGATTACAACTATTGGATTCTGATTCAAGTGTTTTAATTAAACCTTTAGAATATTTTAGGACTTCTGAAGATACTAACATTTGTAATTATAATTATCTTCATAGATTCTTAAAATTTTATTCGTATTCTAATTCCACTTCCTGGAATGTCTGCTTTGAAATATAATCATTAATTTAATGCTTGTTTGATATTCAAAAACAATTATAACCTAATCAATTTCATATAGAAACTTAATTTCATTTCTCACACATGTATTTAAACAATTTGTGTAAACATGTACATTTTCTTTTTTTTTTTTCCTATAAAAAAATATCGAGGATAAATTTTAATTTTAAAATGAACACTAAATGTAATCAATTAAAAAAGATATAATTAGAGAAGGTGGAGCAGGATAAATGAGAAGAAAAAAAATATAGAATCATTAAGAAACAAAAGTGTTATTATCATAATTTGATTTGAAACACAGAACAATATTATAATAGATGCATTCTAATGTTAAAAAGCGTTTATTAAAATATATAATGTAGTTGTAACTATTAAAATATTACAATACTATCACGTTTTTGCTTAATCATAGCACCATATGACCCAGTTATCTTTATCTGCCTTCGGGCATAGACAATACATAAGAATATCAATAGTAAGATTTTTTTTAAAGAACATTGAAAATAAATTTTATTTATAAGTAAATAATTAAGCAAAAAAAATCTTAATAATATGAAAATAAATAAATGTTGTGGAGAGTTAGAAGTAACTTTAAAAAAAAAATTGGGGTGGGTGTGTGTAGTGGGGTATGGGGGTTAAATTGAAAAAAAAAAAAATCACAAGAAATTAGATTTGGGATTAAGAATTTCTGTTAAATTTTTACAGTTTATATTTATAGATAAAATGTACTTTTTTTTTTTTTGTCTTATCACTATTAAAATATTGTCTCTGACTTTAATATAAGATTTTTTTATCTATTATGAGTAAATATTTTTTTACTAAATCAGCTTACGTTGGCATAAATTTCATTTTACAAGTTTTTCAATATTTAAAAGGTTAAAAAAGAACAGTTAGTGTTGATGCACATTTCTAAAAAAAATTCTCAACATCATTCTAATATAACTGAAGGCATGTTTAAATCTGTCATGTTTTCCTATATAGTAACACATGCCTATATAAGAGGGTATTCTGTATAAATCACGCAGTTTAATACTGAAGTAGAAAAATGGGCCCAGAACCAAAAACTTCTGAAGCAATTCTCAGATAAGGGGGGGAAATCTCACTTTGATCAGTGAATGGAATGATTATGCACAATCTATGTTACTTGAATGCGCAAACATCACATGCCCAGCCAAGTAGTTAATCATATGATTAAGCATAAGAATCAATCGTGATAAAGCATTCGAAGTCTATATATGTGCATATAAACATATACGTATATGTTTTTACAAATATGTATTACAGAGGATTTTTGAAAGTTCATAAACTATTTTATTAAAATATTTTTATAGCTAGAATAAAAATAATAAAGATTATAGGATTTTTACAATTTATTTTTTACGCTAAAGGTAATAAACATTTAAATTTCTAACATAAAATTATATAACATTCATTTCTTTTATTCCCTTAGGTGAGAAATAGTAGACATAGATCAATAAATGTGAAAAGCTTTAGTAGTTAAGATTTGTTTACTCATTACCATGGCAACTACTCATTACTTTTCCAGATGGAATCTTGTCCGTAATGTAATAATAACCTATCATATAATTTTTTTTTTAATAATCTGAACATGACATATACGATTAAAACAATAATGACAATATTTAAAGTAAACTATTGTCATTTGTAGAATGACTGCTATGTGGTCATATGACATGATAATGTTCCAATAACAGATACGTTAGCTTTTACTTTATCTCCCTTAATTGAGATTCTGAATTTGTAATTGAAGTTTAGGGAGCGTGTCTATAACGTATTTATGTTTTAATGACAGTGAAAAAAAAAATTATATCTATTAGAAAAAAAAAATGTAAAACTGACAGTAATTGATTGGTGATAAAAATTAATAAATTGGAGTAAAATTTATTTAAGAACTACAAAGTCCTTGAGTAAATAGGTTATAAATAAATATAAAAATTAATAAAAACAAAGAGCAAAAAAGCAAAGTGAATTTTAAAAGGGAATGTTAAACATAAAATATAAAAGAGAAACTGAATTAATACAATAATGTTAAACAACAAGAATAAAAGAGAAGCTGAATTAATACAATTAAAATTTCACTAGATCCATGTATTCAAAATATATTCAAGCAATCGGTGTAATAAATCTAAAGCCTCTTAGTAGTATAAAGGGTCAACAAAGTTTGTAATGCAGCTTTAAAATTGAGATGTTATAATAAATTGTGTTAACATCATGGTAAACCTGCCACTACAGTCGTTAATCTAACGTTATCACTTGGTCGTAATATTTTATTGCTTAATTATTCTAATAGTTTTCATGAAGAGAACTTAACATACTTACTGATATATTAATGTAAAATAATAGTCATACAAAGTTTAAATATAAAGTTTTAACAATATTTATTGTAAGAGTAATGTGATGTGATGATGCGATGTATTATGGCTTCTCCTTAAACGAAGTCAAAAATATCTCAGCAATTATGCCCAGATAAACCTGTTAGCCACTTTATTTTACATTCCCCACTCTAAATTTACCCATAATCTGCTCTATCCCATTTCCACAACATAATCTTTGTCAACTCTATAACCTTTATATCTAAATCCCCCTTATTTTTTTCCCAAACCCAGCATAAAAACCAATAATTCACTTTCTGTATAATCACTCTTTTCATATTTATTTTTCTACAACTTCATTATATGTATCCTTTCTGTTTTCAAACATTTACATTCAATTACCAAATGCCTAATATTTTCAATTCCTTCCTTACATAATTTACAAAATAAATCACCCATATTTTTCCATTTGCATGTATATTCTTTTGTAATCAATGAATGCAGGAAGATTTGTTCATAAAATCCCTATCTAGTGCCTATTCATCCATTATCCCCAGACTAGTTTCCAGCTTGTGGTTTTCATCAGTGAGGCATCTTTGATTTGAGAGCACTGCACCTAGATATCAGGATCTAATGCAATCCTCCAGCAGTCACCTTTTACCTATTTTTGTCAACTATAAAGTGAGGAACCCAAAATAAAAACACCATAATGTTTATAATCCCAGCTCATTTACTTGTATAGTCATAAATTTAAATTCAGTTCAGTATCTATACATTTTGGTGTTTTTGGCTTTTCAAAAACCACAGTCACCATTATCCTATGGGCAGGATAGCTATAGAACTATCAAAACATCACATGATTACCATTTCATATGCTTACACATACTGTTGAATGTGATGTGATGTATTATGGCTTCTCCTTAAACGAAGTCAAGAATATCTCAGCAATTATGCCCAGATAAACCTGTTAGCCACTTTATTTTACATTCCCCACTCTAAATTTACCCATAATCTGAAAAAAATCTCCATACAGTAGTGCCACCAAGTGCAAGCCTTTGTAAACAATGAATGCAGGAAGATTTGTGCATAAAATCCTTATCTAGTACCTACTCATCCAACATTTGCAGACTAGTTTCTAATTTGTGGCTTTCATCAATGAGGAGCCTTGGATTTGAGAGCATTGCACCTACCTAGATCTCAAAATTTAATGCAACCCTCCAGCAACCATCTTTTCCCTATTTTATGATCTTCCATATATGATTTCTATTTATGAGTAGCTACAAACTTAATTACTGATCTTTTTTTAATGTCTAGTAGAAAGGATTTAGACCAGCAACCTGAGAGAAGGGTTCCAGCTTTCTATATCCAAATAATAAACTCCAGTCCATGGGCATAATAGAATATGCTCCACCTGAAATTTAATGATGTGACAGTGCTTTGTTTTGATTAAAATCTAATTTTTAAAATAATTCCAAAAATGTGATTTTTTAAAATGTATTTAATTTCTAAACAGAAAATATTTATCAAATGAGGTCAAATTTATTACATTTTGATAAATAATAATAGTATATTATTAAAGTAAAAGTTGAAAGCTTAAAGCAAATGAGAACAAAGAAATCTGTCAGAATGCTGGACAGTTAAAACCAAACTTTTCTCTAAATGTATTTTTAATCACCTGAAAAACGCCAGATTGTATTAATGTTATCAAAAGCTTTAATTAAAAAAAAACTTTTTAATCTAATTATAAATTGATAATTTTATAAAAACAAATACTATTTAATATAACATAGAAACAAGCTTGTTTTAACCATCAAAATCAGAATTAATAGACTTATAAAAATTATTATTTAATCTATAACTATTATTCCAGTGTTTATTTTTTTAAATAAGCATCTAAAAAAAATTGTTTGTGTTTGTTTCTACTTTTCCTTTCAACTTTATATATATATATGCCCACACACTATTATGTTGTTGTATGTCATGAGACACATAACTGTCTCAATATATATTAACTTTGGGTTTGACACATTACCATATTTTAAATCTGTTTAGTCTTTTATTCATTAGTTAACTTTACTAAATAATTGTTTAAATAAATAATTTATGAAATTATTATTTTCTAAAGTCTTTATTCATTTAGCTGTCTATTTTGTGAATTGCCAGTGTATGCGACTGATTTCATCATAGAGTTATATTCTACAGGATTTGTTGTTTATGCTAATGAAAATATTTAATAATAGAATAAATTAAGTACTGTATATATTTTTTATTCTTCACCATCTCTAGAATCATTGTGATTCTAAAGCTGGCTCAGACTTAATGATATTTACTCTCTTTATATGTATATAATATTTGAATACAAGTATAATTTATATTCTTGAAGTTTAGATGTAATTATAGGGGATTTGAATACAGACAGACTGCTCCCTTTAGCTATCCACTCTATCTCATACAATGATACACATGACCACACATGTGAAAAAGATAAATGACCTTCAATATATGTATATTTCATGCTAAACCAGCACTCATCAGTTGATCCAGATTACCATTTCCCTCACATATATATATAATCAGTGCTCAGTTTATATTAATATAACAAATCTTCAAACTTTAATGGACAGGTTTTAATCAACTCCATCCTTCAACTATTCAGCCATCCATGCCATTGAAAATCTAATGATGGAACACTGAAATATATATTTAAGTAATAATGTTCAAGGATAAATGGGTTTATAAGTAATCATCAAAATCAGTCAACTCTGAGATAAACCCAATATCAATAACAATCAACAATCTCAATCTGTTGTCATGGCAATTATATAAATATATTGGACCATAAATAAAGGTGGGATTCCACCTTTATTGTTAATAGGAGGTTGCCTTGACAACAGGTTGAGATTGTTGATTGTTACTGATACTGGGACTGTCTAAGTGTTGACTGTTTTTAATGATTACTTATGAACCCATTTATTATATTTATTATCTAAGTAATAATTTGGTAGCAATATGAAAATTATAATTGCAATTTGTAATAATTATTTATTAGTCTGCATTCAAAGCATGTTATATTTATCTGTTTAAGGAAGTTTATTTAAACTTCTTTGTTCAATAATATATATATGAATATAGGTGTACGAATAGCCAGATGGTTCTATAAAATTATTGGGATAGTGCAAAGGTAATGATTACTTTTAAATTCCACATAATTAATTTTATACATTTTAGGATGATCATTAGTTTATTGATGGCCAGAACATTCAATGATCTAATGACCCAGAATATTGTTAATGATTAGCATTGATATAAGGAAACTAGCATTTTTGATATAGAATTGTGTTTATAGTTATTTTAGCTCTTAGATATTACTTATATTGTTTTTATATAATTATATTGTTTTTAGATGCTGTTTTTTGCTCATTTTTTATGCTCAATAAAACAGTGATGCTTTTGATGATGCTAATGGCCTCCTCGTTGCTATATCCTTTTGTCTGTATAGTTACAATATATACATATAGTATATTCAAAAGTTTAATTGGTTTAACAGTCGTTAAGTTGGTCTACATCAGAATTGATCATTAAAAAAAAAAAAATTAAATAAGAACACCTGATTCAATCATAAATAGAATAATTTAATTAAAGCTACCTACGAACAAAGAGGAAGTATTTATATATTTATTCAAACTTTAATCGAATTTGCCTAGGGCAAAGAAAATGGATACACATATAAGGGCGTATATTTCTACGAAAATATACGTGAACGTTTTGCAAATGTGAGGTGCTTAATTTGGAAAAAATATATCTATGATTATTAAATTAATTGTTTTAATATTCGGTTAAATTTTTATCGACACAACTTAAACGGAATATCTAGACCAGAAATGAATTATTATGTTTGATTAACATAATATCGGCATTCTAAATTTTGTTATAAACATCTACCTGGTGAAAACCGCTGAAAGATCCACACCCTTTATACTGATAAGTCTTCTAATTGCAAATAATATTTGAAAAATTGTCCTTTTTTTTTTTTAATTAAAAAAATAAATAAATTATTTTTTGCACACTTATATTCATTTTAATGTTTTGTTGTTTTTTTTTTAGATGGGGTGGAGGGATTATACTTTATGGTAAAATTACGGAATTGTATTTTTTCATGACGATTAAATAAATAAATAAAATCTGAATTTGCCGTCAATCTCATAATTAAATAGATTCAACATATTTTGTAATATCGTTTAAACACTATAATAAATTTTATTACAAATTTTTTGATCATTTGGTCAGAAAATAATCGCGTACAACATATTTTAACTTTTTTTTTCATATGTCAAAGCATCGGCCGGGAAGCGAACACGCAAACCCGGGACAACTGCTTGTAAGGCAGCTGTGCTGACCACATGACCATCAACGCTTAACAATTTCAACTTTTAAAAATACAATATAAATGAACTTTTCATTTACCTCTTAAAATGTTTATATTCCAATAATTATGTTTATGAAGTAATTATAATACAATATCGTAGTCTACATTCAATTTACTTAATTATTTTTTAATATCTTGTATTTGTTAAATCATTCATTGCGAAATAATGCATAATGAGTTCAATAACACTTCTTTGAGCAGAAGTAAATCTATGACATGAATAAATCGATTTTCATTATAATGATATTAATAAAGAAGAAATGCTGTCAAAGATTATCAAGTGACCATTGTAATCAAGGTCACTCTTAGGTTTAGGCAGATTTAAATAAAGAAAAACCAAATATATATTTAACTAAATTATATATATATCAATATATTAATTATGGTGTTAAGGGGTTCATTATTTAATAATATAGTTCAAGTTTAAAAGGTTAAAATAAATTGTGTTAAGGATGTAACAAGTAATGATAAAACTATCACCTATAAAAATAGACAATAGAATAGTTTATTGCTTGGAATAAAACACAGCTAGTGATAAAGATGAAGTTGCAATTCGTGATTTTTGAGCTCTTGCGTCTATAACCCTATTACTGTATTAAACCATGCAAATCAAAAAATAATTAAATGGTTTATTGCTCAGGAATTCATAAGAAATTGAAGCGTTTAAAGCAATATAGCTGCGCCATGATCTATCTGCTCTTACATTTTAAAGTTCCTTTACTATTACACTAAACCACATAGGGCAACTATCTCCAATGTTATTCAATATTGACATCCTAATATCCAGTTATTCGTAATCTGCCTTCTTGCAAAAAAACTTGCTATTTAAATGATTTCTTAAACAAAGACATTGTACTTTATTAAATATTTGCTATTTTATATACAAAAATGGAAAAAAAAAAAAGCTTCGCCAAATCAAACAAAAACAGATAAACTGGTATTTGAATTTGCAAAATGTAAAAATGACACTTTCTATTCCCCTAGTAGTCTTATATTATTATTTATTCAAAATATCTCATTAAATAAATAACAGAATGGTTAGCTGCTCAGGAAACCATGTGACAGCTAAATATGAGAATGTAGATTGAACGTCAATTCAAAAATCTTTACTTTAGTCTATTATTCAATTTTTGTGCTAAATTGCATAAAGCACCCAAAATATCTAATAAAACAAAACATTGTGACAGATCTATATGATAACTATATACACATAATAGTATGATTTACAAAATAAGTAATGATTCAAAACTATTCATAATTAATATTTGTCATGATAAAAATATGAATTATATGATTTACTTCAGATGTCAGAAATCTATTATTTTAATTATAATAAAATTATCTTGGGTTTTTTTTTATGTAAAATTTTTGTTTAAATGGATTTTATAAATATATTATTTATCAAATTTTGTGAATGTAATTATGACATATTTCTTGGCAATGTGCTGACATAAACATGTTGTATAAGAAAAAAAAAACATTTGAAATTAGAGGGTGGCAAAGGTTATTAATATAATAATCATATGGTATTTAATTATAAAATCATGTGACATTGTAGCACTCAAGTAGCCGGTTGAATATAACAATTCCATTTAATTCACTAAATCGAAAGATTGTGTTAAACTTTCTTCAACGAGGAACAACCGTTCTGGGACGTGCTACACCACACAACCCAATAACTTGTTCAAATCTCAAGAGATATTTAAAATAAATGAATTGCTCTTTTATAAAAACTAACAAAAAAAATCTAAATAAACTTGGGCAAATAATAATAATAATAAAAGCAATTATTCTACTATAAAAAGCATATTAAACATAATAAAAATAATTATAATCTTATTTACATTACAAAAGAAATATGTATATTAATCTATTTAATTTAATTCAAATATTGCAGTCAACAACAGTTTTTCCAATGATTATCATAAGTACTGCTTAGATAATTTTTAAATTCACTCAATAAAAAATAAATTAACTGCTTTAGTTTTCATTAGAAACATGTGTATAGGAAGAATCGGAGTTTGAGCGCAAACCATAAACTTCGAACCCCATAATCTGCTACTTTACCATTGCCTCAAATCATATATGGCAATTCTCTTTAATGCAATTTTTCAGGATGAGAATCATCCTAATCACTCTCCCAAAAACTGCGTTACTTTTAGTGAGCTGGTTGGTTTGGTACTGATTAATATCCTAATTTTTGGTTATTTATTCAAAGACAGATACAAAAAATTCTGACAATTATGACATTTTTAATTAATAACAATAATTGTTCAGCAGGTCATGTGACATTCAAATGACCAAGCTGAGATTTATTTATTTTTCTTTACTCAAATGAAAATAGCCAGAGACCAGTGGGTATTTGAGGCAATCATTTTATCACTATGACAACAGTAAAGAGTTAATTACCAATAAGTTACAACATAAAACATAAATTCTATATATAAAAATACAAATATTTCCCCCCACTTTTTAAAAAAAAAAATTATATTGTGGCATAATGAAATGCTTGCTCAAATTTTGTACATGTACTTTAATTTTAAAATAATGGATGACTTGGGGTTAATATTTGCAATTAGAATAAAAAAAAATAGTTTGTTAATGACTTTTTCGACTTCCCATTTTTCAAATCATTCAAAATTAAATATATATATAAAAGAATGCAGGAAGGAAGAGCCTGTTTCTTCATATAAAAGAAATTAACAGACAGAATAATAATTAAATAAAATTATTACCAGTAATTTTTAAGGACTATAATTTTTCATATTTATAATAATAAATTGCTCAATAAGAATCTTATTACTGCTTTATTTTGATATATTCACATATCTTAATAGTTTCTTTTTTTTTTTTTTTAAAGATGACTGTTAGTTTAAAACTATTTCCTAATTTAATTATTTTTTATAATATTTTTACATTTCACTATATGGTAATATTAACCTTCCATAATTGTAAATAATTTTTACCAAAGAATTTCAATAAAAAATGTTTTTAATTTTAAATATTTTGATATTAATTAAAATTTACTGCAATCTATTTTCTTTAAAATGCATTAATATTTTATTCTGGTTTGCAATAAGATTTTATATATATATTTACCAAATTGGTTGCTTACATATTTTTCAAATAGTTTCAATATAAACAAACAATTTCAAGGAATCAGTTTTTAAAAAGTAAATGATTAAAATTAGTTTTAACTGATGCTTTTATATTATGCATAAATAAAAGAATTATGGATACTTAAAAAAGTTTTGCTTATATAGATTTAAAGAATGATTCATTTAATAATTTATTAAGATAATGTAATTTTTAAGAGTAATATATGTTTCTATTATGATCTACAATTTGGATATATTTTGAACCTTATTAAATGCTTTTATATTAACTTGCCTTGTCTGTGTTTCTGTCAGGATGTCCATAGTTTGGAATGCTTAACAATGAAAAAAAAATTTATTCCCATTTAGAACTCAAACTTATGTTCTTATTCTTCTCAGAAAAAATTATTAACAGCTTAGCCAATAGAAATATTACATGTGTAGGACAAAATTTTGTTAATATTGATTTAGCTCATACTTAATTAATTAAAAGTAAATTATTTCTATTAAAATCTAAATTATTCTTCTGAAGTGATTACTATTTCATAAATAGTTTGTGGAAAAAATAATAAATGTATAAAAAAAAAGATTAATGTATAAAAAAAAAGATTAGAGAATTATGGTTTTTTTTACATTACCAAAATCAAAACAAAGAAATAAAACTGTCAACAGGTGCTCTCTTGTGGAGAGAATAAGAAATATAATACAAAAGTTGATTAAAACAGAATGATGAAGAAAATTATTTTATATATAACTCAAAAATAAAAATAATAAAATAATATTAAAAAAAGATTTTTTTAAAATAATGCTTTTATGTAAACAGGTGACTAAAAAGTAGAAAAATAAAAATGTAATTGAACTAAAAAGACATGTCATTTCATAAAAGCATTTGAGGCCTTTTTGATTTTTATGGCATGATTTTATGAAATGACTGAACATGTTTTTTAGTTGGATTACTTTGTTATTTTTCTACTTTTTAGTCAGCTGTTTACATAAAAGCATCATTTTTTAAAAAAAATTTGTAATATTATTTTATTTTATAAAAGAAATCATTAGACATTTTATACCACGATCATAATAATTATCTTTATAAGATTGTATTTTTGTTGCTAAAAATATTTTATTTGTTGATAAGTATTGTATTTTTAATCATTCCATTGTCTAACTTATTTTAATAATAAATCATAGTTAAAAGAATAATATAAAATCATTATATATATATTTTATGCAAAAAAATTTATGAGGTAGAAATTTTATACAAGCTTGAAAAAAAAAACTTATAATTCAACTAGATATTATAAATATTTATATTGTGCTTTAATGCAAATTGGTGAAGTTATTAAAGCACAAATGAACTTTATATTAGATTTCCTATCATGGTTTAGTGAAAACATTATGACAATATAAGAAAGGAAATGGTTCACTATGAAAGACGGTTGGCTTATGGATCTTCTATGAAGTGGCATAGTTTCAAGTATATTGCTTAATTATTTTGAACAACAAATCCTGCCCAAATACTGTGCCGGAATCCCTAAATTAATTTATACTAGATACATTGATGACATGTTTGTAGCAGTGCTGCAAAAAATGATCTCGAATGTATTGATATGCAGGTACTTACAAAATTAG
Organism: Epiperipatus broadwayi; assembly: GCA_028023455.1. Taxonomy (NCBI): domain Eukaryota; kingdom Metazoa; phylum Onychophora; class Udeonychophora; order Euonychophora; family Peripatidae; genus Epiperipatus; species Epiperipatus broadwayi. Next base: position 360,860 of record JAQFVV010012491.1, on the reverse strand, counting down.
ATATAAATTATTCATGGGAAAATAAAAAACAGGAGGTGAAATATTTGGACATTCTACTACAATGAGATGCAACATGTCTCAACTACTGTATGTTGATAAAACCTTTAGAAATCAGACAATTCACACACCCCAGATCGAATGAACCTAACACACACAAACTAGCAGGACTGTCAGTGTTTTTGTTTAGAAATCATCAGCTATGCAAATTTGAAGCTGACAGAAAAACAAATATCACTGATTACATTAAAGATTTGATAAATGTGGATTTCAAATACAGTACAATAACTAAGAGAATTGAGCAGTTCATTAAAAGATTAACAACCAACCAGACCAAAGAAGACAAACCACACATAACATTACCTTATATTCCTAAAGTAACTAATTATCTTGTTAAAAACCTTTCCAAAGAATTCAAAGTAGATTTTCGAACCACACCTAACACAAATAGAATGATTAATAATGCCAAGAATAAAATCGATCTAAAACAACCCCCCCCCCCAAGTAGTATACAAAATAACTAACCCACAAGTGGGTTGTGATGCCACATACTATGGTGAAACTCTGGCTACTGTCAGTGCCAGAGTAGCTCTACACATATATGTATACAAAAAAGCACAGAATAAAAATGAAGGCAGCTCAGCATTCTTGGATCACCAAAAGGCATATAACCACAGGTTTGAACCCAACAATGTCAAGATTGTGTGCTCTGAGAGAAATGATACTAAAAGTAAAATAAAAGAAGCATAATTTATTGTGAATGACCAGAATACCATCAATAGACGAAATACATGTTTTGCGATTTCAAAAAAATAGTCGAGTTAAATGATTTGCATATAAAATACTGCTATTATCACTAACCACAAAGGCTAATAACATATCCCAAAAGCATTAAGCCAAATATTATTATTATTTATTAGTTTGATAATTTCACCAATTTGCATTAAAGCGCAATATAATTATTAAGAACATTGGTGAAGTAAATAGTTTATTATAGATATTATAAAGTATATCATAAAAGAACAGAAAAAGAAACTGGTGTACACATTACAAAAGATAAATTTTGTAAATAAAGACACACAAAAGTAAAAAGGGGGAGGGGGATAAAGAACTACCCACTTAAAATAGTCAGAAAAAAAAAACAACTCCATGTAGTATCAACAATGTCTACAGGGACAATCATATTTCTCTTTTAAATTTTTGAAATTTTATTATAAAACAGTGAGTTAATTTCCTGGATGTAGAGTTGAAACAAAAATGGCATCTTAGAAATCAAGGGGTATACAAAAGGAATGTATTAACCCTAATTGAAAGCAAAAGGCCCCATTTCATATTGTCAATGAGAATGGCAATAGATAAAGCATGTGATTTAGTAAATGACATAATGATATTCCTATAGATAATAAGAGCAGGATCCTGGAATAGAAAATGGATTGTTTCTTCAGATTTATAACAAGGAGAACAAAGGGGGTCAATATTAACATAAGACTCTGAGATAAAAAGTGACTCATAAGCAGGGCTTCTAAATTGATTTTGATAACAAAAATTAAGGTATTTTGATTGTACCAGAATTTAAGGTTTTTGACTAAAGGTTTTTAACTAAAATGAGGATGGTTGAGATTGACTAGCATATTTTAAAGGTTGCAATTTAATATTAATTTTTAAAAAATCAGTAAATGAAAATTAATACTGCCAACATTTTATTTAAATGTTAATATTTAAACTTAATACATATATAACTCTAAATTTATGAACTGTGGCTAGTCTATTATTTCTGATGCTCAATTTCTTATGAATCTCTGACCAATAATCTATTCAACTATTTATCATTATCCATTATTTTTCTAGTATTGTCCAATGCAGGAAGAAGATCTTTCCAGGTTTAATGCACTTTTCCTGATCCACAGCCTCCCTTCTCCATATACAACAGTAAATGAATATTCCACCTATCCATTATTATCACACTCTAGCAAGATGTTCAGTCCAGTTCCAATTCAGTTTCTTAAATAATGTCAGTGATATCTGTTTATTTTTTCATTCATGTATTTTGTTTTTATTACACTTTTTTCCATCCTTCATTGAGTAGTCTAAAATATTTGTATTGCTCAGCTGTTAAAAGACCAAGTCTCAGATCATAAGTAAAAACCGGTAAAACATTTAGCTATTAAAAAACTTGCTTTCTAATCATATAGGCATATTTTCTTTTAATACTAAGTTATTTCTAACAAAAGCATTTCATCCAAGCTTAATTCTATTATTAATTTTATCCATTATATTTCCATATATATTAATAAATGATATGAACCACTAAACATCACATGATCACCATTTCTTATGCTTGCACATAACTGTTATTAAAACAGGCAAAACTCTCCATACAGTAGGCACTAGATGGGAATTTTATGCACAAGCCTTCTGGCATCTATTGATTACTTGGCTGGCACTGAGTGACACTACTGTATGGAGAGTTTTGCCGGTTTTAAATGATATGACCAAGATATTTATAATTGTTAACTTCTAATTCATGATTTTCAACCTTTATTTTTTTCTGAGAAAATCCATCAAACACTATTTTAATCTTTTTAGCATTTACTTTTAATACTACTTTTTTACTTTCATCTGAAAACTCTTGTAAAATTTCTTGAAGCGTCTGAAAGCATCACTTACAAAAACAATCACAATATCTATAAAATCTATTTGACTTAAATAATCTCCATTTACATATACTCCCTTACTTTCATTTTAATCATAAGTTACCTCTTGTAAAAACTGCTGTAAAAGATTTTAGAGATATTGAATTGCTCTCTCTTATATCCTCTTCCATGTTAATCTTCTTAGTATTATTATGTAATCTAATCACTGTTAATGCATTTTGATAAGTATTCTTCAGAATATGACAATATAGTAAGTCTATACTTTAACTAATGCTTTAATTACCATAAAAATCCTTGCAGAATCAAATGACTTTTCATAATTTATAAATCCTAAGTATATTAGTAATTCACATTCGTTAGTCCTTTCAATAACTTTATTTTAATCCTTGTTTATGGTCCATTGTGCTTAAAGTACTTTTAAATTCACTTTATCATTTTGGTTAGTTAAAATCCAAAATTCACTGTAGAAAAGTTGTAATAATCTTGATAAAGATTTTTATATAAAAGTGAGAATCTTCAAATCTATAATTTCTAATATCTTCTATATCATCTTTTTCCAATATAAATATTACTACTTTATTTTCCCCAGTCACATAATATATCTTGATCAGACATTTGGTATATAGTTTTGCCAACAATTTTTCTATTTCTTCACCCGTGTCTTTTAAAATATTAATGATAATTGCATCATTTCCTAGAGATTTTCTTTTCTTAGATTTAATTTCATGGCTCATTTCTTCATTTAAAATGTTTGGCAATTCAGAAGATGTAATAATTGTAGTGATTACTTTGTTTTATTTTTCTTCATTACTATATAATTCTTTGTAAAACTTCTCAACATACTTCATAATATCATCTCTCCTTTTGTTCCATTGTTTCTTCATATTGCTGAAACAATTTTCCTTCCAATGTCAAGATTTTTTTTAAAAAACTTTCATTATCTTCTATAGCTTTCCTTGCCAATTCACAATTATATTTTCTTATATCATTATAAATTATTTTTCTTACTATTTTGAAAAATTCTAAATATTAATGAATCATTTTTAGCAATTTTCATATTCTTTTCTTTTTTCATATGTTGTTTTGTATCAATAGAATATTTACTAGTAGATTGTTGCTTTACTGTACTATTTATCTTTCACAAACCATTCTTAATAATACATGCTTCTATTCTTCCTTTTTTCTTCCTCTTCTTATTATTATTCTTTAGAGAAATGATTTAGCCTTTATCATATGTGCCTTGAACATTTATAATAGTCAAACAATGTTTTTTTTTACTATAGAAGTATCTCTCAAACCTCAACACAAGAATGGCCATCTTACCATTAACCTAAATTCACTTATATAGGCCAATTTGAACCATTTTCATTTGAGAGCAGGAAGCTGTTATTATCTTCACTTTTTAAGTCCACTATTTCCTTCATACATTAACTCACATAAAATCTTGTGATATACAACAAGTCAATATTGTGATTTTTATAATGTAAGTGTATAAACTAAAGTTCTGATTATTTATTAAGTGGATATTCCTGTAAATACTTTAGAGAAAAGCTTTAACTTTTATCATATGCATCTTGAATGTTTATAATAGTCAATGATATTATTTTTTGACTATAGAAGGATCTCTCAAACCTCAACACAAGATAGCAATTTTATATAATAAGAACAGTCATCTTATGTATAATACAAGCAAACAATTTAATGGTAAAAAGAGTGTAAAACTGTTACTCTATTTTTTAAGTTCACCATTCCTTCACACATTATAGTGTGAAATCTTGCAATATACAGTGTCAATATTACAATCTTTATAAAGTAAATGAATAAACTAAAGTTCTGATTATTTATTAAGTGCATAGAAAGCATGTAATACTTTAGAGAAAAGCTTTAAACATTATCATATGCACGTTAAACATCTATAATAGTCAAACGATGTTGATTTTTGACTATAAAGGAACCTCTCAAGCCTCAACTTAAGATAGTGACTTTATAAAGATAAGACTGGCCATCTCATTTTTAATCTAAATTCCCAACTTCTATAGACCAATCTGAATCATCTTGATTTGAGAGTGTGAAGCTATTATTCTCTTCACTTTTTAAGTCAATTATTTCTTTCACTCATTAATGCATGATATCTTGTTATTTACAATGAGTCAATATTACAGTCTTTATAATGGAAATGTGTAAACTAAAGTTATTACTATTTATTAAGTGTAAGCTTTCACATGAGTTAATGTGTGAAAAAAATAATGGACTTAAAGAGTAAAGAAAGTAACAGCTTCGTGCTCTCAAATCAAGATGCTTCAGATTTGCCTATATAAGTCGGAATTTAGATTAAAGATAGGATGGCCATTATTATCTTTATAAAGTCACTATGAGAGATTCTTCTACAGTCAAAAAACATCATTTGATTATTATAAACATTCAAGATGCATATGATAATGGTTAAAGCCTTTCTCTAAAGTATTCACATGCTTCTTATGTTGCTTAATTCATCTCAATTTTTCTTATCATTCTATATATATATATATTTATTATTGCTGCTTATTTTTTATTATTATTAAAATTTAAAACAATTGTGCATATATATATATATTGTAATGGTACAGAGACTGGGGTGAACCTGGGGTGGTGGCATTCATCATCATCAATCCCAGTTAATGAACTAATCTAAATTTAAATATAAAATTAAATATAGATGAATATAATGCAAAATGAGCATGAGAGAAACAGAACTAACTATAAGTTCACTAGCATTACACAAAGTAATAATCATTTATCATCATGAGTAATCAACAATAAAAATAAATCAACAGTCAATCTTGTGACCTGATTTGAAATGGGTCTACTATAGATTAGGCTAATTATTTAGCCCTTTCCAGAATGGGGCAGATTATTTAAACATTAATTTGGATGCACAAACTTAAATACTAATCCATCAGAATTATAATAAAAACAATAATGATAGGATACTAAAACATGTTGATGATCATCAATGCTCTCGCCATTTAGTAGCTTTAATGTACTAGCCAACTATAAATTTAATTTCTAGTAAATAGTAAACTAAGTAAAATATAGTACATGGACTTTAAAGGATATCCCCTTAGTACTAATCCAAGATCATCATCAACTGGATGTCCATAAACACTGAATATACCCCTTTTATATAACAGCCATTGTGCATGAATCTAGTTCAGTAAGAAAAGCTCTATAACTGTTACTGTGAACAAGAGATATAATCTTAATATATAATATTCTAAATTCACTGAAATAATTTTAACAGTGAAATAACAATTTATTAATAACAATTAAAATGAAATTAAGGTCTGCTGAATATGGCTATACATATAAATTAAGCCTTCTGATTTTGATCAATTCAAAAAGAAGTCACATTGTGATTTACAAATATGTCAATACATAAAACACACATACATAAACACACAGATGTGTGGTATAATAGTTTATGAAAATATTTGAATTGTCCTATAATAAAAATATGATTAATTTTAACATATATGTATACCTGACATGCATCTATATAAGAACACAGGCATGTCAAAACTTATGGGAATTTTCATATAATAATAATAAAATAAGATCACATTTCAATAATACAGAAATAATGATTGTTTTGACATATATATGTGGGTATCCACGGAAATGTGTACACACACTGACATTTATATTATATATTTTATATTTTTCATAATTAATTCTATATTGAAAATAAATATAAATTTACACATATATAGAAGCATTCAGATGTGCTGTATAATAATTTAAAAATTAACATGTTTGAATTGTCAATAGACTTATAAAAAAGTTCAATTTGTTTGATGGGTATATATATATAATAGATGACATGAATTAAAGCTATTAATTAGCATCTTCTTTTTTTATGTTAAGTAACAGTTTTTTTTTAAAAAAGAAAAGAAAAAAAAACAACTATTACCATTTGGCCTCATTTTCAATATTTAAAAAAATTATATATTCAGAGTTTTCCTCTCTCTTTTTTTTTATAAAAAATATTGGGAACAAATAATCTTCTAGACCCAAAAGTCATTTATTATTTTCTTTCCTAGTTTTATTTTTAGTTGACAAAAATCATTTACTTTTAAATTTGTTAATTAAAAATTTTAAATATCATTTGAAAAAATTATTTAAAATACTAACATCCTCAATATATATGACTACTCACAGATGTACTTTATGTATATATGACACAATTCTTCTAATTTATATTTAATATCTGCATTAACAGAAGAAATTATATTCTAGAACTATCTATGTAAGCATAAATAATTAATAAATTGATAGTGCTAACTAGATTCACAGGCCAGTTGTGTTTATTAGCCTTCATGAGTAAAGCAATAGCTACCTTTATTTTTATTATTCAATGTAACTACATGAAATTTCAAATGGCCTAAAATTTTGAACCTGAATTCCTCATGCTTGACTAACTATACAAATCTGACATTTTAGATTAGCAATGATATATATTTTAATGATCTTAGTAGTTATATTAGCTATAGAAACTTTCAAAGGATTATCAACTGTTAAAATTACATAGCTAGGCAAACAGGTTGGCTTGCTTCAAAATCTTAGAATGTTTGAAGTTTTCAAATTACACAACTTCAAAAGTGTAATACAATCCACAATCCAGTAATCTCTGATAAAAATGAATAGCCAGAAATTAGCTCAGGGATCAAAATGATTCTACAATTGGTGTTTATTGATTATTTATATTTATATAAGTATCTCTAGTAGGAAATTACTGTTGATAATCTAAATAATCCACATTAACTTATTGTTCTTTTTATTTTTACATTATATATTTTATTGTTTTCCTAATGGCATTAAAAATACATAACAAGAAATAAGGATTTTTAATGGCGCTGAAAGACAATTGTATAAATAAAACGAGTGCTATGGCAGACTCTACAATAATTACATTTTTTTATAAGTATTACTCAAAAACTATTAGAAAAATACTTGTACTCAAATATAAAGAAAATAATTCAATTACTGTTATTAATTGAACAACAAATAATGGTAAACAATCTGTGTACAACTTTAAGCAATGGTAAACTAAACTCAAAAGTACTTGTGAGTTTTCCTGTAAACCAAGATGGCAGCCCATATTTTTGATAAATGTATAGTTTTGAGGGCCTATAATCTATCAATGATGTGTTAGTTGTTAAATTAAAACAAAATTAATAAATTAATTGTTACATTTAAAAAAAGAATAAATTCCTATAAATTTCATTAAAAAACTTTATTTCAATTTTTTTTTTACTTATATTATCCCATGGGAAGTGACACTCTTAATATTGTCATATTTTATTTCAATTCAGAGTGTTTCTTTTTGTCAGTAGTTTTTTTTGGTAGACTGTGATAATTATAAAAATTTGGGACCTTCCTGTCACAGAAAGTGAGGCAGTAAATTATTTACAAAGGTATGGAATCTTGCCCTCCTGAAAAGTATGTGCTAATGGTCATGATATAATTGCAAGCCACTAACATGAATAAAGTGTAAATATTGTTACTCCCCCCATTTCTCTGTTAATAAGTTAATAAAAAAAACTATAAATATTGTTATTAATTTTTCCACAATGATTTTTTTTAAAAAAAAAAATAACAATAAGGTTTCCTAGCAGGTTTTGGGGGGCCCTAAAACTGTAGGCTGCCATCTTGGTTTATTGGAAAACTCACAATTATAAAAATGCCTCTGTATCCTTATCCGTTTGATTTCAAGATTTCCCATGGATACTAGAAACTGCAAATAATAATAAAGTCTATAGATGTAATTAACATAAGTTCATTTACCTATCATACAATTCAGCTTTTTAAAAGACACACATTTAGATGAAACTACAATAATTAACAACAACAAAAATAATATAATTATAAAAGAGACAGTATAGTACTAAATTTAGAGAGAAAGAAAGCAATTGCATGACTGTATTTTGACCGAGAGATAATTCATAGTGATGTTTATAAAATGTACATGCAAGTGAAATTTATAAATTTTTCTTTTTTATTTTTCTCAAAATATATATATAAAGTGAGTCCATGTGAAGGAAAGGAGAATATTATATACATCTTAATTTTAACATGTGTTGAATATATCTTATAAAAGCACAATATATTGCATTTAAACTTTATTTTTATCAGTATCAATTTTTATAAAAATTTAATGATTTAAAATTGTCTTTTTTTTTTAAATTATAATATTTTGTACAGCTTTTTAATATAAACAATATCTAATGCTTAGTGAATTGAGTTTTATTTTAAAGTGAAATGAATGATTAAATTTTGTTTTTTATTTTATTATTGCCCTTTGCACAAGAGTTAAACCTAACTTTTTGTCTCTTTTCAGTCCCATTTTATGGAAAAACATAAAAAGATAAGTCATGTATAAATAATATAATTGGAAAAAATACAAATCTAAAAAAAAAAAAAAAACCATAAGATATATCAAGTAAGCCTATGACTTTTTGCCTACATCATATTCTTTTAAATATGAAAAATATTGATTTGTTCAATAATATTGTATGTATTTCTTGATATTTGAGTAATTATTATTGAAAAATTATCAAAATATAGAAGAAAAAATGTAAATGATTTAGTGAACAGTGGCCTAATAAAAGCAGTAATATAATCAAAAAAAGTATAGAACCTGAACATTAGTTTTATTTAGAATATATATATTTTTAAAGTAAAGTTTATTAAAAAATAAAATGATTATAATTTATAATTAACCATAATACATAATTGCGTGTACTTATTGATTATAAATAGCTTTCTGATTAACTTCTTCGAATAAAACAAAATATTATTTATTCTATTTTCATCATCTATGAGTGAATGTTGAATGTATAGATTTTTTTCTTCTATTCTTAATCCTTTGTTCAACATTTAGAGCGCTTTTAAATGATAGCCTGGGGGAGGGTGATTTATTTTCTTTAAAATATTATTTATATAAATAAAATTCCGGTTAATCCTGTTTTGTATTTAATGGTGTTTAAAGGTTAACTACTAATAAAGAGGATTTTCTTGAAACTGGTCATGTGATTTTCATATTATTATAGTTTACAATTCAAAGTTAGCTGTTATATAATATCTAATGTTTTTTTGTTTTTGAAAAAAAAAAAAAAAACTACTTTAGTGCTTCATATATTTATTATTAATAATTATGTTAAACCACTAAACATCACCATTTCTTATGCTTGCTCATAACTGTTAATAAAACAGGCAAAACTCTCCATACAGTAGTGCCACTCAGTGCAAGCCAGAGTAATCAATGGATGCCAGAAGGCTTGTGCATACTCATCCAATATCCCCAGACTAGTTTCTAGCTTGTGGACCTTGTCAGTTATGAGCTTTGTATCTGAGAGCACTGCACCTAGATCATAGAATCTAATGCAACCCTCCAGCAACCACCTTTTATCTCTACTTAACTACAAAGCTATGAGAATAAAATTGAAAACACAATATTTTCAATTTAAGCACATTAGCTCATATAGTTGTATAGATCTGAACTTAGTTCAGTACCCATACATTTTTGTGTCTTTGGTTCTTTAATAACCAAAGTCACCACTATCCTATTAGACAGGATTGGTATTTAACCACTAAATATCATATGATCACCATTTCTTACGCTTGCTCATAACTGTTATTAAAAACAGGGAATGGTGATCATGTGATGTTTAATGGTTTAATACCAATCCTGCCTAATAGAATAGTGGTGGCTATGATTATTAAAAAACCAAAGACTCCAAAATGTATGGGTACTGAACTGAGATCAGACCTATATGACCATATAAGCTAATAAGTTTAGATTGAAAATATTGTTTTCAATTTTATTCTCATAGTTTTGTAGAAATAAAAGATGGCTGCTGGAGGGTTGCATTAGATTCTAAGATCTAGGTGCAGTGCTCTCAGATCCAAGGCTCCTCACTGACGAAAGCTACAAGCCAGAAACTAGTCTGAGGATATTGGATGAGTCGGCACTAGACGGATTTTATGCACAAGCCTTTTGGCATCCATTGATTATTCTGGCTTGTACTGAGTGGTACTACTGTATGGAGAGTTTTGCCTATTTTAATAATTATGTTGGGGAACAACAATATCATTAAGTGTCAATGTCATTTGATCACAGGTATATCAATAAAAAAAAGTCATTTTAAACTAAAATGAAAGAAAGCAATGATAAACTACATCCATATTCTATATTGAAAATTTTATTAATAAAAAAAATGCCATTCATATCAGATCACAGAGTCATGTCAAATTAATAACCTCTAATAATAGAACATGATCAATTTCCAAAAACTTCTTTCAGCCATATTATTTCATTAAATATCATTCATTATCAAATCATTAATAAAAAAAATGTTTTTTTTTAAAAAAAAACAAGAGAAAATAAAATAACCATTTGATTATCTATCATGGTTTACAGACAATTACATAATCAGTTCTTAATCTCATAATCATGACCCAAATGTAGACAAAAACTTCTTTGATAGCATCGTTTTACAATTTTATCTACTTCATTAAATTTTATTATTTAAGTTGTTTTGTAAACAAACTAACAAAACATAATTTATATATATATATTCTAATATGAATGCAACCTAAGTTTGAATTTCAGAATGAGTAGGTGTAATATCTAGAATGTACTATTTATAATTATTTATATACAAAAACTATAAACAGAAAATAGATCTAAAATATTTATTGCATTATTTGACATTCCAAGAGCAAATACAGTTGCCTGTTAAAATTTACACAGGTTATGTTTTCAAATAAAGTTAGCAGCAAGCCTAGTCTGCAATTTAATTAGTATTTGATATGAAATAAGAAAAGCCTGATAATCCATGTAAAATCTAATGTCTTACAAATAGTATAGAAAGTCATTATTACATACTCATAAGTGCCCAAATGTGCAGTTAGCCAAACTAATTGTAATAGTTTTGACCAATTCTGCAAGATACAATCTGCTGGATCTTTCAAAATTTTATCTCCAGAATTTGAACTTTTCCTTCTCTCAGGCAATCATCTTCAAGATCATTCAAAATGTCAAAAGTTTATTAGAACTTTAACTACTGGAATATTAAAGTAATCTAAAGGCAAGATTAAAAGACATTTGTTCAAGAAGGGAAATTGCTCACCAGACAGTAAGAACTGTAAAAAATTAAATTTCCACAAAATCTATTATATTCACAAGCTATTCATAAAAATCATAAAATTCAATTGCACAAAAAATTTCTAAGTTGACATTAAACAGGCAGAACTCTCCATACAGTAGTGCCACTCAGTGCAAGCCAGAGTAATCAATGGATCCCAGAAGGCTTGTGCATAAAATCCCTATATAGTGCCTACTCATCCAATATCCCCAGACCAGTTTCTGGCTTGGGCCTTCATCAGTGAGGAGCTTTAGATCTGAAAATACTGCACCTAGATCTTAGAATCTAATGCAACCCTCCTAAGTTAAAATTAAAAGTCAAATAGTAAAAAAAACCTAGGTGATAGCATTTAAATTTATTTGTTCTAGGTTTCATATTTTTTCGTTACTAATTTTAATTATAATGTATTGTTAATCAATAGTTAATATTACTAGTATTAAACCTGTGTTTACCCTATGGGACAAGAGAAAAAAAATCTGTTTTACTTAATCATAATAATTATTTGTTTATCTATAAATAAAATTGTTATCCTTTTGACACAATATAAGAATTTTGAGTTGACATATGTCATTCAGAAATATAGGTTTGACTAGAACTTTGGATAATGAATACATTTTAATTTTAAAATTAATATTTTTAATTAACAAGTTTATTATTATTATTTTTATTAATGAAATACTTATTTGCACATATTCAAAATCAATTTCATTAAACTATTTATTTTGTTAAGTTTTGCATTTTTTTTCTAATTATTATATAAAGTATATAGTCTGAGTAGATGTGTGTGATAATCAAATATTAATGTCTAAAGGTAGAGTGTTCTAATTAATTGGCATAGTTAATAAAACTATAACTACATTAAATAACAATTAGAACAAAATTTAGATAGATTAGTTATGGAATGTTATGATTCTATAATCAAAATTATAGATGGTTCTCAGATAATATCACCATAATAAATTCAGGCTTATCATCACATTAACCTTCACTTTATCTTTGGAGAGATGGTTTAATGAATAGAGTTATTAACATATTTAAGATATAATTAAGATCATCTATCTAATACAAAATGTTCAACCATCTTGATCACCAAAATTTATGCAGCCTAAGCATGTGAAAAAGGTTAAAGACTTTTTTTCTAATTATAGACTTCCTGTGCACTTGATAAATAATCAGAATGTTACATTGGTTTAACTCATTGTAAATCGCAAGGTTTCGAGTAAGCTAATTTGTGAAAGGAAATGGTGGATTTAAATGTGAAGAGAGTAATATCTTCATGCCCTCAAATCAAGATGCTTTTGATTGGCCTATATAAATAAGAATTTAGGTTAAAGATAAGACCAACACTCTTATCTTTATAAAGTGCTTATCTTGTGTTGAGATTTGAGAGGTCCTTCTATAGTCAAAAACTACATCTTTGGTTATTATACAAACATTTAAGAAACACATAAAAAAGGTTAAAGCCTTTCTCTATTTCAGAATTGTAATTCAATGAATTACTTAAAAAGTTATGAACATGTACTCATTCCAGTTTGTTTACATTTTAGAATGCGAAACAATATATCTCATAGTACTGTATTTATCACACAATGGAGTACTTGGTTAGATCTGAAGTAGTTAGAATTATTATCTCCATTATAATTATTGTTTTTTTTCTTCAACAACTCTTGCCTTTACCATTACAATAGGTATAAATAACAAAACAGACTATATAGTTTTCTAAATCAATAGTTCTTTGTTATTCTATAAAGGAATGATTGTTTACACATACATACAGAAGAAGAGAAAAGGAAAAACAGGAAAAGAGAGTACTGAGTCAAAAAAAGGATAAAAAAGAAAAGATACCAAAAATAAAATAAATTAAGATGAACTAGAAAAGCAAAAAAGTGAACCAATAAGAACATAAAACAAATCAAATTAAAAAAAAAAAGACCAGAGTAAAAAAAAGATTAAAAATAAAGACATTGAAAATGAATATTGCATGTTATTATGACAAAAGCAATATGAGTACTGCCAAGTTATAACATTTGAATGTCATATTGTTCATTATCTAAACATAATTTATTATAAAATGGCCTTTAACAATTCTAATTTTTTCACTAAAGCAATTCATATGAGTGTTAATTAGGCACCTATTGAGAGAAATCGCTAATTTTTTTTTTTTAAAAGCAGTAAATTATATATATTATTCATAATAATTTGATTCCAAAAAAAGTCTAGAGATGAAAATTTGACAACTTAACCACTTTTAAACTGTGCTTTGATTTGTTTCTATTGTCTCTTGGCAGTCTCTAACTTTGTTAAAAATAGAACATTTATTTTTTAACAAGTTAAATTGCAGGGAAGTTGGTTACAAGCTGTTTACTAACATGTAAACAGTGACAGTCCATTATAAAATATTGCAATACTGCAAAAATTATTAATGAATTTTAAACTTTTAAAGCATAAATTGATGGATTCATCAGATAATGATATTTATTCATTCACATTTTAAAAACAAATGTCAAATAAAAAGATTTTATTTGTTTTTGAAAAAAAAATCTAATCATAACTGAAAGCTGAATAGTTAAATAATGCTTTTGTTTTGATCATGATATAATTGTATCAACATTTAAAAAAATCATATGTGATTTTTTTTAGAAATTCACTTTGTTTCTGCATAAAAATGATCTATCAAATAGACTCATGAGAGAAAGAAAAAAAAATCTATCAAATAAACTCGAATATTTAACACTTAAAGCTTACTGCCAGCAAAAACAATTAAAACTGACACAGCTAGCATACTCCAGAATTTAATACATCTTTACATCATTAAAAAACTTTTAAATAATTCATAATTTTTTTTTTTTTTTCAAGTTAATTATTGTTATTATAAAACTTATTTTTTGACTCCTTTCAGATTCAGAAATTTTATGAATTTGAAAAAAATCTAATCATCATAACAGTTAAAAAGTAATATGCTTAAAAAATACATCTTTATCCCAAACAATGAGGGCAAATGGTTCTTCAAAAGTCACTACAAATAAAAATTCCATATAAAATATTAAACTTGTTACCATATATACAAAATATCTCATAATTTTAAATATTTTTAATTAAAAAATAGTTCAAAATTGATAATCAGTGATAATTAATGAATAAATGTTTGACAAAACATATTATTCTTAATACTAAACTTAAACATCACATAATCACTATTTCTTATGCTTACTCATAGCTGTTATTAAAACAGACAAAATTCTCCATACGTAGTGCGACTCAGTGCAAGCCAGAGTAATCAATGGATTCTGGCATCCATTGATTACTCTGGCTTGCACTGAGTGGCACTACTGTATAGAGAATTTTACCTGTTTTAATACTAAACTTTATATTAATATAGTTTGCAATTGTACAATTTTCCATATTTTAGTAATAATTTTAGAAATTTTAATGAATGCAGCAGCCATTTTGGTAGAATAGAAATGATATTGAGATTAACATCCTGTTCAAATCGAATTTATTGAATTTAAAATAAAGTGAGTCAAGCATTGTTAGCCAAGAGGTCAGTGTAGCCGCCCTGCAAGCAAGCAGACGGTTGTTGCGGGTTCGCCTCCGGCCAATGCTATGATATATGAGAAAAAATAAAATAAAGTGAGTAAAAAAAAAAGAACTTAAATTAACAATCAAGCACACTTTTTATTATTTTTTGTTTTTTAATGTGAAACTGAAATTGATTCAATAATTTTAAATGTTATTTTCTGCTGTTAAAAACACATTTAAAACACAAAACCAATGATTTTTTTTTTCTCTTTTCAGGGTAATTGTAATATTCAAATAAATATTTTAGGTATTCATACAGAAAGGGTAACCTCTATGATTTAAACTTAGCTTTTATTAATGCTTAGCATGCTTTTGATATGTAAATTATCATAATCAAAGCATTGTTACTTTTTTAGTATTAAATATTTACATTTGTTTTATTTGATATTCAAAAATATTTAAATTCATTTAAATAGTCCACTTCTTCAAGGGGGAAATGCTTGAAAGTAGTTTTATTGAAATCAGATTCTACAAGAAGTTTGTAGGTCAATTAAAGTCAATACATGCAGGCAAAAATTAATATTGTGAAATTACATGGTACCAGAAGAAATTAATTTAAAATGTAAATGGATTGCATTAAAATTGAAGAATAAATATGACAGAAAATTGCATTTTTTGATGAACAAACAAGACCAGATATTATAATAAATCCATTGATAAAAAAGGTAACTGGGTTAAATTATCCAACTACCAAATCCTAGAGACAATAAGGAAAATTCTAAGTAATGGTTCTAAATTTCTAGGTGGTATGTGGAGGAATCTCAGAGAGGAGGTTATATCAGATATTGAAACTAAGTTTGACAGAAAACAGCAAAAAGGTAAAGTAATAAAAAAAAACTGAAAAAGTTTTGAGTTTACTTTCGAACTCGCATAATAACCTTTCGTTTAAAAATATAAATGATATTAGAATGTATATAAATGATTAACAATATAATATGTGTTAAAGAAGACAAAGATAATAGACTCATTTTAATGAATAAAGAGAATTACAGAACAAAATTGAATCTGCAAATCAATAATCTAAAATTCACCGAAATTACATTCTATAACCTATAATACGTGAAAGATAAATTTATAATATCAATATTGAGGAAATACAGTGGAAAGGCACTTATAAAGGCAGACAATTTTAAGATATATCCCTCTGCTATGATAGCACCAAGAATCTTTGCCAATATCAAACTGCACTAAGATAATTTTCCATTATGGCTCATATTGAAGAAATTGTATTTTTATAAAGTGGCCAAATCCATTGCTATCTGGTTGAAAGATGATTAAGGATTAAGAGAATATATAACAAAATCTTTGTATGAGTTCATAAATAAAATTAAAAACATGAAAGTGGACATTAATAATAAAACTGCCTTGCTAGATGTTAAGGAACTGTATGGTGCTGTGCCATGAATTAAATCTATTGAAATTGTAGATGAATTTCTGCAAAGTATTAATTATGATTTATAAAAAAAAGAATTCATCATGGATGTCTCAAAATAGGTCAATGAAGGCATCACAATGGTAGCAAATGAAAAATATTATAAAATAAAAAATGGGTGGTCAATGGGACTACCTTTTAATGGCATAATTTTCCACTTATTCCTCACTAAAATTAAAAATACAATTATTCCAAAGTTTTTGTCTTCCAGCACAAATACCCTGTATATTAGGTACCTGGATGATAAACTAATCTGTTTGACAGAATCAGAAATTATAAAAATTCATCAAAAATTAGAATTTCATTTTTAATTTGGATCCTAAAAAGAGAAGACAAAGATCTAGGAATTAAATTCTTGGATCTGTATGTTCAAAGGCATCTTAAATGGCTGAATTACAAAATGATATTAAAAGCAATAAACATAAGAGGAGTGATGCACACCAAATCTTTAACACCTATATCACACAAATACACTGGACTGAAAGGTTTTTTATGCAGAAATTATAAATTGTGCAAATTTGATACTGACAAAAAAAAAAACAGATACATACATCAAAGACTTACAAAATCTAGGATATAATCATAACAAAATTCTTAATATGATCAATAGATTTTACAACAAAATAAAAAAAAAATCTTCTGCCTCAACTTACGGAGACTAAAAAATACATTAGCTTTCCATATATCCTGAAAGTCACTCAAAAATTAAAAAGAATATGCTCATAAAAATATAACATAAACTTTCAAACTCCCCTGTCAGTAAACAAACTACCAATGGAAGCAGATCACTAAATCATCTACAAAATCCAATGCCACCAACCTGTGTGTAAGTATGCATACTATGAGGAATCGAGGGCTATAGCTAAAAATTGATTTTCAACAAACAGAAAAAGGTACAAGCATCCCCCTCTCGAAAAAGTGGACTATTTAAATTAATTTAAATATATTTGAATATTAAACAAAACACATGTAAATGTTGTTAAATAATTATAAAGTGTATTTAAAAGCTTAGATCTTTAAAAAAAAATAATAATGCTATGAATATGGTATTTTACATATATAGAAAGCATGCTAAGCATTAATAAAAGCTAAGTTTAAATTATAAAGGCTACCTATTCTGTAGGAATGCTCAGAACATTTATTTGAATATTAGAAATAAAATGGATTAAAAAAAATTTTTTTTATTTAACATAATGTACATTTTCTAATTCATTCTTGCAGCACCTTTTTACATGATTTTTATTTTAAAAAATCACATAATGATATTTAACCACTAAACATCACATGATCACTATCTCATACTAGCACAATAATTGTTATTAAACAATTCAAAACAAAACAACACTCTCCATATAGTAGTGCCATCTTGTGCTAACAAGAGCAATCAATGGATGCCAGAAGGCTTGTGCATAAAATCCCTATCTAGTGCCTACTCATCCAATATCCCCAGACTAGTTTCTGGCTTGTGGCCTTCATCAGTGAGGAGCCTTGGCATCCATTGATTGCTCTTGTTAGCACAAGATGGCACTACTATATGGAGAGTGTTGTTTTGTTTTGAATTGTTTAATAACAATTATTGTGCTAGTATGAGATAGTGATCATGTGATGTTTAGTGGTTTAACACCAATCCTGCCTAATAGGATAGTGGTGGCTATGGTTGTTAAAGAGCCAAAGACACCAAAATGTATGGGTACTGAATTGAGTTCAGACCCATATGACTATAAGCTATTGAGCTTGGATTGAAAATACTAATAGTGTTTTCAATTTCATTCTCATAGTTTTGTAGTTAAATAGAGTTAAAAGGTGGGTGCTGGAGGGTTGCATTAGATCCTAAGATCTAGGTGCAGTGCTCTCAGATCCAAGGCTCCTCACTGATGAAGGCCACAAGCCAGAAACTAGTCTGGGGATATTGGATGAGTAGGCACTAGATAGGGATTTTATGCACAAGCCTTCTGGCATCCATTGATTGCTCTTGTTAGCACAAGATGGCACTACTATATGGAGAGTGTTGTTTTGTTTTGAATTGTTTAATAACAATTATTGTGCTAGTATGAGATAGTGATCATGTGATGTTTAGTGGTTTAACACCAATCCTGCCTAATGGGATAGTGGTGGCTATGGTTGTTAAAGAGCCAAAGACACCAAAATGTATGGGTACTGAATTGAGTTCAGACCCATATGACTATAAGCTATTGAGCTTGGATTGAAAATACTAATAGTGTTTTCAATTTCATTCTCATAGTTTTGTAGTTAAATAGAGTTAAAAGGTGGGTGCTGGAGGGTTGCATTAGATCCTAAGATCTAGGTGCAGTGCTCTCAGATCCAAGGCTCCTCACTGATGAAGGCCACAAGCCAGAAACTAGTCTGGGGATATTGGATGAGTAGGCACTAGATAGGGATTTTATGCACAAGCCTTCTGGCATCCATTGATTGCTCTTGTTAGCACAAGATGGCACTACTATATGGAGAGTGTTGTTTTGTTTTGAATTGTTTAATAACAATTATTGTGCTAGTATGAGATAGTGATCATGTGATGTTTAGTGGTTTAACACCAATCCTGCCTAATAGGATAGTGGTGGCTATGGTTGTTAAAGAGCCAAAGACACCAAAATGTATGGGTACTGAATTGAGTTCAGACCCATATGACTATAAGCTATTGAGCTTGGATTGAAAATACTAATAGTGTTTTCAATTTCATTCTCATAGTTTTGTAGAGTTAAAAGGTGGGTGCTGGAGGGTTGCATTAGATCCTAAGATCTAGGTGCAGTGCTCTCAGATCCAAGGCTCCTCACTGATGAAGGCCACAAGCCAGAAACTAGTCTGAGGATATTGGATGAGTAGGCACTAGATAGGGATTTTATGCACAAGCCTTCTGGCATCCATTGATTGCTCTTGTTAGCACAAGATGGCACTACTATATGGAGAGTGTTGTTTTGTTTTGAATAATGATATTAAACCATATTTTAATTAATATAATATTTTCAATTTATTTTTGGCATAGTTTTATTACTCTATATGATCAAACTTTTTTTTAACTATAAAATAAAACTTTTTTTTCGTAATAATATTTTTTTATTATAGAAGACTAGTTGCTTTGTAATTTTATTACAGCATTTCTGTAATTATTGCTTTAAAAAGTATTATTAATTTACTTCACACGCCCACCATTTCATATGCTTACAGATACTGTTAATAAGAGTACCAACTCGCCATACGTAGTGCCACCAAGTGCAAGCTTTTGTATTCAATGGATGCAGGAAGGTTTGTGCATAAAATTCCTATCTACTGCCTACTCATCCAACATACTGAGACGAGTTTCTAGCTTGTGGCTTTCATCAATGAGGAGCCTTGGATTTAAGAGCATTGCACCTAGATTTTAGGATAATAATGCAATCCTCCAGCAGTCACCTTTTATTTATTTGGTTAATTATAAAGCTAGGAATCCAAGAAACTAGTCTGGTGACATTGGATGAATAGGCACTAGATAGGGATTTTATGCACAAACCTCCCTGTATGTGCTGATTAGAAAGTTTGCATTTGGTGGCACCACTGTATTGCCTGTTTGGTATTCTTATTAATAGGATGTGAAAGCATATAAAATGGTGATCATGTGACATTTTGATAGTTTTATACTTATCCTGCCCCTAGGACAATGGTGACTGTGGTTTTTGATAAACCAGACACCAAAATGTATGACTATATAAATGAATGATATTGGGTTGGAAACATTATGGTGTTTTCATCTTGAGCTCCTAGCTTTATAGTTAACCAAATAGGTAAAAGATGGCTGCTGGAGGGTTGCATTAAATTCTAAGATCTAGGTACAGTGCTCACAAATTCAAGACTCCTCACTGATGAAATTACAAGCTAGAAACTAATCTGGGGATATTGAATGAGCAGGCACTAGGTAGAAATTTTATGCACAAACCTTCCTGCATCCATTGATTATGAAAGCTTACACTTGATGGTACCTATTATATGGCGAGTTTGGTATTCCTATTATTAATTTAAAAACATTTAAAACATTAGCAACTTTTTTATATAGTAGTGTCACCCAATGCAAGCCTTAGTAATCAATGGATGCAAGAAGGTTTATGTATAATACAATATTCTCTGACTCATTTCTAGCTTCTAGTTTTTATCAGTGAATAGCTTTGGATCTGATAGCACTACACCTAGAACTTAGGATCTAATGCAACCTTCCAGCAATCACCTTTCACCTATTTAGTTAACTATATAACTGTGAGACCAAGATGAAAACACAATAATGTTTTCAATTCAAGCTCATTCCCTTGTATCATCATATAGATCTGAACTTAGTTCAGTATTTATACATTTTGATGTTTTTTAGTTTTTTTTAAAACCATACTTAACAGCCTATGGTTAGAATTGATATAGAACTAGTAAAACATCACATGATCACCATATTCTATGCATACACAAGCTATTAAAACACTAGAAACTCTTCATGTAGCAGTGCCACCCAGTACAAACCTTAGTAATCAATAGATGCAAAGTTTCTGCATAAAATTCCTATCTAATGTCTACTCATCCAATATTCCCAGACTAATTTCTAGCTTTGTAGTTAATTAAATATATAAAAGATGGCAACTGGAAAATTGTATTGGATCCTAAGATCTAGGTGCAATGATCTCAGACCCAGGATTCATCACTGATGAAAGGTATAAGCTAAAAACTAGTCGGGGGGAGGATATTGAATGAGTTGGCACTAGATAGGGATTTTATGAATAAACATTATTGCATCCATTAATTATGAAGTCTTGCACTGGGTGGCCTACTATATGAAGAGTTTGCTATTATTTTAACAGTTTGTGTAAACATAGGATATTGTGATCATGTAATGTTTTAGTGATTTTTAAAATATTTAATTATAATAAATAAAATAATCGAATGACTTTATTATTTACGAATTCATAAGAACTTTTAATGCCGAAAGTGTCACAATAGGAATCAATCTGAGGACCTTAGTAGCCACCCTAGGGCAAAATATTTAATTTAAAGAGTATTAATAGAACAAAAGTAAATAAATTTATTAGCAAATATTGTTTTAAAAAAGATTAAACTTTAGTCATACAAGTGGATATATTAGAAGCTTTCATTATATTTTTTCTGTTGGCATTTCTCTTTGAAACTATGAGTAAGTCTTATTATGTTTTGATCTGATTTTTTTTTAAACAATCAACTGTTTATTAATCTTTGTGTATATTTTTATGGCATCGTAATGGCCGATTTAAGTGTGTTCAAAAAAAAATAAAAGCTTTTGAATTTATGGATTTTGGAATAACAATATTCTAATTGTAGATAAAGAAAAATAAAATTAGGTATCAAAATAAAAATTAAAGACTAAATTGTCGTTTTATAATGCTTTAATTAACTACATACAAAAAGTAAACCAGTTCATCATCATTGTCAAACATTATCAATCCACTGCAAGATGAAGGTCTCTTTAAGTTCAATCCATCTTCTCCTATCTCTAGCCTCTCTTCTCCACATCACCCTCGCACACTTTCTTATTTTATCCATCTTACATGTGGTCTCTTTCTCGGTCTTTTACAATCTCTTGGAATCCAGGTTAAGTTACTAAATGTTATTTCCAAGGTGAGAGTTTATATTTTTATCAAAAGAAAAAAAAATCTTCGTTAAACTCAATATTACGCATAGTATGACGACCGTGTTCAAATGCACATATTGAATGCAAAATATATTTATGTACATAGAGAATGCATACATACACATTTAAATAAATGTATTGTAAATTCACTTTAGCAGTATTATGAGATTAGAAATTTTTATATTTCAGATATCTATATAAGCTTCAAGTTTGCTAAACTTTAATTTATAACATTTTTGAAAATGTGTTTTTAATCTTTCCTTTTTAACATTTCATCTCTTTCACTCATGAGCCACACAATATTATATTTTATGAATTTAATATATATCCTTATATACTAGCTATACAGTTGTGAATATTGGGTGAAAATATAAGTCATGCCCTATATATTTACTCATGTGGCAAAACTAATTGCTTTGAACGTATTGGTGCACATTGCTTAAATTCTATTTACTGGTGCATATTTTTTAACACGCATCTATTCATAGCATTCCCCCCCCTAAGAAATGCTCGAATAATAAATAATCGTTTCTGCACACATACATATGTTAACCATATGCACACATACCTATAAATATGATCCGTTAGAGATTTAGCATTTGGAGGACTGGCACTCATCTGGGATGATTAGTTTTTTGTTTTTTTTTAAGTGTCATAGCATTGGCCGGGACGCGAACCTGCAACCCAGGCAACTGCCTGCAAATGCAAGGCAGTCGCGCTGACCTCTCGACCACCAATTTAAAACTACAATTTTTTCCTTACGTAACTTCCCCGTGAAGTGATCATTTCTTTTTAATAGTTTTTCTTCCCCCAATTGATCTATTATTAGTGGCAAAACTTCTCATTCTCATAATCACTGCAAACGTTCTCAAGGTCACAAACGGAACCAAAACTTTGCTAATAGCAAGCTACTCTAATGCTGAAACAATTAAGTTACTTATGTATATAAATGAAGTAGTGTTCAATTATTTACTGTATATAACTTTTTTTTTTTTCAAGTTTCCAAGCATTTTACTTCATTGATTTATAGTTGTTTTAAACTTACAATTTCTTTTAATTAATCTTATGTAGATTTTCTCTGGGAAAAAAAAAAAGATTAATTTAGCTGTTAAGCTCTTATCTATATATTTTCAGAAACCATTAAAAAATAAAACTATTTTTAAAAAATTGTAATTCAATGTTTAACTGCATGCAAAGTTTAATATACATAATACATTAAAGAATGATAACAGAAATTATATTCACTGGATGCTTCAATTTAGAATTCGTTACTTAAAATACAAGGTAATAAATAGTGATCAATTACACTTCTTTCAGGCTCCCTCATAAATCTTGAATCTTTTTTTTTTTTTTAGCAAAATTGGATTTATCTTAAGTTCTCTATTCAAAATCATGTTGAAACAAGCAAAGTCGTAGGGGGCTCTGTGTCTACGAATAATACTTGATTATCATCTATAATAGTTTATTACTTATTACATTCATATCGGCCTTTCAAGCCAAATTGTGCAAACGCTTTTGCGAGTGTGAAATAATAAATGAATACCCTCTGACCAAACAAGATATAGAATTTATGCAGGAATAAATTCTATATCTTGTTTGGTCAGAGGGTATTCATTTATTATTTAACACTCGCAAAAGCGTTTGCATAATTTGGCTTGAAAGGCCGATATGAATGTAATTACAATTGTATGCAGACGCTATAAAAATAAATGCTGATTTATTTATTACTTATTGAAAAAATTAAAAGACTGGAGTTGGGCTGGACATATTGCTAGAAGAGATGATAATAGATGGACAATTGAAATCTTAAACTGGATGCCAAGTGAAACGGAAATCTCCAATCCCTTTCCGTTTCACCATCAAACCTAATGACACTCTCATCTGTGCTAAGTTCGAACCTATTTAAATGTTAATAAATTTAAAATTCGTTCATGTCTGTATAAAACAGCATTATATATTTACGTGCGAACGAACGCTATAATTAGATAGGATTAGTAAAATTATAGCGTCCTAAAATTATTTAATATTTCTAAAAATGTTTATTATATTATTTAAGTTAAGAGTAAATTATTAATTTTGTTGTTTAATATTGTAATTTCGTATGTGGATATATAATATGTGCTATATAGAAGAAAGACATGATTTAAAATATGTAAAAGCCGTTATCTAAAAATACTATTAAATGTTTCTTTAAAATTGTTAAAAGATTTCTTGTTTTAAATATATTTCAGAGAAAAGTTTCTCGAAAATATATTTAAAAGCTATATCAAAATATATTTGTAAATTATTTTTAATAAATATGTGAAAAATGTTTTCGTTTTAAAAAAATGTTATAAGGTTGTTTTTAAATAGAAAGAGTTTCTATGTAAGATTAAAAATAAAAGCTGGTCAAGTAATTAAAAGATTTTTGGTTGTAAACAAGTGTCATTAACGACCACACCTGGAATTCGTAAAAAGTAAAACTAGTTAAAAATTTACTAATTAAAATCCCCTTAGATAAGATTAAGTTATTTTTAAATCTAAATTGGACAATTGTTTGCAACGAAAAATCTTAATTATAATAATAGCTTATGGAATGTTTCTAACATAAGTTATCTAAGATCTGAATTATAAATTGAAAAACACTTAATTAAATTCCTGAGTTTAGTGAGTCTTGAGGCGGGAGATTCCGATAAGGAAAACATATAAATACTCTGTATTTTTTTAACAAGAGGACAGTCATATTGTTAGTGAGAGTTGTAACCAATCTTCACAATTGTTAAAGTTCAACATGTCTGGCTAAAAGCGGGCATCTTGTTGCTGTTACTCCGCGGGAGAACGGGGTTTCTCTCGTCGAAATGCCTAAACCA
This sequence comes from Epiperipatus broadwayi, assembly GCA_028023455.1. Lineage (NCBI taxonomy): Eukaryota > Metazoa > Onychophora > Udeonychophora > Euonychophora > Peripatidae > Epiperipatus > Epiperipatus broadwayi. The sequence goes on along the minus strand of JAQFVV010012491.1, from coordinate 335,532 downwards.
CCATCATGCCGATAGAAGAGACGAGCCTAACATAAGGAGCAAGATGATGCCGCCCAGTCAAACTAAACCAAACCAACAGCCAAGAACTTGCAGATAAATCATACCGGTACCGTTTTATTTTTCAAACCGCAGAGCTCTGTGTAATTCTGTGTAATTCTAAATGTAATAATATTTATCTAAGTTAGCTAACTTTCTTTTAAAATAATGATAAAGCTAAAATGTAATCAAAACTTAAAATCCATTTAATATTTTAAATACGTCAATTACTATCAAAATTTAATGTGTTAATGTTTAAATAATCTGACTTATTTATATTTTCACTTCAAAGTAAATTATTTAGTTTAAAGTTATATCACTGCGGTTGTGTCTATATTTCTTTGCTTATTTTATTTTAAATGCTTATTATATTTTATATGCCAATATTTCGAAACAGTGAGCACTTAATTTCATGTATATTTTAAGAAGATATTATTTGAAAATCTTCGCGTAATTTATTTATAGCGTCAACTTTCTGCGCTGTTTCGAAATCCTATTTTTTTTATTATTTAAATGATTTAATATGCGAAATGTGGCTCTTGATCAACCAGTTAAAAACTTAACCTTATAGTTTTATTTAGAATTAAATTTAGCCTTGATCATATTTATAAGTATATTTGACATTTAAATTCTTAAGTCCATAGAAATATACTTTCCCTCCTTAAATATTTCTTATCTATAAGTAACTTAATAGATCGAACATGTCAAAGTACAGATGTAATAATATTCCCTTTAGTAGCATAGACATTTATTATCAGGCTACGCAAGAGTTGGTCCCAATTTGATAGAGCTAATATGCTATTAACTCGTATTTCATAGTATGAAATATACTATTCTTTGCTTGGCGGATGTGATAGTATTTTATAAAATTATTCTTGTTTTGCTGCTATACGTAATATACGTATCTTAAGATGGAGCCACGGCGTTGCCAGCACATCTTCTTCTATAAGGTAGAGCAGTAGCGAAGCCTGAGCCAAGGCCAGGTTAGCACGTAAGACCCCCGCCATTCCTGAACACAATGTTCCTTTTCACGCAGCATTGCGATCGGTTACAGGGTACCGGCGTTTGTCGCAAGAACCCTGAAGTTATTTCATCCATCCGCAGAGCGACTTTTCCTATTATTGTTTACCTGTGCCATAGCGCATTGGTAAAATCTTATGCAGCCAACTCTCCCACCTTTATATAACGCTTTCAGCATTCTGAAATTTTCTCTCGAAAGCCATGTTCGATCGATCATTACTTGAGCTGGTTTTTGCGCTCGTCATTAAATCATATCATATATTTTAGGAAATAAATTCATGATCAAAGTTTAATATAATTATTTATATACCAGCCACAAATGTAATAGGATTTGGCTTATCGAGATTTATAGACATAACGTAGTGATTAATTATGTATTAATTGAAAAGCAACTCATAAGATGGGCACATGTTAAACCCATTTATGAAAATTAAATGAAAGTATTTATCTAAAGCTATTTTGAATTGTATAAAAATTATTTATATAAAGCTATTTGTAATTGTATATAAAAAGAGAATGTGTTCTCTTAGCCACCCAATGTTTGTACATTCGACGCTGAAATGTGTAAAACTGATCAATTTCATGCCAATTGTAAATAAATATATAATTAATTTAATGTATTTCGTTCTCTGTCTCGTTATTGATTTAATTCAATCCAATTCTAATTATCCTTTATAGTCTATATATGTGAAAACTATGCATTAAGTTAAATTAAATTTAGTGATATTTTAGTCAATTAAGAACCTCTCTTTTAATTATCAGAGTCTCATTGCTTCTCCGTGACCTATGTCGGCCGTGTGGAAAGAGGTATACTACGTGTAATTTCAAGGTGGTCATTCGTAGGGTCTTGAGTCTTGGAATCCTGGCTTACGAGTTGAAGTGCGGTCGGACTCGGGATGTCACAGTCCTAGTCTGGTCAGCTTCGGTCTCTTTTGCTTGGATTCTGAATTCTGTTACGTGAATGTACAAACTTGACTGTTACACAAGAGACTGTAAAAGATCCAAAAAAAGATCATATGTGAGATGGATGGATGAAATAAGAAAGTGTGCAGGGGTGATGTGGAGAAGAGAAGCTAAAGATCGGAGATGGATTGAACTTGGAGAGTCCTTCATCCTGCAGTGGATTGATAATGGTTGATGATGGTGAGGATGAATCCTTTTACTCCTTTACATTATTGGTGAAGTGGTTGAATGGCAAACTTTGGAATTCAAGAGCCAAGGATTGTGTTCCAATTATCATTTCCAATGTTCAGACTTCTTACATAATCCCAAGCAATAAAACAGTTGATTATTTTTTATTTTATATCTCTTTTAGACAATATATTCCAGTTTTTAATAATTAAGAGATATATTAAAACCTTTTAATAAAATCATTACTTTTTTATGACGTTTTAATTCCTCTGGAATAAATGTTTGACATATTAACTAATAAACTACTCTCTTAAAATACCATAATTAATTATTATTGTATTATTTAAGTGAAGTATGTTTTTGAATTTATAAAATATTAAAATAGTTATTGCTAGTAAGTATTTGTGTTTATATAAATGTATAGAAAGTTTTTTAAAAAAAATGATTCGGAGTTTAGTTCAAATAAAACAATTTTTCTTGATTACACACTTTTACGATTAAATTCCGGTTTGGGAAAACCAAAAATATGTAGAACCTATTCATTGATGAATCACACACAATTCGCTCACTGAACTGTACTTGTTAGTATTTTAGTACTTCTAGTCTTATTCATCTTACTTTTTTTCCTTTTCCTCTTTTTTTAATAATTATAATCAATATTTATATCTTTAAAAATGACATATATAACAACACTAAGATTCTTCAGTACATAAAATGTTTCTGATAAATATATCTATTTTTACACAAAATTTACAACCTCTTAGAAGTCTTGATAGGTTTTTCAATATGGTGATAATGACAAATTCTTTAAAGATATTTATAACCAATATTTAAATAGACGGTTATATATCCCAAATCATATTTAAATTCTTATTAATATAAAAATCTGTTCACAGTTTAATTGATTTCATATCTTTATAAATCATGAATTATGTACATTAAATTAATATTTTTTTAATGCATTAATGAATTCATCCCGAAAATATAATGGTCTCTCCCAAACCCCCTTATGCTATTCACCCCCCAGACTGAAAGCATAAGAATAGAAGGTTTATAAAATTTCTAAGTGAGAAAATAGATATGTTATAAAAAAAAATCTATGTAAAATACTACTTAAAGATATCTCCCCCCCCCAAAAAAAAAAATACTACCCTGCATGGTTTGGCACAGTTAATAGAGCATCTGCTTTGGGATTGGGACCAGAATCCTCACAATTCTGGCAATCAAACTTCTTATTAACTCCCGAGCACATCAGTGGAACTTTAAGAACATTCCCAGCGAGCAGTTCAGTGCTAAGTGTAATGCAAGCTGTAAGGTGCTTGTGAACCCAGCAATCTGTGAATGGTGATATATGCTGAAGAGATCATTTTTGATGTCGAGTTAATGGAAAAGTATAAAATAAAGTACTTTATAAGAAAGGCAACACTATAGCTCAATGCTATAAAGAACTGTGCATGTAATAATTAAGACTGATTAAATTTATAAAAGCCAACGAGCAAGTTGCTAGTTGAAAGACTAACAAACTACTAATATTATATATTTAGAGTAATAAAACTCATTGTTAAATTAAACCTTTTTGTGTATATTATTTCCCAAATAATTTAATGAGTAGACAGCTGGCTAAGGTTAAATCTACTCCTGTATACATCAGTTTGAACAGTTTGAGACCAGTACACATCAGTTGGTGCAGTTTGACAATTCAAAACCTATATACATCAGATGCCACAGTCTTGAAAAACCTATGTAAAGTATTAATTGTCTATGTATGCATATGAAATGGCAATGCAGAATAGTACAATAATGCTATTCTATAAAAACAACTTGGTGCAACAGCAAATATACATGTCATGTCAAGAGATTATATGATAATAAGAAACATTATGGATAATAAACTGAAAGTTGCTACTCTGTTGTGGAATCAGGAATGGATGTGATGTACCTAGCAAATCATCTCTAAAACCTGAAAATACCTGAATATATTTCATACGAAAAATTGCACAAAAGTTAAATTGATATTTCAAACCAACAATTTTGAAATACATAATGCACTTCACTTCCAAAACAAAATGCAATCACCAAATGAAAACATACAGGAGTATGATATAGTACTGTGAGAATTATTGAAGGAATGCAAATTTAAAGACTATCTAGAAGAGACACTATTAGACCAGTTGTTATAAGATATGCAAGATGAGAAACTTTGATAAATATTGCTACGTGAGTCTACACTAAATTACACTGTCACAATTGAATGAAGAATATCATGAGAAACTATTCTAAAACATGTGCTAGAATTTTAAAAATAGGGCTGATGAAGTTAAGCCAAATCACATATCTAAACAAGACAAAGTCACAGATGACAGACAAGAATACTAAACATTAGATCAGCATCTGTCATTGTGGTGGAAAAACACATAAAAAGAATATGTAAATTCAGGAAAGACAATAATTGTGGACAGATAGGCCATTTGTCAAAGATTTGTAGAAACAAATGACAAATTATTACAGTGGATTTATTTGACAATAGTAAAATGAGGGGGAAAGTAGTTATGTTAAAAAAATGAAGGAAGGTGGGAATTCAATAAATTTATTAGATATCAAAATTTGTCAAATTACAAAAATGGAAATTGACAGTATAGTTGGAGCAGACATATCATTCATCTAATGACTGGATAGCCATTAATAAAAAATGAAACAACAGGATGCAAATTAAAAAGGCAAATTTGGTAGCTACAGATGTAAATAATAATCTTATTAATATAAAAGTAATAGTGATAGTACTGGCAAAAGTAAACAGATACATAAAAAAATACTATTATATGTAGTAACTAAGAATCTCAGCTCTATATTGGGGTATAACTGATTCCAAACTCTGGGAATAAGTATTGAACATGTCAAGAGGGTCAAACTGAAATTTAAAATCCAAACAAATTTCCAATGCTGTTTAAGTCTAAAAATACTAAATAGCAAAGTTATAACAAGATAAATTAAAAATGATATGGGATACCAATTAGCTAAAAATTGTATTAAACAAGGATAACCAAAAGCATGAGTAAACTATGTAATGTTGCAAATCAAGAATGCACAGGAAAGTTTGTTTATAAATCAAGAATGTATTCTTATAAAAGACTAAGCTTTAAGTCCAATTGAGGAGAGGAAGCTGGTATTGCAGTTGCTATTAAAAGGACAACCCAGACACCTGGAATAGTATGCAAAAAAAACTAGCCTGTTCATAAATCTGGTGCTGGAAATGAATAATGACATTGAAGAAACTATAAAGCAATGGTGAGCCTGTTAAGAAATAGGACAGTTACCTATGAAAGATTCATGTCTTGACCTGAAGCTATAAAAGCATGGAAATGGTGCATTTAGATCATTCAGGACCATTCTATGGATATATATTTCTTGTAACTATCAATTCATACTCCAAATGGATAAAATACAAAATGGTAAAAAATACCAATGCAGATAATGTGATAAAAATATTAAACTTTTTGCAACACATGGTTAGCCTGAGCTTATAGTTATAAATAATAATGCAGGATTTTGTTCAATACAATTAAAAATTTTTGTTCAGAATAATTAAAGGATTTTCTTGTTCAGAAAGAGATATAGCATGTTTTAACACCTCCATACTACTTGGAACCAAATGGACTAGTGGAAAAGGCCATTCAATATCTAAAGTGCACAATGATTAGAATGGAGTATATTGATATTCATGAAACACTAACAACAGTGTTGTTTTATCAGTACTTCATATCAAGTTCAGTAACCAAAAAAATGCCTGACAGAATTATTAATGAAGTGCTATGTTAGAATACATATTACTGTACTGATTCCAGACAAAATTAAAAAGAAGGAAATAAACTCTGAAAATAATAAGTTTAATATTGGACAGACTGTCTGAATAAGAGATATACTGAGGGGGGAAATGGATACTGGGAATTATAATTAAACTATTGTTTAAGAAAATACATGAAATTAAAATGGAAGACCATAGAGAAGTAAGAAGGCACATTAACCATTTAAAAAACATTTTATAGAGCTGATAGAGATAATGGATAAGATTAAAGTTTGGCTACCACTCGTGTAGAAGGTTCTTTAGAAAATGGTGAGAATATTAAAGTGGACGTGTCTACCAATACAGAAAAAGATGTTGAGGACAAATTTTCCAGTCTAGACCACTGCTGAGAAGGGCCAAACTATGAAGAATGTCTGGAAAATTGCAATATTGTATTTGGGATTAAACTCTACCCTATTTCTAGAATGAAGAGGAAAATGTGTTGTAATATAAATAAAGTTACATGTATTTGCATGTAAAATTACTCAATATAAAAGACATTAAAAGTCAATTAAAATGCATAATAAGACAGCCTGGATATGTTAATTTGCATGAAGATAATAAAACTGTTTTATGCAAATTATATCTCCAAACAAAATGGACTATCTAAAATGTCAGTGGAACAATAAGAACATAGATAAGAGCAGCTCAGCGTAGTGTAAAACAAGCAGTAAAGTACTTGTGATTCCAGAAGTTTATGAGTAGTGAAATATGCTGAAGAGATCATTTTGATGTAAAGTTAATGAAGAAGAGTTAACAGACTAAAATAAAGTACTGTATAAAAATGCAACATTATAGTTCATTACTATAAAAAACTGTGCATGTATAATTAAGACTGATTAAATTTATGGAAGTCAACCAGCAAGCTACTAATATTATATACTGTGCCATTACAATTTGGTCACTGGACAAATTTATAGTAATGTGCATGTAAAAAAGGTAAAACAAAATCATCATCACGATTTTATATAACCATAAAGGAAGTTGTAGGGCATACAAGTTTAAACCCTACAAGGTCCAGTTCTAAAAGCTTTAAACAGAGAAAGAATGGGTCAACAATTATATGCTTTATTTGTTTGTGTGTTGATAGAAAGGTAATACACACATTTAAACTATTTAATATTTAAATTTCCTGTTAAAAAGCAAAGTTATAATGCATACATATAGGCAATGTATGTGTAAATTATTTATTTGTTTTATATTTCAAATATTCAACATTTTAACTTTCTTTAAAACTAAGCTATGCTTGATCAATTCTAACATTTTATTCTATACTTCTATTTTGCTTTTCTTTAATTATAAGTGGGATTTAAAAGTTACAGATTTAATTAAATAATTGGGTTATAATTACTAAGCTAGCAATTATAGTATTTAAGGTTAGTTTATGAATGATTTGAAAGAATGAAGGATGTGTGTACATTACATACAAAAATTTACATTTCCTAAATATTGAAAGAAAAGGAAGTATTAAATCTGTTAAATTATTTTTTTTGTACAATTGTTTGTTAAAAGAGGAAATCTGTTTAATCAGATATCGATCTTTGTAGTAAATTTTTTGTAAATGATTGTCACTTTGGAGCTATAATTTTTGAAATTTGTCTTATCAAGATCTAAAGAAGGAAGCTCAAAGATTTGAAGTGTTACCTGGATGTTAAAAAGAAAGAAAAAACAAAAGAAAGGAAATAAGAATTGAGTCTATTTTTTTTTTTAAAACAAAAGTGTCTGGAAAAAGGATTAAACTTTTCAGTTGAAAAATAATTTAGTTGAAAATAAATTACAGATCTAATTAAAACAAATTTGTCCAAAAATAGCAAGTGATGCTATCTCTGATTGGTTAAGGTAGCTAAAAATTGGATATAAAAAGCTGTCTTGATTTATTATTATGATTGTGATTGATTCAGATATTAAACTATAATATTGAACGTTGAAAATATAAGAGATGGCAGGTTAGAAAAATTATATGTATGTCCCATCGATTCCGGACCATCTGGGGAGGCTGCACATCACATAGGAAAGAAAAGATGTCTAAAATAATATTCTACACCTTTCAACTGACCAGATAAATAAGATGTTTTTAATAGAAGGAAGAAAGCATTCACCTGCATTCAAAGAAGATGAATTAATCTACTGATAAATATTAATCATCAAGTCCAATTAATTGTTCCAACAACTGATTTTAAACTCAAGAAAATTTACAAATGGGAAAACAACTGCTGTATTTCATCCACATGCTTGACAGGAAGAGAAGAAAAATTAATATAATGATTTCCAAATTATCCACTAAAGCAAATAACCTCAATAGAGTCACCATCATCAAATAGTTATCCACCTCAAGAAAGAGATTGTTCCCAGTAAAACGAAAATGGTAGCTGCAGAAATATAAACCTTATACAAGACAAGTTTGAACCCTTGGAAATTCGCTACAAACAAAAGATCGGTAATATGACTTTTTATATCTATTTTCTTTATGATATCAGTCTTGATAAACATTTTAGCAATAAAGTGGTATATTTTTATTTAAAGAACTTTTAAAGACTATTCAGATCGATTAAAACAAGAATGTCTTACTAATAATAACTTTGAGCTTCATAAATGATCTTGAATGTATAAAAATGATTTGTTTATTAATTTTACAATATTAATATGTAAAACAATTTTTTTTTTTTTTTATGGTATTATGATTTTAGTTTTAACTAATATATTATTATTTTGGTTTTAAATAATAGTTTGTTATCATGGGATAAAACACGCACATACATAATGATATTTTATATGTGTATAATTGCATTGAATGTGGAGTAACAAGTAGTGTTAGAATATTAGATTATTTTGTTTCAAGTTAAGTATAGATTTCAGCGCTTGGAAGGGAGGGGGAGAAAATAATTTAAAACTTGTTTCTAAAACTTGCTCTTTCAATTTTACTAACATTTCTATTTATATTCTATTTACATGTGGGATTCTAAAGTATGTATGCCAATGAGCAGATAATAATTTTTTTTAAATACTTTTCTCATGGAGTGAAAATCATGGTTAATGTGACGTCCAACTTAACACAAAATACATTTGAAGGGAAAGGGGGAAGAACTTAAAATTAATCTGAGGAGTGTTATATAATCAATTATTATTATTATTCATGTCAATTTTCATATCTAGAAATTTTTATGTATATATTAGAACTGTAGTAATAAATATTAGTTTGTTTTATTAAACGAGGCGTATATATTTCATTAAGTGTAGTCTTTGTTAAGTGTGATTATTCATCATCATCAATGGTTGAATATTAGTTATTTAAGATATAAGTAAATATGCTAAAATTAAGCAATAATTAGGAATTTCTTTATAAAAATTAGTTTTATGTTTAGGCTTAGTCCTAGAGCTGTAGTTGAAACCCTTGTCATTATTGTTATTATTATCATCATCATCATCGTCATCAACGTTTTAATTAATGAGCTGTTTAACTGTTTAAAGGCCATAAATAAATATTGATTTTATAATATTTAGTGATCTCTTAGTATTATTATAACCACATCCCATCATCTATTTCATGCAAGGATGAGTGAATTGCCATCCTAAATTAGTTATATATAATCTGAGCTAGTGAACTTATAAAAATATTGAAACACATTTGTTATGTTAAGATCTGAGAAATGATTTATGTTCAATGAACTCCACTTTGGTTTATAGATGTTTTACTTTTACCTAACTATTAGTGCTTATAGTGATATGGCTCAAAAAGAAAAATCTCTCATTTTTTTAGAAATAAAGTACCAAGAAGGGATTCAAACCCGGTACATGTAAAAGGTTATCAGATATAACCGTGTCTAGATTCAGATAATCTAGTGGCGCCCTGCTAGACCATATTCACTTAGTATATCTTTAAACATGCACTTAACATCAAACCAAGAAATGAAAGTGGATAAGATTACTGTCTGTATACCTGAGCTATATTTTATTGAATTACTAGTGTACTCACCTTCACGTGATTTTCATATACGTGATTTCATAATACATTGCTATAATAATTTACTTAATATCTTGATATTTGGACTCCTTTAAATATTTCTTTGAGTAACTTTTATTATGTTACAATGTATCTTTTTTTTTGATTCTTTAATTATGTTACAATACTAAGAATAATAAATCAACTAGATTATTATGCAAATGATTAAATCATCATTTTAAAATAAGTATTTAGGAATCCAATGGTTACTGGTTAAATTCAAATACTAGATCATCACTGGCCAGGCCAGTTAACACTTTAAAGAGAAAGCAAAATATCATTCAAACCATTATATTCTATACTAATATGTGTGATATTATTAAGAGTAGAATGTACATGGATAAGTTTTAATAAAGGGTGATTTTTTTCTAAAAACATTTACTAATTCAACTAGACTACAAGAATAGGCTAACATATAAGTGGTGTATAAGTAAAATGCCATCTTCACAAACTTTCATTCAAATATTGATTTATATCAACTGCTCAACATCTTTCAAAGACATATCACGTGCTTTTTAACGAAAAGAAGTTTAAACAAAATGAATTTTATCTCCTGATCATTTTCAAGTGCATAGGAAAAAAACAAGAGATAGAAACCTACACTGTTTGAACAGCTGGCTAAAACATGTTATGCAATTTATATAACTTAACATCATTTTTTGCACTCAAATTTTTTTTCCTACATTACTATCTTAACAGTAATTTATTTTTCACATAAAATAAAGAAGTTTAATATGTAATTGCTATAATTTAGATGATACATATATCACACCTTTAATCTAAATAGCATAAACAATTTATTTTGAAATTTTTTTATAAAACAAATTATTTATATTATTTTTAAATAACTACAAAAATTATCTTCCAATATTACATTTTTAAAGGTTTTTTTAGTGTGTGTGTGTGTGAGTGACAGTAAATAATTTTAATATGATATTGTGTTTGTATGTGTGCATGTTTTACTTGAGATAAAATCTAGATCAAGTAAACTCGAAATTTTCTTCATGTTCCAATCAGGTTTAGGATTTTTTCCTGAGAGCCAATTCAGCGCCAATATAATAAAGCACCCAATATTGGTCTGTGGTTGACTAACTATTTATTCTTAGCAAAATAAAAAAAAACACTCGAACCTTACTGTTTTTATTTACTATTTCTCTATACGATATTATTAGAAAGGTCTTTACTCTGAAATGGGGCATTTGGAGATTGTTTTATATAGTGATAGAAAACAATTCTTTCGTTATATCTTTTTTGTTATGAAATGTGATATTTTGATTGCTTTAAACAATCATTCTCATTCTCGGCTGTATAATTTAGTGCAAGTGTTATCGTAATGACCTATAACTTAAAGTTCCTAAATTAAAGCTCCACCTATCATTTTGGTTCTCAAATATTGTGACCCCCATCTCTTTTTTTTTTTAATCCTCACTCTGTAAAAAAAGAAAATATTTTGGATTCAAATTACATATTTTTAATAATAATCACTGTATAACTTTTTCTTTTTTATAGATTGAAAATAATTGTCTAAAATAATTCAAAAGTATAAAACTTAATAATAATGATGATGATAATAAATATATAGAATTTAATTAATGTGTGTGTGGGTACAGTTATGAAAAAATATATGATATTATTCTTATAAACTATGATAACTCCATCACTGAAATGTAGTAAATTGAAGATAATATTAATACAGTTTCATATATGGAGAAAATTTAGATATAACAGTTGTTTTTGACTTTTGTATTAATATATTTAGTGAGCAATAATTTAAGTTAATAAGTACTGATTATACTTTCTGATGTCCCCATACACATACAGATTATTTTACATCTGTATATACATAAATACACATCCCTACAAAGTAAAATGTTCATATATAATTAAAAATTCAAACATATATATATATAATGCAAATGCACAATAGTTTTTCTTAATTTCATTATTAGCAGACATACATATGTACAATATATAATGTTTTATATAAATTATCAATCTTTTCTTTATAGGAATATGTATGATTGGTATTAAATCATAAAAAATATAGTTTTATAATTTTTTATATATTAAAATATCTATATATTCTATATTTCTATATATTTATACAAATCTTGCAAATGAGTATATAATATAGAGAAAAATTTTATTAAAAAAATTAATTTTCTTTCATTATTATTAGTCTTGTATTATTAATTTTGTTATTTATTCATAATTCTTAATTAACAGTTTTAATCTAAAATTAAAATACTAGAGTAAATTATGTTTAAACAAGTGTCAAGCACTGGAAAATTACCACAGATGCTAACTAAGGGTTCACTTAATCATAAAATTCTAGTACTCTTTTGTTGAAGATCATGCATATTTATATATATTGTTAAAAGAAGGTTGCCTTGACAACAGTTTGAAATTGTTAATTGTTATTGATATTGGGATTGGCTAAGTGTTGACTGTTTTTTAATGAATATATATATCAGTAAAAATAAAAACTGTATATATACTATAAATTGCTACCTATTTTAGAAAAATCAGTTAAAACTTAAAAGATTTTTCTTTAATCTTAAACTTTCTCTATTTACTAATATTATTTGAAAATTATATTAATTTTAAGAGTTTTAATTTATAATTAAACATTTTTTTATAAGTCAATAATGTAATTTAATTGATTATCACAATAATTTAACATTCTGGTGATTTTGTATATCTGTATATATGAGTATTTGACAATCTTTTGCTAAATATTACTTTCATTCAAACAAATAAATAAAGAAGCCCAAAAAAGGCATATGATTTCCAAAATGCATTTCTGGTAAGTTAGATTCATCAGTTGGCCTAAATCATTAAACCCTCTTGATGGTCAGATATTTCATCATTCCACATTATTTATCCATTGTATTTTATTAAAACTTAATCTCAACTGTACAATTCTTATACTGTTTTAATGATACACTATCATCTTTTAGATAAAAATTATTATATTATTATTAATTCAGATACAGACTTTAAACTCATTTAAAGATCAATGTATTTATTGTCATAAATTTTTGTGATATAAAATTAATAGAATTACATAATCATTTATATTTCTGAAATTATTAATTATTCAGTAACTTTCTTTTATTTAGAATCATTATTAATTTTTTGGTTTTAATCTTTTTATCAAAAGTTTTTTTCTTTTCTTAATATTTTATTCGTAATAATTATTAAATATGTCCTGAGCTTTTTATTTGTATATTATTAAAAGTTATATGTGTTGTTTTAATTTTAAGTTTTTATGTTTTTTGTCATTAATGTGTTGATCAAATTTTCTACTTACTATTTAATAAATATCATTTATATTATCCTTGTAATTTTTTTTTCATTTAAATAATTACTTAAAATATCTTATATTGTGTCTTTTTTGATTACTAATTTAATCTTTGCCTTATTATATTATCATTGTTTTTATTAATAAGATTACTTAATTTATTAAACATTAATTTTTACTTTAATGAATTTTCTATTTTCTTTTTTCTCTCTCCATAATATAATTGTTATTAATTATATTTTTCTCTTCTTTTCTTTTAACTACATTGTTTTTAATTATTTTAATTGGATAATTATTTGTAAAATCTTCTGTTATTTTCTTTACTTTTTCCTCAAACAGATTATTGTTTGAACAATAATTTCTGAAAATGTGTCAATATTTGAATACTAATTTGTAATACATTCTGCCCCTTATTCTTTTCTATATACTTATGTTGTATTAGTTATTTTGTATTTAATTGAATTAAAACTTCTGCAGAATTGATTTTATTGTGATTCTTTATTTTTTTGTTATAGCTACATTTTCATCAATTTTAACTAGATCTAAATTTTTTGTCATTCATTTTTATTAAAGAATACTATATAATCATCAACATATCTTTTATAGAACATAAAATTGTTTTGTTGTGATTTTTTTTTTTTTGTATTTTTAATATTATATATATATTATCATGTTATTCTGGAAAAGATTGTATATAAAGAATTGAGACTGGTGTGTGCTTATTTAATGATGATATATATTAAAAATATCTTTAAGTTGGTAAATCTGCATAAAAAGGATAATTAACAAGAAAAGAATATAATAGAATATTTAATTTTATATACTTATAATTATATGTTTGATAGAAAGAAGGATGGAAGCACAATTAAACATGAATTTATCAGCAACACAAGAGCCAGTCTAATTTAGTTTATTTGAAGAGCAGTGTTGCAATGATCCAATGTTGAAGATAGAAACCGCTGGTTAAAACTGTTTTCCATTATAATTCCAATAGCCATATTTTTCTGGGTTTTTTTAAATATTTTTCAATACTCCAATTATTACATCCAGAGTGATGATTTTATCTAAGAGAAGACTATCTGTTATGTGTATCTAGGCAGCAAAAAAACACACCAGCTAAAATACCTGGAAAATGCAATTGGATCCAGAAATTAAGACTGGAGTTTGCCAAAATCAGCCAGTATCTGCCTTAATAATGCTAGACAGTGCTGTAAGAACTACCCTAGATCTACTGCTAATACATTCTATGTAAGGTAACCAATCCTGATGGATTTTCTCTCTAACATCACCAGTGCCCAAGAAGAAGAACTATCATTTTTGGAGGAATTAATTAAGACAATCATAAATATATTTAAAAAATGATACCTGCAAAAAACCATGGTTTGGAACTGTTTAAATATTTCATGTTTTAAGATCTTATCATGGTAGATATTTTACAGCCTTAAACTTAAATTTAAAATACATTTTATTACCATTATATTTCATATTTTGTATATGCATTAATATTTGTTAGTATATATACAAGTTTTTATCTATGCATTATTAATAAATTAAGTTTTTTTTTATTAAAGTATTTAGTTTATGTTTGTTTCTCAAATTTATTCCCAAACATATTGCTTTTAGCATGCAATATGCTAATAATATACACAATCCTAAGAAAACATGCAATCCACTGGAGGATATGCAAAGATAATGGTATTTATTTGTAAATGATGATGAACGCACTTTAATAAGTTTTGTAATAAGTAAACTTTCTTTTTAGAAGATTTGGTGCCTTAAAGTTTCATTCTTTTTATTGAAATTGAAAAACAAATAAAATGCTTTTGGGAGAACTTATACTTAGGTCATAAATCACCATCATCATCATTATATTCATGAATATTCTTATACACGTAAATTGAATCATTTTATTCAAATTTCATTAACCTAATATAAATATTTATTTGAATCAAAGCTTGCCATTTGTATACTTTTGGTTCCTGGTTCAAACTCATACACCATTATATAAATGAATATTTACCATTGCAATATGTGTTAATATGTAAACCATGTTTCTTGAATGAATAATTTTGAAAAAATAAAAAGACAAATCATAAAACAAACCTATAGTCTGCAAAAAAACATTAAAGTCCAAAAACAAATTATAGAAGATATAAATGAAATTGATGAAAAAAAAAATAATTTGTAAATAATAAAATCAATTTTTAAAAAGATTTTATATCAGAAAAATATTTAATAACAAATTAATTAATTATAACATCAAATGCAAAATTTTCTGCAAATTGTTTTTCGAATAATGATACAAAATACAAATTAAATTGCTTAAATTAAATATACATATATATAGCTATAAATTATGGTTTAAATAATAATCGATATAAAAATGAAATTTTAAAAAATTACAAAGAACAATTATATATTTAAAATAATTAAAAACAATTTTAAAAAAAAAAAAAAGATCAATAATAATTGTATAAAAGTAAAAAAAAAAAAAAAGAAAATATAAAATACTAGCAATCAAAACAAATGATTAAAACGGCAACAAAATAAATAACAATAACATTAAAATAGCTTAACCCAATACATTAGAGAATATTATGAAAGAGCACAATTAACTATCATTTAGTAACTCATTATTTAACTAAAATATAAACTTTTATACAATAGACAGATTCTGAATTGTGAATTATGGTAGTAGTAGATATTTCTAGAATAGTTAGGAGAATCCTCTTTATGGGCTGTGTAAAGTCTCAATACCACCAAAACATCCCCATGAATGTGAATATTATATATTGCATATTAATCAGATTTTATTTATTTTATAATATCTAACATACAGGCTATATATATACCTGTACAAACAATCTAATATATAGGGTATTTTGAGCTCAGACTTTCACATGACCCTCAACTCTCCACACTATCTCATACCACTAATATACTTGACCACATATATGTCCAAAAGATAAATAAATAAATAATCACCAATATTTATCTTTTTGAATATTGTTACATTTTCATTTACCATTGTCAAACTCTCTCCACTCACAACTTTGGCGCATCCATTTCAGATAATTACAGTAATGACTATTACTAATCATTATCGAAACTAGAGATTATCTCTAGCACAGATATAAACTTTAAACCTCAGTTAAAGATTAATATATCTGAATTTTTTTATTTTACACACACGGAGTTTTTCACCTTTCTCTTTCCCATATGTAATATCTTTATAGATATATGGTCAAGTGTATCAGTGATATGAGATAGTGGGGAGAGTTAAGGATCGTGTGAAAGTCTGAACTCAAAATACCCTTTATTTCATAGTGTAAAAAATGAATACACAAATATTAAATGTGATGCTGCTTGTAATTAGTAAGCACTCATCTAATTATTATATTCTGGATAGAAGAAAATTGAGATCAATTTATTTATTTATTTTTTACTACAGACTTTACCATTAATATATATTGTATAGAATAGTATTTGTGTGTTACAATATATATTCATGGTAAAGTGTGTAAAAATAAAAGAAAGTGATTAGAATTTCTATCTATCCAGAATATAATAATTAGATGGGTGCTTATTAATTGTAAAAGTATTACATTTCATTTTTGTGTGTTCATTTTTCACACTATGAAATAAAACAAAATCTGATTAATATCAGTATATAATATTTAAGTTTATGGGGGGGGGGGGTATCACAGGACATGAAGAGTTTTCTCTTGAAATTCTGGAAATTTATTATTATCATAATTCACAATTCAGAATGTGATTATTATATAAAACATATTTTTTAAAAAAGCTCATAAAATTTGATTAACAAAATACTAATTCTTAATATTTGAATTGGCTATTCAACTAATGATATGGCACAAATATAACATTAAAAAAAAAAAAAATTTAATTAAGTTGCTATCAAAGCCTTACTGTAAGAACATGCATATACCCCAAATACTAATCTTGAATAATTAGTTAAACATTTTAAAATCAAATATTTTAAACTGGTATATCAATTGCAACAACACTTTAACACACACACACATACATATGTATCTGTTACAGTACAATAGGCTTCTAATAATTAATTTATAAAATAATATTATTTCAAAATAAATAAATATTGCAATATTAAATTACATGATTCAGTAAAGTTTTAAATAAAATAGAAATTATTAACTGCAAATATTTAATTGTTCAAAATATAAATTTAAAATCTAAAACAAAACATATACCTGAAGATACAAAATTTTATTTAGCTACAAAAGCATTTTATATCATTTTCTCTTCTTTCAATTAAGATGTTTAAATATAATGCCTACATATTAGTAATTCGATATTATAACTATGGCTAACCTTATGGTTCTTTAAGTCACTTCAAGACTTGTAAAACTAACGAATTTCTGTAAAAATCTTAATATTGCTTTTAATTATTTGAAATAGAATGATATATAAAATTTCAAACTGATGACTAAGGGCAGTTGAAAAATCTCTGAAGAAAGCAAATGAAATTGATTCAAAAGTCTAATTTATTGGCTATTGATTATTCCTTATACTGTACCCACAATTACAAATTAAGTTTGTTGTTTTGTGCAGCTGCTAATCTCTGCCTAGATTTTTATCTTCCAATATTTTACCTGATGACTTGTTTGCTGTTTAACTGAATTAATTAAGCCACTGTTAATTATCGTCTGTATACTTCTTTTACTGTTCTCTGACTTATTAACTGACCATCTTCTTTTTAAAGACTTTCATATTTTGCATTTTTACAGTTTTTCACAAATATTTAAAAAAAATTTAAAAAAGCAGCAACATATTTTCCAACTTTTTGGTAATGACTTAATTCTTCTGTTCCATTTTTAAATAATCATATTAAATAATCATTCTGTACTCAGATTATAAAAGCATACTATGCATTATAAATACAATTTTAAAAAAACAACTAAGAATTTTATATATAACTATTATTTTAAATCTAATTAAAAAAAAAATGCATTGTGTTACACACCATCATTATGGCATGAAACCTTAATGTCACAATATACATATCTGTGAATTTTACATTATCCGTTAACAGTCAGAATTTAGCTATTACATAACATCTTACATCTTAATTAAATAATGAGTTAATAGAGGACACTTACTTATTCTATATATTGCATATGCTCTGTAATATATTAATTATGTAAATTGTTATGTTATATGAATATTTAATTCAATTAGTGAAATTTATATAAAATGAAATTAATAAGATTTCTATATAATAAGAACATATTTGTGGGTATCTTATAAATTATATAAAAAACATCTTATGAATAATTGTGAATTTCATAAAGTATATAACACTTTCTTTATAGACATATGTGATAAGATTTCTAAAAATATGCCTTGTACCATCATAGCTCACAATTCAGTTTCAAGCTAATGGCTCTCTTCAGTGAGGCACTAGGACATTCAGACACTAGATCTAAAATACAAACTCAAAACCAACATTTATCAAATACTTAACTATATATCTTTAAATCCAGCTATCTAACCTAAACAGCCATATGAGATTCAGATTTACCAATAGCCTTAGCAATATAACATTGTCAAAGCCTTTAGCCTGAAACTGGTTTGGGAATAGGGTAATTCTAGATAATTTTAAATGCTTTCTCTTGTGGCATTTATCGAAAAAGCTTGTTTAGAGCTGTTAGCACACTTGTTACATTATATTTGTAAATACAAGCTAATTCAGTCATGTAATGTATGACTTGGATTTTCCTTACTATTATAGTTTGACTTTTAAGACTTGGTGATGTTTATTGCTAAAGCTATTAATATATGGTATATGTGAATTTAGTTCATTCCCATATGGCCATCTAGGTTAGATAGCTGGATTTGAAGACATATAGATATCTGAAAATTTCAGATTTTCTGCTTAATAGTGAACTGTGTCTGTTTAATAGTATCTGTTTATTGGGTTTTAACTTTTTTTAAATAATTTTAAATTTTCAACATTAAGTGAACGGACCGGCCCTTCAAGCAGAGGGGAGAATACCATTGATAGCAGAGCTATCAACGATATCCACGGTTAGACCGAGCTATGCAAAGCATAACATGATCACATTTCCAGATTGTGGCCCATCTCGACTGCTAAATTCAGACCTCTACCATCCAAAGCATTTTATTTGTTTAGAGATTAACCTCAGGTGGCAGCTAATTACATGAAGTAATTAACACGCCTGGATGATAGGCCCACAATCCAGCACTTGAAATATCCCATGACTAGCTCATACCTTGTCTCAGGGTCCAGGATATTTGCTTAACACATAAAGTAACTTACACAATAATTGACCGTTGATGCAGTGACAAGAGAGAAAGAGAAAATAGACAAAATAACACTTAAGGCAAACATTAATATTTAATTAAACATACACATATCTAATATAACACAATAATATTGAAATTTATATATAAAATCATATAAGTAATTGCTCAGACTAAATTATGATAATCCTTTGTTAATTAAAGTTCATTCATTTAAATATAATGTGTCTATAGACAGTGATAAAGTATCTTTATCTAGGTTTTCATCTGTGTGGCTTTCTGGTTCTCCACCGATGGCTTCATGGCTTGTTTCCATTCTGTGACTCAGTAATGGGAGAGAGTGCAAATAGTGGTAGCATTTATTTTATGATTATGGCATCAGTTTCCAGCATTTGTTCCAGGCAGAATAGTTGAAATTTTGGAGGTTTGGGGCATGAAGCCCTGTCAAAAACATCCATGGCTTTTGTGGCTTCTCCATTAATGTTGACCACAGCAGTAATTGACCGGCTTACTACTGTGTTCCAAATATCTGGATCTCTGCTTGTTTGGATTCTGCATTCTGTCCGAACTGATGAATAATCTGGCAAATTGCAATCCTGACTGTATATCACAAGCTAGACTATATCACAAACCAGGAGTGACTTTATATACTCTTTTCTCTCCTATTATTTTAATCTCTTATCATTATTTTTAATTTAGATCTTAACTTGAAATGTCTTTTAATTAATTTTCCATTTCTGGTTATCTTAATCCCTTGCTCAGATTCATCTAAACATTCTCGATAAGATAGTTTACAATTTTTTTTTAATTAATACAACTATTAATTTTGATTCAATTATTAATCAAAATCTTATAAACTAATTACATAATGAAAGTTTTACATTTTATTTTTACAGACTAATTTTCAGTCCGAGTTTACATATTTATTTAGCTTTTACTTTATAAAAGCTGTTTTCTTTAAAAAGAGATAAAAAAGTTTTAACTGTTCTTTAATTCTATTATACATTTCTTCCCCCTCCTACTAAGAAGTTTTATTCTAAGAGAAAACTATGATGCAGTATTTTTATTTTTTAATTTTTTGTTTAAAAAAAAATCTTTAAATTAAGCCACTTATAATTTATTTTTATCTTAATTTTTTAATAAAAATAGCTTAAGTTTGTATTTTAGATCTAGTGTCTAAATGTCCTAGTACCTCACTGATGAGAGCCATTAGCTCGAAATTGGTTTGAAGACAGAGATATTTCTAGATAGAGATTTTAAATGCTTTCTCTTGTGGCATTTATCGAAAAAACTTGTTTAGAGCTATTAGTATGCTCATTATATAACATTTGTAATATAAGACACATGATTATGACTTGGTTTTCCTTAAACTTATATATACTTACTGTAGCACTTTATCCCTACATGATTAGAAGAAATTGCATTTACGAAGAGTTCATCTTCTGAATGCAAAAAATAGTTTTACAGTGACTATTTTCATTGGTCATTGTTTATTATCATCTGATTGTGATTTTTCTATAATAAAATATAACTGATATTTTTCTGTATTTAAAAATATTTCAACTATATAATCTGTTAAAAAATTATTAATATATATAATAATTTATATTAAAAAATTATCTATATTTAATTATTTTTTATGAAACAAAAATTTGCATTATTAAATTAATTTTGTAAAAAAATGTCATAATAAGACGAAATTTTTCCCCTAACAAAATATTCTGTAATTAATTTGTTTCCATGTTGAAAACATGCTATCACTATGAGAAATGTTGAATGTTGTATTTCTAACTTATGTAATCATGTTAAAACTATTCAATACATGCAATGATTAGAATAGGAGTCAAAAATCCAAATGGGAGAAAAATGTTGTATTACAAAATTAATCTATGCTTTATGCATTAGCTATTTGGTTTAATTGAATGTTCTATCCAATTCTTCTAAAACCTGGAGGATGATTGAGATTAAATTTAAATCTCAATCTCTCTTAATGTACCTTTATGATTTAGGTAATCATGATAAACATGTGATGCGATTACCAGAAATGCTTAACAGCAATAATAAATAATAACTTTACACTGTTCCTTTTTTCCTTCATCCCAGATCCTTCTTATCTTTTCTCCCCAAAGCAATTACATTTAACAAATTATTTCCAGCATACAATAGCAAGTCATGAGCCTCTCCGGTCTACACATTAAATGAAGCTTATTCCAAATACATCTTATAAGAGATAAATAATTTAACAAACATAGTAACACATGTGCTATATACAAACTACACATGATTATATCATTTCAAAACAAAGCAAAACTCTCCACTATAGTAGTGCCATCTTGTGCTAACAAGAGCAATCAATGGATGTCAGAAGGCTTGTGCATAAAATCCCTATCTAGTGCCTACTCATCCAATATCCCCAGACTAGTTTCTGGCTTGTGGCCTTCATCAATGAGGAGCCTCGGATCTGAGAGCGCTGCACCTAGATCTTAGGATCTAATGCAACCCTCCAGCAACCACCTTTTAACTCTATTTAACTACAAAACTATGAGAATGAAATTGAAAACACAATTAATATTTTCAATCCAAGCTCGATAGCTTATATAGTCATATGGGTCTGAACTCAATTCAGCACCCATACATTTTGGTGTCTTTGGCTCTTTAACAACCATAGCCACCACTATCCTATTAGGCAGGATTGGTGTTAAACCACTAAACATCACATAATCACTATCTCATACTAGCACATAATTGTTATTAAACAATTCAAAACAAAGCAAAACTCTCCATATAGTAGTGCCATCTTGTGCTAACAAGAGCAATCAATGGATGCCAGAAGGCTTGTGCATAAAATCCCTATCTAGTGCCTACTCATCCAATATCCCCAGACTAGTTTCTGGCTTGTGGCCTTCATCAATGAGGAGCACAAGATGGCACTACTGTATGAAGAGTTTTGCTCTGTTTTAAATTGTTTAATAACAATTATGTGCTAGTATGAGATAGTGATCATGTGATGTTTAGTGGTTTAACACCAATCCTGCCTAATAGGATAGTGGTGGCTATGGTTGTTAAAGAGCCAAAGACACCAAAATGTATGGGTGCTGAATTGAGTTCAGACCCATATGACTATATAAGCTATTGAGCTTGGATTGAAAATATTAATTGTGTTTTCAATTTCATTCTCATAGTTTTGTAGTTAAATAGAGTTTAAAGATGGGTGCTGGAGGGTTGCATTAGACCCTAAGATCTAGGTGCAGTGCTCTCATATCCAAGGCTCTTCATTGATGAAGGCCACAAGCCAGAAACTAGTCTGGGGATATTGGATGAGTAGGCCCTAGATAGGGATTTTATGTACAAGCCTTCTGGCATTCATTTATTGCTCTTGTTAGCACAAGATGGCACTAATATATGGAGAGTTTTGCTGTTTTGAATTGTTTAATAACAATTATGTGCTAGTATGAGATAGTGATCATGTGATGTTTAGTGGATTATATCATTTGTTGATCCTTCAACAAATTTCATTACATTATATTTTACTAAGAGTGCAATGATTAATTCATTCTTAAGATCTAATTACATTATATTTTATAGTATTTAATCGTTCTATCACTTAAGTATAATTTCCTAGATGATAAAAATAATTCCAACTTAATAAATGCATGGCTATCCATTTACTATGATAATAATTATTCAATTTACTCTAATGTAATGCTGATAATATAATGTGAATATATCATTCAATCTTTTAAACATTAACATACATACGTGTACATTTATAAGTTTGGATAAAATATTTTGGAAATGAATTTCTTTTCTTATCCATATTTAAAATTATTGAATGAATGTAATATTTTTTGGTTTTAAATTTTCTTAATATTAATAATTAAATAATTAAAATCATATTTTTGAATTATGTAAAGTCCACATTAAATGTTAATAAAATTATTAAGAAGCAAAGACGATCATGTTATCTAACAACTTCCATTAAATAATATTACAAACATAAGAAAATTCTAAATAACCTCTATTTAGTACTAAAGCTATGATGTAAAAAATAATAACATCACCAAAAAGGCGTCTTCATGAGCATATATGGTACAACTATCTTAATTGCATATTCTCTAAATACTACAAGAATTATATATATGTTATTTAAACTTCAATATGGTTAATGACACAGGGAACATTAACTATCCATGTGAAATTATAAATAAACCTGTAATAAATTATCCTCTTATTTTGTATGAAGCAATTAGATGACAATAAATATATTCAATGACTTCAAATGCTAGATGACTGAATTATTATCAATATTCTTAGGCAATATAAACATACATTCCATTTTTTAAATCACTCTTTTTGTATTTAATACCGGTAATATATCAACCAC
The DNA here is from genome assembly GCA_028023455.1 of Epiperipatus broadwayi. Lineage (NCBI taxonomy): Eukaryota > Metazoa > Onychophora > Udeonychophora > Euonychophora > Peripatidae > Epiperipatus > Epiperipatus broadwayi. The sequence goes on along the minus strand of JAQFVV010012491.1, from coordinate 311,507 downwards.
ATGCAATATTAATAATAAAAAATACATTATTTCTTCATTCTCAGACATTAATTAGAATAAATTGTCATTACTCTGTATTTTCTTTATATCTTTAACTAGACTGTGATTAAGTACAATAGTATCACAAGCAATTTCATATATTTTAAATATCTCTACAACTATTAAAATTAGTAACTTTCTATAATTAATTTATATCTAAATAAAACTAGTATTCATTTCCAATGCTATTTAAACAATCAAATCCTTCAGCATAACATGTACATGTGTAATATCTGCATGTATTTAGTTTAAATTATTGTAAATGAATGTACATAAACATAATATCTGTAGGTACACACAGTAAACATTATATTCAGTATTTATAAAATAGCATAATTTTTAAACAATACATATTTAATTGTACTATTTATCTGTATGTAATAATGTATTAAATTATATGTATTCAATGCGTACAGTATAACAATATGTATTCATAAGCCCATATATAGGATAATTAAGTACATAAATAAAACATTGTGCCTTATGTAAATACATACACATAAAATATATAAAATAATTGTTTATACTCCAATGATTTTATATTTAGTTGATGTAAAAGAGTAAAACTAACAAAAAAATCATCATCATTACTATTTTAATTTCACACTAGCATGTAAAGCAAGTCACATATGCCAAAGAATGTAAATGCATAAACATAGGAACAAGTTTTAATCATGAAACCTCCAACTGCAAAAGAAAAATAGGGATCAGAGGAATAAAAACACATACTAAGAACTCCGGTTGTCTTTTTTTTGGAACCACATCAAACAGTTTTATACACTTTTGCTTCAATAGGGTTTGAAACCAGAATTAGGTAACTATGTAAAGGTCACCCTGACTAGTTTAATTTTTGCATATCTTATGACTTTTATTTTGTAATCAATTAAATAAGAAATTAAGTTAAAGGCTAATTATAACTATTAGTTAAGGATTTAACTAGAACACCCATACTACTGTAATGTATAGTTTGCTAGCTCACACATTATATTTGTATGAATTCTCCCATTATATACATATACATCTGTGCATCTGTCATTAAAGTTTTAATTCACTTCATTTCTGTGTCTCTCTCATTCATTTACTTGTATAATTAATTTACTAGAGATTAATTAATCAGCTTATGACTCCTCACTGGGTATACAAGCTTCCCACCCTCCACATACTCATACCTGGACATAACACATGTATATCCATATATATATATTCAAGCACTAACATTATTCATGCATTAATGTTATATATGTAAAGCTTGCAAATAAGCTCTTAACAAGCTTTGCAGAATATGGCCAACCCCAGACCGGTTTCTGCTACTGGCTTCCTCAGTGAGATGCTAGGATATTCAAGCATTAGATTAAAAATACCAGGACAAGCCCAGCACTTTATCTAATGGATAACTATTAAGTAGAAAATCTGAAATTTTCAGATATTCATATGTCTTCCAATCCAGCTATCTAACTTAAATAGCCATATGGGACTGAACCAAGTTCAGATATACCATATATTAATAACTTTAAGCAATATAAAAACATCAAAGCCTTAATAGCAAAAAATAAAATTACAAAGAAATCGAATCATATGTCACATGACCTAATTAAACAATCTTGTATTACAAATGTTATATATAGAGCTCACAAATAAGCTCTTAACAAGCTTTGCAGAATCTGTTTGGAGTTGGGGATATTCTGCAAAGCTTGTTAAGAGGTTATTTATGAGCTCTATATATAACTATTGTAATACAAGCCTGTTAAATTAAGTCATGTGTCATATTACTTGATTTCTTTGTAATTTTATTTTTTGCTTTGGTGATTTTATACTGGAACTTGGTTCAGTCCCAAATGTCTATTTAAATTAGATAGCTGGATAGGAAGACATATGAATATCTGAAAATTTCAGATTTTCTACTTAATAGTTATTCATTAGATAAAGTGCTGGGCTTGTCCTGGTATTTTTAATCTAATGCTTGAATACCTAGCATTTCACTGAGAAAGCCAGTAGCAGAAACCAGTCTGGGGTTGGGGATATTCTGCAAAGATTGTTAAGAGTTTATTTGCGAGCTCTATATATAACATTTGTAATACAAGCTTGTTAAATTATGTCATGTGTCATATGATTTGATTTCTTTGGAATGCATTAATGTTGAATAAATTTTAATTCAATAGTTAAGAAGTCTATTTAATTCAATGTTTTTAATTTTAACTGATTTATAATATAAATCTTTAATTATATCTTTTGTATAATAACGTTATTTATGAGGTGAATCTATTTAATAGAGCAAACTCTTTTCATTAAATTCTTTAAATTTCTTTAGACAAAATTCTAAACTCTTTTATATTTTTCCTCTATACCATGCTTAAAAGCACATTTTTAAATTACACCTTAAAACCCATAAATGTATTATATAAATAAAAATATATTATTTCACCTTTTCAAATTTGATATTAAAACACATTAAGTTTAAATTTATCAGTGGATAATAGATTTCAAATCTTTATTCTCAATTGTTTTCATCTAAGTCAAGCTTATTTTTTTATTTAAACTGAATAATACTAACAGTGTTCAATTTTCCTCCATTATATTTTCTCATACTTGAAATATATTACAAACAATACATATAATATGTATAAAATATTATTTTTAAAGTAAGATAAATATTTTCAACATACAAAAACATTAAACTATCAAAGTCCAATATATAAATACAACTAAAATACCATCATCACAAACCTTCAGGAAAACAAAACAATCCTAGTGTATAATTAAATATTTGTCTGATTTTTTTTCCTCTTATGAAAAATTTAGATGAGTAAAAGTTCCTCCTATAAAAATGAATTACTTTTTCCTTGCTTCTTGAAGTAAATTGTCAGAATAATTTCTAAATATGAATGAATTTTTCAGTGATTCTTAAAATAGTAATTTAGAATACTGTTTCTAAACCATAAAAATAGTTTACATTTTGTCAACAATTTTGACAGTAAATTTCACATGTGTGGTATCATTTAATGTTCATTTAAAAATCTTCTTAACTTTTTCAAAAACTTTGAAGAATACTTTTATTTTATTATTGGAAAATACTAAATTAAAATTTAGACATACTTGAGGTGGAGTTCTCATTCCCATTTTCAACAATTAAATCAAATAACATTGTTGATAAGTTTATAAAGTACAGTATTTACTAAAATGACGAAGAAATAAACAGGATATCATTAAGAGCTAGGAAAATACAATCAAAAAGAAAGGTAAATATTTTTATTTATTTATTCATCCATGACTTCTATTTTAATCAGCTAATACTTCATTTATTTCATTTACCATTTGGTTATCCACAACTGGATGCTTCAAAATCAAATGTGAAATCAATCTTCTTTTCTGCCACATAAGTTCTTCTGCATTAAACGATTCCATAGAATGATCTAATGAAAAATAACTTTATATAATCAATTCACAATTAGCCGAGAGGTCATAGCAACCGCCTTGCAAGCAAGTAGTTGTTTGCAGACGGTTGTGGGTTCGCGTCCCGGCCGATGCTATGACATATGAAAAAAAAAAAAATTGTCATTCACTCCCTTCTCTAACTCTAAAGTAAAATTTTTCTCTGTATATAGTTTTTACAGTAATTAGAAAACAATTCCATATGATTACAAATTACTAAATGTCAAAACACATCATTATTAACCCTAATCATTAAATTAACTTTGTTTTGCAAAACATTTTTAATTAAAACAAACTTGATAGTAAAAGGTCTACATAAATAAATTTAAGTTTTTGAATTAAAACTAAAATTATAAAATAACTTTATTTAATTAAAAAGGAAATTATTTTTAAAAATTAAGCTTATGACTTGCCTATTATTAAAGTTTTATGTACAAACATTCAAACATACACATACAAATAAATTACGGCATGCAAATGATATCTGAGCTTCCAAATTTGTATTAAGTATAGATAAAGCTTAATATTTAGTCAAGCGTTGGTGGCTTAGCGGTTAGCATAGCTGCCTGGTTCGCTTCCCGGGCAACACTTTGACATATAAATAATAAAAAAAGCTTAATATTTATTAAATAACATATTTTCTTGATACTTTTCTTTCTAGTCAACTTTAAATATGTTATCCCTACTGTATGTTTTTATTCTTGTAAAATCACGATTAATTAATTAATTAATTTGTTGGATTTGCAATCTCTATACGTTTTGAGAAAACAGGTGTAAGTAACCATTTTACACTTGCATTACGATCTAACAAGAAATGGCTCTGATATTAACAGAACTTGATAGTTATCATTTCCGATGTTTACGTTTAGTTAAAAAAAACTATTTATTATTATTAATATTAATTATTTAAAATGTGTAAAAATTATTTCTACTTTGTAATTTGAAATATTTTATTAGCTATTATATGTGTGCATAGATATAGATAAAGGATCGTGTGGTATAGTGCTTAGAACATTCATCCACCTGTTATGCTTACAGTCTAAGTTTAAATCTGGCTAAGTAAAATTTTGATTCAAGTTCCAAGAAGACTTTAGAATTTTTCTTTCATCTATCTAAAGCCTATAAGTCAAATGAAATAACAATGCAGTATTGATCAGTGAACGAGTATTACAAGAAATGAACACGTTCTAAAAGTAATAACTTTGAAAAAATTGTAAGTAATATATGTTTCTTCTTTTGGTGGGAAGTTAGGAATTCCTTTGCCTTGCACTGGGCTATTTGAAGATTGGTTTATATCCCTGGAGGTAAATGAATAAACAAGTATATGGGTAGAGACACAGGCAGATAGGTACATAAATTGATTTTCATTATTATTAAAACTCGTGCATCTTATATATCAGCTTTTGTTTTGTTTTTTTCAAAATTAGATACTCATCTCTATCTATAAAACGTAACAGATATTATAGAAAATATACCCTTTTTTTTATTTATTAATCCATTGCAATAAGCGGTGACTATAATATATATATTTACATAAACACTACTGACTTGAAAGCTGAAACTGAGTGGTAAAGAATTTACATGCTTAACAATAAATCACAGAATTATTAAATATTATTATTTAAAAAACATAAGTAATTAAAAACTTCAGAAAATTTACAATATTTGCAATCTTGAATGAATAAACATAAGCTTAAACTCTTTGAAACAAAAAACAAAGCTATTATATAATAGATTTCAGAATGACTTTCATTTATAATTAGCATAGGCAAGTAATGAGTTGTCGCTACCAAATATTTTTGAGCATATAAACAATACATTATAATCTCATTAAAATGCATAGTAATGATCATGTCATTAAAAAATTTTAATATTCAGTTTATTAATATTTCAGCAACTGTAAATCTAAAATTATTTCCATTCAAAGAAAGAATTGTATATATGAGTGTGGGTGTATATATACAAGATTTATTTCACAATTCTTTTGTTGATCAAAAATGGCAAATCAGATGAGCCATTAGGAAAATGCTTTTAGATTTTGATTTATCAATTTCAATTATTTACTAAATTTAAGAAAATCAAAGTCAATTTAAATATGTATATATAACAATTTTTTTTTTTAAAAAAAAAGTCCCTTCCCAATTGCTTTAAAACGTGACGTTATAATTTTTTTTTAATCACTTCAAATCAATATGCATTAAAATTCATGGAATTCTTCCATTTAAAAAAATTTAGCTGATTCAGTAACATTGATCAAATACTTTTTTAAAAAAAAAATTTGGAATTCACTGTTAATAATACTGAATTCATTGATGATCACGTGATTTTTGAATGCTACGGAGACATTACTCTTTTATATCACATTAAAAAAGTAGCAATTCATCCATAATTATTTCAACTGATTGTCTCAGCAATATATGAAAAAAAGAATGAACATGAAAATAATTAAAAATGAATCATTTAAAAAAACTTGATATCTGTAATTATGTAAAATAATATTTAAAAAAGTTACATAATGAAGTCCTTCCCCAGAAAGTCCAAGAACTCTCACTTGTAGCTTCAAGCTTAACCAGATATTGCAGGAGTATCAAGCACAAGATAAACCATGGATAGCAATGCTTAATGACCAAATAAACATATTGTATCCAATTTGTATTTCTACTCGACTAATAAATTCTAATTTAAAAAAAGAAAAGAAATATAACTGCAAAATGACAGGAAAAGCTATAAAAAAGAACAAAAGTCTCAAATATATAAAGCAGGTAAAGATGACATTATTACTAAAAAATGGATATTATGAAGTGTGAGAATTTTTTTTATGAAGAATTGTTTTAACTAATAAAGAACAAAAAACAAAAAAATGCCCCCCATTGAGGTTTTAAATTGATTAAAATGGATAAAAAGAAAAATGGGAATATTCCACTGTTGGCAAAATTAATTGATTACCAATTAGGAGATAATAAAGAAAAAGAATATAGCCTTACAATGATATTAAAAGTTTCTAATGGATAGAATGTTTAATATAACTCATAAAGTCTCTGGTCATATGGACAATGTACACAATTTGCTGATTTTATCTATGGGAAGCCACAAGCTAGAAATGGAATAGCTTCTCACTAATGAAAGCCACAAGCTAAAAACTAATCTGGGGATGTTGGATGAGTAGGCATTACATAGGGATGCACAAGTCTTCTTGCATCCATTGATTACTCTGGCTTGTATGGTGACCCTACTGTATAAAGAGTTTTGCCTCTGTTTTAAATTTTATTAAATAATACAAACTGATAGAAAATATTATAACTATAACTGACATTAATGTCATTATCAACAAAGAGAATAATTATAAAATAGTTTAAATAAATATGTGAATACCAACTTCACTTTTCATATATTATTTCTTTAAACAGATTCTATAATGTTCATTCATAAACAAAATTAAGTTAAGCTTTAATACATACATTCATACATACATATATATAGGCAAATATGCTGTCCAAAATTTATTTTACTTAATCTACTTTCATTTAGATCTCTATACAAATAAATAAAAATCCTTTTTTAAAATCTTTCACAAATAATTCATATAAAAACATCTTAGCTTTTATAGATTTACTTCAAAAGATTAATCCATCTATTTTAAAAGAATTAACTTAGTTATTTCTAAATAGTTAGAAAAGTGCCCCCCCCCTTCTCTCTCTCTCTAATAATAATCAGTAGACTTTCAGAAACTTTGTAGATGAAATATTAAAAATATAATAAGAATTTTTGAATATTTAGCTATATATATATATTTCAATTATGATATAATCAGATAAACAACCAATTAAAAACTGGCATTGCTAGTTGTAAATAACATTAACTAGCAATAGTATTTTTGTCTGACCATCTTTTCACTTTTGATTGGATCAGACAGAAATACTATTAACAGATAAGATGATTTTCAGCATGCAATGCCAGTTTTTAATTGGTGGTGTGTCTGATTATATCATAGCTGAAATATATCTAACTGAATACACAAAACTTTTTTTATATTTACAGGATATATATATATTAAATTTCAAGACAATATTTAAAAAATTATTTTATTATTCTCACTTCTTGTTCTTTTGTCAAAAATTCCAAAAATTTGTCTTGTCATCATTCTAATTCAAGATCAGCAGAAATCAAATCGTTTCCTTTTTTGTCTATTAACTATTCTTTTTTTTTTTTTTCAAGTAGAAATTGTACTATTACAGATTTTAAAAAATACATTTGTACATAATACAGTACCAATTCATATGCATAACATAAATAAAGAGCTATTAGGAGAATGATTAGCGCATCCAGCAACTACTATGCCTGCCATTTGCAGTTTGAATTCAGAACTGAAGATTTCCAAGTGAGTTTAGAAATTTTTTGCAGTATCTGGTTGATAACAATCCAGTTGACCATCCAGTTAGCCAAAAAAAAATGCTTACTTGACTGTTATTATAGCTAAATGACAAAAAAAATCTCCTTGAAACAATCACTAAACCATAATAATCTTTATCTCTAAATTACTTGGAAGAAGAAAGAGCATATTTACACTTTCAGAAGCACAGGATGCAATATCCCAAGGAGCCATTATCATAAGTTACATTTTTCTTTTTAACAAAAAATAAAAAATAAATACATGATAAAAATAATAATAATAACAATAACTAAATAACTTCAATGCTTGAGAGTTTATAAAAAATTCAAGTATCCGAATTGGAAATGATCCGAGGCTCTTATCTTTTAGAATCTGATATTCTAGCAACTATGCTAAACTGAGCTGGGCAATACTAGATATGAAATCTGTATAATTATTCCCTCTCCAAATGAATAAATACTTACTACTGCTTTATAGAATAAGGACCAGCGAGATTTTAATCTTAAAGAAGTTGAGGCTATAAACTTGCACAGATACACTATACTTAATTCATATCTATGTGTGTATAAATATAAAAATAAATAAATGGTTTACTGCTGATACGTTCAAGCACCACAAGTGGCAGACATACAGTGGCAATCTACAAACCTTAAATTGCAGACTCTCACACACTACCATTCAACCAAACCGTAGAGAATGTGTAAATATATCTATTAAATTATTTGTCAAAGCCAGATTAAATGTTTCATTAACAGAGAACTATAGTAGACCAAGTGATCTTGTTTATTTATTAGTAATAGTATTTGGCTATTAGTTCACAATACCGCTGTAAATTTGATGTGTTAAATTCTGTAAATTATGTTATAAACAATAACCTTTAATATTTAAAAGCTATATCGTAAAACAATGAGACCATTTATCATTGTCATTAAAGATAAAAATTAACGTTTAAATATTATACTATAATGATTATTATTATAAATTATAATTTGACTACATATATATAAAGTAAAGCATTTAAATTATTCATTTAACAAAACATATAAAAAATAAAAGTTAGGTAGATAAAATTAAAAGAGCTATTTACTCCTAATTTTATCATACGTTAGTTTTGACATTATTGAAATGTTTATGAAAAAGGTATATAATGAGACAATTAATAATAAATGATGTTGGATTGGAATTATGCTTAGAAGGAGAGAAATAACTAATCAAAGATATGTAGAGTGAAAAAGAAATTAGTATGATCTTAAAAATTGAATAATCATAAATATCTTAAGAAAAAAGAAAGAAATTTGAAAACATGGAGAAATGTATGATCACTCATAAAGATGTTTTAGAATGATGAACAGAATTTGATTTACTTTCCTTAACATGAAGACCATATGATGTTTTGTTAAAATCTAAATAAAATGTAAAAGTGAAACTAAATGTGGTAACTTATTTATTTCTACTGCTCAATAACAACTAAATATACTTACAATCTTGTTTATTTGACTTGGATGTTCGCTCTCACCACCGTCAATCCCTTCTTTTCCCAGACCTGCAACAATAAAAAAAGTCATAATTAAGTAATGTGAACATATCATAATTTAGAATATTTTTACAAATAATTATTACAAATGCCAATAATATGATAATAAATCATAAATTAAAAAATTAATAATTATTATAAGTTAATTTAAACTCTTTTCACACCTACAAAAGCAAATAAGTATGAAAATGAATCAAAAAATTATCTACATTCTGGCTGTAGGATTTATTTTAATTGATCTTTAAAAAAGATTCAATATAATCTCCCTGCTCTTCAACAAATTTTGTACAACTGGTGCCAAGCTTTTGCATTCCCTCATTAAATAATGTTTTAGACTGAGCTGCAAGCTACAAATGCAACATTCCCTTCACCTATTCATTAAATATGAATCTTTATCCTTAGAATTTCATTCAGAAAAACAATCAGATAATAGGTTAATGGGGTAAGATATCAGGACTACAGGAAGAAGACTTAATGGCTCAACATGAAGTTTTTGGAAAATATCAATAATGTGGTCAGCAGTGTGTAGGCAGGCATTGTCATGCATTAACACAACACCCTTAGATAACAGTCCTGTGCATTTTGTTCAAATTTTAGATTTCCACTCTTCAGTGAACATCTCATCATATTGAGCACTATTTACTGAATCTTTTTCCTGATAATGTTCCTAGCAAATTCTAAACATCAACGTTTTCAACTAATGGTTGAGTTTTGACCTTTCTGTAATGATAGAAGTTTCCATTCTATACTTCATTACTCTCAGGTTCCATCTCTCATCATCAGTAATGATTCTTTTTAAGAAACTTTCACTTTCTTTAGAGTATCAGTTCAAATTTTGTTTGAGTTGTTTTAGTACCCATCTCTCACAAACTTTTCAAACTCAAGTCTATCATGGATTATGACAGAGAATTATAGCTAATTTGAAAATAATTTGCCACATATATCCAACAGAATCAGTTCACATGTACATTCAATATTGTCATAAGATGTGGATGTGGATAGAAATATGATTCTTTCCTTGTAGTGGACAGTCATGTGACCTTTCTTGAATTTCTCTGTCTATTTGTAGATACTTCTTTATGACAAAATACTTTCTCCATACTGTGTACAAAGTCTTCAATAAATCTCAGCACTAGACACACTTTCAGACCATAAAAAAACAAATCACTGAATGTTGCTCTTCTTTTGTGCAAATGACAATGGGAAAGCCATTGTTACACTGCACTCATATTTGAACTGATATAAGATATTCAAAATTGCACTGCAATGACTGGAGAGAGTGACTTCATATGGAGAGTGATGATAAGATAGAGTGGACAACAGAAGTTTAAAATCCCCCCCATATTAAATGCATTGTTTTTATATTCCAAGAAAAATATTATATTATGTATGTAATGCTAAGTTACCTGTCCAATGATAAGTTGAAAAATTAGTTAATAAAATATTGTGTTACCCTGCATGGTTTAATGAACTGACACAGTAGTTGATTCAGAAGCTTGAGGTCAATGGGCATATCTCCAGCTCTGTTACTCCCAATGCATTAATTTCTTGTAAACATCAAAACAATAAACCACTCATTTATTTTTTATTATATCATATGATATTTAAACATTAATGGTGGCTCTTTGTTATTGCATGCCCTCTTCTTAATTTAATTTAGTTTTCCAAAACATTTATAGCTATATCATAAATTGATAATTTTGATTTACAAGTGTCAAATTACTTCACCCACAACTTTTGACACAATTCACTCTAGATAAATATAGTAATGATTATCACTAATTATTTATTAAACTAGAGATTGTCTCTAGCCCAGATATAAACTTTAAACCTCAGTTAAAGATTAATATATCTGATTTTTTAATTAAACACACAAACTTTACATCTCTAAGATGCATAAAAATTGAAGTAAAAATATTTTCATTCACATAGTGGATTATTGTATTGACTGAATTATTGGATTGACCGGGGGAGGGGGTACACACATCGGTAACGCTTATCCTTAAGATAGTTACTTTCCAACAATTAACCAACTGGGATCATTTTAAACGTGGATAAAATTAGATACAAATTTTAAAAGTAAAACAATGATGCTGTAAAGAAATATTTTTTTAAATACAAGGAATAACTTTATAAAATTTTATAACTCTATTGCAATCTTATTTTAAATGAGTGTTGTTTTTCAACACTCCTTTTTAACACTTCAGTTAAAAAATTCAACTTAATGTAATTAAGAGGGTTTTATAGATTATAGTTGTATTAAATGTAGAGGATTCAATACTTTTGTCTTTCAAATTTAATTCTATTTACAAAAAAAAAAAAAAAATTATGCTTCAAATAACGTGTCATAAAATATTTCAACTAAAGAAACATTGCATATAATTCAAATTTGATCATTCTGCATTTTAATATGGTACTGCTATAAAAAAAAAAAAATGTATAAAAAAAATTATTTTAATTCAAACTTATTCACGAATTAAAATCCAATATTGAATTTAAATAAAAGTGTCCCCCCCCCCAATAATTACAGTATTTTTTTATGCTACATCTATTATGAAATTAGTCTTTAAGCATGCATATCACAGTAAAAAAAGTTCAAATAAAGTATGCCTAAAATTCTAATGATCACCATAAATTTAAAACATATACTAAAAAAAAAAAATTTAAAAATTTGCTTCATAATCAATAGTTAATCAAAGTATTTGAAGTAATTAGATAAATTTTTGCAAGGGAGACAGGAAGTTTCACATAGATTTTCCTGGTAATCATTCAAGCAAGATGTTATAGGACGAGCTTTCTAGATATGTGATGCCTTATAATGACGTTTTTCAAACAGTTACAGGATATCATATAAAAGGTTATCAAGATATTGATTCTACAGGAAAATTGATCAAATAACATCATCTGCATTAAAAAAGATATTGTTTACAAAAATTCAAATTAATAACATTATTTTTTATTCATAAAACTGAATTTCATTTAGTACTATTTTTTTTTCGTATTGGAATTTTATTTTATATCATCATCATCATCAACCATTATCAATCCACTACAGGATGGTCTCTCCAAGATCAATCCACCTTCTCCGATCTCTAGCTTCTCTTTTCCACATCACCTTTGCACACTTTCTTATTTCATCCATCCATCTCGCATGTGTCTCTTTCTGGGTCTTTTACAATCTTTTATATATAAAAGACAATACAAATTATTATTTTCCATGTTAACTTAATTCTAGATTATTAAAAATTAATTGCATATTTTTTTAATAAATTTTTGTCTCAAAAAAAAATTCTATATAAAAAATTAATCTTCAATTACTTTTTGAAAAATCCATTTGGACACCAGAATGATAGGTTAAACACAAAAATTTTGCTCAAACAATCTGTTTTTTTTCTTTCTCTCAGCCAGGAATCAAAACAGAATCTTTTATTTCTTGATTCTGTCGCTGCATTCAACTGCACAAGATATTGCTTTTGTTTTGTTTTTTTAGATTTAGATTTTATAAGTTAAGAAAAAGTTATAAAATGTATTTTGATTATATAGTTTCGTCCATTTATATTTTAGCTTTGATTAAACTTTATAAAGCAGCTAAAGTACATTTAATTATATTACAGATATTTTTGAAAATATGAGTCATAATGACTTAAAAAATAATTTTGACTAACTTTCAAAATGAGCATACTTCTGAAATATAAGATCTAAAAGAAAGTTATTAAAACAAATTTGGTTATAATTAACAATTTTGAATTAAAGACAAGAGCTCATGCTTGTATTGACTACTATTTTACTCATGCATTTAACATCTGATTTAGAAAATAATAGAAAATTGAAATTACTATCTTATTACACAATAAAAAATTGATTACAACATTAACAATAAATTAATATAGTAGACACACATGTTCTCTCTATAACAATTATGCTATTAAAAACTAACTAAAATAAACAATTTTCACTGTTACTCCTGAGAACCTGTTTAAAGATAGTATTACTCACTCATCAAGCTTGTTATCTGTCAGATGATAATGTTTTTTGTTTCTTTTTAGAAGTTTTCCAACTTGTTTTATTCTCTATCTAAGAACAATTAGGGAATCATATTATGACCATAGCTGGATTGGCTGTGGGATAGCTATCTGGAAAAAAAAAATCCTAAGCTTGTTTAGAATCTAAAAAACGTGTTTTACTACATCTGGATACAAAATTCCAGGTCATATGTGTGACAGATAAAGGCACTAATCACTACTCATGAAAAAAATTGAATTAATAAGCCTCATTGTGCAATTTGTATCTACCAAGATTCTGATTCAAATCCAAGTAAAAGTTTTTTATTATTATTATTTATTTCAGGTAATTGAAAATTACTAAACAAATCTTTTATAATTATTTGGTGGGGGAGGGGGGTAAGGAGTGGCAACTTAGTCTTTGTAACCAGACAGCAAATACTTTGAGGTACACACGTTAATTTCATACCAAATTAAACAAAGTCAGCTCTTTTCAGCTATCATCAATAATAATGATATTGCAAGTAATTTTAGAAAATTATAAAATATATTTAAAAAAATGTATCTCGCAGAAGATAAAAAAATATATGCACTTATCACAAAAAATAAAAATTTAATAGAAAGTCATATTTAGTCTCTAATAATAATTCTATAAGATAATATAATCACTATTTAAACAATGTGATCACTCAATTGCATTATTAACACTTACTATTACTTCAAGTTAAGAGTAAACACAACTTTAAGATAAACATTTGATAAAGATTTAAACAAATATGAAACAAATGAAAGCAAATTTTATATATTTTTTAAATATACACACACACTCGTGATTACTATTAAATCAATATTGCTTCTAATGATCACTAACATGGCATTTCTTCATAATGTCATTTTATTGGGTCTTCTTCTAACTTCTTAAGGACTCGGCAAATTATGGCAATAAATTATTGTTGTCATTTTCTTTGCATAAGCATTAACTTCTTTGGCAGTAACTGAGATGATCTTTCCTATAGAAGTAGAAATTTGTGTAGCAAGCATTTCTCCATAATATTATGGATATGTTGTAAGATATTTTTACATGTTTTTATTTAAAGCATGCCACAGTGGCTATAATATGAAACTTGACACATTAAACAAGAGAATAGCTAAATATTTTATACGAAGGGCTATTTACACACTTTTAAAAATTAAATGTTCAGACAGCCAACTAAATACAAAGAAACTTTATGGCTTATTATTTATATCATTAGTATTTAACTGTGATTAATGTTCTGTGCAGTTTAGCTTAGCAAAAGAATCATGAACTCCATAATGAAAGACTCCAGAATCAAAGTTCAATTTGCTCCTTGAAGTACTCAAAAATCATGATATACTTGAAGTAGCAATACTTTTTATATATAAAAGTAATCACATAATTGCTGCTTGTAGTTCATATGTAATTTGAAAAATGGAAATGACAGAAATAAGCTGCAGTCCATGGTGAGCACTGAACATGTTATTATATTAAACCCCAAAGAGCAATAATTTACCATGGTTGATATGCAAATAGATAATTGTGGTGTAGTGAGACGTGGTAATAATATATTGTAACGTTTTTCGTTTTGCTAGGCCTTTACACGCTAATATAAACTGCGCATGAGTTGATCAAGCTATGTCAAAAAAGAAGAAAGTTGTATTTCTATTCTAAAAACACAGCTATTTTTCCTGATCAACTTCAGCCTATTAATTGTTACGAATTGTGCTATTGACAAAATCAACTTTTAATTTTATTTAATATGGGCACCAGAATTCCTAAGAATCCGCTGAAATATGTCGCCAGCACCTCTCGCAAGTTGTAAAACAAAAAAAAATAAAAAGATTTTTATTATATATTTTTTTTTTAAGGGGCGATAATTCTACCGTAATGAGAATTAATGATTTTTACGATTATTAGTCCTGGGCATATTGAAACATAATGACAAAGGTAACTTATGTTTAAATCTTATTACACTGAAAAAAAATTTAATAATAAAAAATAATAACTATTATTAATAACGCACAAATGAGAATTGATATTAGAAATATTTTTAATTTTGACAAACTAAAATACTTCATGTTAAGTAGCTAATTAATACCTTGGAGAGAACACATTTAATTCAGGTGGGAAATATCCAGAAAATATAAATATCAGTTAAAATAAACAAAAAGTTCTTGGTTAAATAAGAGTCTCTCATATAGAAAAATTAAAGTCACTATCGGGATTCTTTTATATGTATATTTTTACGAGTAGTTTTAAATAGTTAACTTTGTCACGATCAGGATAATTATTCTTACCGGTAAGTTTCATGAATTCAGTAGTAGATAACTATGCATAGTTTTTTGGCTATAATGAGCTCGGCCTTTTGGTTATTGCTTGATCTTGTGGTCCATTTCCCCAGTCGGTCACGAAGGCTTTTCCTGGTGTACATCATTAGGTCCAATGTCTTCAGAAGCTCCGGTTCACTGCGACATGCCGAATTCCTTCAGCGAAGAGCAATCTTGGATATATTAATGTTATCCAAGACCAACTAGAGAAACAAAACGAACAAGACGTTCCTTCAACCGGATCCCTCCTTTTTATATCCAGTTTTCAGGACTTCTGCGCATGCTAGTACCATGCCTTTTTAATCTTATCCAGTCTTTATAAATTTTATGTAATAAAGTCTTTATTTTCTTCAAGTTTTCGGCCATCTTTAATTAATTTGAGTATTTCTACTTTCAGCTTATCTTTTTTTACTTGCTTTTGGAATTCTTTTGTTCTCTCCAATTACTGTTATTACTAATCACATAAAAAAAAATAAGAAGAATAATTCAACCGTCATTGTACGTTTTTTTTTTTTTTTAAAAAATTACTCAACAAAATTTTAAATCCACTTTTATCTTTTAGTTTTTTTTTTTACCCAATGCCAATATATTTGTAACGTATATAAATAAACGTTACAATATATCTCTCATGCACAAGAAATGGCATAATTAAAAACTTATGGTATTCAAACTTCTTATGAATTTTACTACTTAATTATTTGTTCCAAATCTTCTTTATAATAATATCTTCTTGGAATAAACATGAGTATGACTTGGATTTTGCAGTAACTCAGAATCTACACTAGAATAACATTTTATCAGATATTAAATTTCCATGACTTTTTGGTCAAGTTTAAATCATTATCCACTTTAAAATTTTTACAAATTTTGATATAGAAATTTGACTATTTCTGTGAAAGATATAAATATAATAACTGAAAATAGAAAGAAATAATTCACTCTGAGTTAAGCAAAATAAATAGAAAGTTAGCATCTTTAAGTATATTAGTTCTTTGTTTATAAAAATATATTTTAAAAAATCTGTAATTTTTTTTAAAAATTTAATATAAATATTTTAAAAGTAAATAAACTATATTTTTTCTGTAAAATATGACATCATTTTATAATGAACAAAAAACTTGCTTTTTCTATTAATCATTTTTGGATTGAATACCAACTGATGAAAGAAAAAAAAATCAGTTTTTTTTTTCTTTTTTAATGAAACTAAAGTGTCTGTGAACTTTCTAACAACCTATGCAATTAAATAAATAAGTAGAGGTAGTATTAGGGCATATGATATGAGAATTTGGATGGGACATTAATCAAAGGTTTTCTGATTACTCAAGTAGAGATAATATTTGGGCATGTGATATGAGAATTTGGATGTGACAATAATCAAGCTTACAATAGATGTTTCTGAAATAGAATAGCAAATTACTTGTAATGCAAATGCTAAAACAAAAAAAATGGCCATGTGATGCTTTGTTTGATATATATACCAACTCTTGCTAAATAACAAAAACATTTATAAATAAGATAAAACTTAAATTCCTAAATTATATATATGTAGACTAAAAGTGAGAATTATACAACCATAGAAGCAAGTTATACTGGGTTAAATACCTTAGAGTGTTGAATTTCAAATTATGAATGTGGACAGAATAAAAAGAAAAAAAATGGGTATATTCAGAATGTATAAACACAAATACCATGCTTCTGACACTAAGTAATTTTCATAGTGTAAAATTATGGAATTGAACATTATATGATCTTATAAACAATTAATATTGATTATTTATTAATATTTCTCATTGGTGAAAGTCAATAGCCTAAAACTGTCTATGTTTTGTATCTATATTTTTGAATTTTTAACAATGAAAAAAAAATCCATTCCCATTTAGAACTCGAACTCACATCCTTACATTTTCCAAGAAAACTCCTTAACAACAGAGCCAATAGAAATATTACATTTGTAGAATAAAATTTTGTTAATATTAACTCTTACTTACTTAATTAAATTAATTAAAATAAAAATATATATCTGATGGAAATATTACATTTATACAATAAAATTTTGGTTATATTGATTTAACTCATACTTAATTAAAAAGCCATATTTTTTATATAGTAGATGATCACATGATATTTAAATTTAGAATTTGTTTGTTAGAGGAAGTATTTTTTATTTTCGTGTCTTATTTTTAAATTATAATTTTTGTCAGAATTTTTTGTAGTTTTAACTGTTTTTAAAAATAATATGTAAATATAATTAAAAAGTAAAAAAATATTTTTGTTTTTTTAATTACAAAAGAAAACTGACTAAAAAACATGTTACATGCATTTGAGGTCATAAAAATCAAAAAGGTATCAAATGCTTTTATGAAACAACACAACATTTTTAGTGGGAATATTTTATTATTTTTCTACTTTTTAGTCAGCTGCTTAAAAAAAAGCATTATAAATATTTATTTTTTCATACAGCACAGTATTTATTATAATATATTCGGAAGTAAATCAATCTTCACACATGTGCTGCTTTAATATAAATTGACATGCACCCACCCATAGGCAAAGATTAAAAAAAACAAGTGAATTCACTTGTCATTCAAGCTTATCTAAATATAAGCCAAACTTTGCTTACTGTGCATTATTTGGGCTTCAATCTATTATATGTCTGATTTTATATTATAAAAGCACTATTTAAAAAAAATACTTTTCTTACATATTATTTTACTCAAATGTTACATATATCTTCTCCTGAGCTCTTAACAACTCAATTATTTACTATGATTAATGTAGAAATATGTAATACAACATTAAATGCAGGCTGATAAATAAAGTGAATTACTGTTCCTAATGCAAATAAATAAGTTATTAAAACTATATAATTAATTGTTAATGAGTTTCACAATGATTATTGACCAACTTCATGAGATAAGCATGCAATTAAATGTTTTTTGGAACAACTAAATATATAAATTAAGAACTCCATGTTTAAATAAATAAAAATAGCAAGAACAGGTGGAAGTTTATGTCTTGTAGAGTCTTGAGTAATTGCCATGAATATAATCCTAGCTGTTCTGAAGAACAGTCATCTGAAAACTAAGTGATTTTTTTTCTAATAACAAATACAAAAGCATAGCTGCTGAGAGAATACTTCAATAATCATATAAGTTTTTGGGAGAGTTACAAGTTGAGTACAACATCCAATTGCCCTGAGTGAGATTGAGAATTGATAACTCTTGAAGACATCATTCCTCAGACAAATACAATCTCCTTTCATCTCAATTAATAGTATTTTTGTAAATATGATAAATTGGGAAACTTCTACAAATCAATTTGTTTTTTAAAACTGTAAATCTTTGCACCTTCATCAGCATTAAATTTGAACATAATCTTTATGGTGTGCAAAGTATCTAAAATTAGCTTTTTTAAAAAAAACCAGAATTTGTCATTAAGAAATGGCAGTGCCTGCAATCCATTATCCTTGAACCACAAAGTCTGCCATTCTATCACTGCACCAAACAGTATGAATTTGTCTAAGGCATATGATATACATGGTATATGTAAATTACACTTGGAAATGTATTTTATATGAACACTTACTTAAAATAAACAGATGGCTTACAGGCCTAATCTTTAAATATTTAATTAACAATTTTAAAAAATTATTTATTTTTATTATATTGCTGCAATTTAATTATATAAATCATTGGGTCAGGATATCCAACATGAAAACCACTCCTGGAATATGGTCAATTGTACCTTGCCCAATAAAGATTTAGCGCAGTCGTAGCATGATAAATTCTAAAGTTAAAGGCTTTAAGAATCATAACTCAATGTGTCACTTCCGGTTCTTAAACTTCACATTATCTAGTTATGAACTTTAAATTGTCTAGTTATGCCTTTTTTTGTTATTAATTGTTAATAATTTCAAAAGAAAGAGTGATATATATATTGTTATATTTAAAAATAATTAATAAACAAACAAAACAAAAAAACATTTTAGATGATACTGATTTAATTGGTTTGTTATTTTGGGGAATTTAATGGGGGGGGGGGGGCAACAAAAAATTTTCTGCAATCAGTATAAAAGATCATTCATTCTATTTGTTAACAAAGAATCCCTGTTAAAATAATAACTTCTTTTAAAATGTTTATAAAGCTTACAAAGAAGTTTTGCTTAATTAAGAAGATATAAAATGCTCTTTATAAATTTTAACTGCGCTAATTTATCCAAGTAGATTCACTGTGGATAAAAACTGTTGAATATTTTTAATTAACTACGCTCTCTTCGAATCTAAATATTGACGACGATATAACGGGATACATTTTTCTGAATAATTTTTTTTTATGCAAATTATCACATTGCATATTTAATTATTTAAATTCAAATATTTAACTTTGGGGTTTACAATGTCTGAACACGAGATAAATAGCGCGGAGTGGCGCGTCATTTGCACCCATGATTTTATTATTAATAATTGTTGAATTAAAGACTGATTAAAATCTTAAATGATTCACTAGGTGTACTTTCAGTTATATCATAATAAAGTCTTTAGATGAATTATAAGAACAAATTCATTGATACAGTAATTCAGTCTCATACATTCATAAACACCTCATTGCATAATATTAGGGAATTCACTTGCCATGATCAATACTTGAGATTCAAATTTGAGCCAGGTAAAACTTAATTTTCTTTTCCAAGGCACACAAAAAGACTCAATATCATTAATCCAACTAGCAGTTCAATAATGATTAGCAAATGGGTATCTAACCATTTTCAGTTAATTACTTATAAAGGCTCCAGATTATGAGCATCAATGTAATAACAGTAAAATTAAGAAATGCAATTTTTAATATCATATGCATGGTATTCACTTCTCATAGGAAACGTGACATACTCCTATGACTGCTAAGTTTATACTTACCTTTATTTTATTGCTACATACATTTAATTTTTCAAGAATTAACAAGGGTTTAATAGAACACCTCATCCTTATCCAGCGTAATAGTACTGACATATACAAACAAAAATCAAATTTACTATTAACATTTTCGATATCACATTTTAGGAAAAGTATATTTTTAGATGCAGTAGCTATTATCCTCACTGTACTTTATGAGAAAAGATTTCAGCAGCATTAGATATATGCAAAGTAACATTTCCCACTATTTTCTTCATTAAACAAATTAATATTTCATTTTTAATATTCCACAATAAATCTGACAATATTAAGATCAATGTTTAACTTAGATTTCTGCAATGGATTCATTATATATAATTTCCCTAATTTAAATAGTAAAATCACAATTTATTTTCTAAATCTTTATTAATGTGATGAACTGCACTGAACTTAGTTCACTACTGTATTATATCTCTTTTGCAACCATACAAAATTGAACATTTTTGTAAAATCAATAATCAGTATTCAGCAGTCTAATCATTTTGAAAGATTTCATTAACATGTTAGTCAGTTAGTGAGCAAAAATCCAACCTAATCTTCAATGCAAAAAAATATAAATGAGAAAAGCATTAATATTATTGTTAAGGAATAGAGACGGGAGGCACAAGTTATATATCATTCACCAGAAATTTCTAGCCGAATATTTTTTATTATAAATATTATTGTTGGATACTTGTATTAATGTGTTATAATGTGTTACCCTGAATCATTTAAATCAATCATACAATAAATAAATAACTCAAATGGCTTTATTTATCTGGAATTCATAAGAAGTTCAAGCATTAAGATATAACTGAGAATCTTAAGCTACAGAACCTGCAATTTTGAGGTTCAGAGCATCTGATCGTATGGTAAACAGGTAACAATTGTACTTTATTATTACATGTTCAGTTCTCTATCCAAAGCAAAAGGTACCTGACCAATAAAGTAATGATTATTAAATATGACATTTGGTCCTGAGAAATAGTTTGACTGTATATACCACATTTTAACACTATATACTGTGAGGGTGATTCACAATCTAACCCAAAACAACCTATAACTACTCTTATTACTAAGGTATGCCCTTTTTAAAACTTAAGTTTATCTTAATTTATAAGTCTTGTTAAAGTATAGATATATGCGCTATTTATATTCACTTTAGATCTATATAAATATAAGCAATGTATTTTTTGTTACACAAAAATAATGAAAGTGTAAAATCACGAAAAACTAATTTTTTTTTTTTAACAAACAAATTCTCGATTAATGAAAATAAGCAAGATTTAAACACTTAAAAAAATTGAATTAGTATAAATATATATATATAAACAGTAATAAACTTGTTGTTATTGTCTTGTATGTTGCTATCAAACAGTATAATGATGCAGACTGGAATTGCTTATCATTGATGATGACCTATGTCAAGTTTTGACTGCTAAGTAACCCAATGTGAGAATGAAATAATATTTCTATTGTATAATTTCTTTTTTAAAATCAATTATCATTAATATAATCTGCTACAACAATGAATAACTATGGCAATTAAAAAGGAAATGAAAGGGTTAATATATATAAGATAACAGAAACCATGCAGAGCATAAAAATGAATGTAACTTTAACTCCTTCTTTGAAATTATTTACAGGCTACAGAAAGTCAATATCTTCAGAAAAGAATTTAGAATACTGTAAAATGGAAGTTTCATTCTAAAATATTTGCTTTTCCAGATGTGACTATTGATATAGAATTGCTGTAATTTCAAGAAATAATGGTAGTAAAAAAGAAGAAATAAATATGTGCAGTTTAATGAAACTAGAAAATTGTTTTGGCTTATAAAAAGAAAAAAGAACAAAGCAACAATTCTATTCAAATATGGCCGGAAAAAAATATAGGCAGTCATTAATTCTTCAACCGTCTTTTACGAGGCTCCTCGTAGACATCTGACGTCACTCTAACTCTGCCAGTTCTTATGCTAAAAAATTTGTTTGATAGGTTTTGAATAGGTTTTTAAAAGTTCTGTAAGATGGTGCCCTCTTCCGAATTATTTTACAAGTAAAAAATAAAAAAAAACGCATTTAAACCTAAACAAAGAAAGAACATTACTTGTGATTGGTTCTTAGCATGCTCTCAGCCGAAAAAGACATTCTGATTGGCTGGAAAGAACAAAGAAATTGCCTGATCAAAGAAAATAAAGAAAAACGCTGAGATTTTCATTTCGAATGCAATTTTAAGTATTAAAAAAATATAATTTCAGAAATTAAACTAGTTTTTTAAAAAATATACGAAAAAAACAAAATTATTTTCGAAAAATATTGAAGATTTTAGTAAAAATATTAAAGAAATATTTACTTTTCTATAACGTAAAAGTCGACCTTTTTGTTTATATTATAGCTTTTATGTTGCCGAAATTGAATATTTTAGAATAAATAAATAGCAATTTATTTTTGAAAGAACTTTCGTTCTCTTCATAACCTGAAAAATTAGTAATATACTTTTTATAAACGTATCTGAGTTGAATTTAATATTATAGGCGAATATGTTTTAACAATAGGCTTTGTCTTCAGTTTGTGAGTTGGCCAATTAAAAGATTTGATTTTTACCTCATACAACCAATAATATAATTAGCGGTTAAAAGAAAAAAAATGGAATAATTTATCTTGCATGAAAAATTCATTAGTTATAAATAGCAATTATTTTAAGAGTTTATATATGTGATAAAGTGATAGATAATGCACTTAGGTTAAAGCATGATGTTGTGGGATTGACCGCCAGAAATCTAACCATAAAGGCTTAATATCTTTATTTGCTTATTCATAAATTTCCTGATAAAAAGTAGATTTTGTCCAATATGAAATGCTTGAATGTGGACCGGCATAAAGACCAGGCAATGACCGATGTGAAGCTGTTTTTAGTGTGCAACACAGAAGCATCAACAAGTGATGGATACATTACTCAAGGAGGACTATTCATAAAGCATGAACTACAATACATGAAGGACACAACTCTTAATACACATTTTAATTTTGTAAATATTTCTGTATTTTATTTTTTTATTGTTATTATTTCATTCATCACATTCAGAGGCATAGACATCTATAATTTAGATTTTTGGAATAGTTCACTTTAAGAAAAAGCAGAAAGAAGAGGGAAAAAACAGTTAAGTTCAGTTGAATTTTCTGTTTTGTAAATAAAATTTAGGTTAACACCCCTCTTTATTAGTGGTTTGACATTTAATCATCACCATCATAGTATGGAATGAGAGGTAAGATCTTTGATTCTCACACATTAAATACAACCACTAAAACAGGACAGAATTTATGTTATCTCATTTTGTGTTAATTAACAATTGTTTACATTCTTTGTTATTTCTGTGCAAATGACTGAATTCCTTGAATGAATGGTCTATTCTATGATAATAGGGATTATATATAAATTTTTTGGAAGGGGGACCCTCAAAGAGATCAAGCACCAACAACTGAATTCAAACCACAATGCTAATTTGAATATTGTCAAAAGGAAGATCTAAATTAGATAGTCAGATTCATACATGCTAAACCAATTTCTTTTTTATATTTTTTAAAGCTTTGTATATAATAAGTGTCGTAGGTATGAATTTCTACCAAGAGAATTATGGATAAGGAAACATGAATTTATTAAATATTGATATGGTAGAAATCCATTACTGACACACACTATCATATTCTTTTATATATATTGTAAAATATTTTGGATTTCTTTATTTTTGCATAAATTAAATGTCATTGAATTTGTTAATCTCAATTTGGTCTCTATAGTTTATTCAAACCAACTCTGCATTCATTAATTAATCAATAACCGTAAATATATATTACACACACCGTTATAGGATAATAACATTGGAACGAATTTGGGTGAGTACATCTTCTTAGTTATGACTTATATAGAGATACAGTAGCTATCAGTCTGCATAAGTGCATCCCTGTTAAGAGAGTCAAAGGCAAATTCTCCCTGGGTTTGAACTCTGGGGCATAACAGAACCAATAAGAGAAGTGAGGTGTGGATGAACTGACCCAAATTGCATCTAGATTTAATAAACGAACATTGAGCTCATCTATTGGAAGTGGGTGCAATCATAGGTTAAGTACTTCATCACATTATCTCCAGCAACCTACCTGAAGACCCAAAGTTCGACTGTAGTCAGATGTGTTTTCCCCTCTTTTACTTACTTCCTGGACCGTTACAATACTATAACCTATATCATTAATTTTAACGTCCTTATGTCATTAAGATTATAATTTTTATTATTAAAAATATATATTAATACACCCACATTCACGTCTATTATACTTCTTATAAAAGATATGAATTATCAATAATATCTTATAAAACGTTTAAATAATATACAATTTTTATATAATATATGGATAAATTTGTTAAAATTAACAACAGTTTTAAATAAATAAAAAAATATTTAAATGGTTTTACTGCTTGGGAGTTTATAAGAAGTTTAAGCTTCAGAAAAGAGACAGATCTGGATGCAATCTGTGAACTTTAAACTCCAGAGTGAACTATTCCACAATTGCATCAAATCATGCAGACCATAATTTTCAATATATAAAAGATAGTACAATAATAATGGAGAGAGGGGACAAGGAATGTCAAATTGTGGTTAAACATATAAAATTTTATTGATTAAATCTGCCTTGGTTAGAGACAACCATTTTTAATAATTATGACATTCAATAAAACATAAATATGTCATAATAATACGAAAAATCTGTAAATACTTTTCATTATACTATACTTTTATTATATAACAAATGCATTTAACATATAAATAAGTTGTTGTTTTTTCCCTCATGTGTCATAGCATCAGCCGGGAAGCAAATCCGCTAACCCGGGACAACTGCTAGTAAAGCAGCTGTCACTGACCTCTCGACCACCAATGCTTGACATAAATTTATAAGTTCTACTTAAATTAATGTTGTTGTTTTTTTTTATATTTAATAGTTTTTATTAGAAACGATAAATGCTTTTCAAGTGAATCGGGAAACAAGAAAATTTTAAATATTAATGTGACCTAATTTGAATTTTTGGCCTACAGAATTAGATTTCCGTTTTGCTACACTTATGTGTCTGTAATACCTATCTATAGATATAAACTTAATTGTCATGGTTAGTAAACTCTTAATCCATCCAAGGCATAATCACAATTTGTATACCGTGTTTGCTTGCATTCAGACAGTATAATGTACATTATACATATTACTCTGATTACTAAACTTCCATTCTCACGGCTTAATTAATATTCATCAAAAAGAAGTCATTAATATTTTAATATTTACAATCATCACTACTTTGATGTTAAAAAACAATTATAATTTTAGTACAAAACAACAACACATATATTAACTTATTTATCTGCCCAGACAATATTCAAATCAATAAGGAGGTAATATGATATGCTTTAATTATAATTATTTACAGAAAAAAAAGGGGGTAAATATATATTCATAAACAATAAAAACTATAAATTTAATTAGCTTCAAATACAATCATTTGTATCAAACATTTTATTATTATTAATTATGATACCATGCATCTATAAAAATCAATTTAGGAACATTGCCATAAACATTTAACAACTTGGAAGGGGGGGGGGTCAGCATTTACCTAGTACTTTAATAAAAAAAAATCAATAAAATTGTTTAATTAACTATACTGTTTGTATGCATTTTCAATAAAAGTGCTTAGCAATATATTTAAGAAATTCAATAAAAATAAAGTAAAAAATGAAATATACATTATGAAAGCTTAATTATTTGTCTGCCATGTCATTCTATCATAGAAATATAAATAACATTTTAAAAACTATTATAAACTGACAAGTTAAATTTAAAATTTAAAACAGTTTACTCTCTAAATAAATGATATCAGTGCATTTACTAAAAATAAATTTTTTAAAAGAAAGTTTATTAAAATGGCTGAAAAACTATTTTTATTAATATACTTTTGCTATTTTTTTTTTTTTAATTAAAAACAGTTTGATTAAAAATTGATTTCAATTTCTAAATCTAATTTAATTAATTCATGAATAATTTTTGCGAAAAATATTCCAATAATTGAATAAAAATGTAAGATATTTTTTATTGTAGAAAATAAAAATGTAAGATATACTGCATTTAACATTAACCTTCTTTATTTATTCTATTACACAATGGTTGTGTTACATGTGATAGGATAACCTTATGACCTAAATTGACTATTTGACCTCGTAGTTACTCAATAAAAACTGCCAAGAATATCAGGAAATTATAAAATTATTTCAAAGGTGCTAAATGTAAATAAATATCTCAAATCAAAGGTTATATTTCACTATTTATAATGATAATGAGAACGTAACATCACTAATAATAACCATATGATTACTGTTTATGAAGAGGAAGATATAATCTTATTTTCTACAAAATGCAATTCAATGAAAATGTACGCAAGCATAATTTGCAAAATGAAAAGAAAAGCTCCCCCCCCCCATATGTCATAGCATCGGCCGGGAGGCGACCCACAACCGTCTGCAACCAACTACTTGCTTGCAAGGCGGTTGCGATAACTCCTCGACTAATAATGCTTGACTATTTAAAAGAATAATACAGTATACTATTTTACAAAGTCAGTTTGTTTGACAACTTGAACTAATTAAATCCTATAAAATAGCCAATAAAAAAATTTACACATCTTTGATTGTTAGGGAAATGAGTTGATACGTCATTAGGTAATAATTTTGTGGATTTGTAATATCTGTATAAACAAAATGTTCTAGACATCAAATTCAAATAGTTACGACTAATCTCACAATCGATTTTATTAGCATATAAAAATTAAATATATTGATATCATGATCATAATCATATGATCAGATGCATGAAATCATGTGACATTTGCATCACAAAATGACAATCTGAGAAAAATATTTCCAGTTGGATTAATTAAACTAAGATTTTTTTGTTTGTTTACTTTTTCTAGCTGTGAATCTATCCAGAAAACAACTCTATAATTGGGCTAAACTGCTCAGAAAATACATAATAATATAAATTAAAGATTTGTCCTCTGTTAGTTAATCCACTTTAAGATATTACTAGAACAATTCAACGAATTGAATGATCCAGTCAAACATTGATCCAGCAATCCAAAACTGAATAGATTAATCAGTGTAAAATTTTCAAAAAAATATGTCTATTATGTCAAAAATAATGTGATTATTTATTGTATAGAGAATTGTATAAAATATTTCAGAATACCAAAATAGGCTCAATAGAACAGTTCCATTGGATTAGCCATGCAAATATTTTTCTTTTTACATGAGAAATATAAGTAAAAAGATGAAAATCGATGTAGTAATTTTGAACTAAGATAAACTAATAAAGGCAAATAGCTAAGATGAGGATGATTGTCAATTCTTGGATTGTGAGTAGTATATATATTATACTCCTAATATACTGATTATATTTGAATACTTATAACTAAACATTAAGGTAAAAGAAATAATAAGTCAGAATTTAAATTTAGTAAAAAATTATTGCACCAAGTATATTTTCAATATTTTTGCCTCATATTCATGATAATAGGTCTGCCAAAAACATTAATTTTTTGTTGATTCTTTATACATTCATTTTGTGTAATGAATCAAGCATTTTTTATTTTACATTTGCGATCATTTCTCTCTTTGCACATAATTTTAACAATACTTGGATACTATGGCTGTATTCTCTTCCATGATTATAAAAGGTTGATGAATTAGTGGTGTCGGACTTTGTCTTAAGATTTTCTTTACATTAGAGAATGCTGGGTCATTTTTGCCCTCATCTCACCATAGTATATATATAAGGAGAGACTTTTGGTTATAGCTAACAGCCTAGACCACAATGGACTGGTACAATGTTAGTATCTTATCCTTTGTGTTGTTAATAAGCTTATTTAAATTTATAGGGATTCTTAATCTGAAATTAAATTTGTCCAAGCAAATTTGTACTATTTTATTACCCACGTGTGACAAATATGGTAGAGCAATTCAGTTTTTATTATTATCTGTATGACTGAAAGTTTTATTAATTATTTTTGTTTTGAATTGTTCTATACATCAGTGTATATATGTTCTGTTATATCCCACCTTACCAAGTCAGCCATGTAATATTCTCAGTTCTATCAGATTCATATTTACACATATAATAATTTTAATAAAAAGTGTTTTAATCCTCCAAATTTATGTAGTGTGTCTACTTGCAATTTTATAACTATGTATCTTCTGATATAGGGGAGGGGGTAATAATAATTTTATATTGGAGTACATTAACTTTCCACTTTAATTTTAAATACAGATATGGCAGTTGATTATTTTCTTCCAGTCGGATTCAGAATCACCATAAATTTAAATAAGCTAACCACACAAAGGATAAAATACTTACATAAAAACTGGACCAATGTGGTCTATGCTATCAGCTTTGGCTGAAAAGACTTTTCATACATATACTATGGTGAGATGAGGGCAAAACTGACCCAGCTTCTCTAATGTATAGAAAATCCAAAACAGTCTGATAAAAACTAATTCATCGGTCTTTTATAATCATGAAAGAGAATATGACCATAGTTGTGATCCAAGTATTGGTAAAATTATGTGCAAAGAGAGAAATCATTGCAAATGTAAAATAAAAGAGAAGTAGTTCATTACATAAAATAAATACATAATGAACCAAAAATCAAATAGCAGTCACATCAGCAAAAAATTAACATTCTTACAGATTCATTATGTGAACACATTGAAAATGTACTTTATATCATAATTTTTTACTAAATTTAAACTCTAAGTATTTCTTTTATATTAATAGTCATAATGATGGAGTATCAAAATAGTTATAATTAAACATATATATACTGGGTATATTGAGACTAACATGAAAAAAATATATAATATGCATATTTATAAAAATAAATATTTATTTCTCAAGATATTGGATACATATTATTTTTATTCCAATTACATTAAAAATAATCATAACTTTGTCTAAGCAACATAAAAAATATACTCCATTCTTTTAATTCATTCCCCTAATTAAATTTAAATGAAATTCAGTTTTCAACATAGATAAGCAATCAAGAATGAACTTTTTCATCATGAGTTTCTAAAGACGATGTCATTGAAATGACAATATTTCTGTCCTCAATCATGCTTTTCACATTAGCATATGAACTACATTCAATTTCAATGATCATCCTAACTGTCAACATTCTTTCCAAAAAAATTAACTTCCAAAATATTTAACAGAAATCATGTCTCAAAATGTATCTGAGAAATTTGATTTTCCTTAATCTAATCTTATTCATCAGTTCTGTTTTCATCTCAATTTCTCTCAATAGCTGATTATTAGTCTTTTTTCCATGCAATCATCCTAGTCAACAACTTGTCCAAAGACAACATCTACATGCCTTTTCAACTTATTCTTTTCTACTTTTCCAAAGACTAAGTCTCAGATCCATATACAATTATATGTAAAATTCTAATCAATTTTATTCTATTTTGATAGTAATATGTTTCTCTAGTAGGAAGATCTTTTTATTTTGCCAGCATTATTCTCCTTTTAATTTTAACTAAACATCTATTATCATCGCTATTCAAACTATCCAAATAACAAAATTCTTTCATTTTCTCTAGACTTTTGTTTCAAAGATTAACATCACAATAGAATAAGTTTAAATTACATAGGCAAGTATATAATAAAACTACAATATATAATGGTACAGACAACACAATAAATTGTTCAATTCTATGGGTATATTTGATTTATTTATACATCTAACTTAGAATTTTTTTCAAATGCTAAGCTTCCACGTGATGTTAATGATATTAAGAATTATTTAAATCCTTACATTTAACCATCCTTTTTGTTTACCTTATACAAACATAATTTGACAGTTTCATCTAATATATGCCCAAAAAAGGTATATAAAATGATAAAAGCAAAACTGATTACAAATGTATATATATAAACATAGATTTGATACACAGAATAAAAGAAAATCAAAAACGAAATTCTCATTTATATATATAAATTTATTTTAATATGAATTCAAAATTAAAATTGATTTCTTTTTACCTTTATATTGTTTTCATGTTTTAACATCAGAAATTTTAGCTACTATACTTTTTAATTATAAAAAGTATCAATTCAATTCAAATTCATCAAATAACAAACAAAAATTTCTTTACTACCATATTAACATTATTAAAATCTAATAAAAAAAAATAATTTTAACTTTATAACAAAGAAAGACAATTAAAAATAAGTATAATAATTTATATCATCAGTGGTATGAGAGGTCAGATGATGTTTTAATACCAAAAAATAATTCCATTCAATTGGCTGTAGTAAGATTGTTTTTCCCTTCCTCAAACTGAATAGTAATTTACAAGTTTAACCCTTGGATTGTCCCTCTTATTATGTCCCTCTTATTAACAAGAATCATTTCTAAGCTCTTTAGAATTTACATTTTTCAAATGAATCATAAATTTCCTTTGTGTTTTCAAGATAAAAATTAAAAAGTGTGCAAAATTATATTTCACAATACAGCAGAATAGAAACCGAATCCTCATGACTGCACAAAATTCACCATTAATTGAATCAGACTTTTGTTTTCCCTCATAATATTTACGGTGACAAACTCACATTATATACAATTTCATATAATTAATCAAAAGTTATTTTACCATACTAGTATTTTATTAATACAATTATGTTTCATTAATTTTTCATTTATTTTGTTAATACAAATATGAATTAACCAAATGTAAAAGAAATTAAAAAAACAAACAAAAAGAAAACAACAATAATATCTATGGTCCCATTATAAACATGAAATACGAAAAGATATAATCGTACTAAGTATATTATTCGCTGTGCATGCTTTCAATTAATCCATCAAATTCAGTGCTCTACTGTTCTTCAGTAACTTTAAAAGGTACTGTGCATTTTGTAAATTAAATATTTACATATTCCATTTTTTTAATAATGGTTCACTTGATTATTTTTTATCAATTATATAAAGACTCTACCAATAACCCATGCTTCCTTAAATCTATGTTCCATGTCATTTCTTTCAGTGTAAAACATTTTTACATTAGGTGTATGAAATACATGACCAGATATATGCTTGTGTTCAATCTGTGTTCAAAGCTCTTTTTTGCTCTGTTGTACAGATATGTAATTTACATAACACAAAATAGTTTCTAAAACTATTTTAATTGGAAACAATGAATCTGATGGATTAGTCAAAAGCATGCTCAACAAATAATATACTTAATATGATTATATCTTTTCTTGTTTCATGTTTATAATGTGACCATAAATATTACTGTTTGTGCAAGAAAAGAGTTTTTTAATTTTTTAGAATTACAAAATAATAATATTAAAGAAAAATAATTATAAGCATAAATGCTTTCCAAACTTTTGCATAATTAATTGAATTTCTGTGAAAAAATATCTTTATTAGAGTAATGTACTAAACAATATCTTCCTTGAATAATCACATTTACGTTATTATGATAGTAAAAATATTTTTATAATGTTTGGTTGTTTAATTTAAATAATGCATATTATTTAAAACATTATTCTTCTAATAATATTTAAAATAATGGGAATCTCTGTAATTAACAAATTTATAATTAATAAAATGAAAACTTTTTTAATTTATTAATTTTTAAACTGCTGAGTTTATTATAGAAATTAGAAAAAAAAATCATGTCATTTTCCCTGTAATTCTTGAAAATATAAAACAAAGATACAAAAATAGTTTGCTGCTAAAACTAAGTAAACTCAGCTTCTGCTAATAATCCTAATAAAAATATCTTTTAAATTCAATTATTTATAGTTTCTGTGTATATATATATAGAGAGACTTTATGCTATACAAATAATATATTCAAAAATTACAACACTAATAAAAATAATTAAATAGCTCACTGTATTAGAGATTATGTGACATTAAAGCACTGGAATCGTTGGGACTGAGCATTGATTCAAAGACTTTTAGCTCTTGTGATAGTTATTCTATCATTACAAGAAACTGTGCAGGGCAGATGCAAAATTTATGCCATAAAACTTGTAGTTTAGAGGAAATTATTTAAAGTTTTTCATTAAATTTCAACCATAATCTACTATTCATAAATATATATGCCAAATATTAGTTAACACAAAAATATACAAATGATACATAAATTAACTTTATAAAATTTGTAACAGATACTTACATATAAAACTTCAACAGAATGGTATAGCAATTGTAACATAAAATGGGATTCAACATTAATCTCAGATTGACACATAAATTTACAATACATAAATATGCTTTATCATTCTAATAATGTGTATAATTTTAAACTGGTGTTAAGAATCTCAAAAAATTTTACACTATTAGTTTATATTTTTAGTGCAATTGTTAACATTTCACTTTGATTAGTATTGTTTTTGAACATTATATTAAAATTTATTCAATAATAATAATAACTAATTATTACATACAAATTTAAAAACAACTTGTGCAATGGGTAAAGCAGTAATCAATACACACGCATATATATAAATAAAGTCTTTTTTGGATTAAACTACGTATATCTTTTTAATATTTCAATAGACTCCCTCATGGTTCTCAAATCGTACTTTTCCAAATTAGCAATAATTTTAGTATTATCAAAATCAGATAAATGATCAACTTCTAAAAAATGCAAAGTAAAAGCTAATGTATTTAACTTTTGATATAGAAGGTATTTTTTCCTATTTAATTCTATCTAACATTAAAAATGTTATTTATATCATATAACGATGAAAATATTAAATATTACATATATATTGAATTTAAGTATATTAAAATAGGCATTCGATAAAACAAGAACATCAATGCTTCCTTTATTAAGTAATACAATGTCACTTTTAACATCATAAATTATTGGTATTATATTTGTATGAATTTATATAAAAACTGAGTAGGTATAGAAAAGTAATAAGCTCATTATCATTAAAAAACCCTCAAGTCTTAAAAAGATATTGGTGAGTAATGTCAACTTCTAATTCAATTCAATAATGGTCAATAAGTCTTAATTATATTCAAATCAAGTAATTAATGAGTCTATGAAAGATCTTT
Organism: Epiperipatus broadwayi; assembly: GCA_028023455.1. Taxonomy (NCBI): domain Eukaryota; kingdom Metazoa; phylum Onychophora; class Udeonychophora; order Euonychophora; family Peripatidae; genus Epiperipatus; species Epiperipatus broadwayi. The sequence continues at coordinate 277,673 of JAQFVV010012491.1, read as the reverse complement.
ATATTAGCATTAAAATCCTCAAACTAACTAAATATGGTTGTGTAAAATGAAGAAAACTGATAATTATATGGAAGCAGTGTGTGAACCATAGGAATGCTTTGATCCTTCATATTGTGAAACAACCATGCATAGTTATAGTAATATGATAATAGGATTCTTTTTAGCAGCCCTAGGTATAAACTCTTTTATGGATTGCAGAAATGTATTAACAATAATTCACCTTATCATATAATAGGCATTCAGTCAACTACTATTCAGTTCTTATATTTACATTATCACCACATTCATACTGTAGCATTCACATAAAAAACAGATGGTTTCATAAATAGTAGATCTGTCATAAATATTCTGCTTTGAAAATTCATTGTGGCATTTGTTTTTTTTAATAATCTTTTTATGTTTTTCATAAGCATTGGTCTCCAACTGTAATTGAATCTAGCAATTTTCATTTGTAAGACATCATACTTGACACTGTCCATCTTGAAACATTTCAGTGTTCTAACAATAACAGCACAACAATTTCATTTTTAAACTCGGACACATTCAACATTTTCAAAACTACTGACAACTTTCTATAAGATACACCTTATTTCTTTGTTAAGCCTTCTATCAGCTGTAAATGTCATTAAATAAATGATGTTAATATAATAGGCATTTACATTCTTTCTATCCTATAGATATATATTGTAATTCATGATAGCTCTTAATCTAAAAGATAATCAGGATATGGTTTTAATGCTTGTTTCATGTAGTAATAATAATAATAATAATCTACTATCCACTTTATCCTTACAACGCTTTATATAAAACAGTATATAATTTATATATATATATGAAACAAATATTTGCACATAAAAATGTTTAAGTTTGTGATTATCAAATGGACATTGTTCAGGAAAATTAAAAACTAATAACATTAGTTAAGCAGTGAAGAAATTGTATAGTAAATCCCTTGAAAGAAAATATGGTGTTTAAGACTCTACTGGCAAACAGAACTTTTAATCGTTTCATTCAGTTGATCTGGGGTTGTTTTCCTTTTAGTTTATGTTATTCAACTGATATTGATGCTGAAAACTACAGCTCTGCACATATCACTCTGCCATTGCACTAAATCACACACAGGCTATTGTATGGTAAAAACAAAAAAGTGGAAGAGATTGATTTCTTTTTATAAACATTATTCATTTAATTTGGAAATTATTTATACTGCTAATTATTTTCAAAAGTGAATAACACAATCTACATTCTATGGAAAATTTTAATAGGAAAGTTAACCTCATAATGATATAATAAAAATTCGAACAAAAAAAAAATGCTGATGTTATATAAAGACTATTATACAAGAGTTTCATTCTACACATTTATTTTTTTAGTGCCATATTTTTTGACTTTGAATTTCAGTTAGATTAATATCAATCCTAATGGTTGGTTAGAGATATTGACATTATTTCTAATTAAATACAAAATTAGCATTATAAAAAATTTGAAATTATCAGTAATTCTCATAATGATATTTAAAATTATTTCATATCAAAATTTAAAATGTAAATGAATTCAAATAGACTTTAATATTTATAAAGATAAAGTTGGTTGAAGAAACTCTTTAGATATTGAACTTTTTAAAAGATAAAACCAAAATATTATAAGCCTTATATTATGGTTCATTATTACAGAACCTTATCAGTACATTTTAAAAATTAAATATATTTGTCAATAAAAAGTTCGTATTGGCATATAAACAACTTTCACATTACAAAAACATATATAAAATTCAATTTCACTCAACACAGGAACATAATAAAAAGAATTAAAATATTAGGTCTGCAACAGTGCCTTTCATAAATTAGAAACATGGATAATTTAAAAACAGGAAAAGGTGATTTTAGCTTTTTAGAAATGTGAATATGGTAAAACATGCTTACTTAAATTAAATTAAAATACCTAAGACTATTAAAACTTTTATATCTAACATAATCCTTTTATTTCTATATTTCTATAGTAACACTTTTTTCCATTCTTTAGCAATAAATACCTATCTCATATTGTTATATATTTTCACTTACAGCTTCGTGTAAATATGAGTATATTTATAGATCCCCATAATTAACCTATGTTTGTATAAAATGAACCGATAAAAAAAGAATGCACATTCACTAACTATTTTACTTATTATTATAATAGTAAATTTGATTTCTAATAATTTAACAAGCTAAGTTCTTTTTTTCAGATTACAGTAATAAGATTTCATTTAGCATCTATAGCAGAATATCTTCCTTTTTGTTTGTAAGACAGTTTTTATATAGATGTCTTCTATTATATAATCTTATCTGACATTTCACCAAACTATAAAAATTCAACAAGTTTTCAAAGGCCAAACTTAGAAATAATTATATTTCTTATAATTTAAATAATATTCAAATATTTTTTTCTATCTTTATGCAATACATCCTGTGGCTGAGTTCTATGAATCTGATTTGAGCAGTCAAAAGTGACTTAGCCATTGCCTACATATATGTTGAAATAAATTACTTATAATTTAAGTAATAACTGATTAGAAGACCAATGCTTCAAAATTTAATTGATGTACATAATAATCTGTATGAGATTAAAAAGTTAACTTAAACATATTTATTAAATAAGTAATATTAACATAGATTATTAAGAATATGCATTTTTTTCCATAAACAAGTAATGGCAGAAATTGACAATATTGGTGTTAGAGTTAAAATCGAAGAAAAATAATTTATTCTTAGTTAATAGCAAAATAATAAATTATTGTTTTGTTTTGTTTTTTTTTTCAAAGTAATATATTATAGTCTAGGAACAATTAATTAAAATTGTAATAAAAATGTAACCAAGTAATATAAAACATTTAAGGAATAAGATTTTGAAATTGTGTATATTTTTAAAAATTATATCTATAGTTAGGAAATGCATTCACCACAAAAGATTGCTTAAAATAAAATCTGATTTCAGAAAAGATCAAGACCAAGAAACGCATTTGTTTATACATGCTAGAAAAATTCAAAGGCCAAGAAAAAAAAGCATATATGTGCTTTATTAATTATTATAAAGCCTTTGATTCAGATGATAATGCTAAATTTCAAAAAATATTACTTAAGAATATCACTCTCTGCATACAGTTGTGCCACCAAGTGCAAGCCTTCATAATCAATGGATGCATGAAGGTTTGTGCATAAAATCCCTATCTCGTGCCTACCCATCCAACATCCACTATTTTCTAGCTTGTGGATTTTGTCAGTGAAGAACCCTGGATTTGAGAGAACTGCACCTAGATCTTAGAATCCAATGCAACCATCCAGCAGCCAACTTGTACTTATTTGGCTAACTATAAAGCTAGGAGCCCAAGATGAAAACACTCACTTACTTATATAGTCATATAGATCTGAACTCAGTTCAGCATCTATAAATTTTGATGTCTTGGGTTTTTCAAAAACAAAGTCACCATTATCCTATGGGCAGAATAGATATAAAACCAAAATGTATAGATGCTGAACTGAGTTCAGATCTATGTGACTATACAAATGAATGAATTTTGGTTGGAAACATTATTGTGTTTTCATCTTGGGCTCCTAACTTTATAGTTAACAAAATAGGTAAAAGGTAGTTGCTGGTGAGTTGCATTAGATCCTAAGATCTAAGTGCAGTGCTCTCAAATCCAAGGCTCCTCACTGATGAAAGCCAAAAGCTAGAAACTAGTCTAGGGATGTTTGATGAGTATGCATTAGATAGGGATTTTATGCACAAACCTTCCTGCATCTGTTGATTATGAAGGCTTGCACTTGGTAGCACTATTATATGGAGAGTTTGGTATTCTTATTAACAGCATGTGTAAGCATATGAAATGGTAATCATGTGACATTCTTAAAAAATAATTATATTACAGTTTTATTAAAATAAAGTGATATGCTAAAGAATGACTGGGAGTTGCATAGTCTTAGTTTCACTATGAGATTCGACTTAGTAGCTTCTAGTCTGGAAATTCTTAAATATATCAGTAATGGCATTAAAAAATGTAATTTACAATTGTATCTATGTTGTTTTATCAGTGGTTATATTATAACATTAGTTTCAAACTATTTAAAAACTTCTATTTCTCGTTCAACACCTTAATACACCCCCCCCCCTCTTTTTTTCTTTTGCTTTTCAAAAAATTTAATTCACATGCTAATTGGAAACATTCAAAATTGACCAAAAGTTATTGAAAATAGTTCACAGAACTGTTATAGAATTTTTTTCATAATCAATGGATTACTGCCACGAATATTTCTATGCAAAAAAAAAAAAATCAGTGTAAAGGAACATAGATGTATCCACTCTCAAAGCAATGATACTTGTGAGATTTTTGAATTAGAAGTCAAAATAAATTGCCCACAAGTACAGATTGTTGAATAGATCACAGATCAGTAGAGTAAGATTAAAATAAAGTTGCACTAAAATAGATTTTATCCTAAACTTATTGCTAGAGACAACTGTTTGTTACCTTGAGTTAAGTTTCAAGTTTTGTTAAACATTAAAATGGCTCAGCCGGATTTTTAAATTCAACAAGTTACTGAGCATGGAATTCTCTTGTTAAAAGTAAATCTGTTCCTTAATTCATTAAAAAAAATTATTGATTTTAATAATGATTATATAATTGATTAAAAAGAAAAATTGCATTATCTGCTTGGCTCAGTAAAATAAACAATGAAATTTCATAAGGAGGATAAAAATTTAATTAAACAAATAATAAAATCATTGAATGATTTTCTGCTTTAATGGGAGCAGATTCATAATCCAGGAATCTTGAGCTTCAATACAGTAATTTGCAACTACAAGGGCAAGACATACAAATGATATAATCGGTTGCTGATTGTTGACAAATTAAATATTTTTAATGGAGTGAAAATAATATAGACTTGAAAATATATATTCCTTATAAATCGGTGGTTAACCATTTTTCATATTCATCATCATCATAATACTAATCATGATGATAATAATGATGATGACATTTCAAATAGGTGCAAGCAGTATAACCTTTGTAATATTGATTCAAAGACTTAGGCAACAAGTTTTAATAATATCCAATGTAATAATTTATTTAGATTTGAGCAAAAATATACAATGCAATAAAGTTGAAATAGTTCTTTGAAATCTTAAAAACTGAATGGCTGCCAGTTCTGTTGAGATACGGAGAAGTTTTGAATTACAATGATGATAAGTTATCTTTAAAACTATTGAAATTTTTAAAAATATACATGGATATATAAAGCTGAGTCATCTGATATTAAGAATGCTTCTAATTATTCCTTATAAAAAATACATAAATAAATAAAGTTGTAATTATAAATTTATTAAATGCACATTGATTACGTAAGTAATATTTACTGAGGCTATAACCTCGATGCGTATAAAATGCGATAGTAGGGACCTCTACAGGTCTTTTAACCACAAGCATAAATAAAATAAAGCCAAAAATAAAAATTCTTTTAAAAATTTCAATGAATTCGGATGAGTGATTAAGAGATTCAATGTGGTTTTAGAGGCTAAAAAGAATTTTAAATAAAAATTTTGTTTCTGGACAAATGCTAAAAGAACTATTATAATTTATATATTACTTTTATAAATTTAGTCAAGACACTGGAAACACTTAAATATGTGAGAAAACATTTAAAATGTACTTATCACAGATGTTTATTCATATTGAACAACTTCTATAAAATAGTATGAAAGAAATAAAAAAATTGCATATGGTTTTATTGCTTGGGAGTTCATAAGGGCAGAATCGATCCTGGGGTCTCCCAATCCCAAAGCAGATGCTCTACCAACTGCACCTAACTATGCAGGGCAAAAGAGCTAATAGCCTTATTTTCCAAGAGTTCATAAGAAGTTTGAGTGCTAGAATCGATTCTGGGATCTTCTGATCACAAATCAAATGCTCTAGCAACTTGTCAAACCATGCAGGGCAGTATGAAAGAAATTATTGCCTGGGATGGAAAATCTGGACATTCGAAGGGAAAACTGATGTTAAAGAAGGCTGTGTAATATCTTTAACTTTGTTTTATATTTTATGTCACCTTGAAACTATTTAAAGAAAACTTCATTAGTCAGTGAAGAAAGAAAAACCTGCAGAAAATTTGTTTGGATGATTTACAATTCCAGAGTGTACATCCATTCAAAATATCTTGGTATTTTTTAAGCTAAAAAGGCAGAGCTGTATTATTTAATTTTTTTTATATATAGGGTTGCTATTCTGTCACATAAATATGAAACACAGATTTCTATTGGACCAACATGGATACCAGAACACTTCATTTAAAAAAGCATTATAATATTCAGAAAAGTTATTACCAAGATTATAGGATCGATTAGCATGATCTTCAACTAACTGAATGTGATTAGATTATATTCAATCTACTGTTATAAAGAACTCTTTCATATTGAATGGAATATGTGAAGAAGAAAAATAAAAAAATTTCTAAAAAAAAAAAAATCACACTGAACATGAGTATATTTTCCATAGAAAAAGCAGATCATTTACAAGTTAAAGATTATCCTCAAAACATTCTAAAGAAGTGCAACAATAATAGCTTTTATTGATAGGATATAGCTAAAGATATATAATATTGGGACAGTTGTATATCATAATATTAAAAGATTTTTAATTTTAAAAAAAAATTGTGGCATAAATTAAAACACAGTATTGTAAGCTGCCCACCAGAGGTGCATGTGATACATGTAAATATATATGTGTTTCATGTATTGGCCTGACACTTATAACTTACATTTGACCTTATATTTTATGTCTATTTCTTTTTTCTTACAGAATTAGAATGTTCAAACTCATTTACAAGTTGCAGATGATGATAATGACTACTTATTGGAGACTAGAACTGTCATTAAATAGACTTTTAAAAAACAGATTGACTTTACATTGGTCACAGATTTAAATAGAGTTGCATTTTGTGAACCTACCATCTACTTAACTTATGTACTAAATGTGCAATGAAAAGAAAACATGATTGGAAAAAATAAATTTTGATTAGTGGAAATTGGAGAAAGAACATTAGCAAATTTAGACATATTGCTAACATTACTCTGAAAGAAAGATTTAAAAAATATTTTTAAAAACTTTAAAAAAATTAGATGATGGCTAAATAGAAGGATCAAATTATAATGTAAGGATGGCAACTGAGTTCAAACTTGATGATAAAAGCACAAAAGTCATTTATAGTTTTTGTCACTTTGTATCATTAATTACCAATAAAGAATTCAAAAGAAAATGAACAATTTGCAGACTTGCAATTAAAAGGCTGGGGTGGGGGGGGGGATGAAATATAGAGATGTGTTTTTATTATTAAGATAGTTTAAATTATTATATTTTTCATGACTCTCTACCAGAAGTGAAAAATGGTCACTGAAAATAAATATTAGAAAAGGCAGTTGCTTTTAGACTATGAAGACTTTTGGGAATACTATAGCTAGCAAAGAAAACAAATAAGTGGATTGTTGATCAAATAAATCTTAACACTTGCTGGAAGCACAGATAATCAGATTGTAAGTGGTCCTTATACCCTGTGTAATTTGGTCCAGTATTATTAACATTGGAATCTGGAGTTTAAAGCTCATGATTACTTAACCTTATAATGAACTCCTACAAAAACAAATCCTTCAATTATTTTACTTTATTTAATTGTCTTATTATATATATATTTGAAATCATTAGAAAAATATATAATGCTTGCAACGAGGCCAGAAATGAGATGGATGATTTCTATCATCTCAATAAAGGATGTGGCTTTGAGTAGCCTGAAAATTCTAGCAGATGGAAAGGTATTCCAAAGAGATATAATTTTGAAAATGCCCAACAATAGAAGCAGTGCCTAAGATATACTGCCAGAATTGAATTATTATTACAGTTATTACTTCAATACTTTATTATTTTAAACATAATAATAACCATTAGTAATTACTTCTTTTTTTAATGGAAATTTTTTAAAATCTTGAATTTACTCAACTTTTTATAAATTAAATATCACATAATTACAGTAAAAAATTACATTCTCCAATAGCAACGTTATTACTAATAATTGATTTTTATTTTAAATGTACATATTTAGCCAATTAATTTTAAATAAATATTTAATATTTCTTTGTTTTAAAAATAGAAACTATCAAGTTTTTAAAAACTATTTCTATAGTAATAATATTTTAAATGTAAGCTTTCAGTTTTTTTAATTAATACAATGGCAGCATTACAAAGGTCACATGATGCCAAAAGTTATTAACATATGTTTACTGCACAAAGATAAATGAAATTAACTAATAACAAAGTATTACGACCAAGCAGTCATTAGTAATTTACTTTCATACAATTCTTTTAGCAGCTCATACTTATAATATTACAGTGCTTCTCTTTTAATAGACATTTCTGAATAAAGATCGGCTACAAGGAGGTGTATTGCAAGCAAAACATCTAAATCCAAGTTCTATATAAATCCTTTAAAAAAGAAAAAAGCAATGAAAATTAATTTCATTTGTCAACATAGCCTGAAGTATCCACATGCTTAGCAACTGCTAATAGATATTTTCTAATGGCAGCTCAACAAAGTGAATTTATTTTGAGTATTTGTTATTCAAATGGCAATTAAAATTCTAATAAAATTATAATTATTCTTCACTTATAAATCGTGATAAACAGAGTATCCTAAATTTAAAAAATATTAATCACAATGAGCAATTTGCCAAGCGCTTTCGGTACAGTATACCAGAATCATGGTGATATATTGGTTCAGTTCCAATATGTCTCCATGATTCTGGTATACTGTACCGAAAGTGCTTGGCAAATTGTTTGTTGTGATTAATATTTTTTGAATTTTGGCTGCTCTGTTTATCGTGATTTATACATGAAGAATAATTTTCATTATCTGACAGAGTTTTTTGTATTATTTATTTAATAAAATTATAGTAAAAGTATTTATCTAATATTGACATCTATATCTTCCTATTCTTAGTTCTTTAAATTCGAATGGATGAAACCAAACAGATTAGTCTTCTTAAATACAATGTATTAATTATTTTATTTATTTATTTTATGAACAGATATTAAGCTTTTTATTATTTCAGAAATTTTTTGGGGTCTCAAAAATTATTTGCATCTGGAATACTATGGAGAAGAAAGATTTCATCTTGAAATCATGTAGTAAGGTTTTCTAGCATTCATTATCCTAAGTGATAATACTTAATGAAACCTCTTGATTCTAAAGATATTTTGTAAGACACAGAAAAAGTCTAAGGAATAATGCCTATCATGTTTTTTTTAAAAAAAAAACTAATAAAAAATTGCATATCTAATATATCAAATCATATTCTCCAGTATCATGTTTCCATGTTTTCCTCTTCAAAAAATCAAAGTTACTCTCTTAATCACATTATTTATCAATTTCTCTTTTATACTTCTGTAAGTTTTTCATGCTCAAAATAATTCCATTTCTGTTTTTCATTTTTTTAGTAAATATTTTTAATCACTTTTTCCAATTTCTGTATGCGCAACATTTTTGTCCAAATTATTTCTTTCATTCCCTCCAACTTATCTCTAAAAAATTTTGCCTTTACTCCTGTCGTTTAACTCCATACAAAGTTACACACCAAATACTTAATAAGCTTAATTTCTAAATTGAATGCATACGATTTCTCTACTGCTTATTTACTACATTGTCACTGTTATCAATTCAACATTTCTCAAATGTTTAAATGTCCTAATCTGCTCAATAACTTCTTAGTCTCAATTTGTTTTTACTTTTTTGCTAACTTAATCTAATTTCATTTTAATTCATTTATATTCAACCCAAACTATGTATATACTTTTTTCAAATCCAATTTAAAATCTTTTTGGAAGTTCATGTTTTTTTACTGAATAACAAATTAGCTTTATATTTAGTTTTGGCAATATATATAGAAAACAAAAATCAAATTTTCTGACATAACTATTTTTCCTGAGATTAAGGTAAAAGGTTAAATAATAACATAAGAGAATAAGTATTGTAGTTTATGTGATTAAAAAAAGATGTACAATGAAATCTTTTATTTAATGAGTTCTTATCTCAAGAAGACGTAGCGAATTAATAAAAATAATAGAAACTAAATGACATTTGAGCAAGTTAAGCAAAAGAATTTCTTTTGCTTCATTCAGCTGACAATTGATTCAAGAATCTTAAACTTTTATATATTTTACTCTATCCCTTTCCAAAAGATATATCAAATTTAAAATGATTGGTCAATGCTTAATAGTTATTGAAAAATTCATTCTATTTTTGAATATTGATTAAAATAAATATGATATATGCAAACATCAAAGTGAATAAATAATACAATGGCTTTTTTATTGAATTCATACAAAGTTCATGTGTAGGAAGTTCCAGAATTGGAATCAACCCCCGGAGTTTATATTCCATAATCTAACACTGTGCTATTGCACTAAACCATACAGAGATATTCAAACACTATGAATCATCAACACTAACTTTCTGGATTTGTTAATATGCCTATTATCTGTAAAATTTAGATAACTTATTAATATGGATATGAAATACAGAAAATAATAAATATCAACCCAAACTTCCCAGAAAAGAACCTAATAAATGTAGTTACTTCAAATAGAAGGAATAATATATTTTACTTATTAATTTTTGATTAACTAAAATTTTTATGAACACCTTTGTAACTTGACAGATATTATAGAAAGCAAATGATGAAGCACTTTTTCAAGGCAAAATTTACAGCTATTTGAACAGTTGATTGTGAAAAGGCACATGTTTCTGGAGAATGATGTTTTGTGTTTGAATCTTTTACCTTCCACTGTATTTCAAAAGATTTTACATCTTGTTAAAAGCTTCTGCCCATAAATTGCAAAATAATTGCCTTCATACAATTTTAAATTAAAAGGAACAAAAAAAATATATATTATTACTACCTTGAAAATGTTTTTATACTCTTAGCATTAGTTTATTCTTTGCTCTCTCTTTTGTCAATTAACCATTATTTATTAGAAACACAGCTATGTGCTATTACTATGATAAATGCTTTAGTATTCTGTTGTGAAATATTGTTAAAAGAGTTGAGGTCATGTCATTACTGCAATAAAACTGATCTTGTGATTGTCGTACCATCAGATATTTTTTTGAAAACAAAGCAAATGAAAAATGTTTAAACCTTTCTATGGCCTTTGAATAAATTAGTATCATATAAAAGGATGCTAAGTACATAGACTTCATGGATAATAAGTCCTTTGGAATGCTATACAAGTTTATTTGAGTTTCTTAAGATTTTGGGTATTTTTCTTGCATAAATATAAAAGCTACTTGATGAGAGCATTCTTCATTTAGTAGTCTTGAAAAAATGACAAATTACTCGAATGTGATGCACAATGTGCAGATATTGATACCAAATGTTATTACTGTTCTCAACATTGCTTAAAATGTTATCAATATTTACTAAGGTAATAAATCTCAAATCATGTGTGCTTGAAAATGCAAAGATAGGGACCTCTACAGGTCTTAACCACAAGCTTATGCCTTGGAAGAAAAGAGGGGAACCCTTCTTTACTTCAACCTACTTTCTATATAAATAGGTGAAGCTGAAATGGTTAGATCTGAGAGCGCGAAGCTATTCAATACTTCACTGATTAAGTCCACAATTCCTATTACACATTATTACTCATGAAATCTTTCGATTTACAATGAGACAATGGAAAGATCTTATAGTTAGAAATTTATTATGATAATTTAAAGTTGTAATTATAAATTTATTTAACACACATTGATTTTATGAGTAATAATATGTAATAGGAATTGTGGACTTAATCAGTGAAATATTGAATAGCTTTGTGCTCTCAGATCTAACCGCTTCAGCTTCATCCATTTATATAGAAAGTAGGTCGAAGTAAAGAAGGGTTCCCCTCCTTTCTTCCAAGGCATAAGAGGTCCCTATCTTCACATTTTCAAGCATACATGATTTGAGATTTATTGTCTTAGTAAATATTACTTACGTAATCAATGTGCGTTAAATAAATTTATAATTAAAATGTTATCTTAAATACATTTTGGGAAAGATAAATATAATTACTATATGTAGCAAAAACAGATCAAAATAAAAACTACATAATTTATTAAAGATCTCCTGACAATATTTCCTAATTATTAACAACTCATCTAAAATTTTCAACAGCTAAAAAAAAATTCTTTACATAATTAATTTATAAGTTTAGACTCGAGAACAGAAGCCTTCATTTCTAGTGCTTTAATGCCACATGAATTTTCACATGAGTAAGCATTTAATTATTTTACTGTTATTCAATATTTAATAGTTATATCTAAAATAAATGAATCATCATGGTTTATTACTTTAAAACCATGTCTATGTAAACACCAAAGAATCAACAGTTGGTATATAATCACTTGATGTCAATACCATTTATAAATATTATAAATGTATATTATGAGATGTGATATGTTGAACTATTTCCATCATTTATGAGTGAATGTTGAATGTATAGAAAATTTTAAACTTTATTTAAACTTTTCAAATACAAACAACTTTGTTAGTAATAACACACAAATAGATAATACAGGTTAGTAATTACACAACATTTCGAGTAGTAGTATTCTCCACTCTTCTTCAGGTGTTGCTGGCCTATATGAACAGTGACAATATTTGCTTAGAAGTTGAACTCGCACCTTTAGATTCTTGAATATTGAATTTTAAGGCAAATGCTCTACCAACTGAGTTATTCTGTCAAAGGCAACATATAGTAGAAATTTGATATATTTATATATGAGGGTTGGTTCAAATCCTCCTGAGTCCTTCAATTTTTTTATTTTTATTTAATCTAATTATTTTTTCCTAAGAGCAAGATTAATTAGAGGCTTCCATACATTGTGTATTGCCACACTGGGTTGACTTATAGGATTATTTACCATTGTCATATGAGCAGCTTCCTTGAATTTTCTTCTATGCATTTTTTCCTCTTTATCCAATATCTTTGTATTTTCCCACTTAAGCATATGGTTATTAGTACATACATGATCTGCTATGGTAGACACATCTGTTTTTTCTCTTTTAACCATTAGTTTGTGCTCCTTCAATCGCTGTTCAACAGGCCGACAGGTCTCATCAATGTATTTCCTTCCACATTCACATGGTATTTCATAGATGCAGTTTTTATTCCTCAGCATTTCCAGTTTAGGCTTAGTAGAAGTAAGCAATCCACGAAGTGTGGTATGGCTTTGGAAAGCAGTTCTAATGTTATATTGACTGCAGATTTTCTTTAATCTGTTCACCATTCCTGGTATGTATGGATACACTACCGTACCAATAACTGTTTTCTCTTTTGGTGTCCCTTTGTGTTGTCTATTGAAGGTTTTTCTGATGACTGCTGATGGATAACCATTCTTCAATAAGCATTTGTTTTATGTGAATCTTTTCTTTTTCCAAATCACTGGTTTCTGAACAAACCTCCTTTGCTCTGTTCCATAGTGATAGTACATTTCCTTGTTTAGTGCTTCTTCTATGATTGGATGTATATGCCAAGTATTTTCCAGTATGTGTTGGTTTCCTATACACTGTTGCTTTTACTTTGCCCTGAGGGAGTCTTGTCACAAAAACATTCAAGAATGCCAATTTTTGTTCCTGTTCTGATTCCATCGTGAATTTAATTGTCAGAGATATGTTGTTAATACGCATCCAGAATGACTGTAATTCTACCTCACTATGTGGCCATACCACAAACGTATCATCAACATATCGAAGCCACACTTTAGGTGGACATGGAGGAGTATTTATGGCTGTGGTTTCAAGTTCTTCCATGTAAATGTTGCTGAGCAAGGGTGACAGTGATGATCCCATGGCCATCCCTTAATTTTATTGAAAGAATTCTGAGTTATATTGAAAGTATGTTGTTGTTACCCAGAATGTTAATAATTCCATTATACTATCAATAGGTAGAGCTGTTCTAGTTTGTAGACTATTATCATCATATAACCTTTTCCTTACAATAGACAATGTGTCATCACATGGTACATTTGTAAACAGACTTTCCACATCAAAGCTTACCAATATGTCAGTTCTTTCCATTTTCATGTTCCTGACTAATTCTACAAAGTGCTTAGAATCCCACAAAGTGCTTAGAATCACTGATGAAAGACTATGTCCTATACACCAATGGACTAAGAAATTTGAGAAGAAATCTTGACAAATTTTGACATGGTGAATTTCTAAAACTAACAATAGGTCTTAATGGAACATTGTTTTTATGGATTTTAGGCAGTCCATACAGGTGAGGAATCTTGCTGAAATACGAAGTTAATTTTCTTTTCTCTGAATCACTGAAGTACCTGCAATGCTTCTGGAGTAATGCTTGTAGTTTTACCTCTGTATTTGGAAATGCTGAAGAACAAAAACTGCATCTATGAAATACCATGTGAATGTGAAAGGAAATACATTGGTGAGACCTGTCGGCCTGCTGAACAGTGATTGAAGGAGCACAAACTAATGATTAAAAAAGAAAAAACAGATGTCTACCATAGCAGATCATGTATGTACTAATAACCATATGCTTAAGTGGGAAAATACAAAGATATTGGATAAAGAGAAAAAAATGCATAGAAGAAATTCAAGGAAGCTGCTCATATGACAATGGTAAATAATCCTATAAGTCAACCCAGTGTGGCAATACATAATGTATGGAAGCCTCTAATTAATCTTGCTCTTAGGAAAAAATAAAAATAATTAGATTAAATTTAAAAAAAATTGAAGGACTCAGGAGGATTTGAACCAACCCTCATATATAAATATATTAAATTTCTACTATATGTTGCCTTTGACAGAATAACTCAGTTGGTAGAGCGTTTGCTTTAAATTCAATATTCAAGAATCTAAAGGTGCGAGTTCAACTTCTAAGCGAATATTGTCACTGTGCATATAGGCCAGCAACACCTGAAGAAGAGTGGAGAATAATACTACTCAAAACGTTGTGTAATTACTAACCTGTATTGTCTATTTGTGTGTTATTACTAACAAAGTTGTTTGTATTTGAAAATTTTAAATAGAGTTTAAAATTTTCTATACATTCAACATTCACTCATAAATGATGGAAATAGTCTAACATATCACATCTTATAATATACCATCATTACAAACCTTCAGACAAATGTATATTATGAGATTTAAATACTGAAAGATTATCATACCTTAAAAATTTGAAAATATATAATTGAAAATATTTTATTACTTTATGTAGATAGATCTTCATATGGCCAGTTTTTGTCTGAGGTTTTTGTTTTTAAAACTACACATGTTCTGTTTCTTTTCACCTCGTGAACATTTTCTCTATCACACTTGAATCATTTCTGTTTGTTTTAAAAGACTTCTGTTCAATTATGCGACTAATGATGTAATTAGAAAGTGGGCAGTCTAAATAAAAATGATTAGCATGAATTACTTTAAAACTGACACTTATCAGATACTCGTTATGGCAGGTCTTTGATGATTATCTGCTAACAATTCTAGTTGTAGTTTTATTAAACAAAGTGCATTTACTTTTCAATTTTCCCTCAGATGCATCTATCTTATTTTAGAAAGAAGTTATAAACGTTTGATCTTACTAAAAGTTATAAATTGATTCTAATGAATAACATGATACAATAAATTATTTTGAAAATATTATGAGTTTATATTGGAGTTTCAAAGTTTTAAAAACGATTGTATATTATTTTTGCAATAAAATTAATTCACTAATATAAAAAGAAATTATCACAATACAAGAACAAAAGAACCATTTTATTATTTCATAAGTTAGTTTTAAATGTGCTCCTTGGCAAGATTTCAATAGATTTATTGGTAATAAAGTTTCTTCTGAGATGAGATTTGCTGCCTTAAGTTCAGGCTTAAAACAGATTAATTAAAAAAAAAAATCATTTAATTTTTAATACATTATGCAAAATATAATTTTTTTTTACTAAATGTTAACATAGCAATAATAAAATAACAACTGTGACATACATAATTAATAGCTGTTTTTACAGTAAAATTAATCTATTTAGTGAGAGAAAAAAAACTTTTCTCAATTTAGCTATGTTTTAGAATTATTTACGGTTGATAAATTAATTTCAACAAAAATTATCTTTTGATTTCATAAATAAAACTTTGTAATATAATCCTATACCAATAAGGTCTTTTTTTTTTTTACTGAATTATAGCCATCTCTAATTATACTTCTAAGTGGAATAACTTTAAACTTTAATAAATCCTAGCATTTAAAAATAAACTTTTTTGATTGAATACAAATGCATTAAAAAACTGTTTTGAGATACTCAAAGTTGCAAATATATCACTAATACCATTCATCCTCATAACAAATCTTGAATCTGAGTACAGCAGAATCATCAGAGGTCCACCGCCAGGCTAATCTCACAGATATGTGCACAATAATAGTCAAAATGAAATAAAGGAGAATTTCTATTGTCACACATTATATTTATGTATTATTCTGATATTCTGGCATCAGCAAAAAATCTACTCTACTTACTTTCAGAACTATCTATTGATTAAGTGAGAGCTTTTGTTCTATTAAATACATTCCATTTATAGTAGTATTCATCCTCATAGCAAATATTGGATCTAAATACAAAAGGACCATTGCAATTTATTACTAACAGAATATCATCATGGATATTGTATGCAGCAGTGACTAATGCAATATGATAGGGGGAGGGGGGTAAATTTCCAGTGGGGCAAATGACATGCATATATTGTTTTGATGCTTGGGATTATTAGAAGTCCACTCTAAAATTGCAGACTAGCTTTTGATTATTGCCTTTCACCAATCAAAACATGTGGCATTATCAATTGATTTTAATATGGCCAATCCATGCAAGAAAATTATTAATAATTAGTCATTTTCAGGCATGTTGTACTGCATAAAAGGCATTCCAAAGGTAGTAGGTCATACTTAATAAGTCTTACACAACAGATTTAGTTTTTTTAATATAAATTTTGCATTTACCAAACAATTAGTTAAATGATTGATATCTAGATGATTCAATTAAAAATAACAGAAAGCTGAAACTTTTAAAATGAACTCAGAATAGTATTAGTGACAAAATTATATAAAAAAACAACAAAGAATTTAAATTGGATATTATTTGATATATAGCAGAAAGAAATGACAATCGATTAACTAAAATGATTCTTAATTAGATAACAAGAGATAAAAAGCATCTCTGGAAGAAGTCTTCTTTAAGATGCACTGATGAAATAAGGAAAATTGTTAGATCACTATGAAAAAGAAAGATTTGTGATGATTGGAAAAAAGTATTGGAGAACCTTTGCTCTATAATGGGTTGTTAATGGTTAAAAAGATGAATAAATAATCAACACAACTAAATCATTATTGCCATTGTTTTTTACAACATTTTTTGGTAAGATTGCAATGATAACAAAAATTAAATTTTGTTTTTATGTATTTTTTTTATTTAAAAAAACAACAACAGCTGTATGTATACTTAGTAAAGGCATTAATATATAACTTTTCCTAAACAAACAATCACAACTTGTTATATTCTAATATAATAATGATAAAAACGTATAGCAAGTAAAAAATATTAGTAAAATTGAGAAGGGATTAAAATATATTGTCATCTAGAACTCACTGTTTACTAAAGCTTTTAACAGATGGTGCTAAGAAAAAGAGCTATTCTTGTTTTACTTTTTAATATAGTAAGCAAAGGAATCAAATGGAATGTTAACAATAAAATTACTCTATATTACTATTAAAACTGTTTTTCAAGTATCCTCTTTTCATTCTGATCTCTGAAATTAATCTCATTCTAAAATTTTCATTTTGGGCAAGAGATCATTTTAATCTAAAATCTCAGTAAAAATTACTTCCTTGTGATAGAAACAATTAAAATAATACTGTTCTTTAGTTTACATTTATTACTATGAAAGTGGACAATCCTGTGCTCTCTTCCTCTCAAATAGAATATTTTTCCCCATATGAAACAATGTCTTCATTTGAAAATTGGACTTAGTCTAATTGTGAATTCGTAAGTAATTGAATGGAAAATCACAAAGTATAGACAAGTTAAATAAATGTCAAGAAATTAATATTTTTCACATAACTTTAAGTATTTCTTCTGAAATCTGGATTAAAAAATCTTCTAATAAAATCACACCAGTAATTAGTTATTATCAGTTGATTTCCTTACTCAAAAAAAAAAATCAGATTCATTTAAATTTTTTTAACTATTGTGTACATGCACAAGATTTCCAGAGCATGTGAGCACATTATCATTTAACTTAAATCTATATGTGTACTTCATTCAATTAATTGCTATTCATTTTATGTTTTTTTTTTTTTTTAAATAGTATTAGTAGTAGATCCTAAAGTAAAAACATTCAATCTTGAAATTGCTAAGCATTAAGACAATTGAAAGCAAGCAAATTCCAATTGGATATTGGCATGTTTTAAAAATTCCATTTTTTTTTACAATAAGAACAATTTTTAAAACCACATACAAAAAAAATTTAAACTTTAGTAACTACAAACTTCAAAACTAATTAGCTGTTAAAATAATTTGTTCAAGAAATAGTCTAGTATTGGAGTGAATAATTTAATAAATGAAAAAAGAATATATTTCAGAAACATCTGTTGTTAATAGAAGTTTAAATTTGAAATTTTTTTAAGCTATTTAATTACAAAGCAGACATTTAACATGCAAAATGGATAATGTAGATATAAAAACAGTATAAAAATTTCCTTCAATTTTTAAAATTATTACAGAATAAAATAGTAATCCTACTACATTTATATTTAACTAAACAAAACTTTTTATTTTTATTTTTTGGAAAGTGTCTCTCTTTATTTCTCTCCCTCCCTCTTCCTTCTCTCATATTTTTATATCCTGTGAAGAAAATTGTGCCTCTGGAATTCTTTTACTAAGGGCAGTGTAAAAAATGATTTTATATTCAATTCAATGTTTATTTATCAAACACACTACTCAATCAAACAAATTTTAAAAGCATTCAATGAATTGAACTTGGATGACTTTTAATGTATATTTTTAAAAAGTAGATTAACTCACAATACTGACCACAAACCCATTACTGTGAAAGAAATAAAACACTTATGCTTTTTTGTAATTCTCCTAACCAACTTAATAACTCAGTGTGCTTCAAACTTTAATTTCCATTAAAAATGTTTTTTTTTATTTTTACCTCCCAAAACACCATTAAAACAACCAATAGATCGAGTAAAGTCATCAAATTTTAAATTTATCATCCTTACATAACATTTTAAAAATGTAAAGATAAGACAAAAATGGTTAATTAAGCAGTTTTGGAAAGATCACAACGATGTGTAAGTTACTGATAATATTAGAGCAATCTAGAATGAAGTTACACCAAAAACAGAGTAAACCTAAAGCATTAGTGACTTTAAATGTTCATCAAGACATATTCAAAATAATGTTAGAATGATTGGTGAAATAGAATTCATAATCATTACAGAAGATGGTCAAAATTTTATAAATGGAGAACTCAGGAAAATAACACTATGATAATTCTACAGTCTTCACCTTGAATATGAAGGAAATAACAACTAGGTTTATTGGATATGATGAATATAGTTCTGAGGCAGAATAAATTGTCTTAAAATTACATTCTACTATCAAAAATAGCTCCATAAAAATAAAAATAAAAAGATCCAATCAACATTTAAATTCTTTTCTCATTTAAGGCTACATTTGAAGACACAATCACAGCCTAATCAACATAATTATATATATATATACATTTACTTGTAGTTGCATTTTGAACTATTTTCTATCATCTAATTAATGATTAAATGTTATTTATATTTTTATTTTTCCAAATATATTCAACTACTTGTAAAGACATAAGTTATTGTAGAATACATTCTCCTATCTTCTTCAAGACTTGCTGCCCTGACCAGTGTTAATACAATAAGGGAATCAAATTTTTGAGCTTTTGATTTATTAATACTTTCAGACCAACATATGTATAATTATTTTTTATTATTAAAATATGTAAAACAGTTTATTTTACATTTGAATTTTAGATATGCATTTTGAAAATTGATTTAACTTGTTTGTATTTCTAAAGAAACTTTTACTCCATTTCTTTCTTTTTTATAATATTCTCAATATAGGTTTGATATTCTAAATGATAATTTAAAGTCACTTCTTTGGTAATCTCATCTTATTCTTTTCTTTCTCCTTACTCTCTATCTTAGAAAAAAAAAAAAAACTGTCTTACATCAATAATCTCTAATAATGATTTTTCTCTAACATAAATTTTTTTTTTTTTAAATACCTTCATCAATAAAATCCTTAAAACTAGCTAACTAATTAGATGGTTAAATAAAAAGATTTTGAAAACTAAAATAATTTACAAATATTTTATTTTGTTAAAAATCAAATAACTACTCAGAACTATGCAGTTTACCTCAATGTATGAAAGTGTTGATGCAAGGCTAAACTTTTTTGATGGATTCTCATCTGAAAATGATTAAATCATTGGAATAAATATTTTAGAATCAGTCTGAGATTTTGGAACTCAAAATCCGTCTAAAAGTTTAACCTTGAAATGGCTACATGGCAATGCCTAAAAACATTTTGGATGAATCTGCTCTAATTATTTTATGTATACTTTAAATATATTATTTTTGTAGCTGAAAAATGTTTAATGAAATAAAAAGTTATTTATATCAAAGTTTTAAAATGTTGATTTAAGATGAAAAAATTCTAATTGCGTTTTATTTTTTATAGATGTCAAAAAGTTATTTTCTATGCAAATCTAATACGAATTAGATTTTTAAAAAAATAGTGCAGCTTTAAAAAAATCTATTTATATAAACTTCATAAGTCAAATTAAAAATAAAACTTACATATGTGTGTGTTAGTTTATTTTTTATTTTAATTAGACGGGAGAAAGAACTAAAGTTTCCCTTATTTTTACATTCATCAAAAAATTAAAGGACAAATAACACTAATAATTCTAAAAATAAAAAAGACTTTCAAATGTTAGTAATAAAAGAAAGGTCAAATAAAAAACAAAAGACAAGAATTTAAAGATATTTATATCATATATAAATAATACAAAGTGTTAAAAAAGTTTTACATAAACAATAAATAAAATAAATTTGTGATAAGGGAAAAGAAAAAATACTAATGTTGAAAGCAATTAAAAAAAACTTTTAAAACAAGTCTAGGGCTAGACATCTGGAGATGCAAGACGTGCAAAGTACTGATTGGCTAAAACTTTAAAATATAAATAATTATGTTTAGCTGTTCTGTCAAGTAATATTCACCCCCCCCCCCCAAGCGACAGAATTGGTGTAATAGATTAATTGACAATTTAAGATTTTTTTAGTCAGCTGACAATCGATCCAAGAATTTTTTAACTCTCCAGTCTTTCATTCTACCACTGTTCTAGAATACATACACCCTTAAAACATTTATGGGTACTTACATAGTAGACCTGCTACACCTTTTCAGATCCATGTTGTTCCACCCATAAATTTCTAAACTTGTAATTCTGTCAAATAAACACTGCGATCTCATGAAATAATGTGAACATCAGAACTATTGACAAACTTAAGTGTTAAATTTGTACACAAAAATGATACTAAATAAAAACAGGTAGTTGTGAATTTTTAAAAAACAGCACTTCCTGCCTTCAAAGCCTTCTTCCCCATATTAGGTACAGCATTCTGCTGTCGCACCAGCTGTCACAGCCAGCAATTCCCAAATTTTACTTAAAATCTTAAAATGTTATGTATATAAACTCTGGCATGAAATTACAAAATGGACACACAAAAAATGAGACTTTCATTTGCATTCAGGACAATATTTAAAAAATAAGTTCACCTCATTAGTTCTGTTTAAATAAAAATTTGCAAAAATTTTCCCCTTCTATAGTACATATAAAAGCGAAGAAGTATGATCTTCCAGCTGCACAAAAAAGATGGAGCTTTCATTTGCATTCTGGACTATATTTAAAAAATCATTCCACATCATAGCTAAATTGAATTTTTTTTTTTTACACTTTATTTAAGCAATAGAGTATTATTTTTGGTAATTTTTCTTTAATGCCTGTTTTATAATTTCATGCCACAGTTAATACATGTAGTATTTTTTTTTAATTTTATAAAATTGTAGGAATTGCTGGCTGGGTTTGCAATAGCAAAATGCTGTATCTCGTATGTGGGGGAGGGGGGGATGAAGAATGGATTTGATGGCACTTCATGCTATTTTTACTTAGTATCATAATGTGTTATTTTTATTATTTTTGTGTACAAAATTATATTTTTCGTATTGTTAAAAATGTACTTTTTCAGATTTAATTTAGTGCGATTAGTGTTATATATTAGAACTGCTGTGTCTCTTCACATATGTATCGGTCTACCACTAATTTTCTAAATCTTGTGAAATATCATAAAATAACTCGTACACATGGCCTGCTTTGAAAAATTTATCACTTAAGTTTGTCAGAAGTCCAGTGTACACATTATTTGACCTCGCAGGACTGATACAATTGTGAAAAGACATAGCATGTCTAATATATATGTGCCCATTTATGTCTATGTACTTCTATTTTCAAGTACAAATGTTCTGATTACATGAGGTATTATTTAATATACTGATTTATCTATCATAGTACATCAATATTTTCACACCAAAATTATCATTACTTTATTATCTTTTGTAATAGGAGTCTGGAATAAAAAATTTATAGAATGAAATATGCTAATTTACTGCAGAATATATTCAACTACAAATAATTTCCTTCTTTTCTGAGCTAATTTAATACATGACTGTTAATGAAAACATCCACAGAAAAGGTGGTTTTTTAAAAAAAAATTCAGCTTTATTACTGCCTAGCATGTTTTCAATATAACATGAATATCATATTCATGGTATTCATGTTATATTGAAAGCATGCTAATAAAATGGAATATATTTTTTAAAAACTACCCTTTCTGTAGATATTTTTATCAACACTTATGTATTACTGTATATATTATAATGTTCTAATTATTCTATGTATATTTTAATATTATATTTTAAAAATAAAAATAAAAAATCTGTATATATACATGGATGATTTTCGGAAGATTTGTGATGATGGTGTTTTAGTTGTATTTATATATTGGACTATTTCCACCATTTAATATTAAATATTGAAAGTCTTTAGAAAAATTTAACTATTTAAATTTTCAATTGCATTAGATTAGTATATGCAAATGTTTTAAGTGGTATTATTCTCTTCACTTCTTCGGATATTGCTGGCCTGACCAATTACAATACTAGCCTGGGAACTGAACCTGGATTTAGATTCTTGAATAAAAAAGTTATAAGATAACACTCTACCCAATTAAGCCTTTTGGGAGAATGACTCAGCAACACTTAAAAAAGAGAGGAGAATAATATCACTTGAAACGTTATGCATATATTATCATCAGAAATATTACCAAAATCATCCTTTCCTTTATTTTTGCTGTAATATCTTATATAAATCCAATTTATCCAAATCACTTTGAACACTTTTTAGCAAAAATCTTTTATAGTACATATATACACATACATCTACATTTCAACTGACCTGCAGTCTTCTTCAGAGCCAATTTTCTTTATTCTAAAAAGTGTTCAAAGTGGTTGGATAAATTGGATTCATATACAAACATTGTGTGCTATTGCTAACAGTTGAATGTAATTGGAAAATTTAAATAAAGTTAATTTTTTCTAAAGGCATTCAATACTTAATATTAGATGATGGAAATAATCTAATATATAAATATATACATTTGATAATTTATTTATTTATTTTTTTAATCAAATAATACTTTAAAATAAAATTTAAAAACAGACACAAAATATAATCGTTTAAAATAATAAATATGATTGATATAAATTTTTGTTTGTTTTTCTCAAATTGACTTCTATAGTAATAAGAATAATCTTTTTAACTGATCTGAAAAACTTATTTGTGATTTGCTTTTCAGGATTAAAATGAGATCTGAAAAAAATGGCTTCTTTATAAATGAGCAAGAAATTAAATAAAGTGGAAAATAAATTCTAGTCACTAAATTTTTGAAGTAAACTTTATATAAACAAAGATAAAAAAAACTGAGCATCACAATGGAGTACAAAAAAAGACATTTTAACCACTAATTTATATATTTCTTTCTTTATAAAAACATATATAAAAAGTAAATTTTGAATAAACAATACATATGATAAACATATATTCAACATACATTTATTATAATTTATACTTTAATTGACTATATTGTAATCAATCATAGGTTTTTACTAAGGTCAATTAAAAAATAATTTAATAATGTTTGTAGTTCAATTAATTATGACAACCAAATGTTTTTCATTATAATGTATTTATTTGAGCAAGTATTGTAGTTTCATATCCATTGCTAACAGTATTAATAAAAAAAATTCAATCTTATATTGACAATTCCATTTAATACTCTTTTTTGTACCACTTCTGTACTATCCAACATTTTTATTTAACAAACTATATATTAGTCCTGTCATGTTGGAAAATAAAGGCATGATTGTGTCAATATTATTTTAAATAAATCTTGTGTATTGCTTCTCCAGAGAGTAACCAGACTGGCATTATGAATACTGAACTGTGCAGTCCATAATAATAAGAGTAATGTTATATTAGTACTACTTCTGTGAACTAACCCTAATAGTGCATTGAATGATTACAATTTAACAATAATGAATCTAAAATTTAGTTTCAATTTTTGTCCTAGATGGCAAATATAATTATAAGATAAAAATAGTTCTCAAGTACAAGCACTCATTGCACAATTAGTAGAGATTGATTATATTAGTACTGATTAAAGGTAGGTTTTCTATTTATTTCCAAAGCTTTTTTTTTTTTTAATTTGAAATATGTATATATAAAATAAATATAAAACTGATAATGTATTTTGAAGTATTGAAAAACCCATATGATAAAAAAAATTCAATTTCATTATTTTTATTAATTTTAAAAATATTTTAACAGTAATTATGCTAAAAAATTATTTAATTTTGCTACAAATTCTATTCAAACTGAAGGCTACATATATGAAAAATAAACCATATATTCCAAATCTTGACTTCGTAATGTTTAATGTTTTAGAAACAGTTAAATACTATGTTGGAAGCAACTATGTAACTAACCAAATAATTTTATGATGCTCTTAAAACTGCACTTCATACTCTTCAAATCTATCAAACTAGAGAAAATATCAGACTGAATCTTGTCGCTAGATATTTCATGGAAATGTCCATTCCTCAGATGAGCTAGAAGTTTAAACACCTGAATCTTGTCACTATAAACAATAGCTCAGTGTTCATTGAAAACATCACACTTGTGTATCTGTTTCCAAAGTTTGCTTATATTCATTACTAAATATATATACATACAGTATTAAAATATCCAATAAATTATTTTTACCTTACACATAAAAATATATATGTAAAGCTTACCTGAGGAATGTAAGTTTTCACTTAATATATATATATATAGTTAAATATTGATCTGACTTATTTTTCACTGTTTTATTAACTTACAAGAATATAGCATATCACTTTAACAACACTGTGACTTAAGGTTTTAAATTGATATTCATGCAATATATTGTTAGTTGGAAAACCTTTTTGTTTGAAATATTTGATGATAAAAATTTAAATTAATAACAAGCTTTGAATAGTTATAATGGTCAGAATTTATTTAATATTTTAATCAAAGTATCTAGGTATCAATAGCTATTGGTGATTTTAAAAAAGACAATAGGATAATGTATTTATATCTTGTTGAGAAGAAAATACACTATGGATTATATTTTTTAATGTTATGTATAAAAAAAGTTCACAAAGAAAGTTATCATAATGAAAATACAGTTAAATATATTATGTTTATAATTGCAATGGGGTATAAATGTATGTTATTAATTTGTTTACCTTTGGAGATTGGTTGATAGATTTTAAATTAATTAAGAATAATTTTTAGCCAAACAATATTTAATATTTTATATTGAAGCAATGGATCTGAAGTCCAATCCATGCTTCACATCTTCCTATAAACTTGATTAATATTGTAGACCTAAATTAAGTTTATAGTCCAATATCAGCAGGGTTTTGCATTAGAGTTAAAAATAATTATGCTTATTAAACGTGTATTACATTTAAATATTTTGTTTTAAATAAATTTCATTCTATTAATAAAAATTGCTTAACCTATTAGTCAAACATATATATATATACATCTAGCGTATATATATGAGTTAATGCAAAATTCTGCTGAAATAAAATGCTTATTCTACTATAAAAAAAATAATAATATATTGTTGTTAAAATTTTGTTAAAATATTTAGTATGATTTGATTTTGAGATAAGCCTGCCAACATTTTCTAAAAGAATGTATAGTTTTAATTAGTGAGCCATTCAAGTGTAATTAAAGATGGCCTTCTCTTTCTTTCTTTTTAATTAAGAGAATTCAAACTTTGAAGTAAGAAAGTTAGAGTAAAAAAGTTAAAGTTATTTTTAGAAAGTGTTGCTTTGAAACAAAGGAGCATGGGGAGGCTTATCAAGATCTCAGATCATACAAACAATAGAAGGTAGCTGACAGAGAGGGTATAAATAGAAGGGAGAACAAAAGATTGGGGATTCAGATTTTTCCTTTTGAAGGATTCAGTTGATTCTGATTTTCCTTGTGAAGGTGATTCTTTCAGAGTTTGCTATTGCAAGATTGATTCAGATTTTGCTATTGCAAGGTGCATTCAGATTTCTCTTAGGAGAACTCTGTCAGA
Source organism: Epiperipatus broadwayi (assembly GCA_028023455.1). NCBI lineage: Eukaryota > Metazoa > Onychophora > Udeonychophora > Euonychophora > Peripatidae > Epiperipatus > Epiperipatus broadwayi. The sequence continues at coordinate 250,771 of JAQFVV010012491.1, read as the reverse complement.
TTTTGTTCTTGATTTTATTCCCAAAAGTCTACAACTGTTGTCTACAAATCATGAAGAAGTTTGAACCTGCTCAAGCTAAAAATCATATAAGTTTGATAGATTCTACTATGCTCGGCTAGGCAAATAAATAGCTTTGCCTATCGCCGAGCGTCCGTCTATTCAAAATGCCTTAATATCCACTCAATAGTCATCTGAACTCTGTGCCGTGTCTGGAGAACTTTTCGTGAAACCATACTACATATTTTCATTGTCCGGACAACTACATCTCGACGGTCGGATCAAGCCACGAACGCCGTAGGGAACATGACCAAGGAAAAAGGACGGTAATCGTATCTCCTCTATTGAACTATTTCTTATGCTACCTTTTGTTCATTTTTTTCTAATTGCTTCAGTGAATTTATATGTATTTGCTATGTAACCATTTTTATTAGACTAACCTTAAATATATATATTGTGTGATCATCTATCTATATGTAACCTTTTTCCCTTCGCTATTCTTCCTTACTAACCAGTGTAAATATTTAGTATTCCATTGCGGTTAAGTTTAATAGTTAATTTTTGTTCATTTAAAATCTCTTTCCAATTTTATTTATGTTTGTTAATTAAATACGAGTCAGTTTCTTTTGTGTGCCAACTTGATCTCTTTGATAACGCCTCTTTTGTCCGCCATTAGCTTATCACGTATATCTGATTTAGCTATATACGTTTTAAATAATTTTTAAACACTGTTTTTAGCGCAAAGCAATTAGAATTGCTTGGCGAAAGATTCTTTTTTTATCGTACTTTATCGAGAAGATCGAGTTGACAATTTTTAATAAAATTGGGAAGAAAAGATTTAGACCGCAAACCTATTAATCTGTTTTGATTGTCTAATTAGTTTGTTTCAGTAATTTAGGGGAATAACGGAGGCCATTAAATCATTATTCCTATTTTAAAGTCATTAATTAAAGATCTATTATTTAACTAACAAGCTTGACTTTTGGCTGAATTTGTTATAAATGCTTTATTTTTACTTTTCAATGATCCAGGCACGCAAAACGCAAAACACGTTTCTTAGTACTTTTATTGCACATTTAACTATTTAGCTCTTTATGTGTTTCCAGTCCATGTCTCTACCGCTGTGCTAAGCTTGGCCGGTTGAAAAATAATTTATGCATGGCTCAGATAGTGTTGTTTGTTCGTGATCAGGCCTCGAGAATAGGCGAATGGGCAGAGGTCATAGTATTCTTGATTTAATATCTCGCGTATGAGTGGCCCCGAGGTACCTTCGCCTAGTATTCGAACTGGGTTAAGCCAACATACATCATCTGACTGTCACAGTAAATTTTTTTTATAAAACCCGTTTTTATATAAATGTTTTTTAAACAGTTTTTGATCTCAATGCGTGATTCTGTAAAATTGCGTGATAATTGTTAATCTATTTCGGGTGTGACCAAAATGGTAGTTGGTTTCGATCCCAGGTTCATAATTCGGAGTGGCGGTTATCATGGGATTTTACTTTTATTTTAATTGTTTTTTGTATTAATATTTTGTTTTCTTAAGCGTACTTTAGGCTGGTTAAATTTTTTTTCTATCTTGACCAAAATGGTAGCGTGGTTTCGAACCCAGGTCAGACATGTTACCTTACTTAGTTGTTATACGTCTTAGACTTACTTAATATTGTCATTTAAAATACCATTTACTTATTCATGCAGAGATTTTTTTTTGAAAGTGAAGTGAAAATCAAAATAAATTGTAATCGCATTGAACTTTATAAACCTTATCAATGTGTGCTTGGATCATTATCCATTAATATGTATATTTGATATGGCCATTGTCTTGTCGACTGGCGCCCTTCTCAAATAAATTTGTCGGCAAGTGCAATCTCTCATATCGGATATCGAATAAACCAAACTATAGTAGATGATCAAAATAAAAATGTATGTGTAGTGAGCCAAAATAATTTTGAAACATGACTTATGTATATTTTGCTCACATATTCCTTTTGAAATATAAACTTGTGTATTAATGTAAATGCATTTTTTTAGTTGTTTCAGGTGTCGGAGAAAGTCAGGTCAAGCTGTAAGTTTATTATTTTTAATGATATAGTAACAAAGTAGCAGTGATATTTAAGTGAAATATATAAAAATAAATAAATAAAGTGAGGAGAATATATGTAGTATAAATATTAAAACAGACACGGCAGGATTTGATATTTTTTTCATGAACAAACAGACACATAGGCATAGGTTTAAGATGGGACCTCATGAGGTAGGCAAAGTTAATTTCTGAAAACATAAATAAAGAATTTAGAATACTGACTTATTTTTTAAAGAACTAAAATTTTTCTTCACATACAGGATATAGCTCCTAGATACACGTAATACAATATACTTATATAGATTGTTATTAAAATACGTTTTAGAAATAAATTGTGATTTTTGTGTAGCAAAATAGCCAATAAAAAAAATGGACCAACCGAAGAAAGTTGCAGATTATGACAGCGATGAGGAGGTAATGCTCAACCTTCCAAATACAGCAACATCGACTCATAGTGACCAAGAAAACAATGTGAAAGATCTCATCACAGAAATGAGACAAGAATACAAAATGATGATGACCATGTTCCAAGAATGTATGAATATGACATCGCAAAGACTGGACCGTTTGGAGGAAAACATGGCTCTCCACCAACATACTATTGTAACAAAAGTATTGCCAGATGAGGATACTCACTTTAAATGGCAACCCCAACAGAAGCAAGATGATACTCATATTAAATCATTAATTAATAATGAATTGGGTATGGATATTCACCACTTGGACTTGCAATGTGAAGAGGAACATGGACAAATTAATGAGGATAGTGAAAAAACAAACAATCAACAGCCGTCGAACCCTATCCAGGTGCAACAAGGCAACCAAATACTTACACCATTTATAATTAATCCGGTAACATCTCCTGTGGCAAAATTCATACATATACAATGTTTTAGAGGGGAACCGGGTGGAAACCCTAGACACCACCTAGACAGTCTCAAAATGTTTTTTCAATTTCAGAATATGACAGAACAAGAAAAAGTGGCGATCTCCAGTCATCATTTAAAAGAAACTGCCAGAGACTGGTGGAACACTCTGTCTATACAACCACAAACATTTAGGGAATATGAGAATGCAGTGATGTCAATGTATTGGAGTGCAGAGCGGCAGGAAGGTTTGATGTATTCCATAATGCATGAAAGATACCCAGCTAACCATCAAGAGACTTATGCTCAGTTTTTTGTTAGGCAGGTAAATCGAATTAAAGCCCTAAGTGCATTCAATTATCCGGAAATGCAAATAGTGAGAATGATTAGGCACAACATGCCACCTTGGATAAGGAAAATATTGATAAGTGCTCAAAGGCAAGATATTCAAGGTACAATTCATATATTAACAGATATTGACTACGGAAATGTAGAAGAGAATCAAAATGATAGGGTCTTGAGCCAGTCCAAGAATACAAGGCAGTACATACCACCAGACCCCGGAAAATTTAGAAATTAAAAACATAAATATAACTTGTCAGATTAAAAACAACACGGACTTGATTTAAAATATAGGAGAGTGAATTATGGATAAACTGTTAGTTATTTAGTAAAAGAAAGAAAAACTGTTAGTCAGTAACAAGTTAAATTTTACACCAAATAAAGAGTAGGCTTGAACTCACCTGGCACAAAATTCTTACCTCTGACCTGAAGCAACAGCATTTTTTTTTAACATTTTTTTTTGTTCACTAACTATTGGGAAATGAAGCAATGGATCTGAAGTCCAATCCATGCTTCACATCTTCCTATAAACTTGATTAATATTGTAGACCTAAATTAAGTTTATAGTCCAATATCAGCAGGGTTTTGCATTAGAGTTAAAAATAATTATGCTTATTAAACGTGTATTACATTTAAATATTTTGTTTTAAATAAATTTCATTCTATTAATAAAAATTGCTTAACCTATTAGTCAAACATATATATACATCTAGCGTATATATATGAGTTAATGCAAAATTCTGCTGAAATAAAATGCTTATTCTACTATAAAAAAATAATAATATATTGTTGTTAAAATTTTGTTAAAATATTTAGTATGATTTGATTTTGAGATAAGCCTGCCAACATTTTCTAAAAGAATGTATAGTTTTAATTAGTGAGCCATTCAAGTGTAATTAAAGATGGCCTTCTCTTTCTTTCTTTTAATTAAGAGAATTCAAACTTTGAAGTAAGAAAGTTAGAGTAAAAAAAGTTAAAGTTATTTTTAGAAAGTGTTGCTTTGAAACAAAGGAGCATGGGGAGGCTTATCAAGATCTCAGATCATACAAACAATAGAAGGTAGCTGACAGAGAGGGTATAAATAGAAGGGAGAACAAAAGATTGGGGATTCAGATTTTTCCTTTTGAAGGATTCAGTTGATTCTGATTTTCCTTGTGAAGGTGATTCTTTCAGAGTTTGCTATTGCAAGATTGATTCAGATTTTGCTATTGCAAGGTGCATTCAGATTTCTCTTAGGAGAACTCTGTCAGATTTTGTTCGTGATTTTATTCCCAAAAGTCTACAACTGTTGTCTACAAATCATGAAGAAGTTTGAACCTGCTCAAGCTAAAAATCATATAAGTTTGATAGATTCTACTATGCTCGGCTAGGCAAATAAATAGCTTTGCCTATCGCCGAGGTTCCGGAATACCATTCAAAATGCCTTAATATCCACTCAATAGTCATCTGAACTCTGTGCCGTGTCTGGAGAACTTTTCGTGAAACCATACTACATATTTTCATTGTCCAGACAACTACATCTCGACGGTCGGATCAAGCCACGAACGCCGTAGGGAACATGACCAAGGAAAAAGGACGGTAATCGTATCTCCTCTATTGAACTATTTCTTATGCTACCTTTTGTTCATTTTTTTCTAATTGCTTCAGTGAATTTATATGTATTTGCTATGTAACCATTTTTATTAGACTAACCTTAAATATATATATTGTGTGATCATCTATCTATATGTAACCTTTTTCCCTTCGCTATTCTTCCTTACTAACCAGTGTAAATATTTAGTATTCCATTGCGGTTAAGTTTAATAGTTAATTTTTGTTCATTTAAAATCTCTTTCCAATTTTATTTATGTTTGTTAATTAAATACGAGTCAGTTTCTTTTGTGTGCCAACTTGATCTCTTTGATAACGCCTCTTTTGTCCGCCATTAGCTTATCACGTATATCTGATTTAGCTATATACGTTTTAAATAATTTTTAAACACTGTTTTTAGCGCAAAGCAATTAGAATTGCTTGGCGAAAGATTCTTTTTTGTTATCGTACTTTATCGAGAAGATCGAGTTGACAATTTTTAATAAAATTGGGAAGAAAAGATTTAGACCGCAAACCTATTAATCTGTTTTGATTGTCTAATTAGTTTGTTTCAGTAATTTAGGGGAATAGCGGAGGCCATTAAATCATTATTCCTATTTTAAAGTCATTAATTAAAGATCTATTATTTAACTAACAAGCTTGACTTTTGGCTGAATTTGTTATAAATGCTTTATTTTTACTTTTCAATGATCCAGGCACGCAAAACGCAAAACACGTTTCTTAGTACTTTTATTGCACATTTAACTATTTAGCTCTTTATGTGTTTCCAGTCCATGTCTCTACCGCTGTGCTAAGCTTGGCCGGTTGAAAAATAATTTATGCATGGCTCAGATAGTGTTGTTTGTTCGTGATCAGGCCTCGAGAATAGGCGAATGGGCAGAAGTCATAGTATTCTTGATTTAATATCTCGCGTATGAGTGGCCCCGAGGTACCTTCGCCTAGTATTCGAATTGGGTTAAGCCAACATACATCATCTGACTGTCACAGTAAGTTTTATTGGTCTTAATTTAAGCTCATGTTTCTCTTTATATGATGGAAGGAGTCTAGAATAGGTATTTAAACATTTATTAAGATTACCCATCTTATTTTACTTTACCTAAAGAGATATTCATATGAGTCTATAAAGATTAGAAAGTGTATCTGACAATACTTGTGGCATTGATAACTAATATTATTGTGTAGTTGAGACAAACTGCTAATAATACTTTGTTATAATTTTACACATAATATGAGCTTGTTAAATATATTGTGGGAATGCCATCTGCTACTGTGATAGTCAGGTCAAGTTAAAATTACACTATTGTGAGAATAAAATATACAAGTTGTGTTAATCTCTGCTCTTTAACAAAAATGTTTATTTTATGATTCTGAAGAAGAGATTATAATTATATTAATAAAGTAGGCAATAAAACATTGTCGTTGGCTTATTGTTGATATTTAAATCTTTAAATGCCATACAACCCTCTCCAATGAAGTGCTTTGTTCTCACATCACATATGATATACCATACAGGGAGTTATTATTAAGATAACAAGTATTTAGTAAGTACATTATTACAATATTATTTATCCTCTTTGAAAAAAAAACATTATTATTATGTTTGTTTTTAAATATTTTATATAATTAATAAAATTAATTGTTATATTTTGTTAAATTATCTGGTCATTTTGTAATTAATTAATAAAGGATTATCATCTACACTTTTAATAAATAAAATAGGGTCACATGATTTTTTTATAATTATGAAATGTTGTTTACAAGAAATGTTATTTTTTATTGTATTCATTTGTAACATTTGCATCATAGTTACCATTTCATTGTATTTTTATTTATTTGAGATATAATTAGATACAATAAAATCCCTTTGCTGTTTGGTTATATCAATAATAAATCATTTTCTTAATTTCTGAGATTAATGATTTTGAGGAACATTATTTATTATATGATGTTCAAATCCTAAGTTAATTGTTCTAGCTATGTAATACATTACAATTTAGAACCAACTTCCTACCCATTATTAAAATAGATAAATGCCAAAGAATTGTTTATTAATATTTAATCCTACACTTTATGTGCAGAAAAGAATAAATCACCCTAATATATTATTAATTTTAGCTAATTTTAAATATGAATGATCTTCATTTTTGCTAGTTTACTATTTTGAAATAAGTAGAAATTGTATCTAATATCATAAGAATCTCTTTCACTGTAGTACATTCACTTTTTTTTTATGTTCTTAGTCCACATTCACCAGATCTTCTTCTCTTCTCTCTCCCATCTTTATTCGTTAAAATTTATATTAAAACAGGCAAAACTCACTATATGTATGTTTTAACAACAGTTATACAGAAGCTTAAGAGATGATGATCATGTGATGTTTATTGGCTTAAAATTTATATACAAATTTTAAAAATGGCATCTAGAAAAGGTTCATATTAAAATGAAAATCAATTAAATAATATTAAGTTCTATATCAGTGAGTTACCTATTATTTCATTTATTTATAATTTATTGATTAAAAGTTTATAATTTTTTTGATAACATTATGGTCACATCATTTATTTAAAAAATGACGATAAGAAATGAAATCTATAAATGCATATATAAATATAAAATATTTTTTCTTGGGTTAAAAATTATTACATATACTACACAAGATAATTATTTCATAAGAATTTTCACCAAATCAATATAAAAAAATAATAATAATAAAATTTTATTTGAAAACCCTTTGAATAAAAAAAAATGCAATTTTTTTTATCCTGAACAATATTTAATTCTCCACAATTATTTGATATATAAAGTTTTTATTAAAAAATTATCATAGTTTATTTTAATTCAAGTTCCATTATTAAACTCTTTAAATAAAATAAAAAAATAATCACAATACTTTATCGCTAGGCCATAAACTAAGGACCGTGAGTTCAAGAATACGGTACTATACCATTGCACTAAATCATATTGGACAATAGATTTGTTAAAATTACAAATCTTTCCTAATTCAGACCAAAGTTTTCCTATCAATTACTTAATCCAGCAAGTTTTGTTTACATGAGTATCTTTGTAGGGAATAAAAACTTTAATTCTTTATTTACACACAGACGCACACACACACAAAACCAGGTAATGGACACTTGCATCAAATACTACTTAATTAAAATTGACTTTCATTCTTGATTAATATCTTGGAATTCTTTTTTGTTTTTTTTTTTTTTGCTTCTGAAAGAAATATATAAAAAAATAATTTTCATTGTATTCAATCATGATGAAAATTAAATTTTAATGTTCTTAAAAAATTATTTTGAATTCTCAAGTCACATAATATCATGCTATGGACAATAATTTTCTAAATACTGATATCAACTATAACTGTAATACATAAATATATTATTCATATACTTATAAACTATCTAATGATCAATAATATAATCAATAAGAACTATAATGCCAACTCTTCAAAATGCTTTAATGAGTAGAAAGACAACTGAGATTTGTTAAAAATTGATTAGTTGATAGATGCTGTTAGTAAGCAGTTTATAAACGTTATAAATAGTTAGGCAGAAAATAAAATGAGCACATGCCTGAGTTTTCAAACACTACTGCTATTTAAATTATTACATTTTAAAAAACATGACACATAGATGAAAATTTAATCTATTTTGATTTAAAATTTTGATCTGAAGTTTTTTGCTGAAGACGGTTCAATAGAAAATGATTCCAAATCTATCTCAAGCTGATTAATATTTTAATATCAAAATCTTGACAGAGGCTCTGCAATAGATCGATAAAAAATATTGAAATGTGTGTTTCTGGATTAATTTGTATTGTCAGCCATCAAAAAGATACTAGAAATCTATTTGATTTTTAAATGTTTCTTTTTTTTTTTATTAATTTTTTTCCAGTTTGCTTTCTTACTAATATTGAACTGAAAATGTATAAATATTCACTTTTCTAGGCTTATAGACTAAGAAAACCAATAAATATTATAGAAAAAAACTCTTGTCGGCCTTTTTAATTTTAAAAATGTATACTGAAGTTGGACATCTGTAAGATTTCTCAATTACAAGACTTTGTAAAGAAAATCAAAATTAAATGTTCCTCTATATTTGAGATGTAACTTAAAATAAAACATTTAATATCTTAGCTCAGTAATTCACAACCCTCTACATATCAGTTAATAATAAATGAGCACTGATCTTTCCACAAAATCAGCATTAGCCAGTGAAATTTACTATAATGAATTAACTGAAACACAGGCTTATTCTATACCTGTGTCTATATAGGTAATATATAGGGTATATGAGCACAGATTTTCAGATGACCCATCACTCTCCACTCTATCTAATAATACTGATACACTCAAGCACATATATGCTGAAAAGATAAATAATCACCAATATACGTATTTCATGCTAAACCAGCAATCATCAGTTGGTCCAGATTATCATCTCCCACACATATATACTATAAATGCTCAGATATATATATTAAGATAGACAATCCTCATACTTTAATGGACAGGCTCCAATCTTCTACACACTCCAACTCTTCAACTGTCCATCCAATTGAAAATCTAATGATGGAATGCTCAAAGACCACCCTGAGGCCGAGATTCTTGTCACACCCATGTTGACCTAAGGTCAATCTGAACCCCACATGTACAGGACATAATCCATTTAATACATATGCAAGGATGGGCGGACATCTCTACAATGTAATAACTGAAACACAGGCTTATTCTATACCTGTGTCTATATATGTAATCTGAGCACTTATAGTATATATGTGTGGGAGATGATAATCTGGACCAACTGATGATTGCTGGTTTAGCATGAAATACGTATATTGGTGATTATTTATCTTTTCAGCATATATATGCTTGAGTGTATCAGTATTATTAGATAGAGTGGAGAGTGATGGGTCATCTAAAAATCTGTGCTCATATACCCTATATATTATAATGAATTAGTAATAGTACTTTATCCTACAGTATATAAAGTTGCTTCTTATGAAGAAATGCATTGGCATTTGTTAGATGTCTTATTTTTTTTAAATGATATTAACTTCATGATTTAAAGTTAATATAATATAAAATGAACATTACAAGACTATAGCTCTAAGTAAGTTATAGATGATTGATTATTAATCTGCTTTCAAATATAAATCATGATGATTTATAAGAGTTTGTTAAAAACAACAGTTTTTATATTTCTTTCTGTTATTTGTTACAACTTGACATGTATGCCTTATAAAATCTAAGCAAAGATAGAAAGATGTTGAAGTATTCTTTTTTTTTATCTTATTGTATTGTAAATATGGCTGAAGGTTAAAATATTTCTGACTTATATGCATTGCTGTTATATGTTTTAATTAAAAATAATCTATGTACTTCAATTATTTAACATTTAAGTGCTTCAATATGTTGATGAGTGATAGCTTTTTTTACATATGATGACTTAAATCTGCCTAAATCTTATCAATGGACAGTTACTTTCTGAAGATTCTTTTTTATTGCTATGTTAACTTATATGTTTGTTGTCTCCTTTTTCTAAGATAGAAAGATAAATTTTTGAGGGTATAAAATGAATAAATAAATAAATAAAATAATGCCTAATCTAAAAGATTATATATATTACAATGTTGTGTTGGCATTTTAAAGCTTATGGACTAGTAGTACAAAAATCACTGAAAACATGCAAACAGGATTTATAAAATTTTAGATTATTTCTTTAATAAGCTTTCTTTACCAACACTAGATTATATTTGTATAAAAAAGTACTAACTTCAATTACAGATTTTAATAACACTCAAAAATTAGTTGAAATTAGGATAAAGCCAATGGCAAATAATTAAACTGATTTAAACTTCTGCTTGAGTAGTTTAGAATTGGATGTTAGTGTGGATAATTATTACAAACTTTCAAATTTAGAAAATTTTACATTGAATGCAATTTGTGGTATGTTGATACAATTGGTGTAAATTATATAGTAAGAGGATCTTTTAATTTATATTGTTAAACAAAAAGTGAACAATGTTGTCTGGCTTTAATTTTGGTACAAAAAATATGCCTAATATTTAAAGTACTATATTTCTATTTTTAAATTATCTGGTGTGAATAATAAAGTTAGTAACAGTGGATAAGTCTATTAAAATATAGATTACCACTAGTTGTACTAAAATTGATAAAAGCCAAATGATGAGATTGATAGCAATGATTTTAAATCTTCCCTAGTTATTTTGCGTGCCATTTCTCTATCCAATTTTTTTTAATTGACAAACTACATTTTAATATAGACTTCTTGCACAAATAGTACTTAAAGTCACACATAGGCCAAATAGATTTATCCATGACAATTTAAAGGTTCTGTTAAATAAACAGATTAATAGTAAATGCATGAGGCAACACATTGCTGGAGTTTCACTTTAATAGACCAATTATCTCACATTAAAAAAAATCATTTTATCATTTTTACAGAAATATCTATGGTTACTTACCAATTACCAATTATATGTTGATAATATTTAAATATATATACCTTGTCTATACTAAATCTAATATAATTATTGGATAGATATAGGGAAGTTAAAACTCTGAATTCAAGTCCCTTTATAATCATATGTTGATAAATGCATTTGTCTATGCTCCACGTCAAGTTATTCAAGAACTGTTAGAAGAGTTAAACTATTCATTACATTTAGAGTGAATTATAAAAAAAAAAAAAATTAAATAATTAAATTTAAAAGTTAATAGGAGGGAGGATCATTTGATTACAAAATGATTAAAAAACAATTAGAGGCTCGGAATTATGTGGATCTCAAATAATAGTTTCTTAAATATGCACTCTTTTGGATTAAATACATTTTTACACAGAAACCAAGCACTTTAAGAATAGAAATTAATAAATAAATTAAAAATTAAAAAGTGGATATCAATGCCATCTATAGCTAAATACATCCTAAAATTCAAGAGATTTCTTAAAATGATTACAGTAATGGAAGTTAATCTGATCATCAATAATCAAGAAGAAAGGGTATTCTCATGTTGCATATATGATTAAGTGTTCTAATAATATATATCTCTGTTTATTATGGACACCTGAGGAATTGGAACTAAGAAAAAGAATTTGGCCATGTGTTTGACTCAGAAATCAGCATATTCATATTCCTTAAAGAAAAAGGTGATTGCAAAAAAAAAAAATATGAGGATACATTGTAAATTTTAAAAAAAAACTATAAATCATCATTCCAATTGTGTGGAATTGCAGGATTAAAGATTGGCACATAATTAATCAATATACTGAAAAAAATATATAAGCCATTTACTGTTTTAATTTTAATTGTCAATCTTGAAGATGTTATAAACTTATCAAAAATCTATAAACCATCAAAAATCCAGACTTTTACACAAACAGACAGTTTTGTTTTAATTTTTTATCATTGTATTTACTTTAAATATTTTAACAGTGTTTACATATTTAATACATAAGCCAGTACATAAAAGATTGCTTATATATTTTTTACATTATATTATATATGAAAAACTTAAAGCTAAACTAGTTAATAAAATAATTCAATTACTTCAACAAAACTAGTCAAAATTTAAAAAATACTAAAATTTTTTAAAACACAATCAATGGTTTCCTATCAAAACAGACTTCTCAAGAGTAAAGAAATACAAAACATATCAACAAATACATGCTAATTACATTTCCTATAATTCACAGTTTTATCCCAAGCAGGAATCTTTATTAAACATTTATGCTACTGAAGCATTTAATTAAGAGTTATCTTAATATTAAAGATATGTGATGGTATTGTGAATTGTGGAAATGTAATTAATATAGATTTGTAGATGTGTTTTGTATTCATTTGCAAATGAGAAGTCTATCTTGGCAGTGAAGCCATTGATTGAGTTAAAGAATTTTTTAGTGTTTTTAAATTTTGGCCAATCTTGATTAAGATTGAATTTGGGGTAATTGAATTCTTATATTTTTGTTTTTTATATATCTGCTTGAGAAATGATATTATGAATGCTGCAAATTCTCCTCTTTTTATCTCCTTGAAAATTGACTTCTTCAAGAGTTTTCTAAGATATATTAAGTTTGAACAATAGACTATTATTTTGGAACTCTGGGCAATTAGTTAAAATACACATCTGGGGAAAATAATTTGTAAGATTATGATGATATCTGAAAAAATAATGGAGAGGGGGGGGGATACTCTGAAAAACTTGTTTCTAGCACTTTAATTTTATATGTAGTGGCATTTAATTTGAGTGCATGAATTCATTATTTTGTGATTATAAAAGTGTTTGATTAATTATTATATTCAGACAAATGAAAGCTCGTGTGAAGTATTATATATTCTGATTTTTAAAGAATTAGAAATGGTTACCTGTTGAATTAGGATAGTTTTGTTATATATATTATCAAAACAACCATAAGTTATGAATTATTGATCTGCATTACTTATGGATAAATTTTGTTTTGCTGCAGTTGATGATGAATGTCTATCATTATTAGTTCTCGTGTTTGGTACTCTATTCGTCATTAATAATATGATTAGTTCGTGGTGATATTATTTCTCTTCTATTTCTTATCCAGATTTTAATCCATACGACAACTTTATATGAAAAATAAAAAATTAAAATAGAAATTTTTTTTAAAGCAATTTGACTTATTAAATTTTGATTTTAGTATTCAGCTATTCCTTGAGAATATATATATGCAATTTTTTCCACAATGTAACAAAATCAGCTATATTCTTTTTAAACAAAATTAGTCAATCAAAGATCTATTATATCTGAAAAAATAGAACCTTATAAAATGCAATCAAAAGCCAGATCCCTTCAGTATAACAATTACAGTATTGATTTACAAAAATTTGTTCTTAAAATAATTACGTTGCTCTTCTTTTTCTTTTTCCTCAATGAAATTCTTTTGAAGCAAACTATTATTGAGCTGAGGTGTTAATTTATGAAGTTCGACGGCAATGATATATTTGATACTACTCGGAAAATCAAAATGTATGCATTGAATAAATTTAAAAGTATAACGTGGCAGTATAATTAAACTTCTGTAAGAAGATTCAGAACTGGCTTAATTCAATACCCAAGTTTTTTTTTTTCCTAATGTTGTTATTCAAAGTATTTTAAATTTCAGACAGGTTTCGAAACCAAACTATGTGTTAGTTTAATGAATATTCTCTGATAATAAAAATATGAAAACTTGGAATATTATTTTTCATTTTATGCATATAAGCATATTTAAATCGTAACAGGATTAATTTAATAAATGGATGTGTTATGCATACTATTTTGTTATAATAAAAAAAACTATAGAATATGCAAAATATAATTTATTATTTACAGAAAGATACTACAGCAATACATCTGCCCAATATATCTATTACATCAAAATCTTCAAATGTATGTATGCGCATAAACATGTTACAATATCAAAATACACTGATGATGATTAAATATTATAGCTTGATCGTGATACTTTATTATTTTACTACTCAATCTAAGTTAGGGGGGGGGGGATTAATACTCATACGTTACACACATAAGTGCGTTTATACTCAAATGCATATATATTTTTACACCTTTTAGTTTTCATTTAATTCTTTCAGACAATAACTGATAAATTTATATTTTTTGTATTATCTTTGGCTTTGTTTTGACCAAAACCTATTCATATCTTCGGTAAAAAATAAAAAAAATCTTAATTGCACCATAAAAATACTAAGATTAATGATCCCATCAATATTTAAAACAAGTAAACTCCCACTTCATCTGTTCCGCAAAGCAATTAACAAACTAAACAGATGAATCGTATCACTCATTAAGAATACTGTACAAAATACTTTTAATTATTTGAATATTTGTAGATTTGCACCAAATAATTATCCACTTTCTCATAATAAAATTTAATAGGGTATTAGATAAAAAAGAAAGATAAATATTTTTTTTTTAAAAAAGTTACATTTTATAGTTGTATCATATTTTCTTTTAACACCCAAAAGCTTTTATTGAGAAAGTTATTCAAGCTTAAAATATGTATTGTTTTGTGGCAAATAATGCCTATTAATATATTCTCAAATTGATATTAACACCACAAACATATATACCGGTATCTACATTATGTCCATTCATGTAAATGTATATAATTTTAAATTATGTTAAACTTTGTTGGTGACTTAATTTTATTTAATCATTAATTTAATCAATTGCCACCAGGTGCCAATTAGCTACACCTGGAATCTAGCTTATAACCAAAAACACAGCATTTAGAATAATAATTCACTCTATTCGTTTCAAAACCATGAACTTAAAAATAATAATAGTATATCAAATAATAGTCACTTTTTCTTGTTATGTAGTAACAAATACATTATTAAAAAAGTTCACCCATTGGCACATGGAATCCAAATATCTGGACTTCATAATAAAAATGTTAAAGCCCATCTTGCTAATTATTTTATTTTCTGCAAGCGACACTTCACAAATATAGATCCATTAAGTGCCCTCTGTCATGGAAATGAAAAAACATTAGAACATTTTCTTATGGATTGTGACTCACTTCTACCTTGCCTATTCTTATCATTAACATGACTTATTCAAATTCATTAACAATCAACAACCTCATAAAAAATATACAAAGTGGTCCTTTTCCTAATATAAGAATTACTATATTCATTCTTTTCACACTCTGGTTCATAAGATGCTATCTAATCCATGCACCGGCTGATATTTTTGCAGCTACATGGAATCTGATTTCATAAACAATCCAGTGAGTTGGTTATTGAATATACTAATTAATATCCATTAGATAATAATTAAAAAAGCAAGTCATATATAATGTGACATTACTTTTAATGAGCTTGTAGTTACAAAAATGCACATAGAGAGCGTACCAATAGCTCAAACAAGCTCGTAATTAACAAGTGCGGTTATTCAGAGTTTCTTCTTAAATATACGTTTGAAATAAGTGCTGGTTTTTTTGAGTTGATATTTTAGGTCTAGTGTCCGAATATTCTAGCTCTCCACTGACATGAGCCATAAGCTCGAAACTATGGTCTGGAGATAAGAGTATTCTGGATAGAGATTTTAAATATTTTCTCATAACCGCACTTGTTAATTACGAGCTTGTTTGAGCTATTGGTACGCTCTCTATATGCATTAGATATACAGTGATTATTTCTCAATTATATGAACATCTATCTATATTATTGGGTTTCTACTTGAAATCTCTTTTGTTTCAATAAGACTTGTAAATAATCTCCAATGTATATAATAAACCTAATAAAGTTAATTTAAAACTACTATAAGCATAATATTGAACAGTAGATGATAACATCATATCCAAATCCCCAGACTGATTCCTAACTAATGGTCTTATGCGAAACAATCACAGCATTCACACATTATAGCAGTCTCCTCACTGAAGAAAGATAATAACCAGAAATTAGTCTGAAAATTCTGAGGTGGCACTTAGAAATATAATATATGTTCTATAGCAGAATAAATAGAATAAAGCACCACTTCTTATTGCAGATGTTGAAAATAAGCAAAGTCATATGATTCTTTATTTGGTATAACCCAAAAATGCTTATCTAGTTGGAGTGAGATAATCCAATTTAATTGTTATTGTGTCTAATACCTTCTGATTAAATCATTATCTAATATAATTTATTATAAGTGGAATTATTAATGTTTTCTTTAAATACATTATGAATACAAGACTTTAAGCACTTTTTATTAGTTCATTATTCAATTAAAAGATAAGATTTGATCAAATAATTCTAAATTGTCAACTATGACACTACAAGGCTCACATGATCCATTTTAAAAGAATCCATTCTCATCAGTTGTGCCATACTTCATTGTCACAAACCATAAATCAGAATATGCTTGAATTTAAGTAATCAGGGATTAACAGAGGTTTTCCTGAAACTAATCTTATGAGTCTTGTATTATCATAGACTCCAATGGCTGATATATATAATTTTATATCTTAATTAAATAATTAGTTAATGGGGGGTTCTTAAACGCATTTCATATTACAAGATATCATTACATTCAAATATCGGCCTTTCAAGCCAATTGTGCAAACGCTTTGCGAGTGTTAAATAATAAATGAATACCCTCTGACCAATACAAGGTATAGAATTTATGCAGGAATAAAAAGAATCCCTCTTATTCCTACGACTCAAATATTTATATATGAGCAAATCTGAAGTACTGGCAAAGAAGGTGTGACAATAGAACAGTCACTTCAAATTACTATACAGACGCTATAAAAATAAATGCTTATTTATATATAAGATATCATTATGTAATGTATTAATTATATTGATTATGTTCTGCACCCATATATCTGGTAACATTACTATTTTCTTCAGCATATTCATGTAATTTTATAAAAAACAGAAAAAAAATTAAAGTATCCTATTTATATAATTATTTCACAATCTGCATTTGGTTATCATTGTTCCTCTTTTCTTTTGTCTTACATTCCCAATGCCTTATCCCAATATGGCTCTGTATAATTTAGTACAGTGATAGAATGGTGAGCATTAAAGCATGAAGTCCAAAAATCACTGCTCACACTGTCGCTTAAAATACTCAAACTTCTTATGAACTGCTGGACATTAAACTATTTGATTTGTTTTTAATTTCTACATAGATTTACATAAAAAACTACTGCATATGTATACTACATATTACAAACAATAGCAAATTTTCTTAGAGCTGTTTTATTTAATACAGTTTTATATAAACACACAAACTCAGAAGTTGAACCCATGATTCGTCATAAAAATTATAATTTTTAAAGTATGTTATATAATTATTGATTCACTATTAATAAAAGAGGGCAAATAAAACTATTTTAATTAACACTATCCTTAAATAAATATAAATGATGTTTTCTTTTCTTATGTCAAATGCATTGATCGGGAAGCGACCAGCTGCTTGGAAGGCAGCTATGCTAACCACTAGGCCACCAACGCTTTTTGCTCATGAGAAATTATGATTTAGCAGTGCATATATTGTACTTGTGAATTGATGCAGTTTAAAATCATTATACCAGGCTGGGAAACAAACTTTAATGATGCTTCTTCATTCTTCAATACTTCTGATCAGCTGTTTAAGAATTTCTGAAGAAACCTTGTAATTCAGCAATTTATAGACATATTTGTATGCAGAAGTGAAAAATAGATATGGGAGATCAGTGATGTATAAAAAAAAGTTTCATGTTTATCTCCCAAATCTAAGAAAAGTGACAAAATAAATAATTATTCATCTAATGATGCATAGGCTTATTAAAGTTATAACATAGCTTTAAAAGTAAAGTGTTAAAATAAATTGTGTTAAGAATTTAGCTTGCAACAACAAATTATCACCACAGATGAATCATTATTAGTCGATTCCTTGGTTGCTCTACCTGCTTTCAGGAAGACAGTTCAATATGCATACATAAGTAATATGTGTTTGTGGGTATAAAAATATCTTAATATTTTTTTTAATAAAAGAACTATTTTTTAAAAAAAGTTATTGTTGTCAAGCATTAAACACATATGTAATTAATAAAGGTTTAGTTTGCTCATGGTTAAAAGAAGAAGAAAAATCCGGCTTTATAAAAATATGAAGTTGAATTATTGATTGAACAATACAAAATGGAGCAGAGTGCAAATAAAAGGCCATTTGCTCCATTAAAATAAAATTATAAAATTATCCATAATTTTTTTTAAAAAATTGTAATTATTCACTTCTCTACAAATCTTATAATTTAATAAAATCTAATTCCGTAACCTTGACCATTGTTTTAATTTTATAGTATTTGTATTATTCATCTAATTTTATATATTATTAATGACCTCATTTAATGATAGTATTCTAGATGTGATAATATGGTGGACTATTTCCATTATTTATCAAAAGCGGTTGGTTAAAGCATTGTCTTAAAATTCAATATTCAAGAGTTCAATTCCTATGCTAGCATTGTCATAGATCAGGCCAACAACACCTGAAGCACAGAGAATAATGCCATTCAAAATGAGATGTAATCTACTAATATGTGTCATCTCTTGTGTTATTATTAACAGCTGCTTGTATTTGAAAAAGTTTAAATAAAGTTTAAATTTATTTTAGATATTCAACAATTAATAATAGATGATGGAAATAGTCCAACATATGATCTCATTTAATTTTTTTTTTTTTTAATCTTTAATTTTTGAAATACATTCCAATGTCTAACCTAGATAGTCATATTATTATAATTTCCTACAAATATGAAATTAACAGATCAACTTTTGGGTAAATTACTTTTGTACAGATATATTACACTAACATCTTCCAATTATCTGAAGAAGAAAAAGAGCAGAAGAAAAAAAAATAGAGAGAAATAAATTTAACATCTGTTTAAAAATAAATTCTACTCTACATTTTCAGAGATAAAATTCCCGAGTATTTAAGAATATTTTATTTGAAATATAAAACATATATTATTCTATATCAATATGTCTTTAATTTATAATAGATTAGAAAGAACATCCCTAATTCCTAAATGTTTAGATTATAAAAGAATAATAAATTTTGTGATATATATAAACTTTATATTTTCAAATACTGCAGTAACCTAAGATTAAAATAAACAGCAAGTTGTGATTAATTAAGCAAATAAAAATTGTAATGTAATCATTTTCTTTAGCTTTAAAATAGAACAGACAGCAGCATGCAATGTAGAAAATAAGTTGTTGCGAAAAAATCTTTTAATATGTATGTATGTGTGTGTTATTAAAATTTAAATTTTTGATTTATAGACTGCCTTATTATATTACATTATGATAATAGAAAGTTTAGCAAAAATCTTATTTCTGTGTAAATCAATAATCATCTCATTTATTTCCGACAAATATGACTTCATAATGCCACTTACTAAGACTTTTATAATCTAACATTTACTAACATCACTTTCACTTCTTTATGAAAGTTTCTTCAGGTTTAATCAAGTTCCTCTGATGCATAGCTTGTCACATCATTCCAGAAAACTTATTTAATTCACCCATTTCATGTATAATCACTTTCTAAGATCTAATAATTTCTTGGGATTTAGTATCCAAGATTATTACCAAAATACTACAGCACAAATATCGGAAATATAAATGGAGTAGAATTCATTATAAATAAATGGAAGAAAAACATTGTGGAAATTGAGGAAGTATTAGACAGAGTGGCAAGATTATTTGCCATAGACGTAGAAAAAAGAATTTGAGTGGCAAGATTAGTTATTCAATTTAAAAGCAGATACCAGGTGCAGATAATTCAGATTTATACCTCAAGAAGTTCTCATAGTGATGAGGATTTTTATATGGATGTAAGCTTCTGATCAGACCAAACAACATTTTAAAATTGTTATGGGAGACTTTAATGCTAGAATTGGTAAACAATTGAAAGATGAAAATGCTATAAGTAATAGAAATGAATGAGGATATAGACTTTTCAAATTTGCAGAAAAAGAAAAACTATATTATGAATTCTTTTTTTTTTTTTTTTTGAGAAAAATGTTAAATGGAAATAGACATGGAAGCATCCAAATAAAGATATGGCAAAATTGGATATTTTGATTAACAAAAAATATATATTTCAAGATTGTAATGTTCTTAATAAATTCAACACAGGAAGTGATCATCAATTAGTGAGGTGTAGGATACATGTTAATGCAAAACTAGAGAGACAACAATTATTAAGAAAAACAATATTCACAATATTCCTAATCTTCAGAAACATTCTAATGAATTTAAATTAGAACTTGCAAATCATTTTCAAATATTAACAGATTTTGAACATGATTCAGATTTAAATGAAATCAATAGGAAAATAACTGATACTTTTAAAAACTGGGATAAAAAAGATAACTGGTAGAAAAAAGCAGCAATTGACTAGTAAAATTTCTATTGAAATTAGAGAATTTATGAAGAAAAGAAGGAATATAAAAATATATAAAAATGATGCATTAAAAAAGATTGAATATCTCAAATTTTGTAAAATGATGTGAAACAGAGTTGATAATGATATAAGAAAGTATAAGTGTGAACTAGCAAGGAAAGTTATAGAAGAAAATACAAGTCTCAAAGATGTAAAAAAATATTTTGCTATTAGTAGGAAACATTTCTGCAATATGAAAAAAAAGATGGAATTATTACTAAAAAGAATAATGACATCATGAAATGTGTAGAAAAGTTTCATCAAGAATTATATAAAATAAAAAAACAAGGAGTACTTCCTACAACTATCATATCAACGGTGGGCAAATCATGCGGCTCTTAGTCAAGATAAGTGTGGCGTCCATTGAAATCCGATTTTATTTCAGAATTTCTTTTTAATTGTACAAAAATTTGTAATATGATAGAAATTTTTATCAAACATTTTTGTTACTTATTTTATTACAAATTAAATCATGTATGTATGTACATATTATTTTTTATTTTCAAATATAGTGGCAAACTGGATGTTAATGGCATCTACCTAATCTTATAAAAATTATTACATATGCATAAAGAATGATCACATGTATATTTATAAATTGTGTAATGGTTGTGTATTTTAGTAATAGTTTGCCTATCAACTAAATGTCATATTTCATATTTTTTCAAAAAATCTGGTATGTAGATTGTTTTATTACACAATGTAAACTTATTTATGATGTGTAACTTTTCCATGGTGCTGGAACAAGCTTTCTAAAGACATGTGTACAGGTTAAGAAAATTATTTTAATGGTTTATAATTAGTGTCCTTAAGAGTTTCATGCTTTTTTAAAATAAATATATAAAAAGTCTTAAAAATAAAACTGGAAAGTATTTGCTTGATTTTGATTATGCTGTTACTATTTTTGGTGGTAAATAATAATGAAAGAGAAGTTTAAGAGTTACCAGGAAAATATCGATCAGAAATATAATCCAAAATTGTTTTTAATTATTCTAAATTATTTTTATTCTTATTTTATTTTCTTTGACAATTTGTTGCACCCAAATCTTTTAAAACAAGAAATAATATGTAGAAATTTTTATTTTAATTATTTATTTTACGTATTTTGTTTGAATTTCAGATTTTGGACATAAATTTACTTAAATTTCAGAAAATATTAAAAAATAAAAGTACGAACAAGAAAATGGAAGCTTTCAGAAAAAGATTGGATCGAAAAATTTTGCTTTTATTGACAATAATGAAAAGTTATTGTGCCTTATTTGTAAAGTTGCCATTACAAACTACAAAATTAGAAATAAGTCAACCCCACTTTTCAACTCAATATAAACACAATTCATAACTGCGAACAGAGAAACTTAAATCATTGCAATTAGGTCTTCATAAACAATAAAAACTCTTCTTTAGTCATGACAATGACAAGGATAACAGAGCCAATAAAGCTAGCTTTTTGTTAGCTTAAAATATTGTTCATGCTAAACATCCATATGGAGAAGGATAATTTATTAAAAGAACTTTGAAAAAAGTGGTTCAAATTTTGGATCCAGGGTAATACAAATCTACAGAAATTGATCACATAAGTTCCTAGACATGCCATACAACTGAGTATCTTATTATTGAAATTACTAAAAATGGTGAACATAGTTTGATGTACAACGTGAATAATTGTACAGCATTCAGTTTAGCTCTCAATGAGTCTACAGACATTCAGGATATTCCATAATTGGCTCTTTTTGTGGACTATGAATCTTTAGATGAAAATGTGAAGGAAGAAATGTTAGACCTATTAACTCTTATTGGAACAAATTGTGGTATCAACATCAACAATGGACTTGATGAGATAATGAACAATTGCCTCATGGTAAACTTATAAGTGTTGCAACTGATGACTTTCTGCAATGATAAGGAAAAACCTAGGTCTTACTGATCTTTTAAACAAAGATCCTAAAATTCCACACTTTGTCCTTTTTCAGTGCATAATTCACTGTGAGCATCTCATAGCAAAGTACTTCAAACACAAAAATATGTGGAAAATTGTTTTGTAGATTGTGAATCTAATTAGAACAAATAACAAAATACACTATCAATTTAAGAACTTTTTAGAACAGTTAAATGATAAAATAGATTAGCAATTCTCAACTTGTGGGTCATGCCCTTTGAGGTTCGAACAACTCTTTCACAGAGGTTGCCTAACCATTGGATAACATTTTTGCTTCATATCAGTAATAAAATTACAGATTGGAGGTCACCACAACATAAAGAACTGTATTAAAGGGTCACAGCATTAGGAAGATTGAGAGCCACTGAAATAGATGAATTGGCCAGTGATCTCTCCCTTTAGTCTATTATATGATGGCTGTCAACTTACAATATTTTGAACAGTTTTGTGGAACTCCTAAATCCTATCATAACATTTTTAAAAAAAAAAGAAAGAAAAATATCCAGAATTAGAAAATGAAACTTGGCTTTCTGATTCAATGTTCCTTACAGACATTATAGAATATTTAGAAACACTTAATTTGGCTTTACAAGGAAAGGAAAAAATGATTAGTGATTTGTTACAAACTGTATTTAGTTTTAAAACTAAACTTTAGCTTTTATGCATGTTCTTAAGTTAATTCATTCTCCATGAGTAAAATTAAATATAATTAGTATCAAAGAAGAAAAATTAGATGAATATAAAGAAAAATTGGAAAGATTGCAATCGGATTTCAAATATAGGTTTGAAGATTTTAAAAATTGTAAATCTACATTTGCAAATTTTGTGAATCCATTTATTTGTGATATTATTAAAAATGGATACCCAAATTCTGAAATAATACTTATTGAAAAAGTGGCTGGGAAATTGGAATTATTAGAGATGAAAGAGAATCCACACTGCTAATCTTGTTCTCTAATTAAATTTTGGAAACTCATGTGAGAATCAAAATATTCACACTTAAAGAGTGCTGCTTACCATCTAATTTCAATTTTTTGTACAACATATTACTGTGAATTGTTGTACTCTGCAATGAAGTTTGTGAAGTCAAAATATCTTTCACAAATGACCAATCAGCAACTCACAGAATTGCTGTGATCAACTTTAACAATTTACAAGCTAAATTTCAAAGATTTGACAAAGGTCTTCATTAAAAGTTATACTTTTTATTAATGATTTTCTATTATTATATTTTATTTTTATTATTAAAATTTTGAAATAATTATTTTATATTTTATTTCTTTCTCTTAATTATATTTTCTTAAATATTTTATACAGCACTTAAAATATGTCATTATATTAATAATGTTAAATAGTATTGACTATATATATTTATTTTTGTGTACATAAATAATAATATGGTGTGGCTCTTTACAATATGTGAAAAACTGGCATGTGGCTCACAATGACCTCATGTATGCCCATCCCTGTATTATATCATCTGAACTGCCCATGATTTTAAATGAAGAAGTGAGGAATGCAATTAAATTTATGAAAAGGGAAAAAACTCCAAGTAATAATGAAATTATAATAGATATCTTTAAAAAAAAGGCTGATAAAGAAATAGAAAAAAAAATTGGCAAAATTATGTACCAACTATCTAAATAATAATCCTCTACCAGATTATTGGAAGAATGCAGAATTAATATTAATATTAAAAAATGGTGCTAAAGAAAATATTAGAAATTATAGATCTATCAGTCTTTTATCAATTTTATATAAAAAAATTTATCAAGATAATTACAACTCGTCTATAAAGAACTTTATATTTCAAACAATCAAAAGAACAAACTGGATTTAAAAGTGGCTTTAATACAGTGGATCATATCCAAGTATTGAGAGAAATTATAGAAAGAACCAATAAATATAACTTGCCAATTATGTTTTGTATTTGTAGATCATGAAAAGATATTCTGATCTATAAGCATTTCTTCAATGATTAAAGCATTGGGTGATCAAGATATAGATCCAAAATATTTATAAAAATGCAACAGCAATAATTAGATTACATAATGATACTAGAAAGATTAGTATTAAGAAGGTTGTGTGAAGGGGTGACTCCATATCTCAAAAACATTTTACAGCAGTGCTGCAAGAAGTATTTTGTAGATTAAAATGGGAAGATAAAGGAATAAAAGTAAATGGAGATTATTTAAATCATCTTGATTTTGCAAATGATGTAGTTGTTTTTACAAATAATGGTTCAAAGCTTCAGAAAATGTTGCAAGAGTTACCAGATGAAAGTAAGAAAGTAGAACTAAAGGTAAATGTTAAAAAGATTAAAGTAATGTTCTATGGATTTTCTCAAAAGATGAAAATAAAGATTGATAATGATGAGTTAGAAGAAGTTAACAACTACAAATACCTTAGTTAGATTATTATTACAGATGGAAGCATAATGCATGAAGTTAAACTTAAAATTAAATTTGATTGGAGTGCTTTTGGTAGAAATAATTTAATATTAAAAGGAAATATGCCTGAGTGTTTGAAAAGAAAGTTTTTAAAAAATGTGTTACCAGCTCTTATTAGTGGATCTTAGACTTAGATATTAACAAAAGAGCAATACAAAGATTTCAGACCATCTAAAGAAGTATGGAAAAATGCATATTAGGAGTAACAAGAAGATATCGAAAACAAAATACATGGGTAAGATAACAAATATATATTACTGACATCATTGAAAGAATTAAGACTATGGAGTTGAGCTGGACATATTACTATAAGAGATGATAACAGATGGATAATTGAAATCTTAAACTGGATTCCAAGCCATTATAAAAGATCTAAAAAGGTCATATGTGAGATAGAATGATCAAATAAGGAAGTGTGTCATGGTGATGTGGAGAGGTTAAGGATTGGAGAATATGGATTGAACTTGAAAAGACCTTCACCATGCAGTGGATTGATAATGATTGAAAATGATGATAATAACTATGTCAGAGTTTCTTAATCTTTTAGAAAAAGTGATTACATGCAAAATCTTATAAAAATATCTGTAACCACACAATATTCTAGTAATGTTCAGAATCTGTAATCAAAAAATGAACGAATTTTCATATACGAAACTTACAAGTATTATAGTTGTGTAAAGTAAAATACCAATAAATAAATACATTCTAAGTAATCTTAGTTTTAACTTATTAATGAATTGGATATGACTATATATATATAAATGAAATTCAGAAATGAAAACAAGAACCTATTTTGCATAACAATTTAATTAATTTGTGCAAATAAAAATTAAAACAAATAATTAAAAGTTAAAATTATTAAATATATAAATAATATTTACCGTTTAATAAAGAATTTAATAATATTTTCATAATTATAATATAAACAACAACCAGACTAATATTTTGAAAATTACTGTAACTAATACAAATATCTATGTATATATGAAACATTGCACCTTTAATTGCTTGATCATTCAAATAGGAAGTGAAATATAACAGGCTTATGTATAGCTAACATGGAGAACGGTTGTTCTTTATTCATTCTTAATAAAGTTTGAAACCAGTGAATAAATATTGATTTTCTTGAAATGTTATAAAAGAGATTAAAATTTTAACTTTATTGCTGTAAATAAGATAGCATTTCTAATTTCTAACAACTTTTAAAAGATGTACCTTCATAAATATTTAATATATGTGGGATTCAAACTCAGACTTTTACATGACCCACAACTTTCAGTGCCATCTTATATTGCTGTCCCAGCTGATCACACACATGTTGAAAAGATAAATAATCACCAATATATGTATTTCATGCTAAACCAGCACTCATCAGTTGGTCCAGATTATCATCTTCACACATATATACAATCAGTACTCAGCTTTATATTAAAATAGCTAATCTTCATAGTTTAATGGGCAGGCTTCAAACTACTCCAAACCAGAATTCTTCAGCCTTCCATTTCATTGACAATCTGATGATGAAATGTTCAAAGCCCATGTCAGTGCCAAGTAGTATAGGATGACAACCATGGCCCTAATGTGGGCTTTGAACATTCCATCATATTTTCAATGAAATAGAAAGCTGAAGAGTTGTGGGTTGTAGCAGTTTGAAGCCTGTTCATTAAAGTATGAGGATTGCTATCTTAATAGAAAACTGAGTACTGATTGTATATAAGTGTGGAAATGATAATCTGGACCAACTGATGAGTGCTGATTTAGCATAAAATATGTGTATTGGTGATTATTTATCTTTTCAATATATGTGTGATCAGGTGGATCAGCAATATATGATGACACTGAGAGTTGTGGGCCATATGAAAGTCTGAGTTCAAATCTCATATATATTACATATATAAATACAGGTGTTAAGCCTGTACAATGTATTTCATGAATATTGTAACTTTATCTTAAGGCACACATTAACATTTTCAGTTTAGATTGTAAAATATTTCAAAAATTCATGAAATCATAATTCTTCTGTTTTTAAATAAATGCAAATACATTTTATCATAAAATTACTTAGCACAGCTACAAAGTACAGCAATTCACTGACATATTAATTTGAATAAACACTACAAATTAATACTTAAAAAAATTATTTGCAATGTTATTTCCTGCTTGCTTTATTTTGAACAAGAAAAGCACATATAAATATATTCATCTATACTTTCCTATCTTATAAAAATTAAAATTTGTGAATTTAAATCTGGAAAAATGGTAATAAATAATTAGATAGCTATCAGTAAAGTTGATTTCATTTTCTATATACATTACACATAATTGGTACTATATATTATTCTATTCCTGATTCATTATTACAATTATTTTATTTTATTGAATTTCAGATTTTTTTATATTATTGAATTTTATATTCAATTGGCTAATATCTTTCAAAAAAACAAAAATAATGGAATGAAGAAAAAATGGATGGAAAAATAAAGCTTATAAAATCAAACAGTTACCAAAACATTACAATAGAATGATAGAATAGAGTTTAGACATCGGATGATAATTAAAATGTTCTAAACCGAATACAGCATACAATTGTATTGAGTTTTATATTTCAGAGATTTCTATTTTAAGAAAGGCCTGTAAATGGTGGACCATTATGCATAATCAATTTTTTTATTTGTATAAAGTTACACTACCATTAACCAGTACCCTACATTATTGGGCTTTTCCAGACTAGTGGTTTTTCTGAATTAAGTGAACCTATAGTAATAATTGATTAATACATCTCTTGTCATTTCATTATAAAATTATCTGTTTTAAAGCATCTTTATTCTGTTGAAAATTTAAATAATATTAATTTTAGTATTAAATTTAATTTTAATAATATAAAACTATTTAAAATATGTGCTTATTTTTGCATATTCAGGGATTTTTTTTTATTCTATTTATAGCAATTAGATTTAATCTTTTTAAAGATCAACTAGAGCAAATCTTTGTTAAAGCTATTCATTGCTATTTTGTAGGGAAAAATTAAAATCTTTTGACAAGTATTTACAGACCTGTCTTTTAAATAATCTATTTATGTAGTGTTTGACTACATATGTAATATAGAGAAAGAAATACATTTATACACTTAAGTTAACACCCTGATTTCAGCACAGTGAGCAAAAGTTGGTTTATATAATGATAAACTTTAAGCATAAGTGGTCCACTTATGTTTTTTAAGCTGATGCTTTATGGGTGAGTGTATGTAAATTCTTGAAAAGCACATACCTGAAGGTTTATTCCCTTCCCTACATAGAAATGTCTTTTGTTTTATATTTTACTGTATTATATTTAATTTTTTAATGTATGTTTAATCAACATTGAATTATAAAATGTTAATAAACAGTAACGCATGCTAAGAAAATAATGTCTGGCAGCCATACAAATTTAGATGTCATTTTCATAATTTTAACTTGATGATAGAAACTGCCAAATGAAAGAAGGTTAGGATTAATTAATAAAATTCTACATGTATTTTGTTCACAAAGACAAATAATCACAAAACTTAATATTTTTGTAGCAAAATTTTTAAATTTTAAAATAAAAGACTTTTTTTGTTTCAATGTTTGATTAACTTGAAGTCTATTATTAGTTCTATCTGCAAATAAATTTTAAAACAACTGAAATATTTCAAATTATTTTTAAAATCAGAAAAGTGATCTGCAAAAATCCCTATTTCAAACAAGAAAAAAATTGCAACTACGTATATTTTTAAATAAATTTCCATATGAAAAGGTGTTAATTTGTTTTTTTAAATAATTATTATCTTGGTTCCAAATCTTTTACATTAGAATATAAATCAAAAATGTTAATCACAATCATGTAACTTACCAAATATCTATCCCAAATGGTGAAATTGTGCACTCGTTGACATGGGGTGATTGACATGATAAACTTTAAATAAAATATAACTCAGTGAATTTTTTCTCTTTATAATTTAGCTATGCTACGAATCTGTAAAATATAACAATCATAACTTGAAACTGTCAAGAAACAAAATCCAAACTATATAAATCCTAAATAATCTTGATAATACTTCTCAAATATAACACAGTTATCTCTGTCTGTAACTAAATGAGTTCTCTAATTAGATTGCAAAATAAATTAACTTTAATTTCATAAAAATTTATTTCCATACCAATATTTAGGCAAAACCATATATGTATAGCATTAAAAATTCATCACAAATATAATATTAATAAAATACAAAGCCCTTTAAAATTAGCTCATTACTATCTCCATTTGGAATATCTAAGAAAACACAATTTTTATCAATTTTTCCTTTTTTTATGACTCTCCATATTAAGAAATTATAAAGCAATTTTTCATATTGAAAAATGTATTAATATTTGTCTGTACATATAAAAACTCTTACCCAATAACGAAAAAAATAAATGAATAAATGGTCTTTTGTTACAACTACCGTTAGTCTAAACAGGGATTATTTTGTTTAAAAGTTCATTAAAAGTTCAGCCTTTTCAGCATTTCCATCAACCCCTTTTATCTCTCCTTTAAGATGTAAAACTTTTTTTCTCGTAATTTAATCTTATGTTTTATAAACCATAGCTTAATCAAAACACAATTTCATACAATCTGTTAATTCAAACTCTCCACTGCAGTTCCCCCGGGGTTAATTTTCTATCGTAAATTATTGTTTAATTTTTTTATTGTCCCTCTATATGAAAAGAATTTTTAAAAAAATAAAAAACTTAAGTTGAAGAGTATTTTTAAATATATACATTCTTTTCACACACACATCACTTCTTTTCTTGAATGTTTTCTTTCTAAGTATAATTTTAATTATTGTTTCAATAGGAAACTAATATCGTAATTTGTTTAACTCATTTTTTATAGAATTTTGCATCTATTGGATTTTTCTATCCACTATTAACAAAATACTGCATAGTTTGGTGTCCAAAATCTCAAAATCCATGAATCATGGCTCTAGCTTTATGTTTAAATTTCATGTGAAGTCCAAGTAAATTGTTCAATTATTTACTTGACAGGCAAAATTATGAATAATAATATGCATTGACCTTTATGTCCCTTTGCATGTTATCTTTTTTGTTCTCTAACATCTTACTCATTACCATGATCCTATAATTTTGTTATTCAATATATTTATAGAACTATATATATAAGTATATTTTATGTATATTGTCATAAAATTGACATTTTGTCAGGATATGCCATAATTAAGATTTTAATATTAAATTATAAAATCAAGCCAACTATATGAATTCAAGTAGGTCTGAGATGGATTGTAGGTATTATGTACACATATGAGGCAAAATCAAAAATAAATTTATATTATAATTAAAATTTATCTGATTTTAAAACATCAAATTTTATGGATGATATTCTAAATTTAAAATTTCTTTTTGGAATAAAGCAAATATTAGTGGTTTAATCTTTTAGTTAAACATATGTAAAATGAAAAATGGTCTGAATTACTCAAAAAAAAAATGTTTTATTCAAAATCAAGACACTAAAAAAATTTAATTGTATAAATTGTAATAGATTATATTCTTATTTTTCTTTTTAGTGCATATATATATATATATCCCAATGTATAAAAAATAGCCACAGAAAGAAGTTTGCTATTAATTGATAAGAGAACCTTTGATTCCTCTTTGAGACCTTAAAAGAACAGCTAGGCAAATCATCATTCCATTTGTACATTATTGTCAATGCAACTGTTATTACTACAAGATTATTAATATAAATAATAAGACATATCAGACAAGAAGTAAGTTGACTGGTTTTTTACCTCTAAAATCAAGAACCGATGTAGTCTTCATTCTCAGTTTATAAGATAATTCTGAACTAAAATATCATTTAAGTTTTCTTGAAGGCAGAAAAAATAGATGTGTGAATATATTTTATACAGATAGTTCCAAGTATAACAAACAAAACTAAACTATGGACCTTATTCCCAGAAGACTGTAAAGTCACCAGCTAAGATAGTAGTTTTCAGTCAATGCTGAAAAATGTTAAGAATCCTCTGTAGATATGTACAACTTTAGAGCACTTTCAATTAAAGAAAAATTGTCTGAATTGAAAGAACTGTCCATTATTAAATGACATATTGTTGGATTTTGTGAAGTTTAAAGAAAAATGTGGAGAGACAGTTGTTTTAAAGAGGGAACATGTACTTTATTACAAAACCATAAATATTGGAAGCACAAGTGAAATAGGATTCATTATAAATTAAAAAATGGAAAAACAATTGTGGAGATTCAGGGTATATTAAACAGAGTGGGAAAATTAGTTATGCAAATTAATGATGAATAACAAATGCAGATAATTCAGGTTTATGTCCCAATAAGTTCTCATTGTGATGAAAAAGAGAATTTTTATACAGATGAACAAAATTTTTGACCAGACCAAACATTTTATTGTTGAGGAAAATTTTAATGCTAAAACTAATAAATGACTGAAGGAAGAAAGTGCTAGGGTACATTTAATTATGGTGATACAAATTAGAGTAGACAGACTTGTAGAGTTTGCAAAAAATCTGTATGTTGTGAATTCTTTGAAAAAACTGCCAAATGGAAATTAACATTGGAAACATTCAAGAATAACCATTGATTTGTTTTATTCATTATGACATTAACTTCCCAATAGCAGATTTTACTGGAGAATAGGTTTTTTAGTGGTTTTGTATGCATTGAAATACCGTCAAAAAGTTTTTTAATATAATTGTTTTCTGTTGTCAATAGATTCAGCACAGGACATGATTACTGATTAGTGAGATGTAAAATATATGTTAATGCAAAACTAGAGAGATGAAAACTATTGAGAAAAACATTATTAATAGAAGATATTCCTATCATTCATACTTACCCATCATTTTAAAATATTGATATACTGGGTTCAGCCTTAACTGAAATCAATAAAATAATTCATAGCAGGTGCAATAAAGCAACAATTTATTATTATATTTTCTACTGAGATAAATCAAGTATAAAGAGAATAAAGAATATAAAAATATTTTTAAATAATTCAATAAGAATTGAATATGTAAAGTTTTACAATGTGGAATAAAAAAGAGTTTGATAATGATATAAAAAATATAATTGTGAATTGATAAGATAAGTTGTAGAAGAGAATAAGTGTAAACCATCATTTTCATAATGGGAAAAAAGTTGTTTCAGCAATAAAAAAAAAATGGAAATATTACTAAAAAGGGAGATGATATCAGAAAATGTGTTGAAAAATTCTATAAAAAATTACAGACTTTCACATGATCCACCACTCTTCACACTATCTCATAACATTGATACACTTGAACACATGTGGGTGTGACAAGAATCTCAGCCTCAGGGTGGCCTTTGAGCATTCCATCATCAGATTTTCAATTGGATGGATGCTTGAAGAGTTAGAGTGTGGAGTAGATTGAAGCCTGTCCATTAAAGTATGAGGATTGGCTATCTTAATATATATCTGAGCACTTATAACGTATATGTGTAGAGATGGTAATCTGGACCAACTGATGATTGCTGTTTTAGCATGAAATAGGTATATTGGTGATTATTTATCTTTTCAACATATATGTGTTCAAGTGTATCAGTGTCATGAGATAGTGTGGAGAGTAGT
This sequence comes from Epiperipatus broadwayi, assembly GCA_028023455.1. NCBI lineage: Eukaryota > Metazoa > Onychophora > Udeonychophora > Euonychophora > Peripatidae > Epiperipatus > Epiperipatus broadwayi. The sequence goes on along the minus strand of JAQFVV010012491.1, from coordinate 217,879 downwards.
GGGTCATGTGAAAGTCTGTGCTCATATACCCTATATATTACATATATAGACACAGGTATATAATAAGCCTGTGTGTTTCAGTTAAAAAATTATAGTAATAAAAAACATTAAAAAAAAGTATCCTCTACAATTACAGCTTCTATATTGCCCAGAATTTTAAAATGCAATTAAATCACTGAAAATGGAAAAAGCTCAGAAAATAAAGCTATATAAAAATGTATTAACTGACTGGAAAAAATGCAGTAGTAATATTGATATTTAAGAAAGGTGATAAAGAAGATATTAAAAATTACAAACCTATCAGTCTTCTATCACTTCTATAGAAAATATTTGCTAAGATAAGTAGAACTCATCTTCAATTTCTAATCAACCTGAAGAACAAGATGGATTTAAAAATGGTTTTAGCTTAATAGATTATATCCAAGCATTAAGAAAAATTATAGTAAAAACAATAAAAATGAATTGCTATTATGCTTTGGATTTGTAGATTTAAAAAGACATTGGATTCTATAAGCATTTCTGTTATGATTACAACTTTAGATCATCAAGATATAGATTTGGAATATTGTTATATTCCAAAGATATATTTATCAAAATGCAATAGCAATGATTGGATTACATAGGATACTAAGAAGATTAACAGGGATTCTATATCTTCAAAACTTTTTACAGTAGTTTTACAAAGAGTATTTTGTATATTAAAATAGAAATCTAAAGGAATAAGAGTAATGGAAATTATTTGAATCGTTTAGATTTTGTAAATGATATCATTGTTTTTTCAAGTAATGCTCCGGAACTTCAAAAATGTCGCATGATTTTATCAGATGAAAGTAAGCAGATAGGACTGAAGATAAATGGTAAGAAGACTAAAGTAATGTTCAATAGATTTTCAGAAATGAAAATGTGAAGTGATAGTCATAAATTAGAAAAAAGTGACAACCAAATGCCTTGGACTGATTACTAATACAGATGGAACATAATTAATGAAATTAAATCATAGAATTAAAACTTAAATGGAATGCTTTTAGTAGAAATAACCTAATGTTAAAAGGATATAAGGTTTTTAATATATATGCTGTCCAGTTCTTACCTATGGGTATGAGACTTAAATACTTAACAGAAGAATTATACAGAAATGAAATATGAAAAGATGTATATTAGGATTAACAAGAAACAATTGAAAATGAAATACATGGGTAAAAACAAATAGGTATTATTGATGTCAATGAAAAAATTAAGAGACTGAAATGGAGATAGATTGTACATATTGCTATAAGAGATGATAATTGATGGGCAGTTGAAGTTTTAAATTGGATCTCAAGAAATTTTAAAACATCAAAAAAAGATATGAGATGGATGGATTAAATAAAGACATTTGTTGGTATGATGTGGAAAAGTGAGACTAAAAATCAGAGAAACTGTATTAAAACTTGGAGAAGCCTCCTTTCTGCAGGGAATCAATATTGATTGAAAATGATGAGATCATATAAAAATTATCATTCACAAAATCATTATTAGCATTTTCTTTATAAATCTTGTTTTCTCTATAAATCAAATTTCTCTATTTCCAAAAATATAATTCCATCTAAGTTTCAACTCTGTTATATGATTCTTTTCAAGGTCTATTTCCAATAATTGTTTTATACAGTGAAATTAATTGTATAAAAGAATAATTGAAAATATACCTTGAAAATGACTATAGAATATGGTCAAAATGTTGGTTGAATTGTAGGATATTTTATATATGGATATAGAAAATTTTGGATTATAGTGTAAACAAGGTTTGTAAAAAAAATGTAAATAATTATATATTGTAATTAACTAGCTAATTTTGAAAAAAAAAGTAGTTATTTATTTAGTTAATTATATATATATACATATCATAGATTGTTTTTTTTAATCATCAATTAATTTCTATAATTACATTCAAAACTATTTAGGAAATTAATGTATTTGTTGTAATAAAGTTCTATTTTCTATCAAATTGCAAATAGGTTTTAATACTTGAAGCAGCAATGTGAGCCAACTTCTGATTTATAAATATTTTCTCCAATAAAAACACCTTCATCCCTCCCCCATGTATTTTTAAAAAGCAATAACATGAATGCTCTCATTCTTTTCAAAAACAGTTTAAAAACATTCAGTACATTCTTTACTGATTACAACAGTTCTTTCAAGCACATTTTATGAAATGCCAAAAAAACTTCTGATTAAATTCTCTCTACTGTTGTAAATTTGTGTACAAATTCTTGTAAACATTTTATTTGAACAAATATTTAATAAACCAGATTCATGCAAGTCAAAAAAATTAATACTTGACAGAATATGGTAATTTCTTGAGGGTAGAATCTTTGTAGCACAACCTTCTCAGGTGGAAGCTGATTCGGTGAAATTTTGTCTTTTTTAAATTGCATGAAAACTATAAGGATGATGTCAACAGAAATCCTAGCACTCATTGCTACTTAATTCCATCTTCAAAATGATGTATTAAAAATTGAAATCAGATAAAATTTGAATTTTTTATCAATATTTTTATTAATAGATGCATTTAATTTTATTTTCTGGTCAGTTTATCAGTTTACATGAGGATGGCTTTTTCAGTCTTGTAAGCAAATAAACTGGATTAAAAATATGCTGATTTGCATGTCAAGGCCTTCAACACAATATAAATATAATTGCAAAATATTGGTCATAAGTATTAATTTTATTATTTGAATAATATTTTAAATTTTTTTATTATTTGGTGTAATTTAATAATGTTTGTATTGGTATAACTGTATACTATATAAATTATATAATATTAAATCATTTATGTTCTTTATTATACAGTTTATAAATTTGTATTCAAATATATGAAAAATTTTGTACAGTGTAATTTTGGGTCTCTGATCTAAGTTTAAGGCAACCTTATTTTATAGATGTAATGACACTCAAAGGGTTTAATAATTTATTAGTATGTTTTATATTTGTATTGGTGTGTTTGGATTTGCTCTTGTGTTTGTATAACAAGTAATGATTTATATATATAGAGCAGTGCAATGTAAATTTTAAAAACTGACAATCAAATGTACAGGAAGGTTGCAGGTGGCAGTTGATAAAGCAATCACAAAATTTACTGGGCATTGTACTATGTGAAAATATAAACACTTAAAACCAATAAAGAGCGATTTCAAATGGTGTGTGTATACTGGGCATAGTACTATGTGAAAATATAAACACTTAAAACCAATAAAGAGAGATTTCAAATGGTGTGTGTATAGTGGTACCACAATGGTTATGCATATATTACATGGAATTATATGCAGGCAAAGAATCAAATTCTGATTCTTGCCTATGCTTTGATATTCATGCTGTGGAGTCAGTAGTTTTGCCACATCTTGCATCACATTGTTTTCAAGTCTATAGCTAGCAAATGATCTATATGCAAATAAATTATATTTATGTGGGACAATAAATATAACAAGATAGCATCACCAATGTGCATAAAGAATATAAATATCACTGATGTACACAAAAAATATATAAAATGAAGAGATGAAACTCATTTTATCAGTGATACAGACAGTAGCCTACAATTTCTAGTTTTAGATACACAAGAAGCCAATTGCTATGATGACAAATGCATATCTATCTTCTGGAAATGATTTATTTTGTATATTTTATTAGGATGAATATTTTTCTTATAGACACCTTTGAGATTTGTTAACTTTTGGGATACAAGATAAAAATGAAGAATTCTTATGCGACTAATTTTGGAGATTCTGAAGCTATGGATTATCTCAAGTAAGAAGTATTATATTGTGGTTTGAAAGATAATTTTGTGAGGAATATAAATAAATTATCAATAAAGATGTAATTTAAACTTAATTAATGATAAATTAGAAATTATGAACAAACAACAAAGTAATAATTAAATCAGATGTTGAAATTTCCTTTTTTCTCTTATTTTTTAAATGGTTATCACTATTTGCCTTAGACGTATTGTTTTTCTTAGTTTTTCTAGTTTCTATCAATGTAAAGTTTTTTGTCTAACATTATTAAAACTGAAGTTATTGTGAAAATTGTGTCTCAGGTCAGTTTTTAAAAAATTCAATATGGCACCTTGCAGATTCAACCAGATTATTAAAGCCAATTCTATTATTCTTTTTCCATGAGAAATACTTTTGATGAATAAAAAAAAAATCAATTTACATAAACTTTTATACAATGTTTCATTAACAAAAATATTTCATAAATAATGTATATTGACTATATGTCGGATTTTGAATTAACAATTTTCTGTTAATTACCAGCATTTAGATAAAATATGCTCTATTTTTATTTTGAAAAGGGATTGTCTTAATGGTTAGTACATCCACCTACTATATCCTTGATTTGGGATTCAAATTTAGAATGAATGAAGTTTTTTGAGATTACAAACAAGTTTAAATATATCTTTCAAGTAGACCATCTAAAAGCCAACTTAGCTAGCTATCCAGTATTGGTTGGTAAAGTGTTAATATTATTAGTTAAAATAATAATCCAACATTTTGTTAGATAAATGCTAATGTTTTGATAGTAATGATATAGTCTTTCCTATTAGTGGAAAGGTAGTGTCATAATCTTAACATCACCATACTATTATAAACATAGTTTATTATTCCAGCAAACTAGACCAACAACCAAACGAACTTGTTGGGCACTTCTGTTAAAAAACAAATGTCAATTAGGTTCCATGATTAATCAATTTTATAACATAAAGATAGCCACAAGTAATTTAGAGTGATGCAAATGAAAGAATGTATCATAATTTATTTGTGACAAATCATAAAGATGAATTATTAATACTTAAGAAATAAAACAGTATATTCTAATGCCTTTTCAACTTTGTGTTGTATTAAATATATATGGTAAATTTTAATTTAATATAAGTTTAAACTTTGTCTTGTACAGTTTGGTGCAGATGCAGAGTGGCAGAGCCAGGATCTCAAGATTTCTGGATTGTGACCTGGCCCTGTCCCTTACAAGACTTGAATCTCTTATGAAAGCTTATGCAATAAATCATTCAATTATTTTTTTTAGTATAAATTTTAATAAGATTCTAAAATATGAAGTGAATTTAAATAACGAAAATAGTTTTAAAAAATACACACCTAGAAATATTTTTAACTGTAACAAAAAGTTACCAAAACTCTGTGATTACATTTAGTCACATGCACAAAGTAGTACATAATAGACACAAAGTTTTTAATTTTTATATAAAGATTACACATATCCTCACACTGATTTCTCTACAACATATATATATATAAAGAGATTATAGTTTATTATTTAAAATAAAATCTTTTAAAATAAAAACATGCTATATATTGATTAATTAAAATAAAAATACAAGCAGATAAACAAATAGAATATGTTTAAAATTATGTAAAAAAGTATTGTATTAAATTTTTAATATGATTAAGAAAATAAAAATATTCAATTACAAATGAGTTATTTTAATTTTTAAAACTCACTCATATTTATGCATGCATGTTAAGTTCTTTAATTGAAATGAAATTTATTAACTTCAGAAAATGTTTTGAGAAAGAGCTGATAAGAAAACTACTTACCCTACTATCAGTTATCATAGTTTTCAAATTATCTTAATTACTTACTCCTCTCCCCATATTTTTCTCTCTTTGTTTAAAAAAGTTTATAATTATTTTTAAAAGTTAGCATGCACAAAACATGCAGCCTTGTATATGCTAAACGTATATGAAAATATCCACAGTATATCTATAGTAAATGGTAATAAAAAATAAAGATCTAAAGGTCAAGCATGGGAGAGAATAGTTTTAAAAAACACATATGTGAAAAGAAGATGTAATCTAATATTGTGAAATATATAGTTTGTGGTTCCTTAATAATAATATGTAACAAACTCTTCCAACCATATATTTATTTTATATTATTGCTTTGGAAAAATTATGAAAAGTTGTTTTATTCAAAAATTTCCTTGAACTAAAATTTTCCAAAAAAGAAAGAGTTTTCTTAAAGGTTAAATTAGCTAAATAAACTGATATTCTTATTTCTAAAAATGTTATTTATATTGTTGAGTAAGAAAATATCACTAGAAAAACCAAATGCAAACTTGGGAAATCAAACGCTTTAATTAGATTATTGAAAAATTGCTTTCAAAGCATTCAGTCACCATTAAAATTTTTCACTGATAATGACATTGAAAATAATTTAATCAACATTATGATAAGAAAAAATTTAAAAAGCTCCCTGTCCCCTGCCCCAAAAAGACATTTTAAAAATAACCTTTTCTTTAAACCACTAAACATCTAATTATCACCATTCTTTATGCTTATGCAAGTGGTTAACATAGAGACAAAAGTCTCTGTACAGTAGCGCCAATCATTGCAAGCTCTCAGAGTAATCAATGAATGCTAGAAGATTTGTGCATAAAATCCATATCTAGTGCCTAATCATCCAATATCACCAGACTAGTTTATAGCTTGTGGCTTTCATCAGTGAGAAGCCTTGGTTCTGACAGCACTGTACCTAAATCTTAGGATCTAATGCAACCCTCCAGTAGCAACAAACTAGAAAGCCACATGCTAAAAACTAGTCTGGGCATATTGAACTATTAGACCCTAGATAGGGATTTTACACACAAACTTTCTAGCATCCATTGATTACTCTGGCATGCCCTGAGAGATGCCAATATATAGGAGTTTTGCCTCTGTGTTATCAACTTGTGTACGCAGAAAAAATGGTAATCATGTGATGTTTAGTGGTTTAATACCAATCCTGCACAATAGGATAATAGTCATTGTAGATATTAAAGAACCAAAAATACTAAAATGTATAGTTACTGAACTAAATTCAGATCTAAGCTTGAATTCAAAACATTATTGTATTTTCATTTTGGATACAAAGCTTTATAGTTAACTAAAATGGTAAAAAGCAGCTACTGGAGGGTTGCATTAGATCCTAAGATCTAGGTGTACTGCTAGGTGTAGTGCTCTCAGATCCAATGATCCTTAATGAAAGCCACAAGTTAGAAACTAGTCTGGGGATATTGGATGATTATGTACTAGATAGAGATTTTATGCACAAACCTTCTAGCATCTACTGATTACTCTGCCTTGCACTGGCTGGGACTATTGTATGAAGAGTTTTGCATCTGTGTTAAACTACTCTTTAACAATGGGTAATTAATACTAAATAAAATAAATTTATTGTTATATTATACTGGGTTATTTATACATTTGTATTATTTTTACTGTTATATTGGCAGTAAAAATATTATTTTTAAAATTATCTTTCAAAATACTTTATTATATACACAACTTTGATTACATTTTCAGATTTGTCCACATGATATTGAACAAAACAGTATTTAAGTGATAACATTGAATTAATATTATAAACAGCATGAATCAGAGAATGAGAAGAGGTAACATGGAAAGATGGAAAACACATTATCATACCCAAATATATTCAAAAAACAAATAAAAATGAGCATGAGAGAATCAGCATAGAACGAAAATATAAGTAGTTTTATAATAATATTAATAAACTATAATATCACTAGCAATTAGACTAATAATTTATAAACTACAAATTAACCAGCATTAAACAAAAGTAATTAATTCATCAACAATCAGCAATCAATAATCATTATTCAACAGCAATCAACAGTAATAATAATCAATCAACAGTTATTCCTTGTGAATGAATTTAAAAGGTACATTATCAACAGGCTACTTATCTAACCAGGGCCAAAATCAGTAAAGAATATAACACATTTCTTTGGATGTACATATTTAAGTTCTAAAATCTCCATCAGAATATTAAAAAATGCTGGATACTGATACATGCTGATTATCATCAATGCTTTGGCCATATAGTACCATGAGTGTATAGGCCAACTATAAACTTAATTTTTAATAAAAAAACAAAATGCAATGAATGGACTTTAATGGTGATACCTTTGTACCAATCAGAGTTATCATCTGGATGTCCAAACAAAAACATAAATCCCTATATCTATATAACTTAATCATTATTGCTCTCTATAACTAACTCAAAATCATGACTTGTAACATTGTTATTGTGAACAAGAGAAACATACATATAACAGCTTATCCTATTTTAAATAATTATAATAAAATAATTTAAAAATTCCTAAAGCATTATGCTATAATAAAATCAAGTCACATGCAGTGCCTACTCATAGAACAGAGAGAGTGCTGGGGAAATAAAAACTTAAACAATGGAATATTGTTTTAACAATTATTTAAACTAATTGATTAAAAAAATTAAATTACATGATAATATAATATATAGGGTATATGAGCACAGACTTTCAGATGACCCATCACTCTCCACTCTATCTAATAACACCGATACCCTCAAGCACATATACGCTGAAAAGATAAATAATCACCAATATACGTATTTCATGCTAAACCAGCAATCATCAGTTGGTCCAGATTATCATCTCCCACACATATATACTATAAGTGCTCAGATATATATTAAGATAGACAATCCTCACACTTTAATGGACAGGCTCCAATCTTCTACACACTCCAACTCTTCAACCGTCCATCCAATTGAAAATCTGATGATGGAATGCTCGAAGGCCACCCTGAGGCCGAGATTCTTGTCACACCCATGTTGACCTAAGGTCAATCTGAATATAATATAAATTTATATATTTTTAACAAAAAATATAATTTCATATAAAAAATAATTAAGTAGTTGATTCTTATTTCTTAAATTAATTAATTTTTGCTTTCATTACATTGTTTTCTTTTAAATAACAAAAGTTGGAAAACAACTTTTTCCACAATTCGAGATAGGGACATTTTAAATGAGCTTTAACCCTTTGTATAATTTTGGAGGAAAAATAAATGAATTAAAAAACATTTTCAAAAGAAATGTTAAATTTAATAAATATTAAATTACCTTAGCAAAACTCTTTTATAATTTTGAAGGGAAAAACCAAATAAATAATTAAAAACACATGTTTCACAAAAAAATATTAAGTTAATAAAAATTACTCATTATGACCCAGTGTTATTTCTATAAAAAAATAATCTATAATTGTAGAGATAATGTGCATATTAAAAAATACATTTTATTATGGCTTTCCTTTTTTTCCGAGTCCTTCTTGACACTTATAATTTCCAGCTACCATGTAGACTTTCTTCTTGAAGATTTCTCAATTCTTGGCTAATGTATAAAGTTAATTTATCCATTCTGCCATATATCTTCAGGCTAGTAAACAGAAAGAATTTCTCCATTTCCCCCTCTATTTCCAAGTCAGATTAACATATAATGAGTTTATCCATTTTTCTTAATAATTTTCCAGATCAGGTTAACACATAAAGATAGAGACAGTCATGATCTTAAATGGAAACAATGTTTGTTGCACATTCTTTTCCTTTGTATTTTTCTAAAGCTTGTTACATAGAGATAGATGATGTTTTCATTTTAGAAAATGTTTTTTCATAGCTAAATTTCTGTTTCTTTCTATCTTCTTCAGCATCTGGATCAAGATTGACTTCTTTTTACAAGGCACAAATCTTGTCTCCAACAAATCACAATCTTATCTACCACATGGCAAATTAAACATTGCCCAATTAGATTTATTTTTGCAAAAATGATTGTTCAATTATTTTGCTTCTTTTATTCCAAAATAACTAATAAAATTTTCTTGTATTTGTTTTTCACTTATACCAAAATAATTTAATCCTTTAATTACCTTAGATTTGAAGAGAGATAAAGATAAAATAAAAAACCAATTCTAACTAATTAAAATAAAATTTAACAAAAATGTTAGATCTCCTTTCTTTTTTAAAAAATAACATTAAACATAAAATATTATATCTCTTATTCCCTTTTTAATCAAAATTAAAACTTTAAGTAAACATTTTCAAAATTAAAACTGGTAAATAATTACAGAAGAGTTTTAAAAAATTGTTTACATTATTTTATACTTTTCTCTCCCCTTAACAATCATATATAACTCAGTAAAATAATCACATTATTATTTAAAGAAAATTGTCTAGAATTTTCATATTATCATTTGGAAAAAATATTTAAATAAATCAAATATTATAAAAAAAAACACAATGCTAGATTAAACTTAGTATTTCCCAATAATTACATATTTTAAATTTAAAAGTTCTTGCCACTTCCAACAATATTACAATATAGATACATCATATAATTAAACATTTTTAACACTGATTAAATCATGTTCACAAGTTTCACATTAATTGAAATTGCTTTGTGATTTTTGTGATTTTTCATGATTTATATCCCTTCATAGATTATTGCATCTTGTTAAAGGCTCAAATGTATGCACATTAATGCCCATGTATTTATATATGTACCTTGTTCAGCATTTTTATCTGACATATTGCTTCCGTTTTGTTAATAAAAGTATTTGGATGTCTTCTATGATAACTATTATACAGTATCTGGTATACCATATGAAAAAAAACATCCTTGCAAATAATCCTATAAGCTTATTAATATTCTCATTTTTGTTGTTGAATATTACTGGGATCATTCTGATTTTTTCAAGACCCTTACATTAAAAAAGTGTGATTATGTTTCAATCTCTTTGTGATATAAAGTACACTGAGCATCAGTATTTATAGGTCCTCTTTTGAATCTGTAGAAGTGTTGTGTGGGCAGGGATTCTAAGTTTAGTTTTATTAAAAAGTCAAAATATTTTGCTTCTAGTGACCAGAATTTAAATTTGTGACATAGTTGTTTGTCAATGTTCAATATAGTATTTGCTTTGTATTGGGGAGATGGGTAAAGTAATGAGCATACTTCTCGATATTTATATTTATTTTTAGGCAGGCAAAATGAAATTTTTGAATGAAAAATAAATGTTTTAAAGTTGTTCCCAATATTTTGGGTTTGGTGATGGTCAGACAGTAGGTATAATTTTACAGGTCATTTCTAGATTCTGGAAAATTTAGCATATGATGAAACTATGATAAATATTTTTGTATTTTGAATGTATAAATGTTGTGTAGTCCTAATCATTGAGAATAAGTCAATTTTGTAAACGTTAAATTGAGATGGCTACAGTACATTTACCAAAGAAGTTTTTTGCATAGAGAGTGAACATGGTTAGTAAAAGCTTTGGTGTATAACATTATGGGAGTGTAATATATAATTCTTATCATTGTTATATGTTAAAGGGGGGGTGTTTTTGCATAAAGTAAAATGTAGGATTTCTCAAGTGATTTAACAATATTTCCTATTTTCTTTTTAAAATTTTCTTTGATTTTAATTTGCATTGCAATGTTGTTTAGTTGAAAGGGAAAACGCAGAAAAGTATTAGGCGTTCTTTTAGAGTGATCAATTAAGACAGATTTCAGTGTATACATGACATGAACATGATTTTTCCAAATTAAACATAAGTTAATATATATATAAATTAATGTTTATCCATTAGCGCAAGAACTAGTGATCAGTTGGTGAAAAACATTTGAACAAACTGAATAAATCCCTTGTTATTGTCTCATTGAATAAATCTGTAATGTTCTTCTTCTGACCAAGTTTCTTGAATTTGAAGTATCAGCATTTTTGATGTGGCTGGGAAAAGATTCAGTTTTAAGTCATCAGCAGTGGATCGATGAAACCTTGATATTGAATTCTGTCTGCCTTTATTTGCTAAAATTATTCTGTTATTATTATTTCTTCCAATGTCTGATTTCCTAATCACTTGTGCAAATGAGGCCTTGCTGATTATATACATGTTCTCTGTGAAGTCAGACATCTTGATTTGCAGAAGAGAGAAAATATTTGGAAATTAGTTTCTCTATTGTAATATTAATAATAAAAACAAATTTTTTTTTTAAACACAGACCAATATTATTTTTAAAAAATAATGAATAAATGACAGACATGTAAGACTACAATAATTTATTATTGATATGTACTGAACAAATGATGAAAACATGTTTAAAAGATTATGACTTGGTCTCACTGAAGAATGTTACTTTAGCATAAAATAAATCTTGGAGTCATTTATCTTTTCCAGATGTCTTTATTCATATATTTTAAGAATGTGTGGAAAGGAAAAGAAATATGAAGCTGAACAATTCTATATGTTTATTTTAAATTTTTTTTTAAAAAATCAGGTATATTAATCCTTAATTGAGATTTAAAGTTTATGTCTAAGATTAGAAATACTATGACAATCTCTAGCCTAATAAATCATCAGCAATAACCATTAAGGTGTTTTTCTGAAGTGGATGGTGTCAATATTATAAGTGAAGATAGTTTGACACCTGTAAATCAAATTCCAATAATTTGGTATTAATATGTATTGAACAAATGATGAAATGTATGTGTAAGGTAGTTGCTTTGATATTATGATTGTTTTAACTAGAGTGCTGATTCATTGGAAATACATCTTGGAATAATTTGTCTCTTGCAGATGTGTTTTTTATATATTTCCATAATATGCAGTGGAATTGAATTTTTAAGTGTATCTAAAAACGAAATTACACATACGCAGCGCACACACACAAAAAAAGATAAAGTGGAGCCATCCCAAGTGTTTACATTAGATTTTAAAAAATACATAGATATATTATTGTTTTAAGTGAAGTTGAAAGTTTATATCTGAACTAAGGATAATTAATCTCTTGTTTAATAAGTGATTAATAATAATTTTATAAATATATTTATCTGATGTGATTTGTGTCAAAATTGTGAGTGCAAAATGTTGTTTGTCACTTGTAAATTGAATTATAGTAACTTGATATTGATATGTATTGAATAAATGATGAAGAAATTAAAAGATTTTGATCTAAGCTAACTGAAATGCATTTTGAGATTTATTTATTTTTTGTAATGTCTTTGTTCATATGTTTTAAAAATATCTAATGGAATGGAAGTTTTAAGTATATCTAATAAAGATTCACAGTTGTTAATAATTTAAATAAGTTTAAAACTACTTTAAACTAGAATTAGAAAATAAAGAATCTCAGGTTGCAATTTAAGTTATATGCAAATAAAATCTGCTGACTTCTAGTCTATGTAACTAATAATTCTTCCATTTGAACTATACAATATATATATACATCATTGATAAATCTTCTGACTGAACTAATAGTTAGAAATTTTACAGAATTTTTTAAAAAAAGTAATGACTTTTATTTATTCATAACTTACTACATAAGTAATCAATTTCATTTTATATTTAAAACAGTAAAAAGTTCAGAAGATAAATCACATAAATTTTATATTACTCATGATTCACTAAACAATTTGTGAAGTTTTCTTTGAAAAAATTGCTTTCCCAACTGTCAAGTTTTTTTCTATGGCATGTCACTACTCCCTCTATATGTAATCATAAACTTTTAAATAATTTTGATTATTGTTGTGACAAAATAACTGAAAATAGGTCAAAAGTTATTTTTTACTTTTAGTTATAAAATATTCGCAGTAAATGAAAATTGATTTGAAATATATATATTAAGAACCCAAGTAAATTAATTTTTGTATTGAGAATTCATAACTAAATATATAAATATTCAATATATTTTTACCAACTAATGACATTTCTTCTTCAGTGTTATCATAGTGCCTTCAGTAGAATTCAATAAATCTGCTTTTTTGCTCCATAAAGTGTTTAACTTTAAAATATGCATTTTTGAAAGAAATGATTTGAGAATCAGAAAAAAACAATGGTTTTAAAAAATTAAGTCTAATATTTAGTATTATAATCTATAATCTTGGATCTAGTAAATAGTATTGTTTCTAATATAAGCCAGTCTATCTTATTTTTTTAAATAGTAATATTTGAATCCAATTATAATGTATATATTGAATTTTAGATGTAATTAGAAGAGACTTGAACACAGGCTTTCAAGTCCCTTCAGCTATCTATTCCATCTTATATAACCGATACATATGACCATATACATGTGAAAAAGATAAATGATCTCCAATAGACATATTTTGTGCTAAACCAGTACTCATCAGTCAGTCCATATCATCATCTGCCACATATACATATAATCAGTGCTCTGTTTATATTAAGATAGCAAATCTTCAAACTTTAATGGACAGATTTCAATCTTCTCCACTCTCCAACTCCACAGTGATCCATATTATTGAAAATCTAATGATGAAATGCTCAAAACCCTTATTGATGCCAATATTGTTGTCATACCCATGTTGACATTAAATCACTCTGACCCTCATATATAGAACCTTAATATGTCCATTTAGATGTACAGAAGAGGGATGGCAAAATTCAGACTGAATCTGTAATATTTGAAGACAAAGTATAATGTATATATTGAATTTTAGATGTAATTAGAGGGGATTTGAACACAAACTTTCAATTTCCCTCCAGCTATCCACTTCATTTTATATAACCAAGACAATGACCACATACATATAAAAAAGATAAATGATCTCCAGTATATATATTTTGTACTGAATCAGCACTCATCAGTTGGCACAGATCATCTCCCACACATATCAAGCTAGCAAATCTCTAAATTTTAATGGACAGGCTTCAATCTTCTCCACCCTCCAACTCTTCACCATCCATATTAAAAATCTGATGATGGAATGCTCAGAGCCCTTGTTGATGCTAAGATTGTTTGCCTAATTTCTTTAAATAGGTGGTGTCATAAATTAATTTATTGTTGGTGTAGTGATAATTACAGAAATTATTTATATTTGCCCTTATTTTCAACATGTAAATCTTCAATTTATCCTATTATTCTTACAAACTATGAGATGATTGCTCTTACTGTAATCAGTGACTGTTGAAAACTCATAGTATTGATATCACAAACCCACAATTATTCTGGATTTTTTTTTTTAAAGGAACAAAATATCATTGCTGAGTTTAATACTTTCTTTTTAATATCTCAAGTTACTTTCATAATTATAGTGAAAGTTATTATCAAGTATGCTTTGAAAGAAATTTTAAAGCATTTTAAACTTGTATGCTTTTTTTAACTTTATTTTAAAATGTTTTACAAAAATTTCAAAATACGTTATTTTGTTTCAACGATTTTAATTTTATATATTGCCAGTATATTTAAAAAATAACAACAACAACAAACTGTTTATAACTTGAAAAAAATCTAAGGCTGGATTGAATGCCAGATCATGGCATGGCAGGTATTTGCAATAATCATTACATTACAAAGAGATCTTTTCTTTGGAATAAAATATTTATAAATAAAACAGTATTTTATATAGGAACAAAACTATTAGATTTTTACAGTTTTTGGCATCTGATATTTAGAAATTGCAATACACTCTATCCCAGTTCTCCTTTTAAAATTGTGTTTGTAATTGATTTCTAATATAAAAATATAGTTGATGCTAAATAGTATTTACAAATATGTTTTCTAGAGTACTTTGGAAAATACTATTCTGCTTTCATGTTGAGAGTGCTTTTTATTTCATTTTAAAGTCTGCTTATTTCATTTCAACAAAAATTTTATTAACAATAAATAGTGATTACATACTAATAAAGGATAGATAAATGAATAAATTGTACAATAATATGATTGTATAATGTTCTATTTGTTATCTGGCTAGATTTTGTTATGAGAGTACAGTTGTTATACTCTTATGTGGTTAGGTATAGTGATGAGATTCTAATAACTTGATTAATGGAATAAGCATTTTTTATATAAACATAAATATTTTCTTTTAGAATTTCCTATTCTATAATGCTGGGTAGGTGGGAGTTGATAATCAGGAAAAGGAAAGTGCAGTTAAAGACCAGGTGTCATCAAAGACTTTACTGGAGGCCAGGAGCTGGTCACGTTTCTTGATTTTTTTGAGTGTTTGATAAAATAATGGTATGATTTGTGGCGGGGGTAATTCCATGAGAGTTTTGCATCTCACTATCCATATGGAATATAGGACAAAGGTAGAAAGCCTTATTATTGAAAAAAGTGGCGGCCTCTGGAGTCAAAAGTCTATGGATTCCTGTCCAATTCTGTCAGTTTCTTCAAACTTACTTATTAATTCCTAAGAAATAAACTATTGGATTACATTTTTAAATAAAAAAATGTTGTCAAAACTAAAAATGCACCTTTAACCAAAGATGTATTGGGTGTCCCACACTTTCAACATAAAAGAGTCTAATTTCAATCTGCATAGATTACTTAAAGTATGTAAATATGTGTAAGTAATGTGAAACAGCTTTTAAATAGCCCACTGCAGGACAAAGCTTCTCCAACAACTCATTCACTAATTGTCAGATAATAAAAATTTCAGTTTTTTAAATTCTTGTTTTAATCTCTAGACAAGAATAACTGTATTCAGTAACTATTTAAAAACAAATATTGTATGATCTATAAGGTTGTTTGAGTTGTCTATTTGAATGAAAAATCATAAGCTTGATTAGAATGTGAAATATATTCAAGTTAAAGCATTTCTGGATTCAAGTCCCCTATTACTAATATGACAAATAGATGCACTATTAATATACTACAAAACTGATATACATATATACGCATGCAAATACAAATTTACAAACCCGCGATACTTTTGAATGAAGAATATTTTTCCAAAAACCATTTACTCTTGTATAAATAAAAATTTATAACAACGGAGCAAAAAAAAAACCTACACCTACACAAAAAATTCGATATACAATATTATGGCTGCAAGCAGAGAGGGAAATGAGAAAGACAACGTTAAATTTGTAATTGTCTACTATTATGATTTTTTTTTTTTTAAAGTCTAACATTTACTGGAGTTTCCATATTTGTAGTTTATTATCTTCAATTAAAAGCATTCTCTGAGCATGCTCAGTGGTAGTTGAGCTATGTATTTTAAGCTATGCTAGGAAGCCCAATCATAGTGCTGGAGGGTGTGGTACTGAAAACATTTCTATTTTTACCAACTATATGTCATCTGTCAATGATCTTATTCCTTTTACCAGCCATAGGTAAAGGTTAATAGAGTTGCCAAGTTGGAATCATTATTAACCCTCTGTTAATCATAATTTCCTTAGATTGAATTAGATATATTTCATGATAAACTTTTTTTAAAAAAAAAATGAAGGTATTATTAAATGTTATTTTTGCATGCTATAACAGTTTTTTTTAATAAAGCTAATAACAATTTAATTATTTTAAAAAAATTATATTCAAGGAGTTCTAACTCCCTCCCCGCTCCCATTTTTAATCCCCCAACCCCCCGCGCATCATAAAATATGTTTTACAAATAACAGAGGGAAACTGTGCAAAATACAATAGCAAAGCATACTAATAATAAAAGCAGAAATTTTGATATCTAAATATATATTTAAGGCATCTAAAATATAGTATTTTAGTCATAAGAATATATAATATCTGGTACTCAAAATTAATTTTAATTTTTTCATTCTCAGACAATAATATAAGCTTTTTTTTCTTTCCAAATTGTAATAGTATAAATATTTAAAAGTATTCTGTTGATGCTCATTTCTTTTATTAATATCTAAATCTTAACATATGGCATGCCGTAGCAGTCTCAAGTCACTAATAGTAATCTATATATAGTTCCAATTTAGAATTTATCTTCTAAGGCAATGACTGACAAACTGTGTGTCAAACTGTGTGTCATGACACAGTAGTGCTCCATGAGAGATTTCGGCTGTGCCATGAAACATTTAAAAATATAGGTAAATAACATGCTAAGATACCCCGAACTGTTCAACTTTGTATTACCATGCAGTAGTTTCACAAAACAAAGATCCAAGAACATTCGCAAAGTTTGAGCGTATTCTGGAACAATACCATGTCGAATATGTATAATGGTAGTAGACAGAGTCGGGCAATAATCATCTTGTTAAATGCATACTGTGGTTAAAATAAACTGAATGATTTGTTATATAAATATTAGTGGTAGTGATTAGTTAGGAAACTGACTTGTTTAAAATAGTTGTAATTGTAAATAAAATACCATAAATATAAATTATGTCACACAATGAATAGCAGTTTAGCTCAAATATATTCCATTTCTGCATTAATAAAATTAAACCAGGATTGCCTTAAATAAATTGTTTAGTAGTCCTAATAGTTTTTAGTTTATGATTTATTTATATAAATTATGTTAATTTTAATCAATTTTTTGTGAAGAGAAAATATTTTAAACATGGACAAATTTTTATTGAAAACCTCAGAAAAATGAGTCATAGCAAACAAAACAAACACCAGAATTAAATTTCTACTTGATCGAAACAACTCGGTTTCTTTTGTATGATTTGTTTAACAACACTCTCAAATGAAGTGATGGTTTTCAGTAAACTTCAACTTCATTTAATAACAAATCATCTGAAACATACAGACAAACTAAAAAGAATATTTTGAAATGCAAAAATAATTTAAAAATTCATTCAAAAAGGCTGAAGAAATTTCACTCCATTCCTGAGAAAGCTCAAATTGCTACTTATGAGATTGCTCAGACTTTTGACAAAGAAAAAAAACACATTCTGATGCTGGAAACATTATTTTACCAGCCTTGGAGATCGCCACTGACACAATGATTAGTGAGGAAACTATCAAAAAAATTAAGACCATTCTTTTGTCAACCCATACAATTTCTCGTACAATTCAAGACATTTCATTTCACTAAAACAAAAAATAAAATTGAAAACTTATGGGCCTTACAAATTGATGAAAATACATGCATCAGAGGTGGTAAAATCTTAAGTCAGTTTTTCGTTTGCTGTGAATTTTAATCGATTTTTTGTAAAAAGAAAAATATTTTCAACATGGACAAATTTTATTGAAAACCTCAGAAAAATGAGACAGTCATAGCAAACAAGATGAACACCAGAATAAAATGTCTACTTGATCGAAATAAAAATATAATAAAAATTACATTGAATATGGTTTTATACTATCGAAAAAAGACAACTCGTTCCTTTTGTATGATTTGTTTAACAACATAATGATGAAGCTGTCAAACACCATTCTTTTGTCAGCCCACACAATTTATCGTAAAATTCAAGACATTTCATGAGACATTGATGACCAGCTCCGTGAATATTTCACTGAAGTAAAAAATAAAATTGAAAACTTGTGGAACTTACAAATTGGTGAAAATACATACATCAACAACAAAGTTCAATTAATTTCATTTCTGCAAATCATCAGAGGTGGTAAAATCATAAGCCAGTTTTTTGTTTGCTGTGATTTGAAGGAAAGAATGACAGGAGATGACTTTAATTCAGTAACCCAAAATGTCATATTGAGAGGGATGCAGTGGCAAACTTGTATTAGCATTTGCAATGACAGTGCTGCATCCATGCAGGGTCAAAAAAGGCTTCATGGCTAATGTAATACCAAAAAATTTACAAGTTAAAATTGTACATTGCATGATTCATCAAGAAGTTTTGGTGTCAAAATCTCTATCTGATATTCTTCTGAAGATGATGAAAATCACATTCCCTACATTGCAGACTTTTTGTATCCCTATGTGAAACTATGAAATCTGATTTTAAATGCTTACTGCTTCATACAGAAATGTGATGGCTCGCAAAAGGAAAAGTGTTCATACAATTTATCTCTTTGCAAACTGAAATAATGTTTCTTTGATGCTGAAAACTCTGGATTTGAATTTCTTAATGATGATAATTAGTGGCTAGAAATAGCATTTCTCCATGACCTTTTTGAGAAGTTGAATGTTTTAAATTTGAGTCTACTTTACAGGCAAATTAAAGTCACAGACAAGTTAGAACTGTGGACCAGGAAAGTTGAAAACTCACAGCTTAATTTCTTCCTAGGCATAGAGGCTTTTCCAAACAAATTTAAAATTTTGTCAGAAATGCAGAAGACAGAAAATCTCCTATAGCATTTTCTAAGTATTTTCCATCACTCGATTACCAAATATATCAGTGGGTCATCAATCCTTTTGCAAGATACGACAGTAAACCCCTCCCATTAACATTAATAGAAGAAAATTTAATAGACATGAAAAATGATCCTATTCACAAAGCCTCATTTTCTGTGCTAGAATTGTCAGAATTTTGAATTTCACTTTGGAGTCAATATCCTCGATTAACTACTACAGCTGTTAAATCTCTGTTGTCCTTCGGATCATTGTATCTTTGCAAATTAGGTTTCTCGGTGCTTATAGAAATAAAATATAAAAAACCGGGAACAATTATAGATGGCAGATGACAAGTTATATGTTTGTTTATCTAATTTAGAGCCAAGTTTTGACAAAATTCTTTCTCAAAATCAATAGTATCCTTCTCACTAATATCATTATTATATTACCTATATATATATGTTTGCAAACCAATGTATCTCGTTGTTATTATAATAATAATGTATTTATTTTTATTCATACTAATAAAGTATATTTAATTTTCTTGGGATTTTTGTTTAGTGTACTACAAAATAAATTTTATTTTTCTAGTGTGCTGTAATGTTAAAAAAAGGGTTGGCAGACACTGTTCTATGATCTGTCTCATCAAAAAAAAAATCCTAATGCTAAGCTGACATAGTCTTTATAGATTACTACAGTATTAGATAGCAGTCATCCTGCAGAACTAATTGTATCTCAAATTTAAAATCCCTCTTCCACAAATCCTCTTTCTCACTATAACTACATATTTAACCAATGAATGTAATAGAATGTGCCATTTTCAACTGTTAATTACAAGATTCATCATTTCCTAGTCAGAAAACCAATTATAACTTTTCACACAGTGAACATCTCTACCTCTTTATCATCAGTTTACCCAATGATTATGATGGGTTTCTTTATCTAATATAAACTTTAATACCATGAATTTATAAATGTGTATATATATATTAAAAACAATTGTTTAATCATAAAGAACATAAAGTAATAACTAATATTTCTAGCTATTTATGCAAAGTTAATATTTCGACATATGCATAATTTGAAA
The DNA here is from genome assembly GCA_028023455.1 of Epiperipatus broadwayi. NCBI lineage: Eukaryota > Metazoa > Onychophora > Udeonychophora > Euonychophora > Peripatidae > Epiperipatus > Epiperipatus broadwayi. The sequence continues at coordinate 196,977 of JAQFVV010012491.1, read as the reverse complement.
TTTGAATGAGTAGCTTTATCACTGACCTGAAAGCCATATGCAGCAAGAATTTTTGGTTTACATAGTAACATAATAAATTAAATTTGCTTTTTGAAATATAGTAGCAGTCAAATTATCAAAATCACTTCAGTTTTAATATCTGTGGTATCCTGGATTGATTATATTCATGCTCAAAAGTCATGTGATCTCCTAAGCAACTAACCATAGAATTATTTATTTATAATCTATTTATTGACCATATAAATTTTGTATTGTTTCATTATATATTAATATTGCTGGTGATTAATTTTTTAACAAAGTTTTTAATACACAAGTGATGAAATTATGAAAAGAAATTGCTATTTTCTTATATTCATATATCAGTCAAATGCATATCCATATAAAATGTTGGACTACAATTTTAGCACAATTTATGATTTATTTCAATAAACTAACATGAAAGATAAATTTTGTTTTAATTTTCTATTATATATGATATTTATTTAATTAATGAATTCTAGTTATATAAATTATACTTAATTTTCTTAGGAATAGACAAAAGTTCTATAAAAAAAATTCCTGTATACCAAAAACAAAACAAAAAAATTCAGAAGATATAAATTTAATTTAATTGACAATGACTATTTTTAATTGACAATGACCCCTTCTAAACCCTGTAGCAAAACATTGATCCTTGCCTGAAATATATTTGGGGCTGTGGATATGCCAAAAGGTAAACAATTCCACCTAAATAGATCCATATGGGTCGTTAAAGCCAAGATTTCTGCTGATTTTTCGGTGACCTGAATCTGGTGGAAAGCAGAATTAAGGTCTAGCTTCGCAAAATGGGAAGCATTTTGTAGACCAGCCAAAACCTCTCTTACATTTGGGACAGAGTAAGCTCCCCTATTTAAAAATTTATTTACAGTTATTCGGTAATCTCCGCATAATCTAATTTCTCCAATTAGGCATGGTTATTACCACTAAATGTGTGACCTAATCAGATGTTTCAATGGGCATCAACATTCCTTTATCCACCAATGACTTTAGCTTGTCTTCGACTTTAATTTTTTGCGCAAACGGAATTTTACACGGTTTACAAATTAACCGGTCATGCATTTTCTGATAATTCTATTTCTACTGGTTTTGACCGATCAATTCTAGTTTTTCATTGAATAGATCTGGATACTTATCAACTAGTTCATCTTCCAAGGAGATTTTCTTTATATTAATTTGTATCCCGATCTCGTGAAACTATTCCCTCCCTATAATGAGGCCAATTTTATCATTAATAATATATAGAGGTAGATTCACTTTTTTGCCATTGTATTTAATTGACACTTTAACCTGACCAATTATTTTGAGTGCATTACCATTTATGTCTCTCGCTTTAATATTTGTTTTCTCTAAAACAATATTCGCCTTATCATATAATTTTTTCCAATCTATCTGTGAAATTATGGAAATTGCCAATCCACTATCAATTTCAATTTCTAATTCTTTACCATAAATTTTAAGTTTAATCATAAACTGGTGTATACTTTTAATGTTTAGATTTTTAATCATGTGGATGGTTGTAAGGTTCCCTCCCCTATCATGAGGCATGTGTGCATGTTCTTTTATTTTTCCCTTATCTTGTCTACAGTCACGTGACAAATGGCCTTTTTTGCCGCCTTTAAAACACGCTTCTTTCTGCCATTTGCATTCTCTAGAAATATGGCCCATTTTCCCACAACAGAAACAGATAATTTTCACATTACTAGTATTTGTCTTTCTTGGGCTTGGCTTCCTCTGTATGTTTTAAACACCCCCATTTTTGTGGTTTCATCCAATTTTAATCTAAAAGCTTGAGCCTGCTTCAATATCAGCTCATATGCTATACCCTTTTTTGATGGCCATTTTGTAAGTTAACTATGTTTCTACTAGCAATTGCTGCCTGAGCCTATCATCAGCTATGCCCCAAAGTAGCTGATCCGTTAAGATTTCATCAATGAAATCACCATAGTCACAATCTTTAGCCAATTCTCTTAAAGCTAGATTGTATTCATTAATTTTCTCACTGCTAAATTGTTTTCTATTATATAGAGTTAATCTAACTATGTGGCAAGAGGAACGGAGGCTAAACTGATCATTTAACTTCTTGATCACTTCCTAGTATTTGACCTTCTCGAGCAAAGGCACTTCAAAATTGTTATGAATAACCTCAATTACTCTTTTCCCGCCATAACACATTAGGGCCACTATTTTTCTCTTTCATTCGCATTCAAGTTAAGAAATTTTTGATCTGTGTTCTATATAATGGTCATTTGGATGCATTACTGGTGTCGAATTCGCTTATGCTGTTCTTCCCTAATGTCGACATAATTTCAGGTTGTTTTAAGACTGCGCCACTCTTTGCTGTGTCCTCAGCTGTAACTGAGTGATCGCAAATCCAAATACTTAATTTTAAAATAAAAACAACCAACTAATTTACATTAGATCTTTATTGGTACATAGTAAATCACAACAAAACAATAGTTATGGGTAATTGATTAACATATGTATAAAACATAGTCTGATTGCATTACAATTCAAACCCCCTCTCAGTCTATAGTAATACAAATAAAACACAGTACCTTGATTGGGTGATGAAAATATACCCTCGGGAAAGCTGCTTAGGGCATTTAAAAATTATATTAAGACCGGTGCGGTCTGCTTCTACACTAGTCGGCCGGATTCACCTACAGGCACCGAGAACCTGGGATCAAACTCCGAAAAGGAACAGCACTTAGAATAGCTGCAGGGAAAAGACATTGATATTTATTTTTCCTGCTCTTTTATATGCCCACGTTTGAAGTCCACTCTTGTCTCTTCTTTTCTGGAGTATTAATACATTTTTTCCCATGTGTGCAAAACGGATTCATTTGGCTATTAATTCTTTTGATAATCCGATCTGTTAAACAATGCATCGGTAATTACTTTATTTAGTTAATACAGTTTGATCTAATTACTTTTTACTTCACTTAACTTACTTTGAACCCTATATACATTTACCTCCCATTTATCCCTACTAAATATTTCTTACTTAAGTGTGTGCCTTTACTGGCTCTATTTACATATATATAACACACTCTATTAAAGTTTAATTATATGATTAGTTATGCTTCCATCAATAATAATTAATATATATAAGAAACCATTATATATTAGTAATTATTTACGATTTTTAGAACGTAAACATAAAAAAAAAAAGAGAAAATGAAATAGTCTTGATAAACAGACTAATAAATTTAAAAACAAAAATATAATTTACTGACATTTTAAATAAATGAAACAAATTCATAAAAAAAAAAATTTGTCTGGCATAAAAATGGAATTATAAATTAATTTTTATATATTTTCAACAGAGGCAAATAATATTTTGTCTGCTTATATAATTTATTTACATGCAAAATCTTATTAGGCATACATAAAGAAGTTTTGCTTATATATATATTAATAAACTGAATTCCCTGATAGATGCCCTTATGAATATTAATATTATTATGAGACAATGTCAAATCAACATCAACTTCTGGCGATTCTTAGAAGAATTGCAAAGAATATATTGAAAGGAAATATAGTATGTATGAAAAACAAGAGATTATAAAAATAAAAAAAATTGGAAATGATTTTGAGAGGTCAGTTAACTAGAAAAAGTCTAATAGAAAATTAATGATAAAATGAATGAAATCTTCCTCTAAACAAAGGAATGATGAAACTATTTAACAATTTATTTTGTTTGCTTCCCTATGCATTACAAAGTTTACTGAAGATTTTCTAAAATTGTTCATTCTTTTCAATAATATAGAACATTATCTAATTTTATTCCGTTATTAGATCTGACCATTAATAATGATGATATTGGATCATTATAATATGTCCTTTCTCAGGGAATTAATGTAAGCTCAGAATTCTGAGTTGTATTAGTATTGTACCAGGTCGAACCGCTGAAACCACCTACTTACACGTATATATAAGTTTTGGCCGGTTTCAAACTCCTTCATAATACATTTATAATCTTATAAAGGTTACTTGAATGAACCAGCACATTTGAGCAAAATGGGAGATCTTATTGATAGCTTTAACTATCAACAATGGCCCATCTCGGCTGCTAGATTCAAACCCCTACTATCCAAACACTTTATTTGTTTCGGAGTAAACTCCAGGCGCCAGCTATCTATTCAAAAGAATAAACAACGTCTTTGGTCAGTAGGCTCATAATCCAGCGCTCGAAACCATTCCATAAACTAGCCCAGTCTAATTTTAATCTGTAACAAATTATACAAAAATTGGTGGTGGAAATAATTAATAAAAAGTTGGTAAGAAGAATTGACCGACAAATAAAGTTTAAGTTTAAAGATAATTTATTTTACTTATCATTAATTAAGTTTTAAAGATAATTTATTAACTAACATTAACGCATTATAAACATTTCTATAAATCCAATTTTAACACACGCACATTTTTTTTTTAAATTAACACATGATAATATATTTTAAGAAAAAAGCATAAATAATCTTTGACCTTTAAATCATTTCACATTCACAAACATAATACTAAAGCATTAATAGCATTTGAAACTTACACACACATATCAATAGTTCATTTTATGTATGATAGAGTTCATATAATTTGAATCTTGAATATTTACGGATTACAGTGGTGACTACTACGTATAAATGATAATAATAAAATATATACCTAGGATTTTTTTTCTTGTTGTTGGCTGCTTCTGATGGATTATATCTAACCGGTTAGATTTTGACGATTCTTGAAGAGATTTTATGCGAATCCATTTGTTTTATTCTTGAAGACAGTTGAACGTTTGACGGAGGATTTCGGAGTTGTTATGAAGACATTATTTCACAGGCAGGTTTTGATGATCTTGTTGGACAAAAAGGCTGGAGCACAAGCGTATATTTCCAAGGCTGCTCAACAGTGCATGTTGGTTTCTGTATACATAATAGAAATTGTACTGAAACAAACTGTCACTGAAAACTAGACTGAATTGCAAACTCAAAACTAGCCTGTCCGATAAAATCTAGCTATTTATATCTGTGAATTGTTTTCGTTTTGATATCCTCCGGGAATAAGTGCAATAGGTGTTGTCGAAATTCCTTGATAACTAATCCTATGACAACGTGTTTTTTGATTGATTGTTTGATTAGTAGTAGCTTTCATAAACGTATTGTTTTTATATCTTTAGTAGCCCACCACTGTGTTTTTAAATACATTTCATTTCAATTATTATTATTTTTTTTTTTAATATTATTCTAACACGCATTTATCTTATTAATGAGCTAACATTTATTTCTATTTACCATCGCACATATCTACGCATTTATTCTACTAAACTGGAATGAAAAGAGATTTTTAACTTTTAATTTTTTTTATAGGAAAACTCCCTCTCCCCTCTTTAAAGTAATTAATTGTAACTTTTATTTCAAATTCTTTTTTCCGAAAGATTTTGATAATAATTTTTATACAAAATTATTTTATATACATGTGCCAATTTGGCATTGGCACATTACACCCCCCCCCTCCGATTTAGAGTAAAATGCGTCATTTTTGACCATTTTATCTCTTGCAATTTTAATTGTTGACTGTAAAGATTTATTAATTTATTATTTTAGATAATTCCTACACATGTGTATACGTGCAGCATAATTCTACACCTACTAATATTCTAGATATCGAGTTATTACTGGACTTGCTTACAGGGAATCTATAATAAATAAGTCCCTTTCTGCACTCATCATAAGGTGCAGCAGTACCAAGAAAATAACCAAAAAAGGATATCTGGATAAATACATTTAAGATACGCAGCATGAGGTATCGTATTTACCGAATATTACCAGTGTATGTGCGCGTATATACACATGTATACTTACACACTCTTAATACACCTTAGATTGACTTTTATTTTTTTATTAATAATCTTCCAACCTTATTTTTAAATTTACACGAACAATATTTTACACTATTCATTTATATTCCAGTATTATTTATAACCCTTAAGAAACATTATTTAAATATTTCTTTACACTAATCTTATAATATTGATTTTTAATCATTACGAACATTACTTTAAATATTAGTTTTACGATACTATTTTTAAACCATTATTTTAACTTCTTTATCTATGTGCGTGTATTCAGAAAAACTATTTTTATTATATTACGATCCATTATTTATTCAACTTTTATTAACTTGCGTATATTCAAAACTATTTTATTTTAATGTGCGCGTACTCAGAAAAAAAAAACTGTTTTACTTTATTGCGATTCATTTGTTATGCAAATATCTAACTTGATTTTATTCTAGAAATCCCGTTATCTTTTTCATTTATTTAATTCTACAAACATTTTCATTTTGCTTGTCTATTTTGATTTTACACATTTTTTTTTTGTTTAGGTCACGCTCCGCTATGTTCTAGACTTATGAGCTGGGATATCAATAGAATCGATAAGACATAATCGAGGGTTTTTGACATAATCATTTTGCTTGTCTAATTTGATTTTACACATTTATTTTGTGTATGTCACGCTCCACTATGTTCTAGACTTATGAGCTGGGATATCAATATCATCGATAAGACATAATCGAGGGTTTTGACATAAATCGTTTTATCGTTGCTTTAACATTTTAAAAACTCTAAGATTATTATTTATTTACTAAGACTACCTTTAATCATTTTTAATTATTCAACTAACTTGATACTCATTTTTTTCATTTATTTCATTAAACTTTGTTAAACATTTTCCATTATTCCGAGTCCATGGTCGTTAATAACTAGGTCAAGCCAGCGAATCCGTCAGATTAATATTTTTAATTTTTGTCTGGCGGTTCTTTATCATATTTTTTTTCTGCATATAGCCACTCGTGCTGGGGGATTGAGAATCACCCCTGGGCCTTTCCTTAAATCTAGTACGAGAGATGTCAGGATCGCTGTCGGTTCTTCAAAAGATTTTTGTTCTCTCGGCACTATTAGAATAACGTCTCCTCCGGGGACTCCCCGAATTTGACCTATGTCTATATCTTATGGCGTTTACAGCTGGCTCTCTAAGTTGGGGTTTGAATCCTCTATCTCTCGTATCAAAAGTTGGTCTAGCTCTGTCGAAAGCGCTCAACAATTCTGCCATTTGTTCCACTGTTTTCCTTTCAGTTCCTATGAGCATTTGCTCGACATTATGAGGAAAACTATGGCGGACTATCCTGATGATTTGTTGTTCAGATAGTGGGTCTGCTGTCAAAGAGCGTAATTTCGCCACTTGCCTTCTAAAAAAAAAACGAACGGTTCACCAGGTCGCCATTTATCTTGCGAGATCTGGTGACGAAGATTTTCCTGATAATCTTCGTTCCAATAACTAGCTAAAACAGCACTTTTATATTCGGCAAAAGTGACGGGTTTTTTATATAAAGAGTCCCACCAAAATTGAGACCCCCCTTGTAAATGGCTACACGCTATTGCGATCATAGCCTCCTCACTGAATTGATTTAGAGTGAAATAGCGCTCCAAACTATTTAAATGCTCCATAGGAGCTTCACCTTGATGGCCAGAAAATATCCGTATTTTCAAAAACTGGTTCACAATTGCCGGATTGTTTATAATGTGCGTGTTTGCACTCAAGTGGTCACACTGTTTTATTTCCGTTTGCGAACTATTTTTACTATCCTTTTGATTTACTTTCCAAGCTAAATCCATCATTCCAACTTTTATCTCTTCAATTACTTTTCTATCTTCTATCTTATTTTTTTCAATTGCTTGGTAAGCGGTCTCTATTTGATTTTCTACTTGTGTTTTAATCTCTTCTATTTCTTCCCTAATTTCTTCTTTTATTTTATTCTGGCCCATTTCGATCTGGTCCTTTAACTTTTCAAGCATTTCAGCTTGCCCTTCCAATTTACTCTTCATTTCATTATTTTGGTTTTTAAGCTCTTCAGCTATTTTTTTATATTCTTCGGCTGTTTCTTTTAGTTTTTCAAACATGCTAGTTAATAACGCTATGACTTCCCTATTCTCTTCTTTTTGCTCAACCTCTTTTTTGTTTTTATCTTTTTGTTCCTCACTAGAGGCATTCTCTACTTCTTTCGCTTGAGTTTCTATTTTTTCTTCACTGGGCATCTTTTCTATTTCACTAGTTTCGGTTTTATTTTGTTCCTCGCTGGGAACATTGTCTGTTTTTTTACCTTGAGTCTCCATTTTAGGTTTATTTCTTGTCATATTTATAATTTTAAACTTTACTTTTTTATATTATTTTTCTTTAATATTATATTTTATTCACGCTCATAAGTTTACTAATTTCTATTTTATCGATTTCTTTCTAAACTGGAAATACACGCTGGCTCCGCCCTCCTTTGTCCGTTTATCCTACCCGATCTTAATGCTTTAACTCCGCCCAAACACCCAACTGTCATTTATTTAACAGAACGTAAATAGCACAAAATCTCTTTTCATTTAAAGAAGTAAGAAAAAAAAATTTCGGTCAATTCTTTTTTTATTTTTAATTTAATACACTTTTACCTACGTAATTTAGATTTCTTTAAGGTTTTTATTTTTAAACAAGAAACAAAGCATTTATTTACTGTTATTTCTTAGGTTCAGCCCCAAACATTGGGTAAAGCCATTTATGTACTGGGTCGAACCGCTGAAACCACCTACTTATACGTATATATAAGTTTTGGCCGGTTTCAAACTCCTTCATAATACATTTATAATCTTATAAATGTTACGTGAACGAGCCGGCATGTTCGAGCAAAATGGGAGATCTTATTGATAGCTTTAACTATCAACAATGGCCCATCTCGGCTGCTAGATTCAAACCCCTACTATCCAAATACTTTATTTGTTTCGGAGTAAACTCCCGGCGCCAGCTAGTCCAAAGGACTAACGTATTCGGGCAGTAGGCTCATAATCCAGCGCTCGAAACCATCCCATAAACTAGCCCAGTCTAATTTTAATCTGTAATAAATTATACAAAAATTGGTGGTGGAAATAATTAATAAAAGGTTGGTAAGAAGAATTGACCGACAAATAAAGTTTAAGTTTAAAGATAATTTATTTTACTTATCATTAATTAAGTTTTAAAGATAATTTATTAACTAACATTAACGCATTATAAACATTTCTATAAATCCAATTTTAACACACGCACATTTTTTTTTAAATTAACACATGATAATATATTTTAAGAAAAAAGCATAAATAATCTTTGACCTTTAAATCATTTCACATTCACAAACATAATACTAAAGCATTAATAGCATTTGAAACTTACACACACATATCAATAGTTCATTTTATGTATGATAGAGTTCATATAATTTGAATCTTGAATATTTACGGATTACAGTGGTGACTACTACGTATAAATGATAATAATAAAATATATACCTAGGATTTTTTTTCTTGTCGTTGGCTGCTTCTGCTGCTTCTGATGGATTATATCTAACCGGTTAGATTTTGACGATTCTTGAAGAGATTTTATGCGAATCCATTTGTTTTATTCTTGAAGACAGTTGAACGTTTGACGGAGGATTTCGGAGTTGTTATGAAGACATTATTTCACAGGCAGGTTTTGATGATCTTGTTGGACAAAAAGGCTGGAGCACAAGCGTATATTTCCAAGGCTGCTCAACAGTGCATGTTGGTTTCTGTATACATAATAGAAATTGTACTGAAACAAACTGTCACTGGAAACTAGACTGAATTGCAAACTCAAAACTAGCCTGTCCGATAAAATCTAGCTATTTATATCTGTGAATTGTTTTCGTTTTGATATCCTCCGGGAATAAGTACAATAGGTGTTGTCGAAATTCCTTGATAACTAATCCTATGACAATGTGTTTTTTGATTGATTGTTTGATTAGTAGTAGCTTTCATAAACGTATTGTTTTTATATCTTTAGTAGCCCACCACTGTGTTTTTAAATACATTTCATTTCAATTATTATTATTATTTTTTTTTTAATATTATTCTAACATGCATTTATCTTATTAATGAGCTAACATTTATTTCTATTTACCATCGCACATATCTACGCATTTATTCTACTAAACTGGAATGAAAAGAGATTTTTAACTTTTAATTTTTTTTATAGGAAAACTCCCTCTCCCCTCTTTAAAGTAATTAATTGTAACTTTTATTTCAAATTCTTTTTTCCGAAAGATTTTGATAATAATTTTTATACAAAATTATTTTATATACATGTGCCAATTTGGCATTGGCACAGTATAGATTCATAAAATAATATCAGCAGACCTTTGCTAATATAATTCTTATAGACAATATAATAACTGCTTGGAATAAAAATAAACACTATCTTTAATTCCATCTCAGAGCTCTCAAACGTTTTTTTTTTTGCCTCCATTTAAAAATTAAAATTTTAGTTCATCTTTTTCTCTGAGCATGAAAGCAGACACTACTACTGTATTTCTACCAATATAACTTTGCAATCACAGTATTGGTAGATAGATTGTCATATATGTAAGCATACACAGTCATGAAGAAATATTTTACCTATCTATAATTGCCACCTTTCAAAAATTACTCTTTAGAGACCTGTTAGACACAAACAAAATAATGATCTAAGGTATAGTTTGAAATCATTCATTAAAATAAAAATAATCAAATACTTTATTGCTTGATAGTTTATAAGAAATTTGAGCATTGGAAGTAACAGCTGAAGCCATGATCCAAGGCCTTTGAGTTCCAGAGTCCACCAGTTTAACATTGCCCTAAACAACACAGGAAAAGGCTTTCATTCAACAATGAATTGTTAAAAACTGGATATATATCAAAATAATAAAAAATGTCCATCACTTCCCCAGTATTATGTTTTTCCAACAAATGTATCTTGAGAGTAAAAATAAAGTCTACATTTAACAGCATGATTAAAAGGTTACCACCTCTTGATCATATGCCACAAAGTTGTTATATATATTGAAATACAGACTTATTCAAACAATATATAATATATATTATTACCATTTTAAATTATAATACGATAGTATTAAACAAATGTAACTGGCATTTGGAAAAGTCTCATGATTGTATTTTAATAAAGAATTCACTGTCAAGATTATTTTCAGAATTTATAAGTTATTTTCAATTAAAAAGGAATTAGCAGAACTCTAATACCGAATGCAAATTATACATACGGTTTAATGCATAAATTAATGCAATTTCCCACATAATATATATTAATTTTCTGATGGGAAAATATTTTTTATTATAAATCATAGGTGAAAATTTTCGTTGATTTTAATATTTGTTATGAAAAAAGTAAAATAAAATAAATAGATATCTTGTCAGATATAATATTACATTCAAAAATTAAAAAGAAATGCGTGTGTGTGTTCGATACAAATATTAATAATCATATAGATTAAAGTGTTCTCATAATTTAAATAGTAAATTTAAACATTTTAAATAATTCTAATACTAATTAGAATATAAAAATTTATTAATACAGTATTTAAAATCACTTTATACTTTCTTTATAAAAATATTTTTGGGGGTTCAGAAATTAAACCACAAAAAAATTGTCTCGGAACTTAATTAAGATTAATTTCATTGTGCTAAATAACACATATTTTTATCTGATTGTCTAAAGGTATGTGATGGTGCACTTATTTGTACTTACATTTCCACTATTTTCATCAACTAGTTAATTGTTAATTTTTTTTTTTCAAACATTTAAAATTTTAATTATACTTGTTTAAATACATTCAACTGGTAATAATAATAATAATAACATATAAGTTAGAATCGAACACAATTTGAAAGGTTTTTGTTTTTTCTTCAGGTGTTATGGCTAGTATGGAATTTGATTTGAACTAATGATTTTTATATTCATGACTATTGAATGTACTTAGAAAAATGTAAATAAATGTGAATTTTTCTAAAATCATCTAACAATTCGATTAGATAATAGAAACAGAGCAACATAAACTACAAATGTTTCATATCAATTGAAACTAAATGAAATTGTTTTGTTTTAATACAGGAAAATGTGTTTATTCTGTCTGCAATCAGATTTTATTAATTATCTCAGTAATCCAATTTTATTGCTTTTAATATATAAGAAACCTAAAAATATCAACTGAAAATGAATACAAGATTTTTTTAATTAAAAATTTTATTAATTATAGTATTTATAAAGTGATTTTTTTTTAAAAAAGTGATATAATAGAATATAATAAACCATTAAGGATGTTGGCAACAAATTTGAAAATAAACAGATACTCTCAAAGTTTGGCAAAACCAAAACAATAAATATGAATTAATATGACTTTTCAAATGTTCACTCACACAAAATGCTTACAGAAATCTGTATGCATGAATGTAATTAAGAAAACCTTTACATAAAAAAAAAAACATTCTACTGCAATCAATAACTAGTACATGAAATGAATTTGCAACTTATTTGTAAAACCACAAAAAAAATATTTATTGTTAATAAATCTCATTAATAAGTGAACCGTAACAAAATGTTTTAATATTAAATAGATTACCCTAAGAAAGAGCAATAAAGAAGTTCTTATTGAAATAAATATTGTCACATCAGAAAGTTATTTTTATTGACAATTAGATAAAATTAAAAAAATATATAGAAATTTATTATAAAATATATAATATATGCGGGTCAAACTCAGACTTTCACATGACCCACAACTCTCAGTGCCATCTTATATTGCTGACCTACCTGATCACACACATGTTGAAAAAATAAGTGATGTGTGTGATCAGGTAGGTCAGCAATATAAGATGGCACTAAGAGTTGTAGGTCGTGTGAAAGTCTGAGTTCGAATCCTGCATATATTACATATATAAATGCAGGTGTAAGCCTGTACAATGTATAAAATATATAATAATTTTGGGAAGACAATTTCATAATGAATAATAATTGAGTTAATTAATTGACAAACTAGATGCACGAAACAAATACACTAACAAAAATTAAAGAGAATATTCATCATAAGTAAAACTAAAAACTAAAAAATTATTATAGTTCTTTTATTAATTTTGTTTATCTTTTTCAGTATATTTTATTTTTGAATAAAAAATGTTTTTAGATAATTTGAACTAATCTTAATTTAAATTTTATTCTGTTATCATTAAAATAATTTTTCTTATATACATACATACATGCACTTTTATATATATATTAAAAACTTTGTTAATAAATTATATACACATACTAATATATTTACAATAGAATAAATTTGAGTTACGTAGGTAAAGTAAGATGAAACTACAACTATAATGGTAGAGGCAATATAATAAGTTGTTTAACTCCAATGAAGAATGATCCAGATTTGAAGAGTGTATCATTTCTTATGAGTAAACTTTATTTATTCATACATCTACCTTAAAATTGTTACTAAGGCTAAACTTCCATATGATATTAATTATATTAAAAATTACTTCTTTAACATTATTTGTTACCAAGTATTTACTAATAGCAACTGCTTATGTCTGACAATGACATATTATATATATCAAAATTTGCATTCTAATATTGCATAACCATGATGACTCTAAATAATTTTTTTCGATGCATGTTTGTATATTAAAGACTACAGATATTTATTTTCAAGAATGAAAACTGATGGGGTGTGTTAATGATATAAGTTAATGCTATGAGAGTGCCTAACTGAGGTAGATTGTCAAGTTTTGTTAATGATGTTCCTGGTAAAAATTTGAGAGTATGAATTGAACCATTCCTTGTTAGTATGTTGTATTTCCTAGTGTCAAATATTATAGAGCAGCATGTGTGTGTAAATATTTACAGATGCATTATAGGATTGAGGAATTTTATATATTTTTAAAGCAATTGCTTGAGATGTTGCATTTTTGTTTATATAAATACACTTCTGGTTATATAAATAATTTGAATTATAACATTCAAATAAATATGATTTTTAAATACATTTCCAAATAAACAAATAAAAAAATCAATATAATTTTTTTTTGGAAATTTTTGTATGTCTAATGTTAATGTACTTGCTTGTAAGGCCATGATTCTAGAGTTCAAATCTCTTTCATAAAAATGTACAATTTTTTTCAGGATACAATCAGATTTAAAATTTTTCCTTTACGTAGCCAGCCCAGTTAGCCAACTAATATTATTTGATAAATGAGTATCTAACTATTTTTAATTAAAGAGCAAAACAAGCACCCGGTTCTTTTATAAGGAGCTTCCGTAAGTGGCTTTATTCTACAACTGGCCATTTAAATGCTATATTTCATAAGTATCATCCATATATCCCAATCAAAACAATTGAAATTTTAATATGAAAATTATACACATTAGATTGATAGAAAAATTTGACATCCAAAGAATATTACAAATAGTACAACTTACCAACATAAAATGCAGCATATAAAATAATATATTTACTTTCTAGAATGCATTGATTCGATGTATAAAAAAAGAGAATCATGACAGTCAGCCCACCGTGTCTCTGTCATGATGATCAATGGTTCAAATGTAATATAGCATGGAGTAATAAAACCAATTGCATCTTGGAGTATTTGTCTATACAACTGTTCCATAATTTTGGCACATGGTTAAGAATTTAAAAGAAAGTTTGCATTAATCATCCAATAAAATATTATACATTCTTAATGAGATAATAGCTGAATAAAAAATTAGGATCCTTTAAAAAAAGTGTTGTATGACTATGTATTAATAAAATGTAGCAGTTATCTTCAGAAAAGGCAACAACATAATTAGTAAAATTTCAACTATGTTCAGTGAACTGTCATATTATTACTTATCTCATGTAAGAAGAACTAGTAAAATCTTCATGGAAAATAGCTGAATCAGCTTAATATATATATATATATATATTATATATATAACGAGAGAGATATATAATAGTTAAATACAAATATATTGACTATACTATTGTCACATTATTTCCAGACAAACTCAATATTAGTTATTGTTTAGAAAAAAATATCTACCTTAAAGCTCTGAGAATGATCATATCTGCAGTCAATAGACATGAAAACAATATAGTTCATCTCAGTCATTCAACATATTACTCACAATATGTCAAACCATCCAGACTGATATTTAGCAGTATTGGCCATTCTATACCAATTTTCAATGTCTCTATAATACTGCAGTAACTAGTAAACATATCTAAATTTTCTTATATTGCAATGTACATGATGTGCTATTTGGTGAAGTTACAAACTAATGATATCTAAATAAAAAAAAAGTTGATGAACTTTCTTCTGACCTGAAATCTGTTGACTTATTATATTTAATTTACAAAAATTATATTATAGTGAATCTTCCTTGAACCCTGTTAGAAACCTATCTTTTGAAATTTATGAGATTCATTATCAATATTGATGAATTATATATCTTAAAAATTGTTCACATCTGTTAATTTATATGCTATTAATTTTTTATTTATGAATTGCAGAAATGGTATATATATATATATATATATAGTGATGACTATATATATAAGTATATATGTGTGTGCAGAGAATAAACACTAAAAGATATTTTAGAATCCAGTGAATAATTTTTGACCAATATGCCTTCTTTAATCATAATATATACACATATAACACTTCAAAATGATTTGCTCATTTATGCCTTTTCTGTTTGGCACAGTAACAGTGTCAAAACTCTGGATATGGATTCTTATGATCAATGCAATAGTAGCACTTAGGTCCTCAAACTTCTTATGAACCCTCAAACAATGAAGTCATTTAAATATTTTTAGATACTTGTGGATAAATAAAAATATTCAAAATCCAGGATGAAAAAAAACTAAAGATGAGTTTTGGGATAACCATACATATTCTAATTCATTAATATGTTTTTGAAACCCTGTAATGGTAACATTCATTTTTGAATTTTTCTGCAGCAAAATCTTTTCTTCTGGAAATCTTTAAAACCTTAAGTCAATGTGCCCACAATATTATATTCAGTTATATTCTTCCAATTAAGAAAAGTAATTAATTTTGCAACCTTTTTACAGTTTTTTTATGAATGGGATCTGCCATTTCCATTTAGAAGTTTTGAGAAAATCTATAACTTCATCTATTAGAAAAACTCAATACAATCATAATTCAGCTTCACCATATCAACTGGGAAACATGTATTGATTGATATGATTAATGCTCATCATATTTTCAGAATATTATATTTATGCTGTGTGCATAAAGATGTATATGTTTCACTTCCAAAAATAAATATATCTCTACAATACCCCATCAAATATGTTACTTAGAAAAACTAATTTACATTATCAAGTTGATAATTATTCAAGCTAAATGTTGAAGTTGATTTTTTTACCCCTAACTAATAAAGAATGGGAGTTTTTTTTTTAACATTAATTCAAAAAGCAAAAATAACATTAAAACAGTGAAAACATTTTGCATGACAACCAGTAAACTTATAAAAATAAAGCCATTGATCAACAAATTATAAATTCAACAGAAGTTCTTAGTTTTGCTTATCCCTGCCCCCCAACCAATCAAAACGATATTGATTCTTCATCTCTGAACAGTTTTAAAACCCACTGTCATAAAAATAAAAACAAAATTTAACAGTTATAAAATAAATCATACTTAGTATAATATAAAATTTCCATAAACAATAATTATTTTCAAGTATTATCACAAATCTTTTTAAATAACTGGGTAAAACAGTGTGACCAAATTGATAAAAGCAATATATAACTGACATTTGTATTTGTGACTCTTATTTTTTTGTATTGTCTAAAAATAAAAACCACATTTAAAGTACCTCTTGATTTTCTAAAATCAAACTGAGTTTCTGATAACAGAATTCATTTATGACCAGAGGCAATCTATTTCAATAAAATCCTTGAAAATTATTTAGCAGTAATATAGGCAATCTTATAATAATTTCCTGCAATCTTTTCTATATATTTTACAGATATAAACTGAAACAATAGAAGCGTTTTTAAGATCAGATGCTCAAATTTACAGCCCCATATATTTCTAAATAAGTTAAATAGGATTGAATCTAATATATTGTTATATTCTAAAACTTCTCCAAATACCACCATATCAGTACTGTAGATTATATGTTTTAATATTACAAATATTGATTTTAAGTTTACCAAGTTAGATATCTATATCCAAATGTAAATGAACCAATTAAAATAGATACATTACTAAATGTAATTTTCTAAATTCTTGTATGATTGCTCAAAACATATTCAAATATGTTCATTTACTCAAAATACTATCCTGCTTCAAATCCATATGGTTCTTTTAACATGTTATTATCAAGTAAATAGTTCTATCTATTTGCAGTTTTAGTGCATCACTTATTCTTTAGATCTTTTCGTTAGTATCAAACTTTTGCCTTTATACCTCTACATTGCTTATAAAACTCCATACTATTATTCAGATAAGACTATTACACTTTATTTTAATTGTCATCTAAGAAAACTAGCCAAGATTTTTCTTGATACACTTATACCCACAAAAATATTTCTAAAAAAAACTTTACACTTCAGTAATTTAAATAAAATACATTTCTATTAATTAATGATATTATTAGATATATGATATGTCATACAATCTGTATCTATTAGTATTCACATAATATTTGCCTTGTAGCATGATAATCCATAAGATTCTATTGTTTTGAAACTGGAGATGCCCAAATTTGAAATATACTGTTTTCCAG
This sequence comes from Epiperipatus broadwayi, assembly GCA_028023455.1. Lineage (NCBI taxonomy): Eukaryota > Metazoa > Onychophora > Udeonychophora > Euonychophora > Peripatidae > Epiperipatus > Epiperipatus broadwayi. The sequence continues at coordinate 179,281 of JAQFVV010012491.1, read as the reverse complement.
AGAATAAAAAGTAATAGCATATAACTGAGATCATTATCTTGGGGTGATAAAACTTTGAAGAGAATAGTTTGAACAGTATAAAAAAGTCATAGTGGTTGCACTAATAAAGGCAGTTTGGAATTTGGTTAATACTATATGATGTTCCTGGACTGTTCATGTTTTCATTGATGGCTTTAGGGTATATTGTTACCATTAATGAAGATATTAAACAAAGAATCACATGAATCTTCAAGCTTACCCTTAATATCTACATTAACAACAGAACAATCACTATTAACTTTAAAATAAATATATTAAAAAATATTATTTTAAATAAATCCAATGTGAAGATTAATTTTCTCTTTTTGTAAATGCTTTTATTGAAGTTGAAAAATTAGTTCATTTGTTTTTTACATATTTGTTAAATCGCAAGAGGGTGCAATTATGATTTTTTTACAATATAGATTTTGGTAAGATTTTTTTAAAAAAAAAATGTCCAAATTAAAAAATGTTAAACAATATTCACTTAAAAAATATTTCATATTTTTAATCATTTATATACACATATATTATTATGTACACATACTAAATATGATATACACATAAGGAATATAAATTTTAACTTATAACAGAAATGACTAGCAATATATACACCAACTATAAGTATCCAGTCAATTTAAAGAACAATTTAGTTTTACATTTTCATTTATTGTGCCAATACTAAAAACTTAAAAATAATAGATAATTTTTTTTTTTTACATTAAATGCTTTTATAAACCATACACTACAAAAAAAAAAAATTGTTTCTTCAATCACAATTGGGGTTTTTAGATTTAACTTGAAATAGAAACTGGGGGATCCAGAAATTAATTAAGTCTATATCCATTTTTTATAGCAAGGGATTGACTTAATTAATTTCTGCCTTTTCCTCATGCTTTTATTTCAAGTTAAATCTAAAAAATCCAAATGTGGTTAAAGAAACAATTAATTTTCTTTTTAATGCACAATCAATAAAAACATTTAATATAAAAAAAATGTTTTCTCTCTATTATTATATAAACAAAAGAGAAAATGGAAAAGATTACTAAATATTTACAAAAGTGATCTATATATATAAAACAATTATTAGTATACAACAATAATGAAAATAGTTCTCAAAATTAGGAGAGGATACAATAAAAAAAAAAATACAATTAAAAAGTTTCATTAAATTATATTTTTGTTTTTAACTTTTTTTTACAAATCAGTAAAATTCAAATAAATAATTTAGTTTTAATCATTTTTAAGGAACTTATTATGCACATATTTATAAATTATAAATAAAACTGATTATATTTCTAGTTAACTAGAAGGTAATACTTATTATGTAAAAAGCAAACCATAATGAATTTCTTCCATCAGTTTCAAATAAAAATAAATAACAGTATCTTTACAAATATATATATATATGTTTACACATTTATGATAGGATTTAGGCAAAACAGAATTGACTATAATTTTTATCTAGATCAGAAAATAAGTATGTACATGTTTTCTGGCTATAAAAAAATTATAATATTTAATATGAGTGTTTTCACTTTTAAATAAAGCAAATTAAATCTGTATTATGTAAGATTCAACCTTAGTCTTTCTAGTAGTTAGTAGTAATGTTTAAAAGTTTGGCACAGCTGATGGTGATTTCTTGACACTTATGATAAGAGCCTTATATTGCTAGTTTTCATTTCAGAATTTTGTTATTATATATGTTTTATTTCACATATAGAAAATTGAACACACTTCAATTCTTTATAGCTTGAGGTCTCTGAGCATATAATTTATATGCAAAAACTTTTTACTTGATTTAAGAAATTATTTTACATAACTGCACATACATTGAGAAACATGGTTTATATGCATATGGTCTTCTATGTATAGAACTTTCAAATTTCCTATTTCTGACAAGTAATGATAAATACCAGATAACAATGCTTAATAAAACCCTAAACTGTAATTTCCTATTTCAAAATCATCAGACTAGTTTCAAGTTTATGGTTTTCATCAGTGAAGAGATTTGGATTAGCAGCACAGGGTAGTAATTTATTAAATCCTAATATCTGGCATCTATTATTACTTATTAAAGCTTACAGTAAGTGGGATAGAAATGGTAAAACAACATATGCTGCTAAAACAGCAATGTGTAAGTTGAAACTCATGTAGTAGATCATGTGATACGTTATTGGCTTATGTAAGATATTTAATATCTCATCATTGCATGCATATATATATAAATATTTTTATTTCTTTTACAAAGTTTGCATTCTTTATAAAATATATTATCTACAGGGAATTGAAAGCATTCTATTAAACTACTTCATTGCTTCATATAGAAAAAATATTTCTGGTATCTGTTAACTCCATTTTCAAAAGATTTTCTGTTTACATATTTATAAAAGAATTATCAGAGAGAGATAAAACCATACATTGATTGTGAAAATTAAATACTGTTTTAATTAATTATTCATAAACTTCAATTCCATGATCCACGCATTTTTAAGAAAAAAGTAAAAGAACTATTTATTTAAATTCTACCAAGCGCAGAAAAAATTAAATTTAAAATGTGATAAATCATAACAAAATAAAATTGCGTGCAATAATTACTGACTCAAATAAAAGTCACTTTTGTTTACTTCAAAATTAATTTAGAAATAAAAATGAAGCTAACTTGTGTATTTAAAATTCAGTTTGATGTAAATTGTTTATTTAAGTTTTGATTATAATTAAAGGAGGAAGATATTCTTTATTATCAGTTGATTTGCACAAGAATATTCTATTTAGTAGGTGTAAATATGTATTAACTCCATTTCTAATAAAACAAGTAATAACTTCAAATAAAATTATAAATGATCTTTTATTATAGATGTAAAAAAAAAATAGAGAAATAACAAAACGCAAATTTATTCAAGGAGTTCAATCTTTTGAAGAAACACTTAGGCAGTAATTTTAATTGTTCTCATCTTGTTATATCACTAACACTTTCAACATAAAAATTCAGCATAAAATGTGTTTCTCATTTTGAAGTATAAGGCAGCTTTATTACTAGACAATAATTTTTATTGCCCCACTAATACAATATAAATAGAATACAGTATCTTATTTCAAAAAAGTACGGGTGAAAAAAAATTACTGCTATAACATCCGCTTGAGTCTGCCTATATACATGTGTGCGAGCACTATTGTTTACGATATATACTGTGTTATAATTTTATTTTATTTTTAAATATAAAATGTAGTATAAAGAAAAAAAAAAATCCTTTTATCTGAAACATCGGAATCAATTTAATCGTATTATTTAGATATTTGTGGAAAATAAATTCAGAATTTCTTAATAAGCATCAGCTCTCTATCGATCAGAAAGCTGCGTGGAAATTAAATAACTACTACAGTGATAAGACCAATATTGCATCCGTCAACTCGGCGACAAATGTTATAATAATTGTCGAATTTACTTCATGGATAATCAATATTCTTGTAATCAGTAAAATGCCCAGGTAACATTAATATTATTTAACATACTTGATTGAATTGATAATAACCAAATTATTGCAATATAAATGTATTAATGGAAATTGTATATATTAAAATGGCATCATCAATATCATTTTCAACTATTATCGATCTAATGCAGGATGAAGGTATCTCCAAGTTTAATTCACTTTCTCCAATCCCTAGCCTCTCCTCTTCACAACACGTCAGTAAACTTTCTTAATTTATCAATCTATCTTACATAGGACTCTTTCTAGGTATTTTACAATTTTTCATAATCCAATTTAAAAGTTTAACTATCTATTATCATCTCTTCTATCAATATATACAGCTCAGTTCCCTTTGACATTCTTAATTCTTTCAATGATGTCAGCAGTATCTATCTTTTCTCTTCCCCATGTTTTTTATTTTTAATCTCTTTTTATTATAGCCAACATATTATCCCTCCATACTTTATTGGGTGTTTGAAAGTCTCTATATTATTATTCTGTTAAGTGTCCAAGATGTAGATTCATTAGGAAGAATTGGTAAAACACATCTATTAGAAACCTTTGCCTGCAAATACATAGACATAGTTATTGTAATATTATTTCTACCAAAATCATTCCATCAAATCTGAAGAATACCTATGACAATTAAATAGCAATAATATTGATAAAAATGTTTAACAGACTGATTCCACACCACCAACTGTTTTATGGGAAATATTTAATAAATTAAAATGAAAAGCTAAGAGAAAAAAATACATATAGAGGTTATTTAATTCATCTAGATTTACAAATGAAGTGGTTATTTAGGAAATAATGTTTTCGAGTGTAAGGAAATGTTAAAAAAATTAAATGAAAGTCAAAAAGTAGGATTAGAAATAAATGTTAAAAAGCCTATAGTAATTGTTCAATGCATTTTAAAAAATTAGAAAATAAAAATTGATAATAATGAAATATTAATACAAATGAATAAAACTGATCAGGCAATGATCTTAAGAGAGAGTGAAATAATTTAACACTGAATATATATATAAACCCACTGTTTGAAAAAATGCTTTTAAAAATAACTTTTATCGTGTTTGCTTGTGGATCTTAGATTTAGTCACTAAACAGAAGAACAATAGAGAAACTTCAGACCATAGCAAAATATAAGAAGTTGTAGGTTAGTAATAACAAAAAAGAACTAAAGGCAAAGTACATGGATGGGAAAATAAAAATTGGCAATGGAACAATTATGAAGCTAAAATGGGGTTGAGTTGAACATGTCGCTAGATGAGACTTCATAATTGGACAACTAAAGTCTTAAATTAAATCCTAAGTTATGGCAAAAAATCTAGAAAGAGTTCACTTATAAAATGGATAGATAACAAAGTTTGTTGGAATGGTGCCAAAAAAAGCTATGAATTAAAGCAATTGGATTGATAATGTTTTGAAATGATGATGATGATGATGATGATGAAATCACTGCTTGGAGACTCCAGATTTCATATCAAACAAAAATAATTCATCTACAGCTTATATATTAATTAAGATAATATAGTTAATGATACAAAAATTTTAAAAGTTATACTTTTCAATTATTTATTATTTCTGTTTAAATTTGGCTAACTCAAATATAAACTGTGAATATTACAATTCTTCCCCAACTTACTTATTATAGTATCTATTTTTTAAAAGTTGTGAGGAACAGATGTATAATTTTTAAATGTAAAAAGATTTAAGAATTATATAACTTATTAAAAAATATAAACTTTGATAGTTTCTTGATGAATTGTTTGTAACATCTCATCCTGCTTCCCCACCCACGTTACTTTTATGGAATAACAACCAAAAAATTTAATAGTTTAATGTTAACCATTTGCTTTTTCAGCAATAAAATGCTGACATTTAAAACAACTATTTTAAAAAATAATAATTCTAACACCTTGCAGTATAAATACCCAGCAAACGTAAAACTTTGACTTGCATGCAGAGACAGCTTAATACGCTGTTTGTGTCTTGAATGTTATTCAGTAACTGATAAGAGTTTTGCATGAAACCCGATAAACAATTCACTGCAGACTGTAAGTCTAATAAAATTATTTGGTTTGCAGAACTTCCGTCACTATCTTCATAAACTAATTTAATATACTACAAACCTTTCAATCTCCACATACATTTACAATATACGAATAAAGGCATTTGAAAAAAAAAAAAAAACAGTATATAATACCCAAAATACATTTCTGAAATAATCAGTCATTGTCAGTTGGCCAATAATAATTCAGTATTAACCATACTAAATCCCTATAATTCAATGTATATGTTATACTTTGTGAAAGTATGCATTTTGATAGTACTCATCTTTTTAGATAAATACATCATTTATAAACTGTTGGTAACTGAAATGCTAGTGAACAAAAGGAAATTATTTGACTTTTTAGACTCATAAGTGATTAAAAGAATCTCAATAAATTTTTAATTTTTAATAACTGTATTTTTTAAAAACATATAAAATATTGATAACTTCTTTATTTTTTTGAACATATTAACCAATCACTTTGGTGCTTCGGCAACATGATCTGAACAAAAGATGAAATTTATTTTAAAATTTTCTCTAACATTTAAAAAAAATGCCCATAATTTATAGGCTTAATTTACTCTTCTAATCATTTAATTAATGACTATAAGAAAGAGGAGTCTTCAGATAAGATATTATATTTATAAAAATAAAAAAGCAATTTTACAAAAAAAAAAAAAATGATTTTTTAAAATTATAAATATATAATACAATCGACTTGCATGCAAAATCATGAATAATATTTAAAATTGGTAGTTTTCGGAGTACTGTGGTCGCTAGGTGATGCTACAGAACCATCAAGAAGCCTGAAAGTGATAAATTTCTATACAAAAATGTATGTCTAATGTAGAACAACACACTGGCTTAATGCTTATTTTTACCATTATATACAAACTGAGATCCTCACTTTCAAAAAAATGTGCCTAATGTAGAACATATTGGCATAGTGATTATTTTCATCATTGTATATGCTTATACTTTGAAGTAAAGTAAATATATATATAATATAACACTATATAGGCTTTTGTGTGACAAAAAGAAAAAGTCAAACTAAATTTTTAATATTTTATTAATGGTTTGATCAGAAGTCTGAATTTTGACATGTCATTTCTGGATTCCAGATTTTAATTCCCTTAAATAATATAAAATTAAACAGTGGTGGCTGGTCCATAGGTACTATGACACCCAGAAAAAAAATATAAAAATTAATTATTAAATTGTACTAGAAAATATCAATAATATAACAATCATTTAATATTTTGCAAAATTATTATGTAAATACAATTAATTAAATCACTTTTAAGAGGAATTATTTTAAGCAATGCTTGAAATTCTAATCAAGGATGCTGCTAATTATAGCAGGGTCAGAATTGTATACTCGATGAATTTTGGCTGAGATTCATTTGTTCTTATCAATGCACATAAACTAATACCATTGTAGCTGCCTACGTGGTAGCATCAATAATTATTTGAGCATGGTATGTTTAGCTATTTTAGTTTCGCTTCAGAGCAAATAAATTTTTGTTTTCCTTTAGTATGAACAATAAAATATTTTGTTTTGTCTTGTAATTAACACTTGTAAATTAACATATAAATATTTATTACAGAAAAATATAACAAAATAATAAAAGAAATATTATTTTAAATATTTATTATGATGAGTGTTAGTATTGAATATATAAAAAATTACATTTTCCCTATAGACATTATATACAAAAATTTAAATAAAAAATAAAATTCGTTTTACTGCAGATATTGTTATTTGTCAAATAGGAGTTAGTAAAACAAAAAATACATCAGATTTTGCTATAACTCATGGTATTATGATCATGGCAAGTTTAAATAAACTCAATACAATTTAAATGAACAAAACAAATTTATTAAATGAAAAACAACAAAAGAGAAAGTAAACAACAATTAGAAATTTTATTAGAAATGTTTACGTGCGTCAATTTCTACACACAGTAGATAATTGCAATACATCTTAAATGAAGAAAGTTCTTCACACTCCAATTCGCATATAACAGAATTATATATATATATGTTATGCATAATGATTCTAAACTTGAGCAGTTACTATATCCATGGTATGTGAACCATACTCACAATTATTATGCATCCACACACACAAGCAAAGAATTCCTAGTGTTTTTTTCTATAAGTCCATTTTTGCATAATTATTTCTCATTAGTATAATTGATGTTTAATGTACATTTAAAAGTATTATTAGCATATGTAGATCTCCTAGACTAGCATAATAATAATGAGATTTTTTTTTATATACTGCCTGGACGTATTTACATGAATATTAATAAACGTTATTTACATTTGCATAAATATTATACACACAGACAGTCTAGATCTTTTAACAATGATTGGTATGGGACAATAAAATGGTTTAGTGGTTATAAAATGAAATATACTTTATTTTGTTCCATTGCTTACATTTTGGCAATGATACTGTAATACAGTAAGCCTGCTTAAAAATTTCACAGGTTGCCATGAGAATTAAAACATCATCATCTCAATCTGAAAATATTAAGACTTTAATAAGTTATGAAGTACTCTAGTGTTTTTCTTAAAACTTCATGATTTTGGGCCATGTGTAATATTTCATGGAACCTATACTTAATCTGATCTGTTTATGCCAATGATTGTTTTCAACAGTCTCTTTTTAACCTTAAATTTTTTTATCAAGTGGACAGTCTAGAAAATTGAAAACATTGTCCAATAATTCTGTCTCAGATTCATTTATCCTGCAGTGCTCTCACATCCAAGGCTCCTCACTGATGAAAGCCACAAGCTAGAAACTAGTCTGGGGATATTGAATGAGTAGGCACTAGATAAGGATTTTATGTACAAACCTTCCTGCATCCATTGATTACTCTGACTTGCACTGGTGGTGCTATTGTATGAAGAGTTGTGCCTCTGTGAAAAACAGCTTGTGAAAGCATAAAGAATGATGATCATGTGATGTTCTATAATTATAATAATTAAATTTAAAACACACACAAACATGCAATTGACTATATGGCATATTATGTGTTATTTCCATTTTTCTATTTATAGGGTCACTGGATCTCTAAATAAACTATCAAATCCAAACTTAAGTTTTTTATGTGTTACTATAGGAGTCAGCAAACTTTTTTTTTGAAGGACTGGATAACAAATTTTAAGAGCCTTCATGGGCTATTTAAAGGATTATATGGCAAATTTAAGAATCTTCATCGGCCAATTTAATCATTAAGGATGCTACAATCAAATTACTTGAGATATAATGTTCATAAAATTGCATGAAAACTCAATTTTTTCAATACTTTTATGAAATTAAAAGATAATGAAGATCTTTACATTGAATTTTTATATTTTCTGCCGCTGTACTACACACAATTTTTAAAAATTTTCATAAAAAATATTTTTCTTTCCATTATCTCTTTTACAAAATGTTCCATTCATTCACCTTTAATCTATTTTAAATTTTAAAAAAGTGATATCTTTTGAAAAAAATAAGAATTTGTATTATTAAAATTTGATTTACAAATGCCAAATTTTCTACACTCACAACTTTGATACAATCCAATTTAGATAAATAAACTAATGATTATCACTAATCATTAAACTAGAGATTATCTTTAATCCAAATATAAACTTTAAACCTCAGTTAAAGACTAATATATCTGACTTTTTTAATTAAACACACACACAGAGTTATTCAACTGTTAATTCTCGTTTTTCATCTATAATATCTTTAATAGATATACTAAATAACCTCTGCACATTCTTTTCATAAACATACAAAAAAAAAACAATATAAAATACAAATGATCCTCAAGATGCATTTTGTCCTGAACCAGCATTCATCAGTAGGCCCAGATACTTTGATCCAATCCACTCTAGATAATTACAATAATTGTTATCACTAATCATTTATTAGACTAGAGATTAGCTCTAGCCCAGATACAAGCTTTAAATCTCAATTAATTATCTTTTTCAATATCAAAATGAAAAATTCACTCCATTTGTGCTAGTATGTAGAGTTTTTTTTTAGCTTTACTTTCTGGTTTCCAATATTACATATTGAAAAATAACATTTTGCTTCATCTGTTGATTATAATAAGATTAAAAAATGTTTTCCTTTTTTTATTATAACATTTTATTCCTAGTAGTATAGCATGTCACAAGTCAGATAAAATTATCTCTTGTGCTGAATCCCTGTATTATTACTCTAAAGAATTTAGAAACAGAACAATAATGTAACTCAAACTCAAAGAGATATATTTTATGACCCAAAGCAAACTATATTTATTAAAATAGAAAATAAACACAAATTCACAAACAAAATATTTATTAGGACACTTTATTAGTAGTAATAATAGTAATTACAATTTTATTTTTTAATGCAATTACTTTAAAATATTTGTAATTCTTTTTATATATTTTTTTTTAATCTATAGGTTACACTTCAAGGAATGGTTGTTACCCCAACTATTAAATTCCCCAATACTAATGATAGCTCTAGATAAATGTCTAAAGACAGAATGAATAGAATAAAAAACTAAATTCATTTAGCCATTCTATATGAACTCAATTAGCCATTTAATAGTAATCAATAAATGGGTTTTTAGTATTATTAGCTAGAAGGTAAAGATCATGGGTTAATATGAGTTAATCAGATAAGTGTCAATGCACCAATTATAAAATATGATTATAACATGATGTGAACTTCTCCACTGGTGGAAAATATGTTGTACTCAGTTGTAATCCCATGGACATTGAATCTATGGTTATCTTCCTCATATTTCTCAGAATATATAGAGACTTTCATTAAAGAATTAAAATAATATACATAATAGCTATTTATTCACAAATAATTTAAACAATAATATGTTTAAACAAATTTTTTTTAAAATAATTTTTAAATAATGCTTTTATGTAACTAGATGACTAAAAAGCAGAAAAATAATAAAGTAATCCACTTCTCAGTTAATATACCATTCTTGGAAAATATCAGATCTTAATAATCTACTTTTGTTATAAAACAACTGAAAATTGTAGGAATATTGTCATTTCATAAAAGCATTTGAGGCTCAAATAATCCTGCAATTTCTAATTGTTTTCTAACAAGTGTAGATTCTTAAGACCTTTAATATTTTCGAAAAATGGCAAATTAACCAAGAGGTGGATTACTTTATTTTTCTACTTTTTAGACAGCTATTTACATAAAGCATTATTTAAAAACTTTTTTTTTACATATTATTTATTTACTTTTTAGTTACATTTACATATTATTATTAAAAATGATTAAAAGTACAAAAAAAATCTAACAAAAAATATAATTTAATAATAAGATGTGAAAATAAGAAATACGTTCTCTAACAAATGAATTATAAATTTAAATATCATGTAATCATCTACTATATAAAAATATTTATGTATTGGGCTTTTTAATTAATTTAATTAATTATGAGTTAAATAAATATTAACAAAATTTTATTCTACAAATGTAATATTTCTGTTGGCTTAATTGTTAAGTTTTCTTGGGAAGCATAAGTATGTGAGTTTGAGTTCTAAACAGGAATGGATTTTTTTCCATTGTTAAATATTTAAAAATGTGGACATATAGATGTACAGTCAGAAACCTAAACAGGCAGGAAAGTTAATATAAAAGCATTTAATTTGATTTTCATAAAGCTTTATTCATATTCAAACATTAACAATTGCTATGCCATTACTTCAAGGTCAAAAAACTTATTACCTTGAAATGATAATATGTTCAGAATAATTTAATGATGGTTATTAAAAAAACTACTACCTGTCATCAAAAAACCAATTGCAACATTGCACATATTTAAATTCTAAAGATTAGCTGTAAAAAAATTGTACTTTTAAATTTTAAAGATTTATTACATAATCATATTTATAAAACTAAGAACTTTAAAAAAATTATCCTTTAATTATACATTTAATGGTCGAATGCTGTGCTCGGGCTAATAATGGGTACCACAGGTGGTGGATAATGGTCACCTAATGAATAACAAATAGCAAATAACTAAGAATGCCTCCTATATCCTTGTTGGATAGGATGTTGATTCATAAAAGGTTAGGTGGTACTGTTTCTGATGCAAACAGTTTTTTGTCAGTCCTCTTTTAATTAGTGTGGCATCTGGTTATCATAAACCTCTCATGCCATCAATCATCTCTCTATACTGTGACAATGGGAATGTGTAGTTTTACAACCATATTTTCCACCTTTAATTACATACACAGCATCTCTAACTTTAATTCCTTTGTTTGTTTCTTTTTAGTGCAGTCCGTTCAGAATTAATGATAGGAAAAAACTTAGTAGGCTGGAAATCCTTATTTGTGATTTTAGCTTGAGGCAATAAAATCACAAAGAGATTGTTTGGAACTGAATTTTGACACAGGACTTCCATCTGACAAAATTTGCATATCTAGGCAGAGGAATGTCCTAGCTATTGAGAAAAGAATCTAGAAAATATCAAAAAATGGCTTGTCTCACAGTCTGATTAGATTCTTGGGTCTAGAAGATTACTCATTACAGCAATAGAAATAATATTAGTAATAGTGTAAAGCAGGAGGCAATGGTAATGGCGTTCTACCATAAACACCGTCAAGCGTATGTTTACATAAATGTCAGAGCATGCATTCACTATCTCTAACTTTAATTCCACTTTCAGATCATGATTTCAAGCTATTTGCTATCATCAGTGAAAGACAGGAATTTTAGAAACTAGATCTAAACACAAACTGCGTTTATGAAACAGTTTCTATTCAGCTTGCAAGCGTGAATCTTTTAGACACGTAATGTCTTCAAACTCAGCATAGCAAGCCAGATAGCTACATGGGTCTGATATCAGTTCAGCATCACCACATAGTAGAAGCCTCTGCAATATATATCATTACTAGAAAGACCTCAAAGGTACATTTATGAAAAACAAAAAACAAGTTAAAAACTTGCTAACGCTTGTATTTATGTCAACAGATGGTGTTCTACGTCAGAGCATGCATTCACTATCTCTAACTTTAATTCCACTTTCGATTCATGATTTCAAGCTATTTGCTATCATCAGTGAAAGACAGGAATTTTAGAAACTAGATCTAAACACAAACTCTGAGCGTTTATGAAACAGTTTCTATTCAGCTTGCAAGCGTAAATCTTTTAGACACATAATGTCTTCAAACTCAGCATAGCAAGCCAGATAGCTACATGGGTCTGATATCAGTTCAGCATCACCACATAGTAGAAGCCTGTGCAATATATATCATTGCTAGAAAGACCTCAAAGGTACATTTATGAAAAACAAAAAACAAGTTAAAAACTTGCTAACGCTTGTATTTATGTCAACAGATGCCGTTCTACCAAAAACACCGTCAAGTGTGTGTTTACATAAACGTCAGAGCATGCATTCACTATCTCTAACTTTAATTCCACTTTCAGATCATGATTTCAAGCTATTTGCTATCATCAGTGAAAGACAGGAATTTTAGAAACTAGATCTAAACACAAACTCTGAGCGTTTATGAAAGTTTCTATTCAGCTTGCAAGCGTGAATCTTTTAGACACGTAATGTCTTCAAACTCAGCATAGCAAGCCAGATAGCTACATGGGTCTGATCTCAGTTCAGCATCACCACATAGTAGAAGCCTCTGCAATATATATCATTGCTAGAAAGACCTCAAAGGTACATTTATGAAAAACAAAAAACAAGTTAAAAACTTGCTAACGCTTGTATTTAAGTCAACAGATGGCGTTCTACCAAAAACACCATCAAGCATATGTTTACATAAACGTCAAAGCATGCATTCACTATCTCTAACCTAAATTACACTTTCAGATCATGATTTCAAGCTATTTGCTATCATCAGTGAAAGACAGAAATTTTAGAAACTAGATCTAAACACAAACTCTGAGCGTTTATGAAACAGTTTCTATTCAGCTTGAAAGTGGAATTAAAGTTAGAGATAGTGAATGCATGCTCTGACATTTATGTAAACATATGCTTGACTGTGTTTTTGGTAGAACACCATCTGTTGACATAAATACAAGCGTTAGCAAGTTTTTAACCTGTTTTTTGTTTTTCATAAATGTACCTTTGAGGTCTTTCTAGCAATGATATATATTGCAGAGGCTTCTACTATGTGGTGATGCTGAACTGAGATCAGAACCATGTAGTTATCTGGCTTGCTATGCTGAGTTTGAAGACATTACGTGTCTAAAAGATTCACGCTTGAAAGCTGAATAGAAACTGTTTCATAAACGCTCAGTGTTTGTGTTTAGATCTAGTTTCTAAAATTCCTGTCTTTCACTGATGATAGCAAATAGCTTGAAATCATGATCTGAAAGTGGAATTAAAGTTAGAGATAGTGAATACATGCTCTGACATTTATGTAAACATACGCTTGATGGTGTTTTTGGTAGAACACCATCTGTTGACATAAATACAAGTGTTAGCAAGTTTTTAACTTGTTTTTTGTTTTTCATAAATGTACCTTTGAGGTCTTTCTAGCAATGATATATATTGCAGAGGCTTCTACTATGTGGTGATGCTGAACTGAGATCAGACTTATGTAGCTATCTGGCATGCTATGCTGAGTTTGAAGACATTACATGTCTAAAAGAGTCACAAACTGAATAGAAACTGTTTCATAAACGCTCAGAGTTTGTGTTTAGATCTAGTTTCTAAAATTCCTGTCTTTCACTGATGATAGCAAATAGCTTGAAATCATGAATCTGAAAGTGGAATTAAAGTTAGAGATAGTGAATGCATGCTCTGACGTTTATGTAAACATACGCTTCACGGTGTTTTTGGTAGAACGCCATCTAGCAAGTTTTTAACTTGTTTTTTGTTTTTCATATATATATATATGAAATGTGTGAACTTTATACAAACTCTTCAAGACCTAAATGAAAGACTGCACTGGTGGATAAGAGGCTGCCAAAGTTTAAGATCAATATAGTTGCTTTTCAGTGAAACTTCATCTTTCAGAGGGGGGTTAATAGAACAGATGAATGGTTATAAACTTTTTTGAAAGAGCAAATTAGTCAGTGAAATGAAAATGCATGATGTTGGATTTTCTGTAAAATCTAATTTAGTATTTCTATTCTTGGAATTTCTCATTGCATCAATCAAAGGCTATTGATGCTAAATCTTGTCTTGCACAATACTTCTAGTGCTTATTTTAATAGTTCTTATCATTCAACCTTGAGAAAAAAACCTTCTATTCCTTGGTGGATATCATTATTATAGTAATAACATTAAAAGATCAATTTAGTTTTGTTGGAAACTTAAATAAACATATTGTCACATATTAGATTTTAAAGTAATGGCACTGATAATGCAAATTTAAATGATCTGTTATTATTGAATGTGTGCACAAGATATAAACAGACTATAACAACCAGTTTGTTTGGGCAGATAAACTGTTTTGTAAAGGAACATGGATGCATCCACACTCAAAACAATGGCAATCAAAAGATTATAATATAATTAGGAGTCAGAATACAAGAGAAATTTGGATTAAATACACATTTATAAATGCAAATTGTTGGATGGATCATATATTTGTACTGTGAAAGACAAAAATCATAGATGCATTATAAAGTATCTCATTTATAAATGCAAATTGTTGGATGGATCATATATTTGTACTGTGAAAGACAAAAATCATAGATGCATTATAAAGTATCTCCTTATTTTAATCATATTTACAAAAAAAGTGTTGTTCATTCGTTAGAAGTAGCTAATGTCAATAGCTATTAAAATAGTACACATTGCTAATTTGAACTGTCATCATCATCATAGCATTGAAACATCAAACTCTCTTAAGGAGTGTGCTAAAGATACAAACAAATCTACTTTTGGATAAATTTAACAAACAGGATCATGGTTGGTTGTCTGACAATTATATTATTAATAATTTCATTAAAAACAAACATGGTATTTTCTGCTTGGCAAAATAATAAATTAAATGTGGAACCTGAAGATTTGAAGGTAGAAATTCAATAACTGATAAGAAAACTTAAAAATGATTGGTGGATTAAAATTGCAAAGAAAATACAGACATTCATTGATCGTGGTCATACTAGATTTTTTTTTACACAATACAAGCATCATATGACTTGTGAAATGATATCGCAATCCTATTGTATCCATATTTTATATGATGTCAGTGACATTTAAAATATGCATGAGGAGTATTTTGATCATCTTTGAATATTGATATAAGAATTGAGATCATTTTTAATAATAAATCCATTTTATCTACTCATTTAGATTTGGATAAAGATATCCAGTTTAGTGAAGTCAAAATATCTCTTTGTAATCTTAAAAATGGAAGGTTGCAGATTCTAATGAAATATCTAGAGAAGTTTTAAAGTGTGGCAGTATGTTAACTTCAAAAACAAATTATTTTGACTGTACTATCTGATATGAAAGATGCTTTTATTGTTCCAATTTTGAAAAATAAAGAGGTTGCAATAATTATTGTGAAATGTCATAAAAGTGCTTTAAAGAATTTTGTTGAATAGATTGCTTCCAGTCATAGATAAATTGATTACCAGAGATTTAATATGGTTTTAGAGAATCAAGAAACAGCACAGATATGGATTTTATTGCCTGGATAAATGTAAGAAAAATGTTGAGACTAGGAATGATTTTATTTTTTTGATATTACACAGCTTCTACATAATGGAATGAGAGAAGGATTTTTTTACTACAGGTAGAAGACCTATGATATTTGAAATATAAAACTGGTGTTAAACAAGGACATGCACTTGTTCCAGCATTGTTTTTAATTTTTATGGCAGTTGTCTTTGGAATTGTTTAAAAGTAGTTTAATGAACAAGGATCTAGAAGTGATACACATTTAATGGTGGAATTTTTAAATTGAATCAATTAAGTCAAAAACAATTTCTTGGATTCTGGATTTACAGTATGCTTATGGTTGTGCAATTTCTGCTAGTTCAAAAGACATTTTAAAGAATATATGTAATATTTTGAATGCAATATTTAAAGCCTTTTGATACTTATCCAGTTGAGAATGTAAACCAATTAAAATATCTTGACAGTTTTATTAGAAGAAAGATGTTGCGGTACAGCACATATTTCAAGATGCTTTTTCTACTGTTAATAAATTAAAAAATAGAGTGCTTCATCACAAAGAAATTAATACTAAAACTAAGAAAGCTGTATATAGGATTGTTATTTGATCTAATTTATTATATGGAAGTGAGACTTGGATACTCTAATGATGCATTATAATGGCATTAAAACAGTTTTATTATAATGCATCATTGGATTGAAAATGTAACACAAATTAATAATGCTAGATTCCCTGAAAGAACATTTTATAGTGAACTAGAGCATCATGGGAATAGATCCCCCCCCCATCCTATTATAAGGATTATCTCAAAGTCATTCTATAGATGTGCAATAATGATTGTTTCCATTGAGAAGATATGGCAAAGAATAGAATACTTGGAGAGTTACAATTAAACTTGCTGTGAAGTATTTCAGAAAGAAAAGTTTTCTGCAGAAGAAATTAAAAGATAGTATCACAAAATATTAAACAAATATAAAGTTAGACTAGGGTGTTCTATATGTGGATAAATTTGTGATTCAAAGAATAGTTTCTACAGTCATTTCAAAACTCATTCCTAATGCAGTTTTTTTCCTCTTTCTTTTATGAATTGCAATGATTATAATAATTTATAAGTGTTTGCATTATGTATGTGTGATGACAAGATATATATTGGGAGCAAGAAGAAGAGGTCAATAGCTAAATATACAGGTTTAACAAAATAGGAATTACTGATATCATTTTAAAAAAAGTAAAAGGCTCAAATGGAATTAGGCTGGACATTTCAAAAAAAAGAGATGACGGTATATATAGAAAAATGAAGTTTTAAACTTAATCCCAAGACTCTGCAAAACACTTAGAATGAAAACATATGTGAGATAGATGAATTTTTATTAGAAAATATGCTAGGGTAATGAGGTGAAGAGAAGGTATTGATAATAGTGCTTGAAAATAATAATTATTTTTGTAAATGTCAAAATCTTTGCTTATAAAGATTACTGAATTATAAATATTCCAGTATGGCTTTTGAAAAGTAATGGAATCTATTAGTCACAATGAGTAAGGGTTTTATAAATGCTTGAACACAGTGAGATCTATCAAAAGACACTTTGGAGCCAAAAAAATATGCTTTCCAAGGGGTCATTCAACATATATATATATATGCTCTAATAATGATTAAAAAAATTATCCAAATAATGACTAATGAATAAAATTTGCAATAGTTGTCTCAATAAATCCAGTCAACACTGACTACCATGTCACCTAATGTCCATGACAAAATTTGCATCTACATACGACTGTAAATAAATAGTCATTATTATATAAACACAAAAAAAATTAGTCATAATATATTCTCCTTTGATCTATAATATCTTCACTTGTGAGTATGAATAAAAACAACATTTAAAAATAAGTATATTAAATTCACTGTCTAAAAGAAAGAAGAATAACTAAGCAGTAAAAGACATGGATCATGTGTTAACACAAGAACATCGTGGATAATACTTTATCATTGCATGTTACTTCTTTTACAGAATTGTGGTCAATTCATAGACAATCTGGGTTATCAATAGCTGGTAAAAGAATATCTCTCTATTATCATTTATGAGCATATTGAAGCACTTATCATTTGGCACTTGGAAAGCTTGGTGAGTTATGCCTTTTCTTATCTATTTCATTATCAGGCCTGTTTTAGGGACTTTAAAATCCTGCAGTGAGATATTTTAATGTTTTAAAGTCCATGAACAATAAAATAAACACAATCAAACAACTCTCGATTGACACTAGTGCTTAATACTTATCACACTTTTAATTCAATTAATTCTAACACTACATATTAATTAAAATTATATGCGCAGAAACGCTTTCTAAAGAAAAGCTATAAATTGAATGAATATAAATATAAAATGAAAGCTAAGAACTTTAGAGGGCGCACAGTTTGAATAATCAATTGTATATATATACCCACTCCTATACAATCACGAACATTCTAATGCTATAACTATGAACACATTTAACGCCCTCGAAAGTGCTTCACTCCATTTTATATTTATATTTCTTCAATTTATAGCTTTTCTTATCAGCTCATATAACTTTAATTTTCATTCATCTAAGGAAAGTTGCTTAATTTTATTTTTACATGTTAGTGTTGAAAACATTTAATGAATAAATGTAAAGCATAAAATTAAAGCAAAAAATTCATTTAAAAATAAATAAATAAATTCAATGTTAAACTTACTTTCTTTTAATTATTTATTAAGACTATTACAAATGTGTAGATCATATCAGTTTACACATTAATAAAGAATAAAATGCTCAGAAAAAATTGCTAATGAAGAGGAGGATGAGCGTTAATAAGTTAGATGGCCTTCATCACAATAATGAATATGGCTTTGAGCAGTCTAGAAAGCCATAGATAATATATAGTTTTTAAAAAAATAATACCCATTTGATTGCCAAGAGTTGTTAATAAAAATTGTGAATATGTGTTTTGCTTTATTTAATACATTGTTGTTTACTATAGTTATTCTAATTATAAGAGTAATATTTTTTACAATAGTATATCACTGATTATTTATAATTATCACTGATATCCTCCTCCTTTATTTTTCCTCTTATAAAACGATCTACATCAAATTTTAAATAATAGTGCTCAGCAGCTGCCAGTAGAGACATTCTTAATAGTGTTTGGGCGTTTGATCAATACTCTATTTTAGTACAGTGCTGGCGCATTAGATTCTGGCACTTCCGGTGGAAGGCCAGAATTTCTTACGAATTCCCACGAAATAAAACCATTTGATTATTTACTTTATTTAATACACTAATACTCATTTGAATATTTTTTAAAAAGCTGAAGAAATCCTGAACTTATCTGACAATCTTTAAAGTTATCTGAATAAATAAATAAATAAAATTTCACTTTAATTTTCGGCCGAGTTTATAAGTACAGAATAACTCTTTTTATGCGGTTGCATATTTAATTAAAGCAATGTTGGAAGATATATTTCCCCCCTTCCATCATTTTAGGCAGATTAAGCTAGCAATATAATAATAATATTACTAATTAGCAACAATTCTACCCAGTATCTAAAAAGCTATTTTAAAAATATTAATCTTAACAAAAATCGTGTCAATTATTTACTATGTGCATTTTAATGACACTTTTATACATATATATAATATTTTAAAATGATGAAATCTCCAAATACCACTTACATTTAATTTAATTAAACATCTTACATTATCATACAAAGCATATTAAAATGGATGTTCAATTTAATTAAATATTGATGGTGCTTAAAGATTTCATCTTCTAAAATATTACATATAAGATGATACCATTTAATTACATTATTATTCATCATTTTCAATCGATATTGATCCATTGCGAGAACTGCCCAAAATATGGTCTCTTTCTAGCTCCTTTAAATCTCGTAAAATCTATTTGAAAACTTCAACTATCATTCCATTATCATTTCTTCTAGCAATATATTCAAGCCATTTCAATGAGACTTTAATTTTTCCCAATGTAAGTGATATCTTTTTATTCTTTCACCCAGGTATTTGTTTTTGATCTGTTGTTGTTACTCCTAATATGTATATATAACCACATTTCACTTGAGTAATTTGAAGCCTCTGTATTGTTCTTCTGTTAAGAGTCCAGGTCTCGGATCATAAGTAAGAATAAAATGCATCTATTCAAAAATGTTCCTTTTCAAACATTATAGGTATATTTCCTTTTAATAGTAATTTATTTCTACAAAAAGCATTCCATCCTAATTTAATTCTATAATTAACTCTATCCATTTCATCTGTAATAATAATCTGGCCAAAGTATTTATAGTTCTAATTCATAATTATGAATATTTCTTTGTTTTAAGTTCTGCTTTCTCATTTTCATCTGATAACTCTTCAACATTTCTTGAAGCTCTGAAGCATTATTTGCAAAAATAAGGGCATCATCTGAAAAACTGAGATGGCTTAAATAATCTCCATTTGCTTTTAATCCATTAGCTTCCCATTTTAATTCACACAAAATATTATTGTAAAGTTGCTACAAAATGTAAGTTTGGAGATATGGAATCACTCTAACACAGCCTTTTCCACTATTAATCTTTTTAGGAAACCATGTAATGTAATCACTGTTGTTTGCATTTTAATAAATATTCTTCCGAATATATTATTTTGGTTCTGTATCTTTCTGCATTCAGCATCAAATGTCATTTAATAATCTATACCAGAATAATAACTCATATTCATTAGTTATTTTGATAATGATTTTTAAAAAAAACATTGAAAGATTGATATGTCCACAAATATTTTATCATCTTTCTCAAATATCAATATTACTATTGCATTCTCCCATTAATTTGATACATCTTTATTATTTAGTTATTTGGCATATAAACTTTGCATATAATTTTTCTACTTCATCATCTGCTTTTTTTAAAATATCAATAATAATTCCATCATTTTCTGGAGTTTTCCCCTTCTTCATAGATTTAATTGCCTCACTTCTTCATTTAAAAAAAAATGCTAGGCAATTCAGAAAAAAATAACAACTGTAGTGGATACCTTGCTTCCATATAATTCTTTATAAAACTCTTCCAAACATTTCATGATATCTCTCTTTTTAATAATGGTTTCATCTTTTAGTTATATAAACAATTTTTCTTCCAATACCATGATGTTGTTTTACACTTTTGAAACTTTTATTCATTTCTATAGCTTTTTTTGCCAATTCATAATTATATTCCTTATATCATTATTAATTCTTTTTTGTATCATTTTACAAAACTCTAGATATTCAATTCTTAATGAATCATTTTTTTAAAAAATTGTATATTTCTTTTCTTCATAATTTTCTGTTTAAATAGAAAACTTATTAATAAATTATTGCTTTTTTTTAAATAGGTTATCTTTCTTTCAATTCATAATAGATTATCAATTATCATCTTATTCATTTCATTTAAGTCTGAGTATCTTCAAAGAATTGTTAACATTTTATAATAATTTGCAAATTTTAATTTAAATTCATTGCAATGTTTCTGAAGATTAATAATGTCCACTATTAATATTGTCCTTTCTTAATAGTTTTTATCTCTTGTCTGATTAATTGATGATCACTGTCTACTAAAGTACTTTTCTTTTTAGTCAAAATATAACCCAATTCTGCTGTGCCTTTATTTGAATGCTTTCATATCCATTTCACAAATTCCACAAGTATGTGTCCTCTCTTATTTCTATCATCCAGGCAAATCTACTCACAGTACTTTCATCTTTCAATTGTTTACCAATTCTAGCATTAAAACCTCCCATGACAATTTTAAAATGTCCGATCTCATCAAAAATATTTTCTCTACTTGTTCATCATAATGAAAATTTATTGGGACATACATTTGAATGAGCTTTTTGATATAATTAATTTTCTCACTGTCTAAAATATCTTCAATCTCTCCAATGTTTTTCTTCTATTCACTTCCAGTATTTATGTCATATGTCCACATTTTAAATTATTTTTATCTTTAACTTTTCTTCTAACTTCAGAAAATTCAATAATGTCCCATTTAATGTTATACAATTTCTCCAATTTGTACAGTTATAGGTATATAAATAAAAGCTCATTATTGAATGGCAGTCTGGTTTTGCAATCAACAGATTGGTAGCACCCTCCTCTCTCAGTTATCAACTGCTTTTTTGGATGGTGACTTCCTTGGAATAAAGAACAATTTAGTTTTCTCTATCATGATTGTAAACGTATATTTTTAAAAAAGATCATTATCACAAACATTCATCTTGCCTTCACATAAACTCAACTGATATTTTAGTTAAAACTATTAGGGATTTAAGATGAAAAAACCATAGTGTTTCTTGATCTTAAACTCAGAAATAAAAAGCCAGTAAAAGCTGATGCATATTGGTGAGCAGCCCATCTATGTTTATTTACTACATGAATAATTAATTACATAATAACAGCTGCAACAACAATAACATAGTAAACATGAGAAATTTGTCCTGCTTGGTTTAAGGCCTCAAAGAGTAATCAAAGAGTTTCTTTTCAGTTAACAGTGAACTCCTTTCTGTAGCAATTATATATGTGTGCTTATAGACATATGTATTATGGCATACAATATCCTAACAATCATTACAGTGACAGTGAAATACCAAAGAAAGGCCACTTCCCCAAAAGACCAACTTATAAAAAATTCCCTATCTGAATATAATTCTACATATCTTTGTTTTAAACCACCAAAATAGGCTTGCACTAGATGGCATTACTGTATGGAAAGTTTGCTACTGCTAATACCTTTGTTTATATTAATATAGATTTTTAGTGTGTAAATAATAATCTTATTAAATTTATTTTATATGTATCAATAATTTTAATGACATCTGTAATTAATATTTTTGTGTTAAAGTAAATAAAAATATCAGGCAGTGCATTGCCTTATTGAAAACAGACTATGTTACAGCAATAAGATGATATCATATTAAAAACTGTTTATTAAAGAACGTTTTTGATTTTAAAAAAAATATTGCATAACAATACCAATTAAAAAACAAAAAAGTAATTAGATTCTGTATCTTAGATATTTTGCAATAAAAAAATGTTTTCCATATATTGATAGCAGCTAAAAAATAGTATATAATAGTGTTAATATTTAATGTTATATTAATAACATATAATTTTTATGCATAAAATTATATTAGTACATTCATTCATCCTATTTAACACATAAAACTTACAAGCAAAGTTTGTGCTGGTATTTTGAAAATAAAATAGAATTCTATCTTTATCTATTGTAGCTCTTTTGGGTGTACAAATTAATAAATATATGTATACTCATAAACATTCCTTTGACAACACTTATACTTTCTCCAACAATAAATAAATATTACTTCAACATACATATTCTTTTTACTTTCTTTCACACACACAATGGCTTATATTTTATTGATAGTGAAAATAGACTACCACTAGATCAAGCTATTCAATTTTTTCTATTTTCCAAACATTTTTAGATCTATTAACAAGACATTACAAAAATCTAAGCAAAAACTACACTTCCTTTAGCACATAGATCAATGGAAAAATTACTAAGTGAACATCTATAATATATATTGATTTTCAACTATACATGATATATAAAACCAAAACATTCAATTCTGTGTTAAAATCAATTTTCAATACGAATAGAAACAAAAAAATATATAGTAGCAACTTTTGATATCAGGTCATTATTACATCAATAAAAACTAAAATAAGGAAACCATGTAATTAGTGAAACAGTTAATACATTTTTATAAATATAATAATTTACATATTTTTAAACTGTGTGAATAATTTGTAACTTTGTATAATGTACAAAAACAGAAAAATTGCTATTCCATACTAACAGTTAATTTTCAAAAAGATAGAAATAGAAAAGAATATGATGGAACATTTAATGTGCTAGCATAATAGCATCTGCTCCTCAATATAGCAAAACATATATTCAGAATATAGTAACCCTTATGAAAAAGTTGAATTGTTAAGGAGTCATGTCAACTTATTATTTATTCTCAGTTGTGAATGAAATATAAAATCAAAAAATCTGCAATTCTATACAAAATGTTTATCTTCAAATGTCAACAGAAAAGGAATAGTAAAGTGATCTATTTTACATTAGACAAGAGAATTTGAAAAAGCACATACAGAAGTTTCAACTTTCATTATGAATTTTTTACCACATAATAATACAGAAATTTTTCATAATCAAGTAAATGTATGTAGGTAATAGATTTAATTTATTTATTTATTTTAAGCAATAATCATTAATAAAAACATATTTTTTAAGTATTTTCTCCCTTATGTAATTACTTTTACAATATCCAAAAGTGGTGCACCTTTTACTGGAGTATATTATCAAGTTTCTACCATTTGCAAATGCAAAATTTCTTTATGATTTAGTTGTATTTATTTTGCTTTTTGTTAATTTTTAAGCAATATTCCATTAATTAGTTGCATTTCAATTACCTTAATATATTATGTTTAATTTTTAACCCTTTTACCATTATAACTCAAATTATGTATTTGAATGGCTTCATTCTTTTCAGTAAATTTGCCAAACCTGACACTGGATTTGCATCCAGAGCTTTCAGAATAACAGTCTATAACCTGAACTAAAATGAAATGATAGATTGAGCAAAATTAATTGATAGAAACGATCTTTTTCATTATTTTATTAACTGGGGAATCTATCCAGAAACATATAATTTCAGTACTAAATAAAAATTAAATAAACAAACATATATTGTTTAATTAATATTTATTTACTGCTGATAGAAATAGTAATTTTAATTCATATGCATTGTTAAAACAATTTTTATGAATATATATTATTTTGCATTAATTTATATTACCACAAGACTACAATTGCTCATCACATATCAGCAGCCTCATCCACAGTTTGAACAAAAAAAAATATTAAAATTTGGAAATTTGTATGAATTATGGCACTTATCTCTCAATTATTTCATCATCTTGCATACTCTGTTGATCAAGCAACTGCAATAACAAAGTATTACTGTATTTTAACTTGCTGTGAAGCTGTTATGAATTATTAAATTAAAAAAAATCATTTTAAAATGGTCCTAAAGCTTAAAGTTAATAACAATAGCAATTCTATGTAATAAATAATATTTAATAATGGGAGAGAACTAATTCACATATACTCATACATAGTATATGAACATATTCTCTTTTTTTTTTTTTTAAGTGTCATAGCATCGGCCAGGACGCGAAACCGCAACCCGGGAAACTGCCTGCAAGTGCAAGGCAGTCGCGCTGACCTTTCTAAGTTTATTACTACTGTTTTTTCCATAATTAGATTTTATTTTTATGCAAATGTTTTTGTTGATATTTGAATGTTTATAATTTTTATATTAAAATGCACTATAGGCATATGTGTGTATGTTAAAAATATATATTTAGAGAGAATTTGATATTATCCATGGATTTCATCATCCGTGACAAAGCTTAGAACCAAATCGTAATAGATAAAGAAGTGGCAACTATATGTATACAAACGCACCTCTACAATGTAGCAGTATCTGTACAATATGAAGTTAGATTTTTTGTATCTAATTTATATGTTTCAAATGAAGACTTAGTCAAATTATGTGTAGCAATAGATGTTTCATCAGTTTGCAATGAAATTCAGGAGCATAGTTGTAATACTACTATGAAGTTCAACTATTTCTCAAGCAGATGGAATATCTTTCTGTTTTTGCAATTGGCTGCATTAGTGACAATAAAGAAGAAGATGCTGTATTTTGTTAGATTCTTCAACTTTTGAAGTCTTGCATACTTATTGCCATTAGAACATTTTTTATAATAGCTTCTGCTATTATTTATCCATAAAATATCTTTTTACTCAAGTTAGCATCATGGAAAATATCCGTATTTATGTAATTCATACCTTTGTATTTACAATATGGAAAACCAAGGTTAGCTCACTTGCAATGTTTTTAAAATCCTTATTGCTGTTATCCCCCAAATAGATGTAAATTTGAAGATGTCTTCATATTCTTTCCCTTCTTTTGTGCCCTTCTGTGCAAAAATGTTATCTGCAATTAATAGTGAATTAATGTTTACAAACCATGCAATAAGAGCATTAAACATTGGAAGTCATAAACTATAGCCATGAATGTTGTTCTTATTTTCTCAAATAAACACAGAACAATTTAGTTTTCTTCTTAGATGGAGTTTTTGAATTATTACTTTTACTTTCACTGCCACTATTCACTATGAAAAAGAATACATATGGATAGGAAATTTAAAGCATAAGAACAAACATGGCAAGAAGCAACAGATGATCCAAAATATTCCACTATCAATTTCTACCAATTATTAAGAGTAGTCTTTTGATATTAATGAATATTTCTAAGATTAACCTAAAGATAATAATGGCAGTTTGCATTTGGAGTGAACAATATTTAATTTAAATTTTGTACATTCAATTGTTAATGAAATGTATGGGGAAAATATGTAATACATTTGAAGTGAATAATATATAAATTTTGTGATTTTGATTATTAATGAAATATATAAGAGAAATAGAAGATATCAGTATAGGAAGTAGCTCTAAAAGAGGATTCTTGGAAATTAAAAAACAATTGATCATCCTAGAATAATGCCAATTAAGACTTTATACTCACATACACAGACATAAACAGAATCTACATATAAAAACTATTTACACATAAGTGCACATAATACAAATGAATCAAAATTCTGGATACAATAAATAAAACTACTGATTTTTATAATACATTTAATTAATCTTATAACTATTTAAATTTGTCACAAAATGTCTGATTGATTCAACATTTAATTTCAACAGATTTTAAAGCCAAGCTTTTTAACCACTCAGTTTTTTATTGTTTATTTTTAATAAATTTTGATAATAAATACGTTTCCTAAAATAACTTATTTATACTGAGTTTAGTTTTTTTTTTATTCTTATTTATTAAAAGTTAATTTAAACTAGCAAGATATACAATTTAGATAATTTTAAGTAAATTCAGTTTATAGTATAATATTTATATATACACCATGAAAAAAATGTTTTTTCATATAATACAACAAATTTATATTAATGAACAATTGTTTTTGATTAGTTTGTTTTTATATTCACATTGGTATCAAAAATCATTCTTTTTTTTTTTTTTGTATTATCATCTTGCATTTGTTTATACAGACAATTCTTTATTTAAAGTAAATAAAGTATTCTTTGGCTTCTTGCTTAAGTTAAATTCTAACATGTTGAAGTTCCACTCAATTGAATGTTTATCATCATCAATGCTGTAAAATATGAAAAAAAAAATTAACAATTAAAATAAGCATTACAGTATATACCAAGTGAAAGCATGCAATAAATTGAATGGAGAGCTATGCCGTTATATACATTTTTTAATTTTTATGCTACAAATTATAAATAGGACTAGATTACTTACATATGTTGGACTTATATAAGAGAATTGCCTGTATGTATATATACTCGACTGCTATCACATAACTACACTTAAATACCACTTCAGAAAGATTTGTGGTTCTATTTATATATTGATTTAATGACCACTTTTTATCAATAAACTATTTTAAGATTTCTAGATTATTACTTGAACTATATCTAGTATTATTTAATAAAATTTAATTGAAAACACTCAAAAATTTAAAATACTTTTTTTTTTTTTTTACAATCATTAAATTTAAAATACATTTACTTCTAGTGAACACAAACTGATGATTAGAAAAGAGAAAAAAGAAGTGTCTAAGGTAGTAGACCATGTATGTGCCAATGAACATATGTTCAATTGGGAAAATATAAAAATATTGGATAGAGAAGAAAAGGTACAAGGAAGAAAATTTAAAGAAGCTGCTCACATGACAATGGCAAAAAAATCCCATAAGCCAACTTAGTGTGACTATACAGAATGTATGGAAACCATTAATCAACTTTACCCTTAGCAAAAAGTGGAGAAATCCGGAGGAACCTCATAGATAAGTATATAAAATTGCTACAGACTGTTGCCTTTGGAAGGATAGCTCACTTGATTAGAGAGTTACCTTAAAATTCAATACTCAAGAAGCAAAGGATCCAGGTTCAAATCCCATGCTAGTACTGTCACTGATCAGGCCAGCAACACCAGAAGAAGAGGGGAGAAAAATACCTCTCAAAATGTTGTGCATATACTGACCTGTTTGATGCGCTATTACTAAAAGTTGAATGTATTTGGAATATTTAAATAAAGTTAAATTTTTTAAAGACATTCAATACACATATTATGTTAGATGATGAAAATAGTCCAATATAAAAATACAACTAAAACACAATCATCACAAACCTTCAGAAAAATACATTTACTTCTAATTTTGTTGTTTGAATAAGTTGTGTACATCAATGATATAACTAGCTTTTTCGGATCCATGTCAAAACTTTTTATGCCTCTTCCTTACAGTATCACTTTGATTTTAAAAAATATTAACACAAAATTAAATTTGATTTAAGTTTAATTTACTAAATCAGAAAATATACTTTATTTTCTATATTTAAAACGAATGTGTCCAAAAGGTGTATAAATTACAAAATGCAATAAAATACCTTTCTGATATCTATCAATGAATGTCAAAGAGCTTTTTCACAAATAAATTTAATTTGCATCCTAGGCAGATCTTTATTATAAAAATATCTTTACTTTTGTTTGTAAAAATAATTGAGCTATTTTTAACATGCTAACTGTTACTACATCCAAAGTAAAAATGATGGGGGAAAATGCAGAGGGAGGTATAAAAAAAAAAAGACAAGTATTAAATTTTACAATATAAATATATAGCATTATAAAGATAAAAAGCCAGTAGTAATAAAGAGTGTTTTTTAAAAGATTGTTAGAATTTTTCTAAAACAGACCTTTATTTTTAAACAGCATTCTGGCAGTAATTTTGTTTAAAAGAAAAAGACAATTATCACATACTTTTGTTAAAAATTTAACATATTCAGAACATCAACAATTCTAAAACAATGTCTTTTCTCTCTTGATAACTTCAGGAATGGAAGTTCATTTTTATGGAATATCTGGCTAACTTTAGTGTAAGATTTTTTATCCAGTCAGAATTAAATCAATATTTTTTTCATTTTTTCACATAAAGCATTTCATAATTTCATTTAGGCTTGGAAGAATTGCTATCATATTAATTTTGCAATTTGAAATCAATTTAAATAAAACGTTTACATTTTTAAAACTAGCAGACAAATATTGTGTAACACTTGATGTCTTTAAGATCGCAAGAATATGTGAAACTTGGTGAGAGTTCTATAAACAAAATAAAAAAAGATTATTGCTATATAAGCAAATAATTATAATAATTTTTAATAATATGTAAATTTAATTCTATATTTAAACTGTGTTTTGCCGTTCAAGAAAATATAAATTTATAAAGCGTTTAACTGACTGAGCATGCTTTCGACGATCGTTTATAATTTATCTTTTTTATTCAATATTTTTTTTAAAAATTATGGGATTGAAATCACAGATTTTGTGATTGAAAACAAATATATAATTTCCCCCCTCAAGTCATTTCCTTGACAGCTTAGAGACAGCTATGTTACTTATGTTTTTTGAATATTATAAAAAAATTAATGACCCTGCCTTTTTATAAGTAGTTATTGGTATTCCATATTTTATTTTAAAGTTGCCTCCCTCCCTATCATAAACTATAAATAAAAACTTGCATTAAACAGTCAGTACTTATTCAACTTTTGTCAAAAAAAAAAACCGAAAAAAAAAGTAATAATTGTTTGTAGAACAAAAATGTTTGGAAGAGAAAAAAATATTTTAATTGCTGATTTTTAAAGTGAAACTTTCTCCAAATGAGTTCGATGATCTTCAGTCTTGCTCTGTTTATTACAGTTTACAAAATCAAACAACTTGAATTGTTTATGGTAACCTATTAATTATGATATGAATCAATTTAGGGTGAACTAAAACAATAACACTGTGTTTTAATTGTAGGGAAACATGCAATGATTCTTTAAAACAAAGTGGAAAAAGGAATTAATATTATTTATTTTAAAAATGTTCATAATTTTAAAATTTAAAAAAATGAAAAAATATATAATAAAACAGATCTATGTAGTCACTGAATAGCAGTTTTATAACATACTTCTAAGAAATTTCATATATCTGTTGACTGTACATTTATATCTACAAAGCTAAGAAAACTGCAGTCCAGCAATAACTGTTTATGGGAAGTAATGGATGATTCAATATTCGTTTGTAATAAGATGATAAAACTTCTAATTGAATGGCTATAAAAAATCTTTATAAGAAAATAAAAATCACCTTATTATTTAATTTCTCTGATCAGAATTACGATGGATCTTCCGAGCTTTGAACCATAAAATAAAATAAAAAAACGTATTAATGAATAATACATGGCCAAGATTCATTATCCTAAAACAAGATTCGATGAACATCTTTTCTGGATATTCTACAGTAATGCTAAAGAAAATACTATATTGTAGTAATAATTAAATTATATCTCTTGATAACTGAACTATCAAAGTCCTATAACATAATTTCTAAATTAGCTTAGCATATTAATTGATACTGTAATTTTATTTAAGATTATGCCCACTTAACTTAATCTTTAAAGAAGAATTTTTTTAAAAAGTAGTAAATGAATTCTTGCTCTTACTTAATGTATATTTTTAAAATTATTTGCTTGAAGACAAATTGGGCTAATTAGCACTAAAGTACTGCAACAGATAATTTTTAATCACTGTACGGACAGTTTGCCATTCTTTTAAAGTATTATATTGAAAAGATAAATTCTATTTAGTAAAGAATAAAATTGATTTGTTTCTGTAGTTGTTGTTTTTAAAAAGAAAATCTAAAGAGTGCTCTTTAATCTCTCTTATTTATATGATAAAAAGGAGTTCCTTGAATGCAAATAATTTTCTCTTAAATATAATGATAAATATAAATATGAATGCAATCAAATTATAATTACTTCAATTGTTGTTATAATGGTAGTTTTTTTTTAAAAAAAAAAAAATGAAAAAATGCTGAATTCGTTTGAATATAATAATAGTGTAGTTGATATTTGATTTATATGTTTTTACATGATATAATATAATTAACAATGTTATATAAAATGTTCCTATATGTTATTCAAGTACAGTATTTACAACTACAGTATCTTTTATTTCACATCAAAACCTTCACTTATTTTGAGAAATTAATTCTAATTATGCACATTAATAAATCTAATATTTCCTCATTGATAATAATAAGGTATAAAGCAACAGAAAAATATTGCTTACTCATGATAAAGAGAAAATAACAGACTTGAAATTGTAGCTGTTCCAAAATCAATTTTTTAAAATTATCTTTGATCAGGAATATATAAAGACAGGTTTCTACCTATTCCAGGAATATGGTTATGCATTCATTTTTTAACATTTATCTAGAAATATTTTAACATTACTAGATCAGAAATGATTTGATTAATTGAGAATAAATTATGGCATAGCAAGTTTTTAATACCTGCATAACAATGAAGACCAGAATAGTCATAATTTGCAAATTATTAAAATATTAATGCATTCATTATATGTATGCTTTGTGTGATTTAGCGGTGTTAAAATGTGGGATTCAAAAACTAAAGATATCTGATTAAACCTCAATCTCCTCTTTCTGATACTCAAATGTCATACGACTTTCTGAGTAAAAACCATTTTATTAAATATATTATATTTATGAATCAGAAAGTATAAAATATGCATTTTTTTGTGTTCAATGTTCTTCTTTTCTGAGTGTTTTTGTTTCTTTGTGCATCTTTTCACTTTTATACATAGTCTTCTACATCTATTTTACATACTTTCTCATGGCTTTTTTTTTTTATGACAAAAACTATATGTATGGTTATCATTACTATTTTCTTTTATACATTTGTTTAATTTCTCTAATACCAACAAACATTTTTAAACATTAATTTTCATAAAAAATATTCACGCATATACATTTGTAAACTTACTGCCCAATGTTACAATCCTTCAAATGAATAGTTATTAATGTCATATTTATGTAGAATATGCTAAATCATCATTAAGTTTGTAAACTTGTATATTAAATCACAACAAACTACAATGGATAAATAATGAACAATCAGGAAGACATTGGATGATCTGGTTCAAGTAATGAAGCTAGTTCTTTGGAATCATTTTCTTTCTTTTTTCTGATGACTTTATTATTAAACAATAAGCTTAAATAATTAGCACATGTGTGAAAAAAGATAAAGTCAAATAATATTTTATGTTTGAAATTTATAATAATATATTGATCTTCAATTGAATTTAAAGTCTATATCTGGGCTAGGGTGAATATAAAGATCTCTATTCTAATTAATAAATAAATATCAATAACATTTTTCTTATATGTCAGTAATTAATATTAAAAATTTTGATAATGTATACAAAAATCTCTTTAATGTTTACAATGTAGCATTAAAATTGAGATGCTAAAATAAAGTGTGTTGGTAGAACGGCAAACACCAGCAAACTATCAACGATAATCAAATGTTATTGATTGGTCCCAGAATTATTCGTAGCTACCTTTAACAAAATATTTTTTAGTAAGATTTTATAAGTAACTCTTCGATTTGGAAAAATCCTAACTAATTCTTATGAAATTCAGGAAAGGGAAATGATCTTCACAGTGATTGAATTTAATTCTCAAAACTACTTAGACAAGATATTAAAGTATTCATCTATTTTTTTAACTCCATTTTTGCTCCTATTTTTCTGAAATTATATGATTATATTCATTTACAGATTGCTACTCTGACAATGATATAATTTTCAGAATGCATTGGTTCTGGATTATTAAGAGCAGTGATAATGTTACATCAACCTATGTTTATAGTTAGAAATTGTCACCAAAGTGATTTTTCAAATCTTTACATAGCAATGACTATATGCCCATATTGTGTTTTGATTACTCAAATGAAGGCCAAACAATCATGCAAACCAACAAACAAATGGTGACATTATTGGATGGTTTTAGTCTGGTTCTAACTTAGAATTTATTAATTTACATATTCAATACATAAAATCATTTTTAAGTTCATGATTTTGTATAATCTATTTATAAATAATGATATTTTACCCATATAAAAATTTTTTATTAATTACAATTATGATAGGAAATTATACAAATATGCTGAAAACCACTTTCATCTCAAAATTTTTTCCCAACTCGATATTCAAATCTTTAAAACTTGAAATCAGATTTCAAAATAGTGATTTACTGGTTTTTCTCAAACGGTTTCTTTTCATTTAGTCGTATGGAAAATTAATACGCTTAAAATAATGTTAATTTTAAATAATCAAACCTTTTTAAATGTTTTCACAATAGTTTCTCACTTCAGAATTTAGTGGAATATTTAATTATATTGCTGATGTAAAAACTATAAATAATAAATTTAATGGCTTTGTCATTAATGCATAATTTTTTTTTGCTTAAAAAAAGTGTTTTATATAATCTCATAACATAAGGAGTAGGTCTTGATTTTATTGTATCTTTTTTTACTAAGAGCCACACCTTAATTTGTGACATCGGAATAATTAAAATATAATAAAAACAGTCATTTCGAGGAAATTGTACTAATAATTGAACATTGAAATAGCAAAAGAAAAAAATTGATTTTTTTAAAATTCCCAATAGAAATTTAATTTCTGCTTATTAATATTGTATGTATGCAGAGGAAAAAATAATGAACAATAATACTTTTATACATTTTATATAACATGATTTAATATTTCGTTGGAATCATCGTTTGTATATTTTCTTTTAGAAACAATTAATATACAGCAATATGTGCTTTAAATTAGAAAGGTAAGGATTGAGCCACCTAGATTTAAAAGCATTCGGGCATTAATTATTATCTTATCTATGAATTATATTTTCTTCTTATAGCGCCTTTCTAACAATCCATTAAAGAGCCTGCATCATTTTCTTATATGTGCCTCACTTCTGTTTTGTTTATTTAGTTTTAATTAATATCTACAATGGGGAGTTGAGATGAGCGATGCAGAATGATGCTGATAGAGTTGATCAGAATCACGTTGATAGCAAAACATCATTTCAAATTAAATGGTAAAACAGCAATCAAGAGAATACTTATACCCAAGAATGAAAATTCAGTATAGGTAGAATGCCAGTTTACACAATTATCACAGTTAATGCTTTTTAACAGCATCTACTAATAATAACACTTTAAAGTCAACATATCAGATAAAAACAATATGCTATGTGCTTTACAATTTATGAAACACAACTACTTAGGTTTTATATAGCAGATTAATTTTAGAATACATTTATTAGTTTCTTTTATATATTTGAAGTCGTGAGGTTTCATATTTGTCAGATAATTTGCATGTCTCCCTATTTCAAATGTCACTTCAAAGTGACTAGTAATTGTATTGCTTTGTGTAAAGTCACAACCGAGAACTCCACTCTACCAAACCTGAATTTATCACTACTCTATTCTCATGTAAAGTAGGAAATGGCTTCTATCCACTTTTAACATCTTGTGAAGAGGTGTAATAATAAACATATGATTAAAAACATATGAAAAATATGTATAATTCCCAAGATGCACCTTTTGTGCTGAATCAGCATTCATTCAATGGCCCAAATCGCATTCTCTTAAATATATATTTATCATTGTTCAGTATATATAGATAGGAAATTAGTTGTTTAATTGATGTGTCAAACTTTCTACCCTCACAACTTTGATATAAACCACTTGATGGAAGTATATTAATAATTTTTATTAGATTAGAGATAATTCATTTAATAAATATTTCTGTAGTTTAATTTTCTCTATATCACTCTCAAGCAAGTTTGTTTCTATCCGTTTTTATATTATTAATTAAACGGAACTCGAGTCTAATTAATGACTAATAAAAATTATTAATACTGTATACTGTACTCATCACTGTTTTTTTCAATCCTTTCAAGACTTTGTATGCTTTACAGACGGATACATACTTGCTTGCATACTTTACAGATTCATATATATTTGCAAAAAAAAATAAAGTTAGATGCACTGAATGCATAATTAAAGGATGAAAATATTGCAAAAATACAATCCATAATGTCAAAAAAGGTAACGACTGAAAACTGTAAATTAAAAAAAAATAAAGGGAGAAGAGCACTGAAAGAAGCCTTTGTCAGACCAACACCTAAAAAGCAATAGGAAAAATTTTTGATATACTAATTACTTGTAGTTAACTCTCATATCTAAGTATCATTTCATTAACTCTCATATCTAAGTATCATTTCACTATTGTGGATCCTACACATAGCTTGACTTTAGGATTCAACACATATATATATTTCTTTGTGTATATGAATCACTTATATATATATATGATTTTCCAAAAATAAAATACTACAGTTAAATAACTTTTAAAAAAATGACAGTTTCAAAATCCAGAATCCCTAAAAGCTTTTTAATACTGTTTCATACCATCATATCCAATTTCAATTTCAATTAGTCAAAACAAATGAATTGATATTCACTTTACTTAAATCCGTTTTCAGATATTATTTCTCAAAGAATTACTAGTAAAAAAAAAACAATATAGAAAATATTGAAAATGTTTATATCAGTCATTGACTATATATAAATAAAATAAAATGTCCATAATTGAATAAATACTGTAATAAAAATAATGAATTATAACAGTTATAATATATTTTATAAATAAGTCTACTACTTCTGTTATATTTGAATTTAAATGTTTTTTAATTGAAGAACGTTAAGAAATTAACTGAAAGTAATTCTATGGTTTATTAGAGTTATTTATAAAATATATTATCGTCATTATAACTCATGATTTGTACTATAATATATATGTAATTAGATTATCACATGAAGAGTCGTATGAGATAGTGGTTGATGCACCACTTATCAAACTAGATCTAAGTTTCAAATCCAGATAAGCAAGCCTTGAAAAATGTTTTCAGATAATAAACAGGCTTAGAACCTTTCTTTTAACAGCCATCTCATAGCCAATTCATCTAGCTATGGGTATTTAATTATTATCAATTGGAAAAGACAGATCCAAAATTAATTTGGGTTAGTTAGATAAAAATCTGTGTGCCCACTTAAGACAAATAATACATTCCAGAAATAGAGCAACCCTCAACTGGTGGGCATGGTACTTTGCTTTCATTTGTGTTAAATACATGATTTAATTTTATCTTATTGATGTTCAAATATGACTTGGCTTTCAAATAGTTAACCTTAAATATATGTGCTTTACACAAAATGTAGGAATCTACCATTGTATAAAATCCCATAATTTCGAACAAATTAGTGTTAGGCATTTGCTTATATTTGTCAAAATTCTTAATCCAAATAATCAGCTCAGGATTTCAATACATTTCATACTATATGAAGAAACAAATGATTGAAAATCATAAAACAAAAATTTATAGTAACCTCACAAGTGACCTGTTCTGAATCAGAATTACTATTAAAAATATATATATTTACTATGATCAGAATGTTTTTTAAAATGCCTGAAATTTGATTAAGAATGTTGAAGTGTTTATAACTTTTGACTTCAGATTGTTTCTAACATTTTTCCCAATATATATTTCGCTAAAGATAAGTCTTTGATATTTACTTTAACATATATGCTTTCAGAAACCCTTTTTTCTATGATTTATATACTGCTCCTAAGAATATTATGGCTATTATCAGATTATTAAAACCAATATTCTAAATGACATTCTGTTAGCTAACATCTACTAATTTACAATAAAAATGATATTGAAAAACTGTAATAAGCAACCAAATTCCTTAGATAACAGAAAATGTATCGCAATTTATCAATCACAGTCATGTTTATTGCAATTCACAACATCGAATAATTCCCAAACATTCTTTCATAGAAAAAGTAAAATGTACTGAATTATTGAAGACAGCAATAGCTACTGACTAGCTATTCTTCCCAGTAGTCCACAATGTGAATTTATTATTTAAACTGAAATGTAGCTGATTTCACATATCTTTGTAATAATTTACTCAATTGCAATGCAAGCTATAAAAATAATATTGATTACAAAGAAATATAAAAAAAGATTTCAACCAGGAAATAGATTAACCAAAGGATTTACTGCATTGTCAATTCTATCACTGTGTTAATTTGACAGCTATTAGCAATGTTTCATGGTTTATGAATCCAGAGCTGCATAAGTTAATGTCTGTTGAATTCCATTTTAAAGCAGATAAGCACAAGGACTATAAATATTTGAATGAGTTAATGAAATATATCAAATCAAAAGTAATTTTGTTATAAGATAGGGAAATATCTCAAAAGAGGACTATTATTTAAGCCTTAAGTCTTCAATTACTTAAAATAAATTATTTAATGGTAAAAATGTGATTTTAACAGTTTTTTATTAAATTTTTGTGACGCAACATACTTTCTGATACCTGACAAATAAGTATATTACAAAAAGAGAAGCCACAATAAGAGAGTAGGGCTTACTAATAATAAATTTCACAGTATTAATTGTGTATTCAGAAGTTTAGTGGAAGTACTTTTTCTTTAAATGGTGACATAGTATTCAACAAGAGAAT
Organism: Epiperipatus broadwayi; assembly: GCA_028023455.1. Taxonomy (NCBI): domain Eukaryota; kingdom Metazoa; phylum Onychophora; class Udeonychophora; order Euonychophora; family Peripatidae; genus Epiperipatus; species Epiperipatus broadwayi. The sequence continues at coordinate 141,432 of JAQFVV010012491.1, read as the reverse complement.
ATGCTAATGTTGAAGATGCTATTCTCATCATATTTTTATGACAACCTCAAGTACAATCAGCATTTTGCAAAAAAGTTATTTCTAGAAATTAGTTTAGATCTGACTTTTGCAAGATGAAAAACTAAGGTAGGCTGCAGTCCAAGAATGTTATTTGGTAGCATGGAGTAAGATTGTGTTTCAGTCTACTGTTGAAGATATTTTCATGCTATTTATCTGGACAGCTGATTTTTAATGTTTTTCTAGGATTAGGGATAAGGTACCAAACTAAAGTCTTCATATTCTTATTCTATTTCTGGAAAGATTTTCTTATGTAAAACCAAAAAAATGTCACCAGCTTAAATAAATTATTTATTTTCTGTTTATGGAATTGTAAACGAAGGTTAGATTAATTAAGATAGCACCAATCTTTAGTTTATTTTGCAAAGTTTTTTCCCCAATGCAAGTTGTTAAAAATAAAATGCCCACAATAGTTTCATTCTAACCTAAATCCTCTCTGTTCTACAAGTAGATGTTTTTCAACTATTGGAATCATCCTTGTTAAGATTATTTTCAAACAACTTTAAAAAATATCACAAATTAGGTGATTATTTATGGATCATTAATAAGTTTCTATTATTGGAATTTGTACAACACATTTAACTGTTATCCCAAACACTTTGTTTAAGCAGAAAAATCATTCTAAAGGAACATTAATGCCTCCAACCATTAATCAATTGTATTTAATATATTATGTTATAATTTTTTTTTTTTTTTTTTTTCGCCCGCCCCCCCCGCCCCCCCCCCCCCCCCCCCCCCCCCACCATCTCCTTGCTTGCGGGGCGTCCCCCCTCGCCAACCACCCAAGACTATTATGTTATAATTACAAGCAAGAATACAAGAGTGGTTCATTTGATTTATCACATGAACATTTACAAGTGCAGATTGTTAGGCATCATAGATTAAGTTTTAATGTTAAAATTATAGCTATATTTAAAAAATGAAACTACAATTGTGAAAATGTTGATATTCATAGTCTGTATCTTCCTGCTGATTACAGTCACTAACTAAACACTAAAAATAAAAATTTGAACTTATTAAAATTGTCAAGTTACTGAGGCTGAAATTTTTTTAAAGAGAGTGATAAGATACAGATAAAGCTAATCTTGTGTTTGTTAAAAACGTTATCTTGGGTGGTCCTTTGATAACTTTCTGCTCAACAGAATAATAAATTGAATGTGTAGATTCATAATGAATATAGAGATTTAGAAGTATTAAATTCAAATGAAAATATTTCAAAATAACTGTTTTTCTATATGTTAATAGGTGGCAGTTACTTTGCAATATTTTCATTCGTAAACTATTTACTGAATTTCCCTCAAATACACATCATGTTTGTATAAGTATATATAAATCAACAAATAGAAAAGCAAAAAAAATCTACATGTAATAATTTGTTACTCCAAGATAGAAAACGTAAGCGATCCTCAAAATTACATCACTTTTTTTTTGTTTATAGATAAAATTAGTTCATTACGGCACTGCTAAAAATAAATAATTTTCATCTCAATTTATTTTACTAATTTCAACAGATTAAAAAGTTTACTGATTTTTTTTATTTATTTAAGCTAAAAAATAGTTGATTTATTTAATGTTTCAAAAAAATTTTTTTTTCATATTTAATAAAGTTATGAGAATTAATATTTTTATAAGATGTATTTGATTATTAAGTACAAATTATATATATGACTTACTATACTTTTTATAGAATATTAATCCATCAGTGCTATAGCCAATATTTGGGAGTTTCTATGTAAATTGCGAAAGCAATTCGTTTTAAATATTTATATACACCTTAATACTTTTATCACTATCCTTTAATTTAATGATTAACAGTCAAAGTACCCCTAAAACCCAGAGTTCATGTGTATTACCTTGATTCGTTTCAAATCAGCTGTGCCACCATCCTCTACAACAGTATCAAAATTAACCAACCTATAAACTTCTTCAGACAATATAAAACTACATTTGGTATAGGTCAATCTCTTATCCATTTGAGCCAATTATGCAAGTAATAATAAAACACAATACAAATAGACTTCTATAAATCAAAGGAAATTGGAGCTGACTGTGGCAGTCTGTTTGCACTGTAAATGACTACGATTATTCCAATGCTTGCATGAATTTAAAAAATGTTCAAAACATGATTCTTACTTAATAATATTCTTCTTCAAAATTTATTGTATCTTTTGAAGACATGATAAAAAAATCAAGAACATATGACTGACTCTCCTTTCTAATAAAAATTTACTACAGAAAGCCTAAAGCTATATATTTTCTTCCATCACGTGGACAAATACCTAAGCTAATTTAAAAAATTTTCTATAAAATGATTCTTGAAAATTCATGATATAATTTAATTCAATACATTATTAATATGATTCTTTTTTATAACTAAAAAATTCAATTACTTCTTCTATTTACTGGTAGAACATCTTAACTCTCTTTATGAATACATTATTCACTTTCTCCAATTCTATCTTGCAATTTCTTCATGTTGTGAAGTCTTAATTTTCTGCTCATCAAAAGACAATTGTTTTCCTTTAAGTACAAAATTTGTATTGCCTTCCCATTTAATTCAATAAAACAAAATATCTGAAGGAACACAAACAGTTTTTAAGAAACAAAACAAATTATGAAAGAATTAAAAATTATAATTTTAAGATGAAAAATTTTAATTCTATAAATCACAACACACAAATATATATAAAAGAAAAAAAATTTGAACAGTGGAGAGACTTTTAGTGAAGAATGGACATTTCTAAATAGATCAAGTTAAAAATAAAAGAATAAGTATAATGAAAAAATATTGGACCTTTTCAAACTATACCTTCTATAATATAATTATCTATAAAGAACAATACAAGAATGATGAATATGCAAATCTGACAATAGAATACATCAGAATAGCATAAAAGAGGTAATATTTTTAAAAAAAGTTGGTATGAGTATGAGAAAAAAAGCAATGGAAGAACTGCATGTTGGAAATGAAATCTAGTTAAACAGAAACCTTTGAAAGAAGAAACCAAAAAATTAAGATAATAAGCATAAAAGATCTAACTATAAATTTTCTAAAATTTTATAGACATTTTTTTCCTAAATGTCTTGTTTTGAGTTTTGTAAAAATTGTTTTATTTTTTTATTTAAAAAAAAAAAAATTTATAAATGCTTAACAGTTTGATATACATATATTTCTTTGTGCTAATCTAATTTACACAATTAATACATTTCCTAAGATTATAGGTAATAGAAATTTTGCATGTAACACCATTACATTTCAAACATATTTATAAGCTACAAATATTTCTATTAATAAAATTTAGAATAGTGTGTACCTTTAATCATAATTCTACAATTTTTGTAATTACAATTAATAATGTTTAATCCATTCCTAATGAATAAAAGAAAGATATTTAAAAAAAATTTATATCTAAAAAGTCTTGATATCTTAACATTTTCATATTAAACTTAATTCAGTTAATACATTTTAAAAATAAAATCCCAACTATTACTTTCTTTAAAAAATATTTTTTCATTGTTTTACCAAATCAAACAAATCAATATTATGAAAATTAAAAATCATCCCAATATTTCAATCATTTATTACAGACTTTTTCAAGGATTTAAACAAATATGAAACATTAGTACAAATTTACTATAAAATGTTTAAAAATAAGGATGAAAAAAATAAATATTATTTATAAATTGGAAACATATCAATTTGTTGGCAACATGTAATATCAATATATATTACTTTTCAAACACTTTGTAGAACATTTGCACTAATGTTTTAGATTAGTTTAAATTGTGAAAAATACTATAATAAATGATTGAAACATTCCATTAGGATAATTTTGAATTTTTGTAATGTTGATTTGTTTGATTCATTAAGCAATAAAAATGGAGGTTTCAAAAAAAAATAGTGAGGAAACATCTTTTCTTTTTTTTTAATTTTTTAAATATAGAAATTTTGTAATTTAATAAAAATCCATACTATAAAACTTAATCATTAATCTGCTCACCAGATATTGACAAAATCATGTGTAAAACTGCCAGTGCTCTGTTCTATCAATATTTAAACTTTAAATGTAAAAATGATTTCATGTTTTTATTAGTTTGTAGGGTGCGTGTGAGTTTTCAAGTAAACCAATATGGCAGCTCATATTTTTGACAAATCTACAGCATGAGGACCACCCCAAAAATGCTTACAAAAAAATTCCTGTTAAGAAATGTAGTGTTTAATACTTGCATTTTATTTTTTATTATATTATTTTTTTTAAAAAAATCATTGTGGAAAAATTAATTATAACATTTAAAGGTTCTTTTTTTTTTGGGGGGGGGGGTTAAGTTATTAACAGAAAAATTAAATATATATATGAATACAATATTTACATTTTATTCACATTGGTAGCATGCAATCATATCATGACCATTAATGTACACTTTTCAGGGGAGCAGCATCCTGAACCTTTGGAAATAGTCCTGTGACAGATCCCAAATTATTATCATTATGACAATTTATTTACTAAGAAACTGGTGACAAAAAGAAACATGCTGAATTGAACTAAAGCACAAGAATGCTAAAAGCATTTTATAGTATACCATGCTACAATATAAGTATTAAAAAAAAGAAATAAAACTTAATATTTATCAGAATTTATTCCTTTTTTAAATTTAACAATCAATTTATTAATTTTGTTTTAATTTAACAACTAACACATCTTCAGTAGATTATAGGCTCTTGAAACTGTACATGTATCAAAAATATGGGTTGCCATCTTAGTTTACTTGAAAAACTCACAATTCCAGTTTATAGAAATGATTGTTGAAAATTTGGATTGTTCTTCACAAAATTTTCTATTATACCACTGAGTGACATTCAAATTTAAATTTTTTTATCATAATAGGTTTATTTATACAAGGTTTTCTCAAGGTGTGTACAATTTATGGGGAATATGTTCATGTATAAAGAATTAAAAACAAACAAGAAAAAAAAACAAGTGTAAATATCAATGCTAATTGATAATTTTCAGTTGGGTTAAAGTTTCTTAGGAATCAGATCTATCAAAGTCTATTAATTCCCACATCGTCTTGTAGATCATTTCAGGTGCCACCCTCATGTCCTTGATCCTCATTGTTTTCAATTTATTTATAAGAGATTGACTAGGGTCAGTGCTATTGGTATCAAAAAGAAGGGAGCATCTCATAAGCCACATAGAATATGCTAAAAAGGTAGCACACCTGACTACAGCAAGTATTCCTGCGTTAATTGCATGCGTTAAAGTTGTAATGAACAGACATTTTTCCCTGAACAAAGAGTAAATTAGGTGTCTACATTGGTGTAATGCAGTACATTGATTGAAAATATGTTTGATGGTGTCCTCTTCCTGATGGCATAATGATCAAATAGAGTCTAAAGATGAAAAGCACCTATTTACCACCAGAAAGTTAAACTGTGGGAAGTGCATTAAGGTAAACCTTGATAAGAAACTCGAAGTACTTTGGCTCAAGTGGTCAAAGTTAGAAATGTTGCAGACTGTCCTATTGGGTGCATTGAGATCATGAATTAGATATGCATCCCAATAGCATATTTTTGAAGGTTTCGATCCAGTGGGTGGTGCAGTAATTTTTGAACTGCTAATTCCAAAATCCAAGAGATTTGACAAGGTGGAGAAATGTCAGTAGAACTTATTTCAAATTGAGACATGAATTGTGGGAGAACTAAATTCAACTTGTGCAAGATTATATGAGCACTGGAGCCGAAGCACTTGAAGTAAATGTAGTCCCAACCCATTAAATTTGGATGGTCTTTGAATTTTGTTGAGGCTAATTGCAACCATTTTGCCCTTCCATAAAAATCAAGAGCAGAAGGGAATTGACACCATGAACAAATCTGCCAGTAAACTTCCCAAATGGCATGAAGTATGCTATCCTGGGGAACAAAGCTATCTTCACATAGAGTGATATGTACACCCTTGCAAGGGAATTGATGATCTTTGTAGCTGCTGTAGTAATCAAGTTTTGTGTGACTTTTCTCCAATCCCAGAAATTTGTGAGGCTTAGCAAAAAAGGGAGAGGTGATACTGTTCCCCAAGGATAGCTTTCATCCAGAAGATTTGGCTAGATTAAAAGACAAACCTGACTCATTAGAAAAGTTATGCATGAGTTGCAATAGCCTAGGTATAAACTTGCACGATGATAAGAACAAAATCAAGTCATCCATGTAGGCAATGAAATTAATATTTTTATTTATGGATGGGATAAATAATCCAGGTAGGTTCTGTTTCACGGATTTCAGGAGCGGGTTCATATATATGATGAAAAGCAGGGCACTAAGAAGGGAACCTTGTGAGATGGATTTGGTAGATTTAAAACAGTCGGTGATTTTCCCATTTAAGGAAATTGCAATCTATCTATTGTTTATGAAATTTGAAATTATGTTTATAATCTGCCAAGAAGGGAGATAAGATGTTGAACTCTGATGGAATCAAACACCCTAGTGATATCCAATTGAACCACTATTGTTTAGGATTTTCTGAACCTTCTGATGTGGTCAACAATCAGATTAAAGAGGATTAGGGCCTCCACCATAGAAGAACCCTTCCTGGCTAACTGGAATTTTGAGATGGAATGCAGAACCTGTTCCTGGATTTTATCTTTAACTATTGATTAGATCAATTTTATTAATAATGGTGTCACGGAAATAGGTCTAGGGTTTTCAAGAGACAAGGGAAACATGTTGTTCTTAAGAAATGAGACCATGGCTACTGGAAATCCCATGGAAACCAGGATGTGTTCTATCCAGCATCGACCTCCAATATACCATGAATCATCTCATCATGGTCTGTACTTTCAACATGGTGAGGAGAATAAGATATTTGCCAGTTTGCTCTGATACAAATTTAGGATTTGAATCATCAGGTTATTTCCTGTGAAGATACCCCACTTTAATTGCCAAGGGGATTTTAGACCTGTTCTGGAAACCAGAGCCCAACATAGATAACCCTTTAAAAAGTTATGAGGTTTCGCTAAAAACAACTTTGATCTCTTGGTTTCCAGATAATCAATCAGCATTTGGTATCTGCATAAATTTGTTTCATTGTAATTATAGATTGAACAACAGCTGATGCAGGTGACATCTCTTTCAACATTTTGTTAATGTCTTCCAACCTATGTGCAGTGCAGTTGGGCCTTTGCTTTTTTGTGTGTAGAATGCAATGAGAGTGGATATTTACAAATGCAAACCAACCTTCAGCCGGATGAAGGGTGAGAATACTGATTTTATTGAATGTAATAAAATAGATAGTATGCTTCAGAGATTATTGCCTCTGGAGTGGAGTATTTGAATAAAATTCTTAATGTACATTTCATCTGTGCACAGGGCTGCAGTGGAAAACTGAAAGAGAGAAAAATCATGAGAGTGTGGTGGTCTGAGAAGGGACCAGTTGCAGAGATGGATCCAGATAAAAAATGAAATTCAGGAGAGTAGTAAATTAAATCTATTAATGATTTGGCTCAGAACAGCATGTCAGAAGCACATCTTAGCTGATTGATTGAAATTTCATTTTCTTTTTTAAATTACATAAAAACTATAAGCATGACATCAACAGAAATACAGGCATTTGATCCACCATAAAAATATCTTTTGAATGCCATCTTTTCTATTGAAATTGGAAGAAATTTAAATTTTTATGAATTTTTTTTTTTAAAACAGGCGGATTTATTTTTTTTCTATTTTGGTTAATTTTCTAGTTTACACAAAGTGATAAAGGCAGAAAATTGTAAACGGCCTGATTATATAGTGAAAATGGATTAAAAATATGCAGGTTATTCGCATTCAAGGCCTATAACGGGATGTCAACGTAATCGCAGAATATTATATTGTAAGTAGATTTTTTAAATTTTTTTAATAATATTTTAAATTTATTAATATAATTTATTTGTATAATTTATTAATTTGCATTTATATTGGTGTGTGTAATATATATATTATAAATAATATATCAAAATCATTTATGCTCTTTATTATATGGTATATAAATTCTTTGATATTAATAATTTATTATGTTTATATGTGTTTACTCTTGCATGTTATATAACAAGCAATGATTTACATATACAGAGCAGTGCAATGTAAATTTTAAAATCTGATAATCAAATGTACAGAACGGTTGTATAACAAATAATGATTACATATATATAGAGCAGTGCAATGTAAATTTTAAAATCTGATAATCAAATGTACAGAAAGGTTGTATAACAAGTAATTATTTACACATATACAGCAATGCAATGTAAATTTTAAAAACATAATCAAATGTACAAAAAGATTGTATTTGATAAAGCATCCTCAAAATTTACTGGGCATAGTACCATGTGAAAATATAAACACTTAAAACCAATAAAAGAGAGATTTCAAATGATGTTTGTGTAGTAGTAGCCACAATGGTTATGCATATACCACATGGAATTGTATGCACACAAAGAATCATTGTGATTCTTGTCTATGCCTTGATAATCATGCTGTGGAATCAGTTATTTTCAAGTCTATAGCTAGCAAATGAGCTATATGCAAATAAATTATATCTTTGTGGGACAATAAATATAAAAGATAGCATCACTGGTGTGCATAAAGAATATAAACATCACTGATGTACACAAAAAAATATAAAAGAAGAGATGAAAATCATTTTTTCATGTAGTCCTTTACATTTGAGAAGTCTGATTATAGCAGTGAAATCATTAGTTGTGTTTTAGGCTTTACTTTCTTTGGCTAGTCTGGTTAAGTTGTGAATATGAAGTAATTTTGATTATTTTATTGACTAGTTTAGCTTTAGGCTTTTAATGTTATATATACATAAATAATTTTAAAAATGAGTAAAAAAAATACTGATATTACAGACCAAAATATAAACTAACAGACAAGTAATATGTCTGGACATTTCTTTGAAACATGAATAAGATTATCTTACTCAGAACAATGTAACAGGAGACTCAAATAAACTGAAAAATTACAATTAAAAAAAAGAAAAACAATCAGAAATTGTGTGAAGAAAATCAAATAATATAATAATAATGATGTCCAATGAGAAAACTAAGAATATACATTCTGAAGAATTTTCTGTGAAAATATCATTTATATGATTATTAGAAATTAATAATAACCTGGGGACATCTAATCTAATACAAACATATATTTGAAAATTTATATAAACATGCAATTAAGTTTAAGCTTTTTAACAAAAAAATAACTAATCAGCAATATTAATAATTAATAGATAATATAATCTTTTAATAATTAATAGATAATACAATTCTGCAATTAAGGTAATGGAAGTCACTAAAAATAAAATTTAAACCTGAAAATTCTATTAACTAATTTTATGAATCTAATTTATCACTCCTAAACCTCTGATAAATGTTTTTGGCATTTTAGTTCTAAATATTTATTAAAACTTTGAATGGCATTTGTCTGTCAAATATCAGATTGCTTTCCTGTTCTGAGAAATCTAATTAATCCTAAGTATAATAATAGATTATGAAAATTGATGGTTTAAATTATATTTTATATTCAATATGTTTTCAAAAAAGTACTTATAAAATAGAAAGAGAAAAAAAATGCAGATCAAAAACAAAATTAACATTTACCATAAATTTATATTTTTAAACTAAATTTATTTTAATAATAAAAAAAAATTGTTTAATAAACTGTTTCATAAAATTATTTTAGGAATAAAATAACAGACAACAGAGGTTTAATTTTTGTCTTACAAATAGATGTCTGTTACATGTGTACTCATTAAAATGCCTAGCAGTCTTCACAAATTTACGATCAAAGAATTCTCCCAGATTCGAAGCTAAATAATTTGGGAAACTACATTTTTGCAGAAGCTCCTTTTAAAAATCTCAATGATAATGCCTAAAATTCTATATAAATTATTTCTCCACGAATGAAAAAATAATATCTATTAAAGAATTTAATTTTTCTTTATATCAAATCTGTAATAAATAAATAAATGCATCTTAAATTACATATAAATAAATATGGAGATTCCACTCCAATTTTCATTTTTAATACAATTTATATAAATAACATAATTAGCAATAATATTTCCTACACAGCATTAGTTTTAACAACAATTATTTGATATCAAGGAAGTAAATATATATAAAAAAAACACTTTTTTAGTCTTAAACAAATCGTAAAATTATGTCAGGAATTCTTAATTTATTTCTATTCTTATCAATAAATGACTCAATCCTTTCTTTTTTAATTAATGGAGTGTATAAAGAGGGAAACAAACTAAAAACTATATGAGATTTTGGTGCTCAAACAGCATTCAATTTCTTAAACAATTGTTAATACAAATAAAGTAGAATTTTAATTTTGTCAATGAAAAAAATATTTATTTTTCCAATTTTGCTAACAAAGTAATGATTTTCATTTTTTTTTAATTTCAAGTACTTTTTTAACATTTTAAACTTGAATTTATGACAATAAATTTATTTTTTCAGTACAAACAAAAATTTAATAATAGAAATAAAATAAAAAAAAATTATATATTAAATGCTTTTATTGACTTGTGTACTAAAAAGAAATAATTGTTTCTTCAACCATAATTGAAGTTTTTAGATTTAATTTCAAATAAAAGCATGGGAAAGTGGGTGTCCAGAAATTAATTAGGTCAATCTATTGCTATAAAAAAATAGGGATTGATTTAATTAATTTCTGGACTTCCCATGCTTTTATTTCAAGTTAAATCTAACAACTTCAATTGTAGTTGAAGAAACAATTATTTGATTTCTTTGTAGTGCACAATCAATAAAAGCATTTAATATGAAGAAAATGTTATCTCTATTCTTTTTAAGTTTTCAGTATCAGCACAGTAAATAAAAATGTAAAACTATATTGGAATTTAAATTGACTTGACACTTATAGTTGACATATAGATATCACTAGTAATTCTGTTATAGATTATCATGTATATTCCTTATGTATATATCATATTAGTATGTGTACATAATAATACATGTGTATGTATTGTAAATGAATTAATTATTACATATAATTTTATTTTAAATTATTATCATGTATATAGTGTATATAAGTCATTAAATAATTCTGCAATAAGTTAATATATATATTCTCAATGTATATATTATATTTAGTGCCTGTACATAATTATATATATATAATAAATTAATAACTAAGTTTTCTATTTAAAATTATTTTATAGTTTTTTAATTCTATTTTAGAACAATTGTTTTAAAAAAAATGCTTAAAAAAGAAAATTCACAATAATTGTTTTAAAAAGTTATATAGAGTTTTCTTTTTTAACTTTTCACATCATTTTAAATAATGAGAGGTTTTTAAATATATATATTAAATTAAAATATATATATACAGCTCTTTTGTGATCATTATTTAAAACAAATGACAATTCTAATAATAATTGCTAACTGCAGTACATGAAATCATTGAATATTTTTCATATTTTACCACCTTCCATTCCATATCCATCAAACTAATTGTCATACTGAAGAGATAAATGTTTCAAATGGATTAGAATGATTTGACTTAGTTATATTTCAATTTTCAAGCAATTCTATTAAATTTAAATATATTAAACCTTGATTTTTAAAATGTCATTCTAACTTGAAAAAGATCAAAAGTTAACAAACAAGCTACCTGATTTTCCAAAATCAATAAAAACATTTGAAAAAAAAATTGTTTAACTGTGTGTCAAATTTATTTAATACTTATGTTTTAAAAAGTTTGTTGTGCTTCATGTAAGTCTTTATGGAAAGAGGGGGCAACTATAAATACATGTATGTTTTATAAACATTAATATATAAAAGCAGATAATGTTTTTATTATTATTTAGTCTTAATTAAACTTTATTGCTACTGACTTCATAGCAATTTGGCCCCTGTTAATAATGAATTCCATATCCAAAATCTTTTTCCAAAATCAATCAGAAACATTAGAAATCTAAAGTAATTAAAAATTGATGATTTTTCTTACATTTATTTTTAGTGCATTTCAAATGATGGAATAAGAAAATATTTTCCATAACTGAAACATAGTATACAAAAACCTATAATTACATCAGCATGACTGATATAGTTTGATTTTAATAAAAACTCAAAACTTTTGAAAGTGGAAAATAGAAATAAACTTTTCATAATAAAAATGTATAAAATAGTGATTTAATCATCTGATTATTTTTTATTTATTTATTCTGTTTCTGCCTCATAGTGAAAATTAAAATAATATTGCAAAAGTAAAAATAAACATACATAATAAAAAGCCACCTTACATTTTGCTTGCAAAAAAATTTTTGAAGCATAAACTCAGCTTTTTAGAAAGCTTTGAAACATTTGTATATGTGCAGCCAATGTCAATCAATAACATTCATCATCATATTTTTATTATGACTTTCATAGCTTTTTTGTTTAAAATTTTTGATTCTTGATGTAATTTTCACTTTGATCTTTCAAAAGTAAAAACAAACTTTCTCATTTAATAACATCATTTTATTTTCACTTTCTCACTAGAAATATTTTTTTCCCATAGAGATAATCAGCTTTATAATTCAGTCTTTTGGGAAGTTCTGACTGTGCATATACAACAATGTGAGCCAATGATATTTGACTTAGCATTGTTGTTCTTTATCAATTTAAGTTTTTTCATTTAAAATTGGTTCTATGAGCATCTTAATCAGTTTTCTAACTTAGATTTGCACATTCGTGGCCAATAAGCAAAAAAAAAAAAAAAAAAACATTAAGCCACAACTAAATAGATAAACAAATTTAAATTGGCAACTTAAGTTTTAGATGCAAAAAAATATCTACTATTATAGTACTCATAGTATAAATTTGCATTTGTTTTATAAATCTTAGTGAGAAAAATATATTTGTTGGTCTACATTTTCATTCTATAAGTTTTTGGTGTATTAGACATGTAGGTATATATATATAAAGAAAGTAATTGAACTGCATTGAAAATAAAAAATAACTGAAAAGATCAATGCAGTGATAAATTGTTATTTTTATAAATATATTTTTAATTAATATAGGATGTAAAAAAAAATAGTTATCAGGAAATCTCAAAAAACATCTCTGAGTGCAACTTGTTATTAAGGATATAATCACTGATGGTGATCTGAAGAGATCCTACTAGTTTTTATTCTACATTGGAACCCAGGAACATACCAATGAAGACAAGCTACATTTAAGTTTACCTTATATTCCCAAAGTGGCCAAGCATTTAGTCAAAAACTTATCTAATGAATTCAAGAGACTTCAGAATTCACCAAACACAAATAGAATGATCACAACACAAAGGACAAAATAGAGATAGACCAAGTCCCCCAAGTTGTATATAAGAGTATCTGCCCTTAAACTGGCTGTAAGGCAACATATTATGGTGAAACTCGGGCCACAGTAAACAATATAGTAGCACAATATGTACAATTAGTGGGAAACAAAAATGAAGGCAATTCAATATTTGCAGAGCACCAAAAAAAGATTTAATTATAAATTTGAATCTTCTAATGCCGAGATTGTTTGCAAAAAAAAAGAAAGAAATGACACCAAAAGAAAAATAAAAGCATATTTCATTGTGAACGATCCAAACGCCATTAATCGAAGGGATGCCTGCTTTACAATTTCGAAAAAATGAACAGGATGATGATTTGTGTAAATTTGCATTCATTACATTTACACATGAATATGGAGTAAACATACTCCAAAAGCATTAAGCTAAACGTTATTTGTGAAAATTTTGATTAACTTCACCTATATACATTGTTGAAAGCATATTATAAGAATAAAGATACTTTAAAAAATTCATAAAAGGATGCTCATTAATATTCTGAAAACACATTAAAACTGAACTGTTCAGTTTCCAATCTATAATTATAATGGCACTCCTTTATTGTAGTGGGTATATGAAATAAATTAGTAATAGACTTCCTAAAATAAATATTTTATAGCACACTTGAAAAGTTTTCTTGGAAAATAGATACAACATAATCTTATTAAATCTGTTTATGTCTCAAAAATTTATAATATTAATTGATTTTGTGGAATGATTTAGCTGGGATAGAATATAGCAAAGAGCTACAATTTGATAAGATATTAAAATATCCAGGAAGGGAGAAAAAAATTGTTATTCATAAATTAATTTAAATAGACGTCATAAATCATTTTACTCCCCCATTGCAATTTAAAATGATTATATTTGTTTACTAGTAGCTGCTAATAAGTTAAAGTATATTCATATATTCATCAAACTTTTTTTTTTTTTAGAAAGAAAAGTTTTATTAAATTAAACGGAATTACTATTATGACAATGATATCAAATAACATAATTTTGATGATGATATAACAACATTCTATACAGAACATAGTATATTTTAATGACAATTTTTTAAAAAATTCATATTTTTTATCATTCACATTGAGTTTTTCATTTATTAATGGATAAATAAATTATTGGATTACCAAATATACATACTACTTATTTTTAAAGCATAAGTAAATTATTATTTTTATGAAATATTTCAAGCAACTAATGCCTCTAGATTAAGTGTGCAAAACATCTAAACTCTTGTTTCTGTTTCTATAAGTTTCACAGCACATTCTAACAGTGCCATGCATTTATAGAAAAAATTGCCCTTATCTATGCACCACATTATTGCTCTTTTATATTCTAGAAATATTCCTCCCTTATATGATATTCATAATATATATCTTTGTCAGCTATATGATACAATTAGTAGTCCATCCAATCATAAAAATGTCATATTTGATCATTTAATCACCTTTACAAAGTCTTTGATGATCTATATTGTGATAATTTATTCTCAAAATATACCCTCCTAAGAATATGTATTAATTATATTTTATCACTTTTTCATTCTATGAAATTTCTATTTCTTGTTTATGTCATTGTACATATTCCATTAATAAAAAAAATCACTGTCTAAAAAAATTTACTTATCTTGAAAGGTTATTTAATGAATAAAAAATTTGTCAGGGGAGAAAAACCTTACAAGTACCTGTTTTCATAATCAAGAACTGAATCAGGAATTTTTAATTGCAATTAAGTTTACAGTAATAAGAGTTAAAAGCTTAATTGCTTGTAATGTGTAATTCCAATTCTTTTACTGTGATAAATATTCATAAATAGTGAACACAAATTTGAAAAATCTAAGAGTCACAAACAGATATACTTTTTCATCTACTGATTACACCTATACTCTATTAAAATATAGTGTATTTAAATAAGTATATTTTTAACATCTTTATTATTTTTCTTTTATGTTGCCATGAGTTTTATTTTTTTCTTTATTTCTAACATTATTATATTATACTGTTTTAAATATGACAATTCATATTTTTGTTCTTCAATTTCTATTTTATTGCTTGGTGTTTTTTTTTTTTGTCAATGTTTCGAATGGCTAGCAGTCTTCTTCATAGCTTAATTTTACATTTTTTATTACTGTTAGAAACATTAGAAAGATAAATAATAAAACAGAAGAAATGGAATTAAAAAGAAAAAATGTGAAAGTAAAGTTTTAAAATAATATTATCATAATAATATAAATAAAAATGAAGGAAAGTAAATGTTTTTACTATCACAAATATTAGGCAATAATTATATAAAATAATATTAGCAATAGCAAAACATTTTAAAGCAGCAAGCTTGAATAGTATAAAGCAAACACAAATTATTATATAAACTACAGTCATAACTGTCATTCATGTAATCACACAGAGTTCATATCAATTTGACAGTATCTAATAAAATATTGCTCTGTCAGAAGACAGATAGGATTATGGCCAAGTAATGTCATTTGATCAGCATTAGTGTTAATTTCCCACCTAATACCTAGAGCTTTTACAAACCCATTATATAAGTGTATATGTAGATAAAATAAACAAAAGTTAATAGTTTTTAATATTTCACAGAACAGTATTTAATATAAACTTTTATAAATAAATATGATATATAAATGAATATTTATTAGGACTTTACAAAAAAAAAAAAAATCTATCATTTGAATATAAAAAACTGACTCTACATACTCTAATTAGTATTCTTCTAAACGTCATAAATTTATATTCCAAGAAAGTAATAACAATTTCATTCAAATATTTATTAGAAATAAAAGGCAAATGTAATTGTCAATTATATAATACATTTCAAAATATTAAAAGACAAGTAACTTTATTAAAACTCATTAAAAGGGATCGACAGTTCGTATATGATCCTTTCAGGATATAGAATTATGTAATACATTTCAAATCTTTTACCATCATAAATATCGATTTAATTCTGGCTTTTATAGACAAAAAATTGTAACCATAAATATTTCATTCTTGTATAGTCTTCAAGGAGTGGGAAGGATGAAAATAGTTGTGGGTTTAAAAAATAATATTCTGTTATTTTTTAGCTTTAACTTCCTTCAATTTTTTTTGGGCAGAAACTTTTTATAAGTTCAGAGAACTTGAAAATTATGTTGAACCTAGAAAGGAAGGATATATAAAATAAATAACAATAATTTTCAAAATCTAAAATAAAAAAAGATAAAGTCATCTATTCTTTTAAGAAAAAAAATTTTTAATAAGCTAAATAATATGCATATTCCCGAATCTTGAAGTTTTATATATTTTATACTTTTACAGACATTTACTTATCCGAGCAAAAAAAATAAAAACAAATAATTCTATTCTGAGGAAATTAAAATTGAACAAGTCACATTTCTAGTGTAAATATTAAAAGTCACTATGTCGTTGTACCGGGGGGGGGGGGGAGGTGTTAATTTCCAGGATTATCTGATGAGATTCCTATTTCAGGTCAAAATATTTTATAATGATGAAATGGTTGTTGATTATTTCTGTGAATTTGGGTGACTAGCTATTTATTTATTTACATGCTTGTGTGTGCTTTGATCAACCATTATACTTCAACACGTTTGGACATGAATGTTTAATAATTAAAGTTAACAGATTGTATCCAGACTAATTAACAATAAAGTTGTATTAGCAGACTTGCCATAAATTTAAATAAGCAGGATCTACAAACCTTTCAAAGGAAGTCAACTGTCTGCAATCCTTATTTGTTATAGCAAAAATCTTAATTTCTCTGCCTATGGTCCTCTAACATCAAAAAATTAGCATCCAGCATATTTCTAATATTCACAAATGGAATCTATACTAAATGAAGATGATCTCAATTGACAACTAGAATTTTATAAAAAAAAAAAAAAAAAGATGTTTGTCACTTGGGAGGTCATATAATTTTCAAGTATTGGAAGTGACAGAACCAAATTGTGATCTATGTATCAGATTTTGTCACTTGGGAGGTCATATGATTTTCAAGTATTGGAAGTGACAGAACCAAATTGTGATCTATGTATCAGATTTTGTCACTTGGGAGGTCATATGATTTTCAAGTATTGGAAGTGACAGAACCAAATTGTGATCTATGTATCTTTAGTCATCGAGTTACCGCTCAACTTCCACATTAGTGCAGAAAAAATTAAATTTATAAAATATGCATGATTTAGTTCAGTATTTGAAGGATAGACTCTGGAAACCAGGATTCATAAATCACAGCCCTCTCTGTCACTTCCAGTATTTGAACTTCTTACAAACTCTCAAACAAGCATTTGATTATTTTTATTATTGAGATAAGAGCTTCTACTATTCCAGATATTGTTAATAAAGTGCTTGACAACTGGATAGTACATCTGAATATATTCATTCAACATAATGATCAATATAGTGAAAATAATGATTAAAATGATGAGGATAAAGATTAATATTAATATAAAAACGTTTTTGCTTTGTTCCCCCCCCCCCATCTCCAACATGTTCTGTATATTAGAGATAAATATAAAATAAGTATATTCCAAATCAATAGCATATTTTAATTAATAAATTATCTTTGAGCAGTCAATATACATGCATGTGTAAATATTAAATCATTTGTTTATTATTCTGGAGTGGTTTTCGTGTTAATTATTGTTAATAAATAGAAAAGCAGTAAACTATTACATATATTCTTTCTAATATAGATATACTAAATATGTTATTCAAACTATGGATGAATATAATAGTCTCATGAAAAGAATGATAAACATTTAAAAAGAGATTAAGTTAAATAATATATGAAATTGTTTAGAATTAAATCAGAACTTATTCTAAACTTCATTTTGGATAAACTTTTTTTTTTATTTTTTCAAAAAATTTTTTTTTTACCCATTTTTTTTTTAATTCCATTCAAAAAAAACTCCCCATTAATCTTCTCTATTTGGGGGAAAAATTTAAAAAATTAAAACTCCCCCCTCTGGCTTTCTAAAAACAGAGAGAAATGCCTTCCTCTTTATTGCTCTCCTCTTACTGTGGAATCAACTAAGCAAATGTTGAACAGTATTATTTTTCTTAATGGGGTGCATCTTAATAATGTAATTGTAATTATTAAAGATATCACTATTAAAGTTATGAAATAATTTAAAGAATAATATTCTAAGATTAAATTTGATAGGATAAGCAGTACAGGAATCAGTTGATCTCTTTCAAACTACTGGTAATAGAATAATTATTTAAATTAAAAATGACTATTCTATGCAAAATTCTATTATTCTAAATACTATTTTATATGAATAATGATTACATTTCATTTGACAAAAGTTGAACACTTTGAAAATTTATAAGATAATAAATTAGAAGTTTCTAAAAACTACTGGTGAAGAGATATTTCTTGAAAAATTTCTTGGCAATTGTGATCAATAATTATAAAACATTATATTATTAATACAACTTACTATTGTTTCAATCTTAACTGTTACTATTTTTAATCAATGCAAATTGCATAAATCATATAATATTGAATAAGTATTGGATTTTTTTAATAAAATTTCTAAAAAATGACTGAATCAATTAATAAATCAAAAAGGCTTAAAGTTTATTCATGTTTTTTACTCAAAAGTAAATTCAGTAATAATATAATAGGTAATAGAACCCCGACAATTCTATTATTTTAATGTCAATGCAAGCTTGATATTATTTGCACCCTTTTCATTAATTTTGAAATTTAAGATGCAAACTGCCATGGCAATTATAAACAATAAGACAATCTATCATCTAGTTACTGCAATCAATTAGTGCAGTATAAAAATAAACTTGACAGTAAGCAAAAGTTTCTCATTTGATTTTCAACTGAAAATATATAGCAAAAATAAATAAATCTTCAGTCTTATCAATTAAGAATGATCTATCAAACTCAAACAGTAATCAAATGACATTTATTCTCACAAGAAATTGAGTATATGAACATTTTATATTACAATCATGTGAAATACATTTCAGAATAAAAATTTCTCCAGTTCTTTTTTTCAATTCACAGTTTCTGTTTCCCAATCTATGAAATTTCCTTATCTGTCCATCTCACATGTGATTTCTTTCTAGGACTTTTATAAACTCTTAGGATCCTGTTTACGAGTATGTATAATCATCTGCTATCATTTTTTTTAGCCATACATCTGGATCAACTCCATGTTGGTATCTTAATTCTTTTAATAATGTCACTCATACCTATCTGCTTTCTCACTCAAGAATTTAGTTTTCAGTGCTTCATTGTTTCTTCCAACATGGATTTTTCTTATTTCATTGTATAGACTGAAGTTTGTTTGTTTTTTTATCGAGTAATCAAGTCTCATGTCCATAAGTAAACACTGATAAAATATTTTTATTAAAAGTTTTTCTTTCAAAGCATGTAAGCATATTTCCTTTTAATATTAAAACTTATTATCTACCAAAAGCCCTCCATCCAAATTCTATGATTAATTTTATTCATTACATTTGCATTATATTATTAACCTAATCACGATATTATTGTTAATTTCTAATTCATTATTATCAATCTTTATATTTTATTCTTTTTGAAAATACTATTAAACATTACTAGTCTTTTTAATATTTATCTTTAATTCTATTTTTTTTTTTTTTAATTTGGTAACTATAATAAGATTTCCTGGAATTTGAAACCATTTTGGGGAAAATGAACCACATCATTATAAAATCTAGATAATTTACATAATCTCGAGTCATTTTTATTCTTTCAGCTTATTAGTTGAATCCATCAAATACTCATATAACCTATTGTAAAAAAAAATTTGGGAAATAAGAAATCATTCTGCTATATACCCTTGTCAATATTCTTATTATAGTCTATTCAATATTGTTGTATCTTGATAACTATTCTTCAAAATTTGACAATTTTGAGACAATATCTAGATATTCCAAAAGCTTTTAAGAAATGACTGATTTGCTTAATTCATTAAATGCCTTTTGATAATCAACAAATTCAAAGCAAAATGACAACTTACAATTATCTACTGACATTCAGCTTATTTTCCTTTTGATTGGTTTGAGTCCAAAGTTCTTAGAAGTGTTGTAATAATCTTAAAGATTTTGTATAGAACTGATAGAAGATTGATAAATTTGTAATTTTTAATATCTTCTTTTTAATCTTTTTTAAATATTAATATAAACATCATATTCTTATAATCGTGTGGTATATTATTTTATATAACTTTGCTAACAATTTTTCTATTTCTTCACCTGCTTCT
Source organism: Epiperipatus broadwayi (assembly GCA_028023455.1). Classification (NCBI taxonomy): domain Eukaryota; kingdom Metazoa; phylum Onychophora; class Udeonychophora; order Euonychophora; family Peripatidae; genus Epiperipatus; species Epiperipatus broadwayi. Next base: position 120,751 of record JAQFVV010012491.1, on the reverse strand, counting down.
TTTAAAATACTTATAATAATTTTATTATTACTGGAATATTTCCTATTCATAGATTTAAATATATGCCTCACCTCTCATTTAAAATATTTGGAATTTCAAAAGGCGGTTTCATAATTACAGAAGCTTCTTTGTTCTCTTGCTTTTTATTGCTACATAATTCTTTGCAGAATTTTTTCCACAATGAAGTCATCCCTCTTTTTAATAATAATGCCTTTTTTTTTCTACTTATTACTGAAAATTTAATTTCCAATATCAAGATGTTTTATATTTTTAGGCTTTCCATATTACATTTATATTTTATCATTCACTATTTTGAACCATTTTATAGAATTCCAGACATTCATTAAATATGGGGGGGGGGGGTATTTGAATACCAGTTCTTAGAACATTAAGAATATAATTTGTTAATAATGTTTTTATAATAGCTTTCTTTCTCTCTTTCTCTATCATTTTCCATTAATATATATCCCTATGTTTATTCTATTATTCTATTATGTATATACTATATTAAAATATACTTTTTCTGTTAATTAAAATGTAATATAACACCATTAGAGTGAAAGCTTCCATGTTTATTTCCATTATGAATTTTTCTCAAAAAAAAAAAAGTTCATTATATAACTTTATTTCTCAGAAAATACTATAACTTTATATTTCTTCCATGACCAAATTTACACAAAGCATTTTTATCTTTCAACTGTTTTCCAATCTAGCATTCAAGTCTTCCATAAAGTTTTAAAATGTTGTTGGTCTGATGAAAAGATGAACATCAATTTGTATTTCTATATAAAATTTCCTATTTCTTCATCATATAAAAAATTGTTGAAGCAGAAATCTAAACTAACTATCTACATTTACTATCTTCTATTACTTTGAATTAATCAATATTGTCATTCTATCTGACATACCACCAATCTTCATAATACTGTTGCTCTATCTTCTATTTATAATAAAATCCATTATATCTGTGCTTCCTTTATTTGTGCCTTTATACTAAAGTGCAAGTTTAAATTTTTCAAATTAATTGTTTCTTCACTTTTCTTCTAATTTTAGAAGATCTGATGTCACATTGGATACTATTATGATTGTTTTCTTTCAATTGGCAGTCTTTCTGTACTTAAAAATAGTCTACAATTGTATATAAATGGCAACCAAAGTCCATAACCAGAAAATCTTTAGCACCCTCTTCCTTTGATTACTAACCATTGCCTTTGCTGACAACTTTTTAGCCTCCAGAAAATGAGTATCATAATTTATTTTTGGTTGTCATAATTGTAAGTGTAAAAGAGAATCAGCATTCATATATACAACCAACAGTTGATTCTGGCTTCAAAAACCCACGCAAGATTTTAATTAAGAATTGCCTAGAGTCTGAGGAGGAAAGTTGTTGCTTTTTTTTTATTTATAGGTGTAAGTCAGTAAATTCATCATGATGACTGAAGCATATTTTTGAGCAGTTTGTTCATGCTCACTTATCATGTGAATAATCACATGCAAATAATAGGGATGTGTGTAGAAGACATTAGAAATTTGCTCTGTTCAGTTTCTTTAAGTCAGAAAAGAATGAGTTTCATTTCAGTTAAAAATAAATTCCTTTCTGTAGCTATAATATAGACAACAAATAAATTTTAAATATTTTTAGAAATAAATTTCTGTATAATTTAGTAAGTATATACAGTATTTAACAAATTTTGTTTAAATCCATGATTTTGGTAAGTTGAAAACATCTACCTTATAGTAAAAAATTAACAGCAGATAATATAACATCTATATATATAGCCAAGCAGATTAGTAATATGAGTATTAGTAAAACATGGACTTATCTCCCCTTACCAATCAGAATATCATATATTACAATCATATTTTTATTTTCAATCAATCCATCTTCATCTGACAGACTTTGGTTTAACTTTAACCTTTATCTATCAAAACCTAGATGCCATTGAATCAACAATCTACTATATACACATACATTAAACAGACACCTGAAAACTTTCTAAAGATGATTTACTCAGATTAGAACCTTAGGTCTCCGACATTGCAGATAGACATGCTAACTACTATACCACTAGAATCATAATATGGTTATATTACTTTATGATCTGTTGATTATCATTGTTTTATATTGATTAGAGACTGATAATTAAAAAAAAAAATGTAAAAAGAATGGATGCTTTGAAGTTGTGGATTCATAAGAATGGAAAAGATACAATGAAAGGATGTGTTATGCAATGTAGAAGTGTTGAGAAAACATAAGGAGATTGATGAAGTGTAATAGATTAAGCATATACTTAAGAGGAAGAGGAATTATGAATGCCAGGATTAAAAGATCTGTGGAAAGTAGGAGTCAGAGAAAAGAGAAGAATGAAATAGTTATGAAGAGAAAAACAACATTAGATAAGTCCTTGGAGAGAAACTTTAATAATAATAAACATGATAATTATATGCCTTTAACAAAGTACTATAATCATAACAATACTAACAATTTTAAGAATTCTACAAATTAAAAATAATTCAGGAAATAAATTATTTCCACTTTTAAATTAAGGTGAAGAGTTAATTATAAAACCAGGATAAAAATATTTCAATACAAAATTATATATTTTTTTTAATAAAGTCTACAGATTTTACCAATATTCGTTATAACAAGGGAGAAAAATCTATTTGACTATTCAAAAATAACAAGGATAAGTAAAATTTAAAATATATATATATGAAGGTTAGAAAACTAATTTCTTCCATTACTAAGCACCGGTTTCCCTACTTCATCCAATGCTTTCGACAAGAATATTAATTACAAAATTTAAGACGCTTTTTTTTTCTTTCCCATGATGCTATTCAGGGCAAAAAGTTACAATCTACCATGTGACGAAAACCACATCATTGTAGCAAATAATAATATGTTAAACTGGTTTAATTTATTATATATATATAAAGTAAAATATTTCCTTCACTTGAAAAAATAAGAACAGAAAGCAAATACTAAGAAAATATTTTAAGGAAAGTAACAACAGCCATTCAGATCATAATTAGTACAATAGAACCGACAACAAACTGTTGCAGAAAGGACCGCCTATCTGCTGGCAAATTTATTATTTCTAGTATTTACCATAAAATAAGTACTTAGTACAAAAGAATCTTATAACGCTATTTAAGTGTGCAAACAAATAATTAATATTGTGTTTGCATTTTAACTATTCTTCAACAAATTAGCAATCACATAATAGATTAATATTGCCTGTTAATGTCTTTAGACAATGAATTTTTTTATTAATTATACATATTTTGGTATAATATGATTATTTATAAACATAATTTTAAAAAAAAAAAAAAGTTAATTTTAATTGCAAAATAAACAATTATTAACGTTAAATAAGAATAGAACAGATTCCACTATTACAATACTTCGTTAGTCTTCGACAATATAATTTGCATATTTTATATAATTTTCGGAAGAGAAGTTCCAAATCTTAACCTGCGCTTAAAAAGCTCTTTTTCCTTTTAATTCGCATCTAAATTAATCAAAGTAAATATATATAACAAATTGTAAATGTTTAACAATCACTTACTTATCAGTCTTGTGCGTTGTTAAATACGAAAACTTCGTTTAATGTAAATACAAACAAATCCACACCTTCGCCTATCCCAGTTGTACAAGCATGAAGCGTTTTTATAAACCGAGACCAAAAGAAAAGCGTACTAACAATCCTAGTGTATGGCGATCAATGACGCGAGTCAAATAATATTAAATGAAATAATAACATTAAAATAAAAATACGATAACTGAAATAAAATAAATTATGAACTTGGTAATCCTACACAATTATTCAATGTTTCGGTTACTTTAATGAGAATGCACAGAGGTCAAAATCAACGGCAAGATCCTAGACAACATGGGTAAGTGCTTGATAATCAGCGCCACCTCTTAAGAATTTGTATATATATAAAAGACGATTAGATTTTTTTTCAAACCACAGTATTAAAATTCAAGTATTGTACTTAATTATTTTTTTAAATGCGGATGTAGGCGAATGAACAAGTCAATCTCTCTGCTTTTTTTATTCTTATTTATAATTTGTGAACTATTTATACGTGCTTTCCATTATCATCAAGCAAAATTCGATTTTCAATATAGTGCGATTTATTAAAAGAAATATTTTTTAAGTGAACGGTAATGTTAAGCGTTTTGATCAACTGCGATGTTTTTTTTCTAACTTGCTGTTGAGCATTAAGTTTAAGACAAACTGGCGCTTTCATATTTAAAGCCAAAATGAAAGAATGAGCTGAACTTGCGCGCTCAAGATAAGCGGATAAGTCATTAGTATAGTTTAAAGTTAAATTGCAAGGCTTTCTTTTTAAACAAAGAAAGATAGAATGCTTGACTTTTGTGCAAAGTATTCTTATGGCCAGTAGCGTCCCTAAGGTCGGTCAACCGGGCGTGTACCCGGGGCTAGTGGAGCCCCGAACCGAGCTACCTTATTTTAATCAACTACATAATATATATCTTACGCATTAATCAAATAGACTGACAGACCGACATTTGATGCAAGTTCTTATACATAAAGCGAAAGCTTAGTTTTGAAATGAAGCTCACGAAATTTCCAAACGTCTCCCCGTTTGAACGTTTTTATAAACGGGCAAACGGCTGATAGTTTGTAACTGAATAGTCCTTGCTTGTATTAAAAATTTACAGATTTTATTTATTTATTTACTTCTTTATTTACCTGGGATCCCACTCCATATTTGTGCCCTGGGCCTCAAAATCCAAAGGGCGGTGCTGTTTATGGCAACATCTGTGACAATAAGATCGGAGCTTGAGTTAAATATGATAAAAGATAGTTAAGATCTTAAAAGATATTCTGGCTATAAGCCATGCATTTAGAGGTTTTTCAGCCATCAAAAATATAGGAATGATCCTGAATCAGAACGAGTGTATATATAAATATACATGCAATTAACAGTTGTAGAAAAATTTTATAGCTAATTTACATGATGGTTTACCATTAAATGCTAATCAGTATTAGTGAGGCATAGAAATCTTATGAGGAAAAGATTTGTGATTGATATTTTTTAATTAAATTTATTTTTACATTCATAATATTCTGTGGTATTTAACAATCATATCATCAAGTATATGACGCATTAGCAAATAATTATAATCTAATTCTAATTATAAACCATCATTAATGAATTATTTGAAAAAGTTAAATATAATTAACTTACTATCTTATGTTAACAAAGCAAGGGTGAGTATATTATCAACTGCATTACTCATGAAATACAAGTGAAAGTAATATGCTTCAACCCTATTGCTTCTAAAGCATAGAAAAATCTTCATTAATTGAGCAATACATCCATATTTAATCCAAGCAGTGTAATATTATCTTCTTATATGTAGTTTAAGTTTCCTGATGTAAAGTTTATATAGGTAATTGCAACTTTTTTATTCGTAATACTTGTGAAATTCTAGAAAGGATTTAGCCCTTCATTGGGTTATTGAAGATTACAACTTTCATTACATATATAGTATTAAATTCTGATACGTAATATACGTAATAAATCTGTTCATTGCTTTATGAAATCTATCAAAAAATCTGAATTGAGAAATGATTTTTAAACCTCATACTATCATTCGCTTTTTATAAAGTATAAAGAACATTGATATTTATTGGTCTGGTATTCACCATCTGCCAATCAAGAACTTGGAGGACCCAAGTACAACCTTGTTTTTAAGTCCTCTTTAATTTAAACCACTAAATAGTGCTATCAAATCAATTTACTACTTAATAACAAAATACTAGCCAATCAATTGTTTGTTTGTTTTTTTAAATAAAATGCTCAGTTAAAAATTTAGCCAGTGGATTTCTTTGCTGCATCGTCTGATTTTCCTTTTCTTTTAATCTTTTATGCATCTCAGCTCTGCTTTGAAATCTTCTCTTTGTGATTAAATAAAATTAAAAATGCAAAGTAAAAATAATAGAATTAATTGAATTTTACCTTTATTTGATTTAAACATTGAGTAGTATTTACAATCGTCTAAAATGTAGTGGATTTTACTAGTTTGAATGGATTCTTGCTGTTGATTCTAATAACTAGTGATCATAATAAACAGTGATTGCTTTATATAATATAAACGACAATATAGCAAACAAACAATTTTTTTAATCATTCACACGGTTAATGTTTGCAAGAAATCGACTGTTCATATTTGACTGAATAGTAGATATCTAAATGCTTAATCTATACATATTATTACTTAAAATATTTTCTCACAATAGAAAAGAGAATTTTATTGGTCAGTTATCAAATAGTAAAAAAAATTACTATAATGTTTATTGTTGTTGAAGGAATGGCAAATTGTCTAAATGAAGATGGTATTTATGTGTGAGACTTGCAGATTGTATATTTTTATGAAGCTGCTAACCTTCAGAGATAGTTGATGATTGGAGATCCCATTGCAATTGTCCCCCAATTATTATCTACAGTATATTTGTAAAGAAATTTTTTAATCATGATCAAAATTCTAAAATCTATGCTATATTTTTGTTGCAAAAGACAACTATTTTTCTCACATAAACTTTATACTTGTGACAAGTTACAGTGGTAGATGAAATGTTGCTTCTAATTACTCCCATATTTATTATTTGAAATCATCTGCATCATTTCCAATTGCTATCATTTCATATGAATGTCTCTTTAAGTTGAATTCAGTTTTCTTCTTCTTACTTTTTATTTTTCCTATGATTTAACGATCTTCTTTATCTCAAACATCCATGTCATCTAAATAATTTTCAGTCTTTAGGCATTTAGTTTAGGATTTTAGTTGTTTATCTATTGTTATCTACTCTAGCAATAACTTTACTAATTTTTTTCAATGATAATTAATGATATTAGTTTATTTTCATATTCATGCATTTCACTTTTAATCCCTCTTGATTAACTCCAAAATAAAATGCTTCATATTTTACTCTGCAATCTCTCTATCATCCTTTAATTAAATAAGCAGTGGTAGAATTGTTTTATTGAAACATTCTTCAAACACATTGGCATATTGATTTTAGGATTAAATCAATTCTACTAAAAATACTCCCTCTGAGTTTAATTTATTTCCATCTATATTAACAATTTGACCAAAATATTCACAGTTTTTAACTTTTTCTAAGTTATTACTATGCATCTTTATTTTTTTATTTGCTAAAAACCATTGAACATTATTATAATCTCTTTCATACTTATGTCTTTCTTGTTTTACCTGATAACTTTTGTCTACAAAATACGTCAAATTTTAATCTTATTAATGCTATTAGATAGCTTAATTCTGATTATTGAATTTAAACAAATATTCTTTAGATTTGGACATTTTCCTGGATTTACATTCTAATTTTCAATGATTTAATCATAGCAGAAATGTTTATAAAGTCTTTTTCATAATCTACATATTCAACATAAAATAATAACTTTTTTTAATACTTAGGTGAAGTTTACTGGGTTATAATTATTTTCTAATTCAGCTTTTTTGTAGTTGTTAGACTAAGTCCTGTGTTATAGATAAGATTTTAACTTTAAAATATCTTTTTTTAATCTTTCTAAAATATGAATATTACCAGTGCATTCTTCCTATCATCTGATATATCTTTGTGTGTTAAATATCTGATGTATTAATACTTTATTTCCTCTACTACTTCTTTTAAAATATTTTAAATGTTTCATCATTTATTGGAGCTTTTTTATTTTATTTTTTATAAATTTAATAAATTAAAATACAAAATATTTCAAAATATATTATCATAATTATAGGGTGACTTTGTTTTTTTAAATATTATATAATAGTTTGTAGAATTCTTTTACATATTTTATGACAGCATCCCTATTTTTTGATGATAAAGCCTTTTTCTTTTTTACTATTAGTGAAATAATCTCTTTTTTTAATACCAAGATATCATTTTCTATTTTTTTATAGCTTACTTTCTATATTTGCAATTATATTGTCTGAATATCATCATTATTAATTTGTTTATAACTTTTTACATAATTCCAGATATTTACACCTTCCAAATAGATGATTTAAAATTATTTTTATATTCATTCATTTCTTTATTCATTACCTTGTCTTGGTTGAAAATTTTTTGCATTGTTCATAATAGACTATCTATTGTCTTCCTACTGATTCCATTCAAATCTGAATGATCTTCAAAAGCCAGTAACATTTTGTTAAGTTTTAGCTTAAATTCACTGGGCTATTTCTGAAGATTAAAGATTTTAGCTATTGATAGTATATTTTTAATAGCTTTTGTCTTTCTAACTTTGCATTAAATTTTCCTTTGTTGAATCTTTTAAACATAAATAGTTTTTCATTATTACATATCTTGCATTTCACTATTTCTGATGATTCTATTACAGTTTTGAAATATATTTTTTCTGTTATTTAAAATACAACTCAACTGGATTTCATTTCTTCCTCCTCTATATTTTTCATTTTTTTCCAATAAAAAATTTGTAATGTAAAATTCTCCTTCATACTACATTCACACATCCCCACAAACCTATTTTGTCTCTCATTTTCATCACCCTATCCAAATTTTATTATGTGACCTACATCTTTTAATCATTTTTCAATTTAACAGTAAAATTTTCTATGAGAATTTTAAAATGGTATTTAGGAAGTTTTAAAATATACCATCCATTTAGAAATCTGCTAATCTTTATTTTTTTAAAAAAAATACAGTACTTATTGGAACATGAATTGTCTGCTTATGGTATAATCCTTCAAGCTGATTAATTCATTTTGCTACTACTCTCTTAGATATTTGAAAAATCTTTTCAATGTTGTTCTTCCATCCACTATTTAAAATAAATTACATTCTATTTGTGCTTTTAATATTTCTTACTTTATATAGAAATACATGCTCATTTTTAAGTCAATTGTTTATCCTTTTCTTTTAACTTAACAAAGTTTAATAATTGCTCATTTAATTTTAGAGTTTTTTTTAATTTAGACTTTTTTTCATGTAATCTTTCTTTACTTGAAAAGGTTTACAATTGCAATTAGTTTATTAAACGTCTTATTGAATGACATTTTAATTTCATATTCCAACAATTCTTAGTATCCTTTGCCTTTAGCCATACCTATCTGACTCTGATGTTATTTGTGTAGCCTCTATGATATGAAAGCCATAATTTATTTCTACCTGTTATTAGTGTAAATATTTTAAAAAAGGAAGTATTCACACACAAAAAAAAATTACATATTTCCTGTTATTAGGAAAATCCATCTGAATTAACTATCTGGCATCCTGAAAAAAGTCTCTGTGGTGTTTATTGATGTCCAATTCAGATATTAAAGTTGATAAATTTATCATAATAGCTAGTATATAATGGTAAGTAGCCATGTTCATTTTTATAGGAACATCCATATATAATAACAGATGTATGACAAGAATATATGGATTGAACATTAAGGATTATTCTGCTTAATTCCCTTAAAGGTCTCATGCCCCTAATAATTCATGATCTGAGGTTCAAACTTTGGTGACATTTTAAAAAAAATTTAAAGAGTTTTATAATATCCAGAGAAAGTTTAATACTTTTTCAGGTAATTAGGTGCTTATTCTTAAATGGAATTTAAAATCTCAAGATAATCTGGAATGATCAGATGATGATATCATAGTAAAAATGACTTCATAGTAAAAATGACTTAATTAAACTAAAACAGAACTTCAGAAGCTTGGAAAATCATGGAATATGATCAAAAAGGTAGCAAAAGAGTAGGCTATGTGGGAAAAAAATACTTGAAGAGTAAAAAGTAAAGATTACTGCTACTGTGTATCATTATTACAGAAATATCAAAGCAAAAGAACCTATCTAAAATAAGAATAGTTAATAAAAGATTTGAAGAAATGGAATTTAGACTAGCCTTTATAGAATATTGATCTAAACCTAATAAATTTAAAAATGAATTGGGACATTATTTAAAAATTGGCACTAGCAATACAAAAAGACATTGCTGCTAATTACTGCTTCACTAAATGTACAAATTTTACATCTGGTGCACATAACCTTTTGATAAGATCAGGTATGTGCTTCTGATAATTTATTTAAATTTGCACTTCTTCAATGCAAACATGAAAACACAAACATATTATCTGTGATTATTTTGATGTTTTTGACCTTACTTATACTTTATTAAAACAGGCAAAACTCTCTACATGTATTGCCACTCAGCACAAGACAGAATAATCAATGGAGAAAGCTTGTGCATAAAATCCCCATCTAATGCCTACTCATCCAATATCCTTGGACTAGTTTCTGGCTTCTGGCCCTTTCGTCATTGAGGAGCCTTGGATCTGAGAGCAGTGCACCTAGATCTTAGGATCTAATGCAACACTGCAGCAGCCACCTTTAATCTCTAAACTATGAGTCTTAAATTGAAAACATTATATTTTCAACCCAAGCTCAGCAGCTTATACAGTCATATAGGTCTGAACTCAGTTCATTACTTATACATTTCGGTGACTTTGGTTCTTTAATAACCATAGCCACTACTATCCTATTAGGCAGGATTAGTTTTAAACCCCAATAAATATCACATGATCACTATTTCTTATGCTTGCTTATAACTGTTATTAAAACAGGCAAAACTCTTTATACATATTGCCACTCAGTGCAAACCAGAGTAATCAATGGATGCCAGAAGGCTTCTGCATAAAATCCCCATCTAGTGCCTACTTATCCAACATCCCCAGACTAGTTTCTGGCTTATGGTCTTTGTTAGTGAGGAGCCTTGGATATGAGAGCACTGCACCTAGATCTTAGGATCTAATGCAACCCTTTTGCCTGTTTTAATAACAGCTATAAGCAAGCATAAGAAATGGTGATCATGTGATGTTTATTGGCTTAAAATCAATCCTGCCTAATTGGATAGTGGTGGATATAATTATTAAAGAACCAGTCACCAAAATGTATAGGTACTGAGCTGATTTCAGACTTATATGACTATGTAAGCTGATGAGCTTGGATTGAAAATATTATAGTGTTTTCAATTTGAGACTCATAGTTTTGTAGTTAAGTAGAAATTAAAGGTGGCTTCTGAAAGTTGCATTAGATTCTAAAATTTAAGTGCAGTGTTCTCAGATCCAAGGCTCCTCAATGATGAAGGCCACAATCCAGAAACTAGTCTGGGAACATTGGATGAGTATGCACTAGATGGGGATTTTATGCACAAGCCTTCTGGCATCCATTGACTATTCTGGCTTGCACTGAGTGGCAATACATACAAAGAGTTTTACCTGTTTTAATAACAGTTATAAGAAAGCATAAGAAATGGTGATCATGTGATGTTTATTGGCTTACTTATACTTCCTGAACCAATTATTTTGAAACTTTTAGCTTGCTAAGTTCCTGAGCAAATATTTTCAAAAACTCAAAAGATATTCTCTTCCTATCCTCTAATAAAAAATTCATCAAGAGAATTTTTCATTCTTCAACCATCACTTTTGCCCTTTTCAACAATAAACTTTGGCCATATATATATATATTGGACTCCATGTTTTATATTGCAGATATACCTTGCTCAAACTATGTTCAATTTTCAACTTAAAAATAATTTAGAAGCCCTTCTTAAGGACATACATTTATTATGCAATTGACTTCTTCCTCTCAGAGAGTCAATTTTTATGAAAATCATATGCATCTTTCTCTCAGGAATGTAAGTTTATTGTGCCCACATATTGAGAAATCTACATTAATGGTACTTCCCAACAACCTTAACCTATACTGCAAATGATTTAGTGTGACCAATCAATCATCCCATTTGCACCATTAACATTGCCATTATCAATGCAAAGAGACCATGAATCTCTCCAAATATATATAATTAATATGATAGGCTGAGGAAATTATAACTAAACTAATGATAAGCACTTGATTTTTCTTTTCTTTAGATTATAATTGAAAAAAAAATAGATTGTCAAGTTATGACCCTTATTTATTGACAAAGAAAGGCATTAATACAAGTAATTTAAATGACAAAAAACATTTTTAAACACCATAAAGCACTAACTAATAACCATAACAAAGATTCACCCCCCCCCCCCAAATTTACCGATTAATAAATACAACACTAATTTACTTGATTAATTTTAACTTCTGATGTACTGCCTAAAATGAAACAGACTTTTATTTTGTCAGCATGCAATATATATTAAACTATTATTTACATTTCAACTTCGCTATATAGGATTGTATCTTGATGTGTGCTAATGTGTGTACACAGTTAACATTGTTATTAGAAAGCATTATATATATATGATATAAATGATTTCCCCATACATTTATATATACTATAAATAATTAGCTCATACATTTTATTTCTAGTCTGTATAATAAATGTTTGAATAATAAAAATATGATGCAAATTTACCATTTTTCAACATTAAGTGTGGTAACCAACATTGGGCATATATCCAATTCAAACTGTAAGCCTTTCAAAGAAGTATTGCTTTGTATGACCTAATGAGTACTTTCTTCTTATCTATAACCATCAAGTTTATTTTATAATAAATTATAACTGAGCTGCAGTCACTGATCCTTCTATATTCTCTTTTATTATTGTGTGGTTATTTCATATAGGTAACACATTTAATTTAAGCTTTGTTGGTACTTTGTTATCCACCTGCCTTAAAATTATATCTCATATTTATTTCTTCAAAGTACCTGAATATATTGTACTTAGTTTTATTTTCTTCTATCATTTTTAATACATTTTTTTAAAAAAACATTTAATCTTCAAGCAATCTTGAGTTTATCTTTTACTTTTGACATATCCATAACAAACAATAATCTGTTTTCAATAGTTATTTAATTACTGACTTCCTCAGTATATCAAATTTTATGATAAGCCTTTCATTCCTTTATTAATTATAAACTTTTAGTCCAACCATTAAAAATCATTCATTAAAACAAAAAAAATAGAAATTAAATTTGGTTAATTCTACTATTAATGGTTTTACATATTCCATTGATGAATATTTTCACATATGTATGTAATTTAAAGTTTATTTCCAAATAAACCCTATTTAAATGCAATAATTTGTTTAGTTTGATTTTATATACATAATGCATTCTACAAAGGTTAAATTTTATAAACATTTATTAATTTATATGATTTTTCTTCTCAATCTCATGTTAAAATTTTAAATATTTATTTCTGTCAAAATAAGATGTCAATACATTCATGATTTTATTTATATGAATAGTAATTATTTATATAACTTTACTGGATTAAAATGAGATTTTAAAAAAACAATAGGCTAAGAATTAAAATAAATAAACGTCTTGAATAACATTAAAGTTTATTCCGATTTTGGATATAAATATTATTTCATATAAACAAATTAAATATAAACATTTATCTTAAACAATACAAATATTACATATCTTTACTCAATTCGTCATTTATGTAAAATAAAATTTTAAAATAGATTAGTTCTTTCATAAACGTTCTCATTAAAATTATATTTATTATTATGAAGAAATTAAATGTTATTAATTTTGGGTGTAATTTATTTAGTTCAAGTATTTGTCAATAGTCCTATAATCTTTTGAAAAATCATTGTTAGATGGAATAATGTAATTGGATTTCAAAGACTATAGTCCCATTTGTTTTGTACAGTAACAACTTTCTCCATACAATATTGTCACTTAGTGCAAGTCATAATAGTCAATTGATGCTAGAAAATTAGAGCATCAAATCCATATCTTGTACCTACTCAATCAATATCCCTAGACTAGTTTCTAGCTTATGATGTTCATCAATGAGGAGCCTTGAATCAGAGAGCATTGTGTCTACATTTTTGGATGTTATCTCTCCAGCAGTTACCTTTTACCTTTTTAATTGATTATTAAGCTATGAGCTAGATTCAAAACATAATAATGTTTTTACTCCAAGCTAATTCATTTATATAGTCATATAGACCTAATCCTAGTTCAGTGTCTACATATTTTGGTGTCTTTAATTTTAATATATTATAGTCACCATCATCCTTTGACTAGCATTAACATTAAACCACTATTATATCATGTGATCATCATTTCTTATGTTTATACAATCTATTAACACAGTAGCAACTTTCTCCATACAATAATGTCATCTAGTGCAAGTCATAGAAAACAATGGATATGAGAAGGTTAATACTTCAAATCCCTATCTAGTGCCTATTTATATAATATCTCCAGACTAGTTTTTAGCTTATGGATTTTATCAGTTTGAATCCATAGCTTTATAGTCAATTAAAAAAGTAAAAAGTGGCTGCTGAAAGGATACATGAAATCCAAATATCTATGTGCCATGCTCTCAGATGTAAGGTTCCTCACTTATGAAAGTCATAAGCTAGAAACTAGTCTGGGATATTGGATGACTAGGAACTAGATAGGAATTTGATACACTAACCTTCTAGCATTCATTAATTACTAGTTATTACTAGGTGACAATATTGCATGGAGAAAGTTACTGCTCTGTTTGTTAACAGATTGTGTAAGCATAAGAAAGGGTAATCATGTATTATAATAGTAGTTTAATATCAGTCCTATTCAAAGAATGTTTGTGACTAAGATTATTAAGAAATCAAATACACCAAAATATATAGATATTGAACTCGGTTTATATCTGTATGACTATATAAGAAAGTTAACTTGGGTTGAAAACATTACTGTTTTAAATTTGAGTTTATAGATTTATAGATAATTAAAACTGTAAAGGATGGCTGCAGGAAGGATGCATTAGATCCAAAGATCTAGGTGCAGTGCTCTTGTATTCAAGGCTCCTTACTGATAAAATCCATAAGCTAGAAACTAGCCTGGAGATAATGAATGAGTAATCACTAGATAAGGATTCTCCATTGATGTCCTGCTTTAAGTGGGAATATTCCTTGGGGAAAATTTGATATTGTGTTAACAGAGTGTGTAAATATAAGATATGATGATCATGTTGATGTAACTGTGTCCATTTGTTTTGCAAAAGTAAATAAATAAAAATACATCCTGTAAGTTGGATGGTTTCTTATTAATTGTGCTGATTTTTTAATTTAAATTTTATCTTCAATTAAAGTTACTATAGTCAGTATGTGATGGTAATTAGCATTTGTTTATTTCTCAGTCCATTGCTTTTCATTCCTATTGATTTCATTACTTTAAGATTAAAATATTTAAATTGATTCTTCATTTGAACTATTATTTAATTTTTTTATAGTGGAAGATCTAAATATTGACAGGATATTGGATGGATAAATGTAAAAGTTTATTGTACTCCAGTCTTTAAAACATTTTCAATGTCTATGATAAATCAATATATACTGTATATAATTTTAAGCAGACTTTGAGCACTGATGTTATAAGTAGAAGCGTATTGGTATTATTTTTCAATACGAAGTCTAGGGCAGATTTATTTTTTCTGTTGTTTATGAGAACATTGATAAAATCTTTCACTAATTGGTTTTTCATAATAATGTTAAAATAAATGTAATATATCTTTATTTTATACAATAATTTTAAATTTAAATATTTATTATTGCATTAAAATCACTTATTAGCTTAATAAATCAACAAAATTCTTTTAGATTTTTATGATTTAAATATTATTATTATATTTAGTAAGCATACACACATAAAAGCATTCCTGTTTATATGTATTTTATTTATTAAATAATTCAAAGTTACAGCATGCGTATGTGTTATATGCTGATTTAAATCCTATTTGATTTTATTTAAATTTTAATTATAATTTGGTTGTGTCTTTAAGTATTGCCTTTTTTTGCCATTAAGCCATTATAACTATTAACATAAAGTCTTAAATCACTTTAAATTGTGGATTCATTTTTTAATGATTCTATGAATATAACTGAATATGTAATATGTCGTTGGTGAAATAGTGAAGATGTTTTACATTCCATCTTTCTTTGCGTTCTTTAGTAAAAAATAATTTTCCATATTTTCTATGATCCTTATTGTATTGGAATTAAATTTCTGATATTTATTATAGGTTTTGATACTATTTTAAATTTTGTACAATTTACTAATTTTGATTAAAATTTTATTTAGAAGAAAATAATCTGGCACTGCGCTAGTAAAAATCATTGATTATTATATAATTTTGATCAAACAAAACAATGGATAACAATTTTGATTTATGGATATATATTTTAAGTCAAATTCTCATTATTTATTCCTTCAAGTTCACATTTAATTAGCAGGCTCTTGACGATTAAAATGCATTTATAGCTTATCAACATTTTACATTTTTTTTCATTTTTTTAAAAATATATAACATCTTTCAGTTTATTTTTCTGAAATAAACTATCCCTTATTTTTTTTAAAATATTGACTGATAGTCTATTTGTTTTTAATAGCTAACATGGAATAATGCCTCAATTTTTCTCTTAATTCCTATTATTTTCCACTTATTCCCTAGTTAAGTTCTCATTCTTCATTTTTCATTACTTTTATTTGCTTTTTATTTGTCAACAATTAATTTTTTTGCATAGCTGATGTTTTTCTTCATCCTTGTCTGACATATTTCAAATAAACTTTGTTTGCTCACCTATCTTCAGTATTTAAATTTTATCTTCACAAGCTTATTAGATATCACTCTCACTTCAACATTTTATGCATTATACCTGGTAAATATATTTGAAACATTTTCTTTTAAACTTTGACTATTTAATTGAACTACTTATTTTATTAACAAACTTTCCAATACTTCCTTATCCATATTTTTCTTAACATCTTTCTCAATGATATTTCCCATCACTTCTCACCTCAGTTGAGGAGTAATTATTTACTCTTTTTTTTTCCATTGGCTTTTTTTTACTATTTTACATTCATCTTAAATTTTAGCCATATTATTATATTTGCAATCATCACTATATTTCATTTATCTTTTGATATAGTATCACCTTCAACTTTGTGGTTTTCTTGCCCATTAAATACATTATTTTTTTCTATAACTAGCTCCCTCATTTTCTTATTTCTTGTTGCATATTGATTTGATTTTCTACTAATTGTCAAATATTATTTTCTAGATTTTCTCCCACTTTATTCACTTGTGAAGCTATAAAAATAAAAATACCTGAGATTACTATAAAATCATCTAAAGTTTGCAGATGGCATAGTTATTTTTGCAAATAACACTTTTGAGCTTCAGGAAATATTGCAAGTTACCAACTGAAAGTAAAAAAAAGTAAAATTAAAGATGAATGCTAAAAGAAGATTAAATAATATCAGATGGATTTTTCAGAAGAAGAAAAAAGATTGATAATGATGAGTTAAAAGAAGTTAACAACTACAAATATCTTGGTCAGAATATTAATACAGATAGAAACTTAGTGGATGAAATTAACCAAAGAATTACATTTAAATGTAATACTTTCTTTAAAAATAACAATATTAAAAGGAATTAAGCCTTTATGTTTGAAAAGAAAAGTTTTTAATAGCTGTCTGTTAATTTTTACTTATCGATCAGACAGTTGTACTCATAACAAAATAGGGAGAGATGTATATTGGAAGTAACAAAAATGAATAAAAACAAAATACATATGTGAGAAAACAAACAAGAATCATTGAAAGAATTAAGAGAATAAAATGGAGATAGGTTGGATTTATTATTAGAAGATATGATAATATATGGATAATTAAAGTTTTAAGCTGGATCCCAAGAGATTGTAAAAGACCTAGAAAGAGACCATATGTGAGATGTAAGAATGAATTAAGAAAGTGTAATGTGTTAAAGAGAAATTATAGATTGAAGAGATGATTAAACTTGGAGAGACTTTATTCTGCAGCTGATCTACAATACTTGAAAATTATAATAATGATGACCATATTTTATTTTCCATTGGATTTATCAGTTTTTCTATTATAATACATGCACTGTATATTTTACATGTTTAGGTATATATATATCAGGTTTACATTATTAACATAAGATTCAAAATCGTTGCATTTGCATGGAGGTTTGATTAAACTCTAAGTGGTTGCCAAGGCTTTTTCCTTTTTACATAGAATTGCAATCGAATAAAGTGTTTTTAATGCTGAAGTTAAAATTTGTTTCATCTCGATTAATATAATAATTTTGTGTGTTGTTTATATATGTATATTGAAACGGTCAGTTTCATCCATCGGCCCATTTCACTTATTTTTCTCACACATCTATCCATATGCCAGGTTTAAACCCTCTCAGAGTACCCATGTTAATAACATTAAATTATTATATATGCAGAATCACATATATATATATATGTGAGCGGTATGTCTGTAATTTAATAGTATACGTATAGATTACAGATATGTATTCATTTTATAAGTATTTCTAATTTAAGAAATATTTTAGTTTAAATTATTATATTATTGGCATATATATTACAGATATTTATATTCATTTTATAAATATTTCTAGTTTAAGAAATATTTTAGTTAAATGATTTAGCCTATTTTATTGCCGTATTATTGAAATCACATACATATATTTCCTGTTATTCTGCATATATGGTTATAAAATTAGTCTTCTACTAATTACGAAAGTAACTTTGTCAAAATAATATTTTGATTTTTGTAAACAATTTTCGAAGTAGGTCACACATTGGTCCTAAAATAGTGTGGACTTGATTTGTAAATATAAAATGTTAATAACAAAATAGGCAGGAAAACAAAATCTAAATTACTTGTTATAATTAAAATGTTTTTCTAAAATAAATAAATGAGTTTTTCTACTGGTTCTAACTATTAAATATGTTTTGCTAAAATAAATAAATGGACTTTCAGCTACTACATATTCATAAAAAAATTAACAGGTGGCCAGAGTTTAAAAAGTACAAATACTAAAAGTTTTGTTGCCAAGTATTAGATCATATATATAATAAGTGAGGTGTAAGCCAAACCTATGCCATTTTGCTTTCTAAATGATCGAGTAGAATGGTGATAAATCACCTCTTGGCCCTTAGCTGGGGAATGGAGAAGAACTGTGATCCAATAAAACCTAATGCCACACACCAGCAAAGCGAAGCAGCAGCCTGTGGAAAATCTCTATTAACTTTAAATCATCATCAAAAGTGTCAACTTAATATCCTCCCAAGTGCTCCAGAAACTAACTGCAATGGAAACAACTGAATGGTAAATTTTCTCTCAGAGCTCTGTTTATAAACTGTGACTTTCATTTCTTTCTTTTAAAAGCTAGCTATTTATTAAATCTGCCTTTCCCAAACACCTTTACTAAAATCTACAAAGAAGTCTGTTAAATGCTAAATCTTGCCCGATTGTAAAACTTGAATTCTCTTTTAAAATGTAAAACTAGAATTCTCTTTTAAGATGTAAAACTCTAATAATCTATTTTAAATGTATAATTTTCTGCAGTCCTTTTTATGACTATTTCTAAATCTATTTGATTTATTTTATGATTTTATCATTTTAATATTATATGTATTTAATATGCCAAATGACTCGAAACTGCAAGTATTTATAAATATAATTTTAGCTTATCGATCTGCAAAGGTAATTTCAAATCTTCGCTATAATAAATATTAAATAATTGAATTATTATTTTTCTGTCTCACTAGCTGTTTTGAGACCATATTATTATTTTACTGATTAATTTTTGGGTATTAATATTACAATAATCAGTTATCTAGTTATTTTACGTGGTTTGTTTAATTCTAGTTACAAATTATAACTATTTATATATGTAACTTGTACATCATAGGAACTAGCCAAAGCATATTTTAATGTTTTATTCTTAATCACCCTGCAAATATGCTTTGCCCTCCTTAGATTTATATAAGTTGAGATGCAGGTGATAATATTAAACTAGGTTACTAATTAATTTAGTCCCTAAATAGTATATTTGAAATACTAAATTTGAGAACTGGATTATATAGATATGCAAATAGACGCTATCTAATTTTAAGGCATGATAATATAACTTTACGCATTTGCGTTATATATGTATAAGTTGCGGATGTGTCCTTACAAAGTACGCAATGTACACTTATCTGCTTGCTGCATGATTCTTGATGAAGTGCTGGTGGAGGCCACACTCATCCACTTTAGTTTGGGTTACAGCACACACTTTTAGAACTAGGGCACAAGGACCTAGATTATTCATAATGCTTATCCGACTCCCTGAACTACTAATGTTCCTATTCGTAGCAAGTTGAGCAGTTTTAGGGCAAACTGAGTCTTTGGAGACTGAAGCCCATGAATAATGACCCATTCACACCTTTTTGCTTTATTAATATTTTAATATGTGCCATAGAGTACATAGGTAAACCTATCATAAACCAGTTTTCTCTCCTTTTATATTAAATGCTTATCTGGTATTAGTGTATATCCTAATCTAGGTTAACACACTAATAGTTAGTTATATAACTTTGGCTATAAAGTTCCATATGATCTAGCAGACTACAAAAGAGCTAGAAATTTGGCATATTAATATAGGCATAAACTCCAATACCACACTACACTTTATTAAACACTTATAATGAGATAGGTAACATTAATCTCATTAGTTAGATAATGCCTGCGAGTGTAATATCTCATGTTCCCATCATATAATTTTGTATGTTTTGATTTATTATTTGTTATTGTTTTATTAAATTAATAATATTTAAAATTATAACTTGTTTTCATATTTTATTGTCCGTGAGTTCATTTTATCCAGCTCTAGATTTAGTTGCACATACATCATTATATCTATAGAAAATTATTCTATTAATTTTCATAATTAATCATTGATATTTTAATTAATCACTTAGTTTTATGTGTGTATATCTGACCAAATCAGTGTTAAATTAGTTAATTTATGAGTCTTTTGTTTTACGCTGAGTGACTGCCGGACCGAGGTTGAATTGAATGTCTGTGTACATTGAGAAATGTCATCTGTAGGGTATTAAATCATTGAGCAGAGGTGAAAGGATTGAATGTTGGTCGGATTCTGGATCCCAGTATCCGGATTCAATCAGCTTTAGTTATTTTGCCTATGTTCTAGATTTTGTTACATGGAGGGACAATTCTTACCGTTATATTATATATATATTATTTTTATTTATAATTTGTTTAATAAACTTCTATTTCCCTCATACTTGCAGTAAACTTGTAAAAAATTTCATTATTTTTGGTAACGGAAACAGAAAATTGTGCATACTGAAATATATATATAAGAAGTCAAACAAATACAAATTATTTGTAAACTGATAGAAATTATTAAAGTTATAAAAAGTTGAAATCAAGCATAATTGTATAATTAGATAAAATTTACATTAATTACACAAATTAATACACTGTACAAGCTTACACGCATCTGCACATATATTATGTAATATATAAGAGACTTGAACTCAGACTTTCACACGATTTTCAGTTTTGAATGTTCCATCATCAGATTTTCAATGAAATGGATGACTGAAGAGTTGTGGGTTGGTGTAGTTTGAAGGCTGCCCATTAAAGTATGAAGATTGACTATCTTATAATATAAAGCTGAGCACTAATTATATGTATGTGTGGAGGTGGTAATCTGGACCAACTGATGATTGTTGGTTTAGCATGAAATATGTATATTGGTGATCATTTATCTTTTCAACATGTGTATGATCAGGTGGGTCAGGAATATGAGATGGTATGAAGAGCTGAGGGTCGTGTGAAAGTCCGTGTTCGAATCCCTTATATATTAATTACACAAAATAATTATTTACTTTAAATATATTTATATCGCAAGTATTAAAAAGTAGCAATTTAACAATATATTTTTAATTGAGATGAGGTGATATTGTAGAAAAGAAAGAATATGAAAATATTGGTAATTGATTCATTTAGTAAAAGTGAATATCTAAAAAATTCTGTAAAATTGTTTTTGTTTTTTGTTTTTTTTTAAAAAAAAGGGGGTGGGGTAATGATAATATAAGGAAATATAATTATCAATATTCAAAAAAAGGGATAGATAAGTATAAAAGTCTCAAACGTGGTAATATGCTGAATGTTATTTCACTAATAACAAAAAATAAGACAATACTATTAACTAAAAAAAGAAATATCATGGAGTATGTAAAAGAATTCTACACAGCTATATAATAACAAAAAAGAAGAAAACAAAGTAGTCAATCTAATTATAACTTCTGTCTTATCAATACTTTAAATGAAGATGTAAGACATCAATTAAATATACAAAGTGTAAAAATGCTTCAAGAAATGTAGAAATATTAGTAATACCTTCAAAAAATTGGTAAAAAAGTAAAGATATTGTTAGTAAAGACATCAATATCTTAATAATGTAAATAATACAGTAATAATAATTGATATTTAAAAAAGATGAAAAAAGAAGATATATTTATAAAGAACTTTACTAAATACAACTTATCTACAAACAAGTTTGGATTCAAATGCACCAAAAAGAACAAACTGGATTTAAAAGTGATTTTGGCATGATATATTACATTCGTATAGTAAATGAAGTTGTAAAAAAAAACAATAAGTGAGAGTTTCCATTATGATTTGGATTTGCAGATAATAAAAAAAGCATTTGAATATACAAGCATTTCTATAGTAATTAATGATTTGGAATATAAAATATAGACTTTGGATATTGTCAAATTCTTAAGAATATTCATTAAAATACAACCCTAGTGAATAGATTACATAGTAAAGTAATAAAATTAATGATATTATAAGTATATGACAAATTGATTCTATTTGAAAGTATTTGTGGATTAAAATGGTAAGTGAAGGAATAGAATTAAATGGAGATTATGTATATCACTTATATATTACAGATATTGTGGTTGCATTTGCAACTAATGCTTCTGCGCTTAGGAAATACTATAAGAATTATCATATAAAAGCAAGAAAGCAGTGCTAAAAGTAAATACTAAAGTAATATTCATGATTATTCACATAATATGAAAATAAAGATTTATGACAAATTAGAATAAAATAGTAACTATAAATAGCTTGATGAGAATATTAGTACAGACAGAACCATAGATGAAATTAATCATAAACTTAGATGAAAATGTGTTTAGACATTTCAAAAAAAAAAATTTAATAGAAGTATTTTATCAATTCTTACATATAAATATGACACTTAAATTCTTAACAAAAGCACAATACAGATACTTTAGACCATACAATTGTGTAGGGAGAGATTGTGTAGAACAGAGGTCCCCAACCTGTTTGCACTTAAGAGCACATTTTATAATACCAACCAGGTGGCAGGCATCATTTATTTTTTCAATGTAAGTTTATAGTTGGATATTGTTAATAATACACATAATGTACAAAAAATAGCTAAATTAACTATATAGGTGTTTGCAGAGAAAAATACACACATTTATTTGAATATTCTTACATTTTTTTATTTATTAAAACTGAGGAAATTAATTTAATAAAGTACTTGGAGAATTCTGAAATAGAAGAGTCTTACCTATTTATCTTAGATATAGGAATTTATTAAGAACTATCATTGAGCATCTATTAGTTACTAAAGCTTGTATTAGTTTACATAGTTGTGATAAAAAAAAGAGTATGCTGCTGAAATAGCAATATGCAAGATGGAATCATGTGGTAAAGTAATATGATATTTTACTTATTTTATCCCAATTCTATCCAAAGGATAGAGATATCTACACTTATTAAAAACTAATTGGTTTCAAATCTATTAGACTACACAGCAAGCCTGTTTATATTATAGTAAGAGAAGTAAACAAAACCTGCTAAAGAGAAGGTAAATTCAATCCTAATTGTTCCAAGATCTAAAGTTCCTCACTAATGAAAGCTATAAACTAAAAAACTAGTATAGGGTAATGAATAAGAGAGCACTTGACATGGATTTGTTAAGAACTATAATCTGACATCTAATAATTAACAAATGATATAGTTGTAACTAAAGAAATAAAGTTAAGAAACTAGTATATACCTAATTATGTGTTTACTTCTTCAGCAATTACAAATGATATAATTCTGGAAGATTATTCACCGAGTTAAAATTTACTTTGAAGATGGTAAATTTATATAGATTTTGCAGATGAAATGGTTGTTTTCACAAAAAATGATTTAGAGTTTTAAAAATATAACAAAAACTTTAAGATAAAATCAAGAAAGTTGGATTAAAAATAAATATTAAAAGCATCAAGTAATAATATTCAATGATTTTTCATATATAAAAAAAATTAATGTTAATAAAAATGAATTAGAAAAAGTTAACAACTAGTTATAAATAACTTGTTCAGATTATTAAAATAGATGGAATTATACTAATGAAATTAATGACAGAATTACACTTGGGGTACTTTTTGTATAATTATATAATCAGAACTGTTTTGCAATTTTATACTTTCTGGATGTAAAATTCGTTTGCTATCTCTTTCAAATTATTTTGGATAATCTTATGAAAATACATAAATATACAATTATATATCACATGCATACTTTTTTTTTTTTACCACAGCTATGGTACTTAGGGAAAATTTTAGTAATTGACTGATGCAGATAGTAGTGTTTAATAAATCTCTATTCAATGCTGTCCTGACTAATATCTCCAAACTAGTTTCAAACTTATGGCTTTCATCAGTGAGGCACTTTGGATTTTGAACCAGTGTTTGTATCTTTAGAATCTAATGCACCTTTCCTCTGCCAGCCATAATTTCCTTTTCCGTTTCATTATTAAAGCTATCAGCATAATTGAAAAACATATATTTTTCAGTTTGGGCTGATAGTTTGATAATATAATAGATAAATGATGGTTTCCAGAAGGAAGATGTATTAATTCCTAAAGGTCAAGGTGCATTGTTCCAAGATTCAAAGCTTTTCATTAATGAAAACCGTAAGCTTGAAACTAGTCTGGAGATATTAGACAGGACAGCATTAACAGGTTAGGAATTTATTAAGTCTGCATTATTATAACTTACAGCAAATGGCATAGCTGTGATGAAAAAAAAGTATGTTACTGAAACAACATTGAATAAGGTAAAATCATGTGATAGAGTCATGTGACATTTTAAAGGTTTTAAAATTATATATATATTTACAATTTCAGTTCTTATAAAATTAGTCTTCTTACTTTTTATACATAAAAAATTTTGCCATCTAAATCTTTACATTTTTCACTTTTTTTACTTATACTAGCCAAGTATTTGAACATAGATTTTTTTTAATTCATTTAAATTCAGAGAAAAATATTTTATCTGAAGCAATTGCTTGTTAATGGCAATGCTAGAAAAGTATGTTATGCTATTGTTAAATTTGGAGACAATACATTTAAATTTGACAAAAGTTAAATAATTTCACAATTTTTTTCATTATTTTGAGAGAAATTAAGGCGTTTTCCTTTACACAGCTAATGTTCTTACCATAATAAAATATTAATGATGCCAGAATATTTATTGATATTTTAAATAATAGATTATTTTGTTGATATACAACATATTATCATTGTTGATTGCTTTTCAAACAATGGATTAGTTTGAATAATAAAATAATTTTGTCTTTACGTTTGTACAAATCTGCCATCTCCCTAAATCATGCCATCTAGGTGCCTTGTACTGTGGCATGAAATAACGCTAAATATAATATTAAAAGGACATATGTTTATGTTTTTGAGAAGTAAAGTTTTTAGAAGTATGTTTTATCAGTGCTTAATTATAGATCTGAAACTTAGATTCTTAACAGAAAATCAATATAGAAATTACATATTATTCAGCAAAGTATTGGAAAATGTAATTTTAAATTATCAAGGAGAAATTTGTAATGTGTGAATGACAAAAGAAATTTCATTTATATTATTGAAATCCGGAATAAATTTAAGCTGGGCTAAACATAACGTAAAAGAGTAGACAATAGTTTGTTAATTGAAATCTTGATTTCAAAAAATAGTAAGAAAAAAAAACTTAGAAAGAAGCTATATATGAGATAGATGAAAAAGAAACTAATGATTGAAGAAATTATAGACATTTATATGTATGTGTCTATTTAAATACTATCTACTTCTAGAACGATATAACAAAGTACAAGCACATCAGCAGAAGTCAAAACAATTGGTAACATGTACAAATAATAAAATTTGATACTCATTCATATAAAAGTTATAAGAATTACAGGGACAATCACAGATTCATTCAAAAATAAACTTGAACATTTTTCACTAGACCAACTGGACTGAAATTTGAATAACAATATCACATTGGAATAATTGTTGTATAGGAAAGCAATCAGTTATCATTAAAAAAAAAAATAATGCAGACAGCTATCACTCAAACAGATAAATGAATTCATCGTCAGATCATCTTGAATTTATATTATTACATCATGACTGCTACAAGTTAACTTTTATCATTTTATTACAATTTGCTTGTTTAAATATTTAGTGCATTATATACACATAAATCCAATTTTTAATCTACATTTGTCAGATCTATTTTATATACTTTGACATACGTCACTAATTTGTTTAAAAAGTAACAAAATAAAACAAATTTCGTCTGCTCTCATGTAACATCTCGTTCATTTCATGTAATAATAAACGAGAAGATTAAAACAGACTAGTGGGAAATTGGAGAACCACTGAGAGGCAGCAGGCTGGAGGAGGACGAGGTTGATGATACGGGATTTTTGCTTTCAAAATCCCGAAATCCCACCAAGAAAATGGGGGTTAAAGATTGTACCAATTGCCTTCGGTATACTGTTATAGCTCTAAGCGTATTATATGCGGTAAGTGAATATTTTACTTCATATTGCGACGCTTGCGTTTACCATAGGATGATGGGGTTTATTAGATTTATAGGTGGCGTTGTCCAAAAAAAAAAAAAAAGCTCTAAACAAACGTTTAAAGATTATTTCTTCAGCTAATAATTTTTTCTCTCAAAATGTTTTTAATATTTATCTGATGTTTTAGAGGATGTAGATATACGAAATGTATATATTTCCTACAATAATCAAAAGCGCAATTTGTAATCTAGAACATCCTTGAAATAAAAACAAATTGCGTGCTATTATTTCATTGATTAAATGAATGTGAATTTTATGCAATTAATTAATGAAAAAGAATCATTATTTACTAAGCGTTTTTATTTTGAAGACATAATAATTTGAAATGCTGACTATGTTAAGTCTTTTGTTTTTCTTCAGTTCAGTAGGCCAAAATATTTTACTTTAAATGTGTCAAGAATATTCATATTAAGTTGAGAAATGTAAAATTCTCTAAATAATTGGTTCTAAAAAAAGCAATGTAAACATTCTCCTTGTTTTAGAATTCTTTCAATAATTAATTAAAACTATGTACATATTTGTATATACATAAACATTAAATGGGCGGCTTTTATAGAAATGAAACATACATGTCGAGATATTTATAAAACCTCATATAATACTACAAACACATTTTCTACCGAAATATTTTCATTCTTTAGTGATTTGATTAAAAAAACTAAACTGATTAAAAGTATCTATAGTATGATGACTTATCAAACACAGATTACTATTGTATTTTGATCCAAGCTAATCTTTTCTTTCTTATCTCTATGTTTATTCTTTTTTTTTTCTATTTTCAGTTATTTAAATGAGTCTGCCCAATTGTTATAACCTTTTTATGCTATCAGTTATGTCTCTACATCAATTGTGATCTGAAACTGAATTTCAAGCATATCAATTTTGACTCACTTTTTTTTTTTTGTATGCAAATACTTATGACTATGCAAATCCCTCGACATTAAGAAAACGGCAGTAAAGTAGAGATCTGTATTTGGGACCCAACTATTTATATCAGCTTTAATCATGCCCATCTTCCAATGATTTTTTGGAGCCCTAATATTTTTTTCTATATTTATTTTTGTCTTGCTGCAGTTGTATGACAACAAGGCTAAAATTTCGCACAAACAGTGAAATTATGCTTCATTTAGCAACACTTACTTTCAAATATGACACCTTCTTATGAAAAGCTTTGCTCTGCAAGACAAGCTCAAAGAAGGCATTAATTTGTGGAATTTTAAATAATTAATATCAAAATACCTTTTGTGTTGTTTATATATTTTTACCTATTTTTAAGAGGGACATTTTATTCTTATATTAATAAAATGTATCTTTTCTTATTTTGGTTTCAATAATTAGTTGTTTTTTTCCAAAAATTTTTTGTCTATTTTTCATGTCTTTGTGCCCCCCCCCCACTAATTATTTTGTACTCCCTAGGGGAAAATGCATCCCATAGGTTAAGATTTCAACAGTAGAGATAGACTTAAGCAGATTGAAGGTTTTTGTTTATAGTTTTTCATAAGTCCAAGCAATCAATAATGAATCATTTGAAAAAGTAGACTTGAAACAGGATTTCATTTCCCAAATGTTTATGTGCATGTTCAGGTCTACTTAGAATCTTTTGCTCTTGTAAATCTGGAAATGAGTTAGAAAAAGTAATTTTAAAATGGTCCGTCTTGCAAAATCTGGTTATATTATTATGCCTTGTGAAAAATCATATAAAGCAATGGAAACGATTGTATTATCATTAATGGTAATAATTATAAAGGAATATGGTAATGATTGTAAAGTGGGCATAGTAGATAAGCAATTCTATTTTTTTATATATAAATATAGTTCATAGAAAACTATCCTTGATGTGTATTCTTCAAAACTTAAAGTTATACAGCACTTGTAACTAAGGATGTTGAGATTTAAGATTGATATTATTGCCTTTTTTTTTTATTATGTAATTTAGTTTCCAGGCAAAGAAACTACAATTGAATTCAGCTATTAGTTTTTGGAATGGCTATTCATTGATTGTGAGGAACTATGGTATTAGATTTGCTGTGAAGTATAATTATTTTTTTATTCTTTGTATTTCTAGATATAT
Source organism: Epiperipatus broadwayi (assembly GCA_028023455.1). Classification (NCBI taxonomy): domain Eukaryota; kingdom Metazoa; phylum Onychophora; class Udeonychophora; order Euonychophora; family Peripatidae; genus Epiperipatus; species Epiperipatus broadwayi. Next base: position 91,887 of record JAQFVV010012491.1, on the reverse strand, counting down.
TAATGAAACATTATTGATATTAGAAATTGTTTTGTGCATTGGTAACTGTTCTCATTTCATAAAATTATTTGCTCAGTATTACATTCATAAAGTTCTTTATTGTGTAGTTTTAATTGCATCAATATTAATAAAAAAAAATTAATTTGTCTTTTTAGAAACTTTAAATAAAAATGTTATTAGAAACAGTAAATTATAAAATGAAGTTATTGGAAATAATATATTAGTTTGCTTTTTAAAATTATTGTATTCTATTGTTATTGAATTTTTGCACATTACAAGTATTGACTATTATGAACATTTTATTTAGGTAAAAAAAAAAAACAAGCTACAGAGAGGAACTTGAATGCATTAGTTTGTCAAATCGTCTTACTTTTTATTCTATTCGTTCAATTTTTTTTCTAAAGTTAGAATGGCTACAGCCATTTACAAGTGCTTGCTAATGACAATGTTTATGAATATAGAAAAAATATACTGAAGAAATAAAGAGAATTCTAAAACCTAATATTCAATACAAGGTTAAATTTGAATGTAGTATAAAACAAAAAGATGGATGGATGAAAAATATTTTTATTTTTAAATACAATTCCAAGTTTTTGGAAACAACTTAAGCAGTTTTTTTTTATATATTTCATCTCTTTTTTTTTTTAATTTAGTAAATGTTCTGATAATCTATATACATTTAATTTAATATCTGAGAATAGCCATTACAACCTTTTTACTATTAAAAGCATAAAAACAAAAAATTTTAAAAGTCAAGGATGCAAATAAAAACAATATGAATTCTAAGTAAAATAGTGTTAAAGTTTTAGGTAATTATTTGTTTATTTCTTATTATTAAGCAATATAATTGCAAAATATATTTATATTTAAATAAAATTAAAAATAACTACGTGTATTAAAAAAAATTTCTAGAAAAATATAATATTGAAAAATAATGTCTGAAAATAGAAGCAAAATTAATTTTTTTTTTTTTTTAAAAAAAAAGTAAAATTATTATATGATAAATATGGAAAGTAATGTATTTCTGTATCATGGGTGTGTGGAGTTGAAATTGCTAGTTGATGATCTAAGATTAATTATAGTATCGAATTACTAAAGATTATAGTAGTACTGTAGATAGCATTAATAAAATGATCTGTAATATTGACAAAGCTTGTAGAAAATTTGGAATAAAACTAAAGCAATGAAAATATATATAGAGAAGAAAAGATTTGGAGTAAATATTCAAAAGGAAAGCATAGAGAAATCTTATATTTTTTGATGGTGGTAACTAGTGATTAAAGTAATGACAAAAAAATTAAGAGCGAAAACTTGGAATGGCCAACATATTTTTAATAAGTCAGATATTATTCTGTAGGTCATTGAATGTAGTTTTAAAAAAGAGATTTTTTGAAATGTGTTGTTGTGTTATATGGAACAAAGATATGAACAATTTGGAAATGTAAAAGAAAAACATTACAAGCTTTAAAAAGATGGATTTGGAGAAAAATAGAAAATATAAATTGGAAAGATAAGATTAACAAAGTCAAAAATATTGGAAAGAGTATGGGAAAAAAATGTTATTTTAGAGGAAATTAAAATAAATCGGATTGAACATCATTTAAACTCCGTCAATACTAAAAATATCGTACTGAATTTTTTATGCATTTGTTTAAATTGCAATTTTCACAATAATTTTATAATGCAGCATAAAAAAAATATTAAATGCTTCATAAAACTAATATTTCATAAAAAACAATAACGCTAATAAAATGTAATAATTATTGGGAAAAAAAGAATTTAGATGTTTTAAAATTAATTAATTTTAAATTTATTTGGTAAGCTGTTAATTGTAAAATTAGAATATTTTTAATTCTTAAAATTATATACATCTAATCACACACAAAAAAAAAGAGCTGTAAAAGTGTTCATCAATCAATAACTTTTTTGTTTAATGAAAATGAGTCTTTCAAATATCCAACACTATGTATAATGTAGAAAACTTCATTTACAGGTGTTTTTTTTTTAATATCTAAACTACTGTATATTATTTTTGAAATAATTTTATTCAAATATTTATTTTCATAATAACATTGATAAAGAAAAAAACCAAAATAAAATAATTCCAAATTGGATCGATTTCTATACACTTGCACATACATACTAAAATATAAACATATTGAAAGTATATATATATTGTTCAAATTACTATTTAGCCTATTTTTTATAAACTAATATTTTAAAATGTGATTAATAATGTAGTAGTAATATCAATGTTCTTTTCTAATTAAAATTTTGTTTTGCATAAAAATATTTATTTAGCTACAACTTAAAAAAAAAAAAAAGATTAAAATTATACATATTTAAACCCATTCATTAAATTTATTGTAGAACTCTTCTACATTAATGGACTTTCTTATATATATAGATTTTTTAAAATCTTTCACTAAAATCATGATTAAAAAACTATAAATCAGAGTACTATGTTGTTGTTTTTTTTGCTAAAAATTACAAAAATTTATTTACAAATTTATGCAAATTTTTTTTTTTCTAGATTCTAGTAAAGAAAAAATGTATGATTCCACATTTATAAAATGCTGCCTGTTAAAATGAAGTTAAGAGCAGAGGAATTATGAAAAATGCAAAAGAAATGAAAGATTTTCATATTTTAATTCTTGATTTTTAAAAATACTCTTAATATATATTTTTTGGTAGTTTAAAATTAAAAATTAATTTTGAAACTTATTAATTGTATATATATACACTTGGGTCTCGTTTTATGCGGTAGATAGGTTTCACAGAAAACCCGCATTAAAAAAAATTGCACAAAAATAGACTTAACTTACCTTGAAAAATGGAGGATAGGGTCGGTATTACCATTTTCAGAATTCGCATAAAAGCAAAGCAACAAAGAAAAATTACTTTAAAATTCGCATTAAAAAATAAGCAAATAAAGTATGACTAATAAAAAATTTCAAATATTTGAAAAAAATTAATACATGACAAACTTATTTTACTTTTTTTATTAACTACAATATTTAATTTTACATTTTTCATATATATTTTAATCGTTACCGCTAGCGTTCGTTTGTAAACTGGAAAGAAATCAGATTCGATGTGATGTGATGTATTGTAGCTTCTCCTTAAACAAAGTCAAGAATCTCTCAGCAATTATGCCCAGAGAAACCTGTTAGCCACTTTATTTTTATTCATGATGTGATGTACATCTAGCGCCACTTTCAGTCTTATGCTGTGTTAATGAAATCGCAATCAAAACAAAAAGTATTATACATTATCATTAGAAAGATTATTTTCAGTTATAAAATCTTCATTTTTTTATTTTAAAAATCTAAAAGATTATTTTTTATGTTATATATAACAAAATAAGTTTTAAAAGTTTAATTTTTTTGAATATTTATTACGATATTTTTAGATGTAAATATAAATATATTGTTATTATTTACTCATTAGTATAAATAGGTTATTTACGAGGCTAAAATTCTAAATACAGCTTCAGGCCATATTCACGTAACGTTATATTTTTGAAAAAAAAAAAAAAAGTATTTCAAGTGAAAATAAGTTATTAATAATTTAAATTTCTTGATATCTAATAAATATAGTGAAATATGAAAGATATTAAGAAGAAACATGAATTGCATAACTTCAAAATTGCATTAAAATAATCTGCATAAAACAAGACCCAGGTATATTTCATTTGAAGAAGATTTTAAAAAAATATATTTTTAAAAAATTTTAATTGAAATATTAAATATCTAGACTTGTTGATAAAGTGTAATAACAATACATTGGACTATATAATATGAATTAAGCCTATTAATGTTAGAGACCATATTAATCCTAAATCTTGTATATATCCAGAATGTAAACATGCAGGTTTCAAGACCTTCTTGCATCGCAACTATAATTTATGTAAATTTGAATCAGATGAGAAAGATATTCATCATCACTTTCATTTTCAATCATTATTGATTCACTGCAAAATGGTCTTTCCAAGTTCAATCTATCTTCTCCAATCCCTAGCCTCTCTTCTTCATGTCACTCCAGTACACTTTCTTATTGCCTCCATTAATCTCATATGAAATTTCTTTCTAAGTCTTTTGCAACCTTTTGGAATCTAGCTTAAGATTCCAACTGTCCATCTATTATCTTTTCTAACAATACATTCAGACCAACTCCAATTTAGTCTCTTAATTTTTTTAATAATGTCACTAACAGTTGTTTGTTGTCTTACACCTATTTTTGATCTTTTCTTGTTACTCCTAACCTACATCTTTCCATTGTTGAGTGGCCTGAAATCTTTATATTGCACTTCTATTAAGAGTCCAAGTCCCAGATCCATAAGTAAGAACTATTAACACATTTATTAAAAACTTTACTTTTCAAATACATAGGCATATTTCCTTTTAATATTAAATTATTTCTACCAAAAGCATTCCAATCAAGTTTAATTATATGATTAACTTCATCTATTATATTTCCATCTGTGGTAATAATCTGACCAAAGTATTTGGAATTGCTAACTTCTAACTCATCATTATCAATCTTTATTTTTATTTTTTGAGAAATCTATTGATCATTATTTAATCTTATAATATTTACCTTTAATTCTACTTTCTTTCTTTCATCTGATAATTATTGCAACTTTTCCTGAGTTCTAAAGCATTATTTGCAAAAACAATTATATCATCTGCAAAATCTGGATGACTTAAACAATTTCCATTTATTTTTATTCTTTAGTTTCCCATTTTGATTCACAAAATACTTCTTGCAAAACTGCTGTAAAAAGTTTTGGAGATTTGGAATCATCCTGTCATACACTCTTCTCAATATTAATTATTTTATATCATTATGTAATCTAATTGTTACATTTTTATAAATATTCTTCAGAATATGACAATAACCTGTGTCTATACCTTGATGATCCCATGCTTTAATCACTGAAGAAATGCTTAGAGAATCAAATACCTTTTCATAATCTACAGATCCAAAGCATAGTGGCAACAAATATTCATTGATCTTTTTTACAATTTTTCTCATTACTTAGATATGATCCACTGTACTAAAACCACTTTTAAATGCAGCTTGTGGTTAAAATTCAAAGTTCACTCTAGATGAGTTATAATTATTTTGGTAAAATTTTTGTATATAACTGATAAGATTGTAAATTCTAATATCTTCTTTAATATCACCTTTTTAAAATATTAATACTGCATTATTCCAATCATCTGTACATTTTCACATTTAGACATTTGGTATATAACTTTGCCACAATTTTTTTTATTTCTTCCCTATAATTCCATCATTACCTGGAGCTTTTCCCTTCTTCATAAATTTAATCGCATGTCTCACTACTTCATTTATAATTGTGGAAATTCTGAATATATAGTAGTTATAGGAACTACTTTTCCTTGTTCTATATTGCTTCATAACTTTTGATAGAATGATATCATCTCTCTTTTTTCTTATTGCAGAAATGTTTCCTACCAATACCAAGATATTGTTTTATTCTCTTTTTCTCTCTTCTACAGCTTCCTTGCCAGTTCACAGTTATACTTTCTTATATCATTATCAACTTTTTTTCACACGATTTTACAAAATTTGACATATTCATTCCAGTTTAATGTATAATTTATATATTTTTTTATATTCTTTATTTTCTTCATAAATTGTCCTACCTCAGTAAAAATTTCACTGGTCAATTGTTGCTTTTTTGTACCAGCTATCTTTGATGCAGTTTTTAAAAATGTATCAGTTATCTTCCTATTGATTACACTCATATCTGAATTATGCTCAAAATCTGTTAATATTTGAAAATGATTTGTGAGTTCTATTTTAAATTCATTGGAATATTTCTAACAACTAGGAATATCAATTGTGAATACTGTTTTTCTTAATAATTTTTGACTCTCTAATTATGCATAAACCTGTATCTTATATCTTACATCTCACTAATCAATGGTCACTTTCTGTGTTGAATTTAGTAAGAACATTACAATCATGAAGTAGATATTTTTCCGTACCTTCATTTGGAAGCTTCTATGTTCCATTTCATTTTAACATTTATCTCAAAAAAAGAATTCATAATATTAGTTTTTCTTTTTCTGCAAACTCCACAAGTATATGACCTCTCTCATTTCTATCACCATAACCAAATTTACCTACACCACTTTCATCTTTCTATTATCTATTAATTCTAGCATTAAAGTCTTTCATGACAATTTTAAAATGTTTTGTCTGGTCAAAAATCTTTTGTACATTCACATAAAAATCCTAAACCCCAAACAATTCATATATTGTATCACTAACAAATGTGTGGTTTGAGAACACACATATTCTGTATTACATGTGGAATCATTTATTAGTAAATGATCAAATTAATTTAAAAAAAATAATTAAGTTTTAATGAATGAGAAATATGTTATAAAATGTTTTAAAAAGTTGTTTTTTTTAAATGCAACTTGCCAAAAATAAAGTGATGTGTCATCTTATTGTGTAAGGTAAAGGGAAGTTTTAATATTTAAAGAGTGAGTAGGAAGGTGGTAGGAATTAACTATAAGTAAGAAGTTAAAACTAGCTCTTCTTTTTATAAATTTAAATTAACAAAAAGAAAATGTAAAAATGAAAATTAAACTAAAATGTAATATGTAAAAAGAAAACTCTTAAACTTAAATTCATTTAAAGATTAATTGGGTGATAAATAAAAGAAAAGAAATAATAACTCCACTTGCATTAATTAACGAGACAAAGGAAAGGATTCAGGACTGTATCTTATCAAAACATTAGATTAATCTAAGCAAGAATTTAGATTAAAACATAACAGAAAATTAATTAAGGAAATATCAATTAACTAAATCAGAGCAGAGAAAGATAACTAGAAAACAATAAGGAAGAAGCATATAAAAGGACAGATCATTCACTCATTATTATCCAATATTGCTATTGTATGAGAACTTTCAAAGAAGAGAAGACAGCAAGGGCCATTAATATCTCCAGTAGGTGAGCATATATACTTATTTCCAATGAAGAGCAATCTAGCAGCATGCATTGCTAGACAGTAATCAAAGTGTGTGACCAGTCTTCAGTCACAGTCTTGAGGAATAGCAGATGTTCTGCATGTAGAACTCATATTCATCTTATGATCTGAAAATTCATAGAATATGTCTTCATTAAAATGTGGAAAATCAGGAAGAAACCAAATGAAAGAAAGACCAACCAGTTGGTGATCAACAAAGCAGGAGAAAGCAGTAAAGTGTGTTCCTAGAAGTGTAACGTGTTATCTGAAAAAATCCTAGGTAACTATAAATTTTATTATTCCAATTTAAAGACTTTAACAGTGTTTGAAGAAAAGTCTTTAATGAATTTTAATAACCACAGCCATAGTAATCTTTAATGTTGCTTCCATAAATTATTACATGGTTTTATATCCTAAGGTGTGTGCGTATATTTAAATTTTATAATAATGTATTTTAATGTGTGTAAAGCTTTATGTTGCTTCATGAAATTCTTATTATGGTATATCTTAATGTGTGTGTATATATTTAAATTTGTAATGTGTTTTATTATAAGGTGTTTTAATTAGAAGTGTGTTTAAATAAATCATTTGTTTGCTTAATTTTTGTTTGATTAGTTCTCTTGTTTATAACTGCATCACTAAATAGGTTAATTTATAGTTAAGTATAAGTATTAAGTAGGGTATCAAAGTTTTGTTTTCCCTCAATTAAATAAAAGAGCTCGCTTGGGATATATCAAGTGCTAGATTGTATATCTGTTGTCCAGGCATGTTGACTATAACCTGTGGTTAGTTGGTGCCTGAGATCTTACTTCAAAGCAAATAAAATTGCTTTGGATGGCAAGAGTTTGAATCTAGCAGCTGAGGAGTTCTATAGTCTAGAAATGTGACTGCAGATTATACTTTGTATAGCCTCGATCTGGTTATAGGTACCATTAGTGTTTCATCTACCTGTGGTGTTTACTTCTCTGCTTGAAGGGCCAGTCTGCTGCAATAGTGAAAATGCAGCTGGAGTTAAGATAGAGATCATAAATTAGTTAAACACACTTATCTCCTACCAGGTTTAGTTGGTTTTCCAATGTAGTGCCAAAATGCCACAAATTACTAATAATTGTAAACATAATTGAAGCTGAAATTAAAAAACTAAAGTTTTAAATAAATGCTGCATGAGAAATTGGTGAGCAGTATAAGAAGAGAATAGTCCAAAGCAAACAAATTATAATGAAATGTAAATAAAGAGGAGAGAGTCTAGAAAGAGAAATATTCTATACACATTAGGGGTAATGATGATAAGGTGGAGATCAGAAAGGACTATGGGGTTGAATGTGGTTATATGCTTCGTTCAAGTAAAATAATAAGTAAAATAAAAAATTTGTGTATAAAGAAAACCAGGGCAAAAGCAAAAATGAAGGCACAAAGTAAAAAAGAAAAATCAAGCAGTGAGAAAGAGGAAGCAAGTGAGGAAATAGAAAAAAGAAACATAGGTACAGATAAAATAACAGAAATGCTGAGAAAAGTAATAAAACAGTGGAGATTGGAAATGAGGATTACACAATGAGATGATAGGGAAATATTAGAGAACATGAGGAGTATAGATAAAATAGCAAAGAGTAGACAAATTAGAAAGTAAAAGGGAAAAGATGAAAAAGAAAAGGGAAGAAATAGATGTACATAAATGAGCAGAAGTTGGTATAGTAAAATTACAAAGTGTAGAGGGTACAGTGAAAGGGGAAATTAAGAAGGGTATAAATATAGACAATATGAAGGAGAGAAGCATAGACATATATATATATATGCATATGGAAACAGCTCAGATGTGATAAACCAATTTTTTTAAAAATAAGTATTTTCATTGTACACAGGAAGTCTCAACCAAACACCACCTCAGGAACTTGGAACGCTATTTCACACTGAACAAATTAAGTGAAGAAACCAGGGTTATTATAGCTTGCAACCATATACAGGGCGATGTTCAATTCTGGTGGGACTCATTATTCTCAAAGCCAATGACATTTGGAGAATATAAGCAATCATTACTGGCAAACTGTTGGGGTGATGAGTATCAGGAAAAACATTAAGCACCAAGTGGTGCAGGACAAATGGCAGCTTGGGGAACCATTTACCACATTTTTCCACTGACAAATGACAAAATTAAGGTCGATCATGGCAAATCCATTATCTGAACAGCAAATTATACAGATGGTAAGACAGGTTTCCCCATAACATGGAACAGATACTAATTGGGATGGAATGGAAGATCATGGAGCAGATGTCCAAGCAAGTAAGAGCATTTGACAGCATTAGACCAATGAATGAAAGCAAGGAAATAGAGAATTCAGGCCCAGGGAAAGGGGAAAAGGGGATACATGTTATGAATACAAGGAAAAAAAATTGAATCAGAGGGATAGGATTAGAGAATCTGGTTGTCCCAAAATAAAGGAAGATAGTATATATGCTCTCAGGAAATTGGAAATGAACTACCTGGAACCCCAAGCCAAGCCTTGAAATAAGTCATGATTTCTTGGTCTTAGTGGATATATAAGAAATCTAAAGAGCCACCTGACAAATGATAGAAAAAGGCTACAATAATGGGACAGACTTTTAGGTAATGAAATATAAATAAATTTTATCTGCGGATCAAACAAAAATAGAAATATAGGTCAATGAATAATAAAATGTTTCTTTTATTGAAAGTAAATTAGATGAAATGAAATAAATGAGTTAAATAAATGATTTAAAATAATGTTGGGATAGTTAATATAGAATAGAAGCTAAATAAATAAGTTAAACAGAATCTGGTATAAAGAATGGGTGAAACTCTAGAATAAATAAATGAATAAAATAACATTTAGTATAAGCCTTGAGTGTTGAGGAATTGGAATTGAAAAGAAGGGAGTATAGAATGAGAAAGTGAAGGTTGAGGAAGATATAATAAGTGTAGGCCACCATGCTGTGTGAGAATAGTACCTATAACATTAAATAGGGGGATAGTTCTCAGAGTGAGGATCCAGAAGAGAAATTTCTGGGCCAATCCAAATTTTGCTGGGAGTAATAGTCCCAATTATGTAAAATATGCGTATAAGCTGCAAGTCAGTTCTTGGAGGGAAGTTCCCCATATTTTGTAATGTCTCATTTTAGCATACGCTGAATAGATAATTCGAGGAAGCCTACCATTCACAGTGACCCAATTTTATATTCTAGGATGCAGACCCATTGGAGAAAGTCTTAGGCTCACTCAATTGGCTGGTAGAGAAATCCCAGCATAAAAAGTAAAGTTTTTTGTTACTATATATAATTTGGTTATAAGTCAGACGCTTACTCATACACAGTACCCGAGTTCAAACCCAGTCCACGTTTAAGAATAAATTCCAAAACGCCAACTAAATTCAAACCCAAACCCCGGTATGACCAACCGATGATGACTTTATAACAGCACGGGGTTATCCCTTTACTAGCTCAACTCAGAACACAGACTAAATTACTTACAGTTAATTATATATAGATCTATCATTCTGGATATTTACCATTAATTAATGTATATATTTAATCAATACAGACAGTAGGTGACTAAATAGACTTCAGAGTAATGAGATGGGAGACACAAAATTAGATTAAATAAATTTTTAATAATAAATAGAAACATTAACAAATATTATTCAAAATATAAGACTTCCATAAATATTCTATTATAATTGCTATAGTCTTTAGTAATCATTTTACCTGTAAACAAACTCATGCCAATTCGTAGTTAAATGATTACTCTAAGGAATCAGAGTATTTGGGGCATTGAAAATATTTATCTACTATTTTTTATTAAGTTATTTTATTCAATAGATTCAGTCTATACGAATAGTTGGAGGTAGCTCGCATAAATATGATATCTAAGATTGAGTATAGTGTTGTAGATTAAGGAGCCCTACAGTAATCACTTCCATCAACAATACCTGTACTTGAAACTTAAGCCCCCAAGTAGATCCGACACTACAACCAGCCGGGATCATTTCAACCCTGACCAAGAGATTACCTGAAAAAATTTTTCTTTCCCATATGTAGTACAGCGAGACGCCAACTCCAAAAAATACATCATGAGACGTGTTAAGTTGATTTGAAACAATTACACAAAACCTAAATAATCTATTCTCTATCCTCCAAACTGATATAACTATCCAATAAAACACAATCAAATACCAAAGCAATATAATTAAGTTTACTCTAAACCCCTAACCCCTCATTTACATAGCGATGTAACAAATTATACACTGAGAATTATTTCTATTTATAGCAACAAGATGATAAAACTTTAAAAATTTTAATATTTAAATTAAAGATAGGTACAATAGAGACAAAAATAAAGAGAATAATAAAGGATCTAATATTTCCAACTCAATATAGGAAATAATCTTTAATTCAAAAAAAAACTTACTTTAAAATAACTACAACAATATTATAAATTACTTTAAACAGAGTTAAATATTTTATTACTTTTTTATAGAATAAGTACAAAAACATATAAATGTATTATTTAATTATTATTATTAGGTACAATATTTATAAATTATCTCTAAAGACTAGAGCGGAGGAAAAAGAAAAAGAAAATTTATGAAGGTTTTAAAAAGTACATATAACAGAAACAAAACTTAATTATAATTTGATAAATTAACCATAAATTAAGTCGGAGAAATTAAAAGTTTTAAATTACCTCTCTTACCTTTTCTACTATTTGTGGAGCGAAATCCCATACCCATAATTACGTTACTTTATAATGTAGCATTACTTTTCTCGCCTCAAAATTAGATCCCATTTTTCTAAAGGCCCGTACCTTTCCCGTTTGAATTTTCTAGCCTCCAGCAATCCAACTTGACCATACAATACATTATCCTTTCCGTTCCATTTTCATATTTACTTTTCAATACAAACAACCTTCCTTTTTTTATTAAAACGATCAAAACTATTTTTAAGCTTTATACTAAAGTTTAACAAATACCCGCAATGAAACTTTTTATATCACAATATTGAGAACCCTTTAGACTGAAAACTTGGGGCAGTTCCCCTCCAACAAAACGTCGCGTTTCAATAAATTTGGTTATAAGTCAGACGAATTTTGCATCTGCTGCATTCAAATCTCTGTACACATGAGAAAGATGTATGTTGCTCCTCGTGGTCATTGCACATGACATAATTGTTGGAATCATTGAATATGGCCTGGAAAGAATAGTGTAAGAAAAGGTCACCCTCTGTGCTTTATCCATTGCAGTAACTCCAAAACTTATTGAAAAAAAAAGGATAGAAGCATAAATAAATAAAAAGTAGAAGCTATAATATGTAGACAAAATAATAAGTATTAATTAAAAGGAAAAAAATTGAAGGGAAATTATAAATAAATTATTAAAGATAAAATGGTCAATTTGACACATTTGACCTCTCAAATTGAAGAGGGGTGTGGTATACTGCTAACAAATGTAGCATTTGGGAACAAATTCTGCATTTCATGTGGAATCATTTATTAGTAAATGATCAAATAAATTTTAAAAGAAATAATTAAGTTTTAATAAATTAAAAATTTAAGTTATAAAATGTTTTTATTAAAGAGTTTTTTTAAAAAATGCAACTCACCAAAAATAAAGTGTTGCATCATCTTATCATGTAAGGTAAAGGGAAGTTTTAATATTTAAAGAGGGAGTAGGAAGGGGGGGGATTAACTATAAGTAAGAAGTTAAAACTAACTCTCTTTTTATAAATTTAAATTTAAAAAAAAGAAAATGTAAAAATGAAAATTGAACTAAAATGTAATATGTAAAAAGAAAGCTTTTAAACTTAAATCCACTTAAAGATTACTTGGCTGATAAATAAAAAAAAGGAAATAATAACTCCAATTGCATTAATTAAAGAGGCAAAGAAAAGGATTGAGGACTGTATCTTATCAAAACATTAGATTAATCAAAGCAAGAATTTAGATTAAAACAATGAAAAATTAATTATGGAAATATCAATTAATTAAATCAGATCGAAGAAGGATAACTAGAAAACAAGGAAGAAATGTATAAAAGAACAGAGATTCATTCACTCATTATTATTACATTATTGTTACTATTTTGTTATATAGCCTATATTCATTATTATCCAATATTGCTATTGTATAAGAACTTTCAAAGAAGAGATGGTGAGGGCCATTAACATCTCCAGCATGTAAGCATATATATTTATATTCAATGAAAAGCAATTTAGCAGCATGCAGTGCTAGACTAACTAAAGTATATGGCCAGTCTTCAATCCCAGTCATGCGGAACAGCAGTTGTTCTCTGTCTAGAACTCATGTTTGCCTTATGATTTGAAAATTCATAGAATATCTCTTTCCTTTATTAAAACATGAAAAATCAGGAAGAAGCCAACCCATTGATGGGAAAGAAAGGCTAACCGGTTGGTGATCAACAAATCAGGAGAAAGCAATAAAGTGTGTGGCTAGAAGTGTAATGTGTTATCTGCAAAAATCCTAGATAACTATAAACTTTATTATTCCAATTTAAAGACTTGAACATTGGTTGAAGAAAAGAAGTTAATGAACTTTAATAACCACAGCCACAATAATCTTTAAGTTCTTTCCATAAATTATTACATGATTTTATATCCTAATGTGTGTGCATATATTTAAATTTTATCATAACATATTTTAATGTGTGTAAAGCTTTAAATTGCTTCATAAATTCTTATTATAGTATATCTTAATGTGTATGTATGTTTAAATTTATAATATGTTTTATAATAAGGTGTTTTAATTAGAAGTGTGTTTAAATCATTTGCTTGCTTAATTATTGTTTGATCAGTTTTCTTATAACTGTGTCATTATATAAGTTGATTTTTAATTAAATAGAAGTATTAAGTAGGGTAACAAAGTTTTGTTTTCTCACAATTAAATAAAAGAGCTAGCTTGGGACATATCAAGTGCTAGATTGTATATCTGTCATCCGAGCATGCTGATTATAACCTGTGATTAGCTGGTGCCTGAGGTCTTACATCAAAACAAATAAAAATGCTTTGAATGGTAGGGGTCTGAATCTAGTAGCCTAGGACTTCTATAGCCTGGAGATGTGGCCACAGGTTCGACTTTGTATAGCCTCAGTCTGTTTTTAAATGCCATTGGTGCTTCATTTACCTGTGGTATTTTCTTTTCTGCTTGAAGGGCCAGTCTGCTGCAATAGTGAAAGTGCAACTGGAGTTAAGATAGAGATTATAAATTAGTTAAACACACCTATTATATCCCACCCAGTTCAATATATATTATTAAATACAAGTTTGGGGTTTTTCTAGAAACAAAAATCAATTTTATCACACATTAGTAAAACATATGATTAAAGACATGCTTTTGGGCTGATGTATCTTTGTTATAGGATTGCAAATATGATATAACTCATTAGAAGTTTCAGTAACTTCCTGTTACAATTATATATAATTTGAGTTATTTACTTATTATTTACATATAACTGAATTTTCATTTCATAGTTAGAGATTGTTGAAACTAAAACTCTTTGGTCTTCTAAATATAGTGTAGTGATTACACATTTCTTCACAAGGTGTTAAAAATGGATACAGTCTTCACCTTGTGTGAAAGTTCAACTGTCAACATGGGCAAGGAAATCAGGTGTTGATACCTCTGTACCACTGCAGATACATTATCCATGAAAAAAACATATATATTTGGGCCAGGGATAATGTTTAGTTTGATAAATGATTAGTAACAGTTATTAATATATTTTATAAAGTGATTTGTATCAATGTTGTACTGCAGAATATTTGAAACCTGTCAATTTTAAGACATGTGTAAGAGATTGTGATTTGGGTCAACTGGTTCAAATGGAATGTGCATCCTGGGGATTATTTATCTTTTTTACATGTCTTTGATTATATGTTTTAGTAATGTGTGATCAAATCGAACTTAATAAAAAAAGTATTATTAAAAAAAATTAAGTTTGGGATTTCTTTAGAAATAATGTATATGTGAAGATGGATTGTAACATGCTATATGGATTGCTTGACAAAGTGTATGTTTCTAATGTATCTTTGGTGTGAGAAGTGGGTCTTACTTCTGGTCTGATGGATGATTGTGGTAGGATTGCAAAAGTGATATAACTCATTGGATTCTTCAGTTACTTCCTGTTCATTTAAAGAATAAAAGGAACTATCAAGTTAAAATGCAAAAGTTTATATCAACAATATAGTTAAACTTTTAGAGAATTGATAGACAAGAGAATTTCTTTAAATTCAACTGTAAGTTAAAAAGGCACTGTCATTCTTTTATTTATTTTTTTAATTTATTTAAACTCTATTTGATTAATTTCATCCTTATTTTAATAATTTTGAATGTTAAATATATTTAATATCTGTGATATAATCAGTTACATATATACATATATTAATATCTAAATATGTATTAAATTGAAATGTGCACTAAAATTAAATTGTTGGAAATTTTCTTGATAAATTAGATAATTACAAAAAGCTAGAATTATTTAACTAGACTACTATAACAGTATTGGAATTAGAAGCACATTTTAAATTTAAGCTTTTGCATATATAGATATGCACAGTCAATTAAAAATGCACAAAAACTAGTGTGTATAGTTCATCTTATTGTTCTTATTCGATAAACAGTTTGATTTTATTCTCAATTTAATATTCTAGTCATACAGTAATTGAATATTATAATTGATCTTATGTTTTCATAAGATGGAACATATTGTGGTCTATTGACTGAGTTCTGTAGCCTGGTTGTAACTAATGTAAATATATGTATATGTTTCTGATTTATTGTGATGTCTAGAGGATAGATATCATCTCAATTTTTTTTTTCTTTAGAGATCTTTATATAATTAAAATAATATTTTACTGCTTTCTATATATGTGTGTGTATGTGTGCGCACATATGCTTAATGCTATTTGGCTATAATATAAAAAGGATTATCCTTATACCTAATTGTATGCCAAGACTTTAATACTTAATTTTATTTTACAACATACATTTCTACAAGCACATTATCATTATGCATTTCGAAACATCTATACATATTTAGGTGTATATTACAGGGCAATGTTTTTTCATATATTAATTCAGAATTAGATATTCTATTACCCTTTTAATTCATTAAAGTTTTAAGGGAGCCCTTCAATTTTTTATGACATCAGACTTTATTAATTTATCATAAATTGTAATTTACTTAAATATATATTTTTATCCAATCATGAATACTCTGACATTAAAAAAAAGTAAATCTTACTGCAAGAAAAAAGAAAAAACTTTAATTGCTACAGAATTTTACTGGAAGAAAATGAAGAAACAAACTAATCAGTAAAAAAATTTTTATTGTAAAAATGCATTCCATCATCATTAGCAGTCACTCTAAGTGATAGTGACTTACTTCTGGAAGAATAAAAAAATGTTATAGATTAAAAAATTAAAGATGAGTTTTGTGATGAATATATGTAATTCTAGAATAAATTTGTTTTACCCTGTTTTTCTGCAATAATTGTAAGGGTTTAAAAAATGTTATAACATTTTGATAACAAAACATGTTTGAATTTGTAATAAAGAAAATTTATTTAAAGCTGATTGCTTTCAATACAGATTAGTATCATCATAATCATCGCATTATGCGATTAAAGGAAGCATGTCTATAACTAAAGATCATCTTGCCATTAATAAAAAGGACTCTGGCACCCCTCTTTCTAAAAAAATGGTACTTTTAGTAACCACTTATATTATTAGTATGTAAATGTATTCCAAAAAATTCAATTTTATGATAATTTATTATTTAATATTCAAACGTAACTTTAAATCTAGATCTCAACTTCCTTTAGTCACATGATGCTATGATTATGATACATCTCAGTATTGAAAGCACTCAGCTTTAAATAAATGTTCTTTATTACAAATTCAAACCTGTTTTGTTATTAAAAATATTTTAATATTTTTTGAACCATTACAATAAATATATAAAAACAATCTTTGTACAAATACTTGTATGTAAATCACACGCTAACATTTTAGCAGATATATTTAATGTTTTGTGTTACCATTTTTTAACTTGTATGCCAAATCTTTTTTTTTTCTGAAAGTCTACGATATCTAGTTAAAATTGTGACTCTCTCTAGTATTCTATTTTCAGCCATGTCCAGTAAAATTGTATCTCTTTGGAATGTTTTTGAATAATATTTATAATGTAAGTGGTGTCTGACTCTCCCTCAAAAACTATGCTCAAATTCCCATAAAATATTTCATATGATCTTTTTAATGAAGATATGCTCCTGCAATAATAGATTCAGTAGCATTATAAAAAGCTGAACAAAATATCTTTATTGATCTTGTGATCTTGCAATATTATATTTTTAGAACTTTTCTTAGATGAAACTTTTCTATTGCTTTTTTATGTTATGTCATTAGAATCCTATGTATCATTTCCATATAATAAACTGAAAGAAATAACAGTCCATTTCAACTGCTTACTTTTAATCTATAAAGCCATCAAAATATTTAAAATGGCTCATATTCTTAAGTCAATACATTACAAGGTAAAGTTGCCAAAGATTTTTTTTTATTACTGCTTGATCCAGTATTTGAATTTTTATGAACATAATTATTAAGTCAAAATTGTTATAACTTGTCTTCAAAACATTAAGATCATTTTATATATTATTATTTCAATTGGCAAGAATGTACAAACATCAAGATACTATCCATTTTGAAGGCTGGAAAATGAAATTGTCAGTGTTGTTAATTAATTTAAATCTGTCTCATAATCTGATGCCTAACTATAAACTGTTCCAAAATTGTTGTCATAAAAATAGAAAACAAAATTGAAAATAACTGATCAGTTTTCATTTCAAATGTTTTGATTTTTTCATCTGCAATAACAATGATTCTTCTCTTATAATAATATAGATGTTGTATAAGATAAATAAATTTTGATGGACAACTATTTGATTTCCATCATTCTTTTTGATTAATTGATTCAAACATCTTGATTAAATTAATAAATATAATATACACATCCTGTATTTGTCTATGATATTTTTCTTATTACTTGGCAAACAAAAGCCATGTTTCTGTTATCTCTTGATTCTCTAAAATTATATTAGGTCTTTGATAACTATTCATCGATGTCCAAAAGCAACCTACTCAATAAAATTCTTTACTGCAGGGAATAGCTAGTATATTTAATGAAAATTACTATATTTCTATGTTTTTTATTTTCATAAATCAAAATAATAGAAATATTATTAATATTAGATGACATAACTTTATGGGTTTATATATTCCTGCAAAATTTCAATTTTTGAAACTAATATATCACTACTAGATTTTGAAACTTCTCAAGTACTTCATCTTGATCTGCAGCCTTTCCATTTTTAAGGTTTAAAATTCTTATTTTAAAATGCATTAAATTGGATATTTTTTTCCAAATATCATTGAACCATCAACAGAATTCTTATAACATTCTTCAAGAAATTATCAAAAAAACTATCTGCACTTTTTCAAAATATCATTATCATGTAAATTTAATAAAATTATATCATTTTAGGTTAATGTACATAACGTATTAATGTACATAACGTATTGTACATCCAATAGATATTAAAATGAATAGTTGTTGATTACAGTTAATATTTGTTTCAGTTTTCACCAACATATGAGTTTTTAAAGACATTGGAAGTTTATTGAAGATTAAAAATTGTATTGTTGAATTATCATCACATTTTTTTTAATTTGGCAAAATTGTTATTTCATCAAGAACTAGAATGACTAATTAACACAGACATATATATTTATTTATGGGCAATAAAAACTTTTATTTCTATTTTTAGTATTATTTATATATATAATTTGCAAGATAAAATATCTGAATAAAATGTCCTGATATGTAGTCAAGCGTTGGTGGCCGAGTGATCAGCACAGCTGTCTTACAAGCAGTTGTCCCGGGTTCGCTTCCCGGCCGATGCTTTGACACATGAAAAAAAAAAAAGCCCTGATATGTTTAGATTACTTCTAGACTGAATTTGAGAAAAACTTTTTAATTCGTTTTTAATTATCTGATATAATTTTTCCTTTCCTCAAGCGAAATATTTTATTAATAGAAAGAGTTTTCAATGTGATTGCATTTGTAATAAAAAGATATTTATGAAATTTAAATACAGTGAATTCCCGTACCAATAAGTGTATAAATTTATTGGAGTAGGAAGGTAGCTTCCATCCTCTTAAAAAACTTATTAAATCGTTATATATACTGTATCTTTTTCTTTTTTTAATGGTTATTATTTTTTCTTCTCCTAAATAAATAAAGAGAAAAAAATCACATTTAGGTCATTAAACTAATATTATTCTTGCTCAGCAATTATTTTATTTTTTTTTGTTATTAGTGGGTGGAGTCAGATCAGTTGTAGAGGAAATTCTTTGACTTTTTTTTTTCATTAATCGAAATAATTTTAGCACTGATTATAAGTTATAAGCTAACTGTTATTATTTTATAAAAAGTATACTTTATTATGAAATTACTAACAGATTTTTTTTATTCCAAGAAAATAGCAGATATTACTGAATTATTATAATCATTCATAATATCGGAACTATTTTTAAAGGAAATATGATTTTTATGTTTAATTGCTGTGTTAGTATATGGTTTTAGATTATTGACTTGGAATCTTCAAATGAAATAGTAAATTCTGGGAACATTAAAATATGGAATAAAGTAGATGAGGTATAATTAAGAAAAATCAGTAAAAATGATTATAAACTGTGATTTTTTAAAATGTAATATAATCTGAAGGATTTTGATATTTGTAGACATATAATAAATGGTTTGAATTCGTAAGGTTAATCATCAACAGAGTTGACCACAATTCATAGACTTTGAACTCCAGAATCTGTTCTTTATCATTGCACCAAATTATGCTGGCAGAACAGCTGCTGAACATGGCTCAATCTATGCACAAAATAGCATCAATGGAAAGGGAATCAGATTGATACATATAGATAACAAATATATTGCTTGAGCCAAACTAAGTAGCAAAAGGTTGTTATTGTATTTATAAAGATCTAATCTAGATTCATTATTCTTCTCAAACATTTAAATGCTATTGAAATTACCAAGAAATAATTTTTTTAAATCAAAATTTATTAAAACTTTAATTATAAGAAATTTTAATTATTATATTTTATCATTGCAGTTATAGTTAAAACATTTTGATGACTAAATTTTATTCTTCTCTGTCTCCACTGATATTTTTGTAGATTTCTTGATTTTATAATTTTTCATCGTTTTTCTTTTTTTTTTTTTTTTTCAATTTCTCCATTCATATCCACTTGATTCCCTGCTTGATAATCTATTGATATTTATGTAATTTCATCGCTATACTGTCTATTTGTTTATAGAATTATTATTTCTAATCCTGACTTCCTTTGATAAATCTTATCCTTCTTTGCAGCCTCTGATTTTTTTTTTATTATTTGCAGTTATTTTTCAGGTTTTAAATTTAAAGAGCGAAATACTTTTAATCAATATTTATTTTAATGGTGTTTATATAATATGAAACTTTAATTTTTTTTTAATTATTTTCCAATTAAAAAATATAAGTAATATCAGAACAATGACTGCCATAACATAGAAAGAAATAACTAATCAACCTCTATTGAAGCAGTCTATGTTTATATAGACTAATTTTTTACAAAGCCATTCAAGTATATACGAACTCCTATTTTTAAAACAAATACTTAAAAAAATTAACAGCGCACTTTTTCTGAAGCAGAATATGAATGACACAAATTAAAAAGTTGATTTTATACTGTAGTTAAATAATGAAAAGTATAAATAATTCAAACTTATACAGAATCTGATTTTAATATTCTCTGTCTCTTTATCAGTTAGGTTGAGCCCTAAAAGGCATCCAATACAATTCACTATTATACAGTTTTTTAATAAATCATTTATTTTAAAAATATTTGACACAAAGTTATTAGATTACTCTTGAAATGAAATTGTTGATGTTTAGATGAATTACAGTTTCATATTTTTATGTTATGTGAAACAGCAACAATACCAAAATGATGTAGTTTGCTAAAAAATCCCAGATATAAATTATTAATATGAAACTAAAATGGTCATCCTTATAAAAAAGAACAAATTTGTTGAAAATTTGGTAGAAAAGAGCACCTGCAATAAATACAGTATTCTGAAAAAATATTAACATTATTTATTTAACTTGTTCTGTTGCAATTAAAATAATGTTAAAGAAAAAAGTTGCATTTTATGAAGTAGTTACTGACTTACTTAACATGGGAAAAATAGATCTTGAAGTTTTCCTCATAGGCAAACAATGCTTTATTTTTTAAATTCTAATATATAACATTTCAGAATTAAATTTATATAAAATAAACTTTTAAGCAGAAAGATAGCATTTGTAGTATTTGCTCTTGCCCATTTAGTAAAAGAATAAAATGTAATACAAGTATGTTTGTTAAATAAATGTTAATTTAAAAAAAAAACAAAAAAACAATAAAATCATAGTGTTTTATTTTATTCTTGTCTTTGGAAAAAAAAAGAATGGTGGAATTTAGTTAGCACCAAAAATATGGGACAGAGCCCCCTAGAATTAATATATAATTATAGTTATTATAAGATATTTTGCATTATTACAACTTTTGTCTCATAATTTCTATATTTTGTAGTGCTTATTAATGATATTTTAAAATTAAATATATTTACTTTTCAGCTTGTTGGTGTAGGAGTGTTGGTTATTGCAATATGTATGCATACAGCCCCTCCTGATAAGGATTATTTTGAAAGAAATGTTGACTTTTATGAACAGACCTATTACTTGATGGGAATTGGTCTTTTCATGTCGATGGTTGCAATTCTAGGCTGTTATGCAGCACATAAAGAGAGTCCATGCCTTTTATTGATGGTAAGTATTTTCTAAACAATTTTTTTTAAAAAACAAAAATTTATAATATAACGTTATTAGTAAACTTATTCCCATATTTGTAAAAAGACCATTGTTTTAATAATTTATATATATAATTTAAAATAATATATACTTATATGATACTTTTTGTTTATTTGTTTTTATTATTGTTGTTATGTTTTAGTAATCACTACTACTATAAACTTCAAATGATATTAAGTGAATAAAGCTTTGAACTTGAAATAAATAAATAACCCATCCTCCTTCTTTTATTTTTGAAAATAATTAATTGTCATCCATATGATTAGTAAAAACTAATGTGATAAAGTTATTTGTACAAATTTAATTAACTAAGAAAAAGAAGAAATAGATTTTTTTCTTTGTTTGCTTATTATTTTTTTTAGAAGAATTATTTTAATTATTTAAAAATAAGTATATATATATATGCTGGTACTTTGGGATTAACACTGCCATGATGAAATCATCAGCCATAATTATTCTAACATTGCAAATTATTCTAGCAGGTTTAAGTTTTCACAATAATTTTTCTGCTCATGTTTGTGATGGCAAAATGTTATATATTTTCTTCAGTGTATCTTTGTGTGAGTTTGTGATGGCAGAATCCCATAATTGTGATTATTATAAAAATCTTAATTTTGCAAAGTTAGAATAATTATGGTTGGATGATTATATCATGGCAATGCTAATCACAAAGTATCTATTTGTTTCTTATTTAATGTTTCTTTATTTTCCTTTTAACCCAATTTTTTTCTATTATTGATATTCAATTTTAGATATATATCTTGATGCTGTAATCAATTTTCTTTTTTATCTTTAGTTTTTTGTTTTTCTGGCCTTTATTCTTGGAGTGGCCATCTTCATAGGTGTTGTCTGTGCAGCATACAACTACAATGTAAGATATTAATTTATATTATCTCTATTATATGTCTCTTACTGGTTCACCCATTGTCATTATTTATTGTTATTGTAAAAAATCACCATTGTTACTCCTGGCACAATTGTTATTATCAGTGTGATAAATAAAGTAAAATAAAAGCTATAAAGAAATATTAAAGCAATTCAAGATAGTAATACAATACTATTCTAATAAATATAACAAATGTGCTTATTTGCAACTATAGAGAAGCTTGATTATTTCTATAAATTCAATATGGTTTTGCAATTTCAAGAACTTATGGTGTTCTCATATTCATAGCAAGATGAAGTAGAATAATAATGGAGAGATGAGTGTAATTGTATATATTTAAGAAAATTAAAATTTATTTAAATTCACTATTAAATGTTTAAATTATAGTGTCCATTTTTTGGAGAGAAGAATGAGTATCTATGGTTGATAGCATTTGTATTATTGGCTATATAGCAAGCTTCCCTTATTTTTTTTTCTTTCAATGTATTGAATGATTGTGAAGGATGGGATAAATTGATATCCTGTTGCCTTTTTGTGCTCAAGGACTATAGAGCTATGTTCTAGCTTATTTTTTTGTATAAGTATTGGTGCTAGGAAAGATGTGTAGACAAGGATGCTCAGGATTTCCCATGATAGATTGATTGACATCAAGTTTGGGGGCATTTAATTTTTTAAACAGTTTTAGGTAGGGATAAGTTCAGATTCAAGCGTATGTTTGGAGTTGTGAAGTAGTCTATTAATTGAAGGGAAAACAAAGTGATACATTGAAGAGAATGTTTTATTAAAGATTTTGGTTAAGATAGGTATATGGCAGAAGAATCCATGGTCTATCATCAATTGGGAGAGGAGGGGGTAGGGTTAGAATTTAATTTTTTGTAAAATTGCTTTCTTCTTCTATACATACCTACCTTAACAAAAACTTTTAATAAAATATTCTCTTCAACATATTGCCTTGTTTTCTGTAACCCCCCTTCCTTTTCATTAATAGACTACTGAACACCTCCAAAGATTGCCTTGAACTGAATTTATCCCTAGCACCAATTACAAAATTAAATGCCCCCAAAATGGATGTCAATCAATCTATTATGGGAAATTCCAAGCCTCCGGTCTACACACTTTCCCAGCACCAATACTTATGCAAAAGAGCTTCAGACAAGCCAGAACATAACTCTATATTTCTCAAGTACCAAAAGACGATAGAATCTGAATTTATCCCCTCCTATGTGATCATTTAATATATCAAAAGAAATAATTCAAAGAGAAAAATAAGGTAGGTGTACTATATATCCAATAATATGAATACTATCAATCGTAGAGATTCATCCTTCCTTCCCTCCAAAAAGTGGATACTATAATTTAAATATTTAATATTGAATTTAAATAAATTTAAGACTCTTCAAATATATACAATTACCCTAATCTCTCCATTATTATTTTATTTCATCTTGCTATGAATATGAGAATTCCAATAATAATTTAGGAGATGAAATATTTCTATTGTGCTCTGAAACTTGGTTTCCAGTTTTAGTTTTGTTATGGTAAAAGATAAAGATATTGCTAAAACTTTATTACTATATACCTGTATATATAGGACAAATTTTCTTTAGTTATTGTGAATTATTTGCAGTGTGTTGATAGCAGCTTAAAGAAAATATAAAGTTACTACAAATAATTTACAATAACTACAGGAAACTTGTCCTATCTATATAGGTATATAGTAATAAAGTTTAGTAACATTTTTTAAAATCAAAACCCAAATGTTTTATGGAATAAAAACCCCAAATTTTTTATGGAATAAAATAATCTGTTCTTATAAAGTTATACTTTAAGCTAGTCTTGCATTATTATTATTATTATAAGTATATTGGATAACAGATATTTTTATTCTGCAAATTATAATCGATCTAACATTTCAAAACTGTAAAGTTTTAGTTTCTGAACCATAAATTACAAGTCAATAGCTAATGTAGATCACATATCCTTCTGTTTGGGAAGTCATGTAGTATTTGAACCCCAAAGTGAATATTCTGTTCTGGAACCTTCTGTTTTTGAATCTGTCATGTTATCATTATTCTAGCAACTAACAATAAATGAAATTCATACTTAGTAAAAATAATAATGTATTACAAATGTTCATTTACTAATTTGATTTCAAAACAGTTAAAAAGAAAACCAAACAAATGAATAATGAAGATAATATAATCAAAAGATGAAGGGTGCTAAGAATCACTTAATTGTGGAACCGGTTACCATTTGATGATAAAAAGTCAAGTATTTACAACTGCAGATCACTTTCAAGTGAAGGAAGACTGCAAGAATTGGAAAAAGAACTGTCTCATATTAAATGGACATTATTGGACTTTGTGAAATTAGAAAAAAAGGTGAAGAGATAATTGATTTAAAAAGTGGGCACATATTCTACTACAAAGGCACAAATATTGAAAATGCAAGTGGAGCAGGATTCATTATAAATAAAAAGTGGAAAAATAACAATGTGGAGATTGATGGTGTATAAGACAGAGTGGCAAGATTAGTTATTCAACTTGATAGCAGATACCAAATGCAGATAATTCAGGTTTATGCCCCAACAAATTCTTTTGGCAATGAAGTAGTAGAAGATTTTTATATAAATGTACAAAAGGCTTTAGATCAGACTAAACAACATTTAAAATTGTTATGGGAGACTTTAATGCTAGAATTAGTAAATGAAAGATGAAAAGTGCTGTAGATAAATTTGGTTATGGTAATAAAAATGAGAGAGTACATGAACTTGTGGGGTTTGCAGAAAAAGAAAAACTTTATATTATGAATTCTTAGTCTGAGGAAAAGCTCCAGATAATGATGGAATTATAATCTATATATTAAAAGAAGCAGGTGAAGAAATAGAAAAAAAATTGGCAAAGTTATATACCAATTATCTAAATGATAAAGATGTACCACATGATTGGAAGAATGCAGTACTAATATTAATATTTAAAAAAGATGACAAAGAAGATATTAGAAATTATAGATCTATTAGTCTTTTACTAGTTTTATACAAAAATTTTACTAAGATAATTACAACTCATCTACAGAGTAACATAGGATTTCAACCAACCAAAAGAACAAGCTGGATTTAAATGTGGTTTTAGTATAATAAATCATATTCAAATATTGGGAGAAGTTATAGAAAAGATCAATGAATATGAACTGCCATTATGCTTTGGATTTGTAGATTATAAAAAGGCATTTGATTCTATAAGCATTTCTCCAATGATTAAAGCATTGGATCATCAAGGTATAGACCCAGGCTAGTGTCATATTCTGAAGAACATTTATAAAAATGCAATGGCAACAATTAGATTATGATTGAGAAGGGTGTAAGTCAGGATGACTCAATATCTCCAAAATGTTTGACAGCAGTACTGCAAGAAGTATTTTGTGGATTAAAATGGGAAGCTAAAGGAGTAAAATTAAATGATTATTTAAGTCATTTAGATTTTGAAGATGATGTAGTTGTTTTTGCAAGTAATGCTTCAGAGCTTCAAGTAATGTTGCAAGAGTTATCAGATGAAAATAAGAAAGTAGGACTAAAGGTAAATGTTAAAAAGATTAAAGTAATGTTCAATGGATTTACTCAAAAGATGAAAATAAAGATTGATTATTATGAGTTGGAAAAAGTTAACAACTACAAATATCTTTGTCAGATTATTATTTTACATGGAAACATAATGTATGAAATTAATCATAGAATTAAAGTTGGTTGGAGTGCTTTTGATAGAAATAACTTAATACTAAAAGGAAATATGCCTATGTGTTTGAAAAGGAAGGTTTTTTTAATTGAATGTGTTTTACCAGTTCTTACTTATGGAAATAGAAGAGCAATACAGAGACTTCAGACTATTCAAAGAAGTATATAGAGATGCATGTTGGGAATAACAAGAAGAGATTGAAAATGTAATACATGGATAAGAGAACAAACAGGTGTTACTGACATCATTGAAGGGATTAAAAGACTGGAGTTGGACTGTATATATTATTAGAAGAGATAATAATAGATGGAAAATTGAAATATTAATCTGAATTCCAAGAGAGTGTAGAAGATCTAGACAGATACCACATGTGAGGTGGATGGATGAAATAAGAAAGTATATAGATGTGATGTGGAGAAAAGGGGCTAGACATCAGAAAAGAGGATTGAAATTAAAGAGACCTTCATCCTACAGTGATAATCAAGAGAAAATAAATAAAAATAATCATACAATAGATTTTAAAATAATAATAATTATAATGATGATGATGAAATACTTCTCTCACAAATTTGTATTCATTTTTAAAATTCTATTTTATTAATATACTTTATTATTAATTAATTTTTTGCTTGAAAATACAATCTAATTTCTAAAAATCTGTATAGCCTTATTGAATGTATTGGGTGTTTTCTTCATATTGGAGATCATTTCCATAGAATATTTTAACTTTTAAATATGCCCCCCCCCCACCCCATTATGTATGACTATATGTAAATGGTTTATGTAAACATGGGATTTCTGTGTTGTTGTTTTTTTTTTTTTAGAATTCACACATATATAGGCATATCAAATTTTATAAACCTGGATAATTTTTATTTATTTTTAACAGATGGAGATGGTATTTTATCAGATTTTAATGGAAATGATTCAGAAAGAATACCTTGTAGTCACAGAAACAACTGATTTTATTGATCATTTACAAACATCACTTCACTGTTGTGGAGCTCGAGCAGCCTTAGATTGGAAAGTGTCTGAATACAATAAAAAGCGTTGTGGTAACAACTGGTTTGGAGATTGCCCCTTGATGGTTCCCAAAAGCTGTTGTATTTACCAGGATAGCCCCTTATGTGAAGGTGCTAGAAAGGCTATATTTAAAGGAAAAATGGGAGGAGAATTATTCACAGAGGTAAGAAATTTAAAATTTCTTTTTCTCTCTCTGTATATATATGTGTGTGTGTAAAAAAAGTTTTGGGATTTTACCATAACTGTGTTTGTTATTATTAAGATTGATATTATATCAGATCTGACTTGCTGTTGTTTTTTTTTAATTCAATTTTGATTTTTTTAAAATTAGTGAAGGGTTTTTTGATTTGTTTTATTTTGATGATAATGTTTTTAAAAATATTCCATTCATTTGAAAGCTTGTTTGTATTACCATGATTTTAAAATCTCAATAGTTTCTCTAATTGTCTTCTGCAATGCTTGTTAAATGATAAAATTTTGTATCAGAAAAATATATTAAAAAGCTAATATTTAATATGTGTGGGTATGTGTTAATAATAGGTCATTGTTTTGTTGCAGTTCTGTACTACATCTCTGAGAACCCATGTGCGTTGCTCGTTACTTCTCATAATGAATTTCAGAGATTTCTTGTATGAGTAACAGCATTTGTAGCATAAATTCTAGATGTGATAATTATATTAATGTATTGAAACACTGATTATCTGCAGCAGCATTTACACTTTCATTGCTATATACTGATTATAGCATAAATTTATTTGATAGAAAAATATTATCTGGATGCAACATATTGTGATGATCACACAGACTGCGATCACACATGTGTACGTTTAATATATAGCATAATATTAAATGTGAGTTTTTATGTAAACTAAGTTATAGAAATTGGATAATAAAGTCAGGAAAATAAAATAAATTTATTTTAAGTTAAGTTTTAATTAAAAAAGCAAGATGGTAGCTGAAGAATGCAAGTAATTAATGGAAAAAAAACCAATTATGGTAATTAAAGAAAGTGAAGGAAGGTAAGCAACCAAGATCCTTATCTTCCACCTTCCAATGTTAACTTTTTCAGAATTTAAAATTAGTAAAGTTTAAGCAATAGTAAAATAAGATCACCGAAGGTGATGATTAAATCTTCAAGGGAAAATAAAATAAAAAGGGGTTAATGATTGTAGAATTAGCAATCATAAAATTTCCGTCGCAATTATAAATAAAAATAAATAGATTTACAAAAAAAAAAGATAAAGATCATCTCTTCAAAATACATATGTGAATGCATGAAATATATATGTATAGGTGTGTAAAATAAAGAGTGTGTAAATAAGAAAATTATTTTATTAAAAAGAAATGGAAGTAAATAAAATAAAAATAAATAGATAAAAAAACAAGAAGAAAATTTTATGTATTTAATGAAAGTAAAATAAATGTGTGAAAGGTAATTAATGACATTCCAAAAACAATCAAGAAGATAAGTAAAGGATTGTGGGACAATTAAGAAGAAACTTGTAAAAGAAGTAGCCATGTTTTAATTTATCTTGAGTCTGCTGAGCTGACAGACAGAGTTCGAGAGCTGTGAACAAAAATGTACGAAGTTGAAACACCGAGAATGCAGGGCTAGGGGGCCACAAAGGGACGCCAATTAATCCACGCTTGCCTTGGGTGTAAAGTCATCTTCCCCATGAAGTAATAGTAGAGATAGCGCCTGCCTGATGGTTCACCTTCCCTGTCATCGAAGCCTCAAGAATATGATTTAAGTAAGCTGCAAGAAAGAATCCAGCCGGATCCCAAGAATTTCCATCTCTACAAAAGAAGTGGAGTAATCCACAGGATGGATAATAATTCCCTCGTCAACGTCCAGAAAACCTAGGTAATTAACTTTAATATAACACGCGTGCACACACTTTCATAAATGGCCACATTAATTAAAAAATGCAATTGCAAAAATGAATCTGAATGAACCAAATAATTAATATTTTTCTGTATCAAAGAATACGTAAGAAAAGACTATATACCAATATCTACATATAAATGTTTAGTATCAAAGAATTATCGTTATTAGTGTGAATAATTAAATTAAATATAATTTGTGTTATTTTAAATGATTGCTTGTTTTATGTTGAAGTATTATATTTTAATGTTTATGAATGTATTATATTAAACAATATTTATTTATAAATAGCTCCTTAAGTCTCGTCTTTCCTTCTTCACCATACTAATTATAATGATATACCCGTAGGGTTATAAAATACTACTTAGACATTTATTCTAGTAAAAATACGCGTGTCGATAGAGTGCAGTAATATAAATCTCCTAAAATTTGTTAAATATTTCAAGCGCTGGATTATTTTAAATAAATCATTCTTATGAATGAATATCCAGCAGTCAAGAAGCGATCGGGAAAGATAATACTGAAAAATTCCATTGGTAATTTCAGTATTCGATCAGGAATATAGACTTAATTAATGAGTCTATAGTTGCTTGACGTGACAGTCGTCTCGATCGTAAAAGTGTAAAATTAAACGTTTACAAACGGTCGAAAAGGTAATTCTGTTACAATATGCTACCAGAAATTTTATCATACCAAGCCATACATTCATTTTTGATGAATCTAGTCTATTTTTTTAAATATGGACAGATCCCAACATTATAAGTTTTATTTACTAATTCATAACACCTGTTTTATAATACTTTTTTAAAACTTCTCTCTAATATTATTGTTTTTCATCTTTTTATTCATCAGGTTCCTTCATAACCTCATTTCTGCATATTATCAATGATATGGATCTGTAAGTGGGTTTAAAAAAATCTACTTGTTTCAAGCTTTTATAAATACATAATGTGTAAAGCAGCGCACATGCCATTATACCAAAATCAATTTTTTAAAAATATCTATGAATTTATCAAAATACATATATTCACTTTTAGAATACTTCATATATTATATAAATATAATCCTCTATAGTTTGATTATTGCATGGAATAGAGGTTATTTTTTAAATTATTATATTCCACAATATCAATTAGCGAAAGTTACAAAGAAAATTTTTTTTTAAACATCTGATAACTTGAAAGATTCAATTAACTTTTCAGTGTGTGCACACATGCAAGTGTGTACATATGTAATACAGTTATATTACAGTTTTTAATTATGCACTGCATGATTTAATAAAGTGATTGATTTTGGAATTTAAAATCCATGATTCATGGCCAAGCTCTGGCACTTGTGGTATAAATGTTTTAGGATTCACGAGCAATAAATCGTTTGTTTACTTTTTCTCCTGCATAGTTTAGTGGCAGTGGTGGAGAGGCAGATTCAGGAGCTTAAGAGCCATGAATTACAGTTCCAGTTATCATTTCTGGTTTTAATTATTTTCTTAATTTCTGAGCAATAAACCATTTGATTATTTTAATTGTTAATTAGTAGAAAATTAAATCATTGGGTCATGAAATGTTTTCAGAAATAAGTTTATTTGTTGTAGTGCATTTTCCAAATAATATGTGATATGCTTTCAATAGTAAAAACATCTGAATTAAAACTAAACACCTATGAAATAATAAGCTAGATCTGTAATATTGTCTCCAACTATGAATGGGCAGCCAGAAAAATGAATACACAATTGATGTTAACAAACAACAACACATAATAATAATAGGACTATTTATTAGCAATTAAAACAGTTAACTAATTAAATCTTCTATATATGTGTCTGCATTTATGTTAGCATAACTAATCTGCCAAAATGAATAATTGAATAAAAATGTAAACGAACGAGGTATTTTGCCTTCATAATAAAGTCTATACTTTTTAAAACACAAAACCCTCAGCAAGCTTCTTGAGGCATTTTATAAATTAATAAGACCGGATAGTCTGCTAAAGTCCTAATCAGCTTGGTTATCCACAGGAGCCGAGATCCTAGGACTGTAGTCCACCAATGATGATCTTCACTGTCACTTATATATGGAATCAGAACAGCAGGCAGCAACAAGAGTATGCAGTCCTTTTTCTCTAGCATTTTATACCCTCTCTTTTTTGTTGTCTTATCTTTTCTTTATTTTCTTAATCTAGAAACATTTTTGGAGTTTACTTTTTTTTTTCCAAAATAAAATCATCTATGAATCAATCCTTTGTTTTAGACTTATAATTCTAGCAAAAAATATTTACTTTTTACTTCAAATTTTTTTTTTTTGTAATTTAAAAATTATAAGTGTAATTTTCAAAAAATTATTTAAAATAATATCATTCTCAATATATTGAACCTGGTGGGAGATACATCATATATATAATATTTTTTTTTTAACTCTTTAATAAAAACAAATTCTGAAAAACATTGTTGACTTTTTTTATATAGCTCAATCGAAAAAGTATTATAATAAACTGCCCTATAAATACCCTGATTTGTTTAATGAAGAATTGGAATTAATTAATAGGAGTCTGCTTAAGATAAAGTTGCTGGAAAATGCACGACCGGTCATGTGTAAACCATGGAAAATCCCATTTGCTCCAAAAGAGAAAGTGGCAGAAAAATTAAAGTCATTGTTGCTAAGAGCATATTAATGTCAATTGAAGTATCAGTTTAGACCATGCCTATAGTAGTGAAAACCAAGCCAAATGACGAAATTAGACTATATCGCAATCACAGAGTAACTATAAATAAATATCTGAACAGGGAAGCATATCCAATTCCTAACGTGAGGGAAATACTAGCCAGTCTTCAAAATGCCTCACATTTTACAAAATTGGATTTAAATTCTGCATTTCACCAGATACAGGTATCAAATAAATCAGCAGAAATTTTAACATTGACAACACTGATAGGATTATTTAAATGTAATCATTTACTGTTTGGCATATCAACAGCCCCTAACATTTTCCAAGTGAAAATTGACACATTGGGTTATTTCATATTTCGATGATATCTCATCACAGCTTACTCAGAAGAGATGCTGCATAAAAGGCTTTTTACCATATGTGAAAAATTAAACAAAATGGAACTAAAATTAAACACTCCAAAAAGCACATGGCATGCAAAAGAATTTGTTTTTTCTTGGCCACATAATTTCTTATTGGGGGAAGAAACCATCACCTGAGAAAGTTAAAGCAGTGAAGAACACAATGTAACCTAAAAATGTTAAACAACTGCAGAAGTATTTAGGATTAATAAGTTTTTTCAAGCCTTTTTTAGAGAATAAAGCACGCATAGCAAAACCATTGTAGACCTTTTTGAGAAGAGATCAAAAATGGCAATGGTTGGAAATTCACAATGAAGCATTTAAAAAAATTAAAACATTATCATCTGATAAGTTGATAATACACTTCACTAGTAATTTGGAACTGTGTTTAACCACGGATGCATCAGAGTGGAAATGGCCCATTGCATACGCATCACATATGCTCACAAAAGCAGAAAGGAATTATAGTCAGATCAATAAAGAAGCTTTAACCATTATCTTCACTCTGAAAAAATTTCATCAATATATTTTTGGAAAATCGGTTCAAATAATAACTGACCACTAGGCATTGCTAGGGATTTTGGGATATGTCAAATCAGTACCCAAACATTTAAGCCCATACATGACATACTGGAGAAACAACTTGTTATCTTATGATTACAAATTGTTGAAATATAAGAAGGGCAAAGAAATTTCACATACAGATGCTCTGTTCCGAGTCCAAGATGAAGAAGAACCAAGCAGCATGGAGACAGAAATAAACTACATTGATGTGCTGAAATTGGAAATCATGAACAGTAAAAAAGTAGTGAGCTGGACAAAAGATGACAAAGGCTACCAACAGCTTATGTAATGGATAAAGAGCAGATGACTGAAGTTGAAGCTGCACTACATTGCCACAGAGTTCTGGACAAACTGCGAGAAATTTTCTGCTTGTAAAGGATGTGCACTAATGGGGGATCAAGTCATAATGCCAATGGAAGGTAGACAACAAGTTTTAAAGCTTTTACATGAAAGTCACTCCGGAATTGGGCAATGTGATGTGATGTATTATTATGGCTTCTCCTTAAATGAAGTCAAGAATATCTCAGCAATTATGCCCAGATAAACCTGTTAGCCACTTTATTTTACATTCCCCACTTTAAATTTACCCATAATCTGCTCTATCCCATTTCCACAACAAAAACCAAAATATTAGCTTGTAGCTACATCTGATGGCCAAAAATAACATGACATCAAGCAGTATATCAAAAAATGCATGCCCTGACAATCTGAAACTGATATGAAGGCAAAACAATATGATCTGTGGCCAATAGCAACAGAAGCCTGGCAGAAAGTACATATTTACCATGCAGGCCCAATAAATGGCAAGATACTGCTCGTACTCGTAGACATATACTCCAAATGGATGGAGTATCACATCGTAAAAGATATGAGTACAAAAGAAGTGATAGAAAATTTAAATGCTGTGTTTTCTTGCCACAGTGTACTAGAAACCATCATGTCCAACAGTGCACAGGATTCACTGTGCAAAAAATGGAAAACTATTTTTACCAACAGTGGCATCAAACACATAAATGCACCCCTGTAGTACCTAGAATCAAATGGCCTTGCCAAAAAGTCTGCACAGATAATTAAAAAAAACCTTCAAGAAGTCCATCAACTTAAGTATGCAGCAGGCAATATATAACACTATGCTGCCAAAACATTCCACCTCATCAACAGCTACAGGGAACACTCTGGAAGAACTGCTAATGGGAAGGAATTTGAGAATTAAATTATCACTTTTATTTCCAAGTATATCTGATAAAATAGTGAGTGAAAAAAATGAAAAAATACAAATAACGGACTGGAAAAAAAAGAAAAAATATACATAATAGGTGACAGAGTTTGGATTTGAGACATAATCCAGAAGAAATGAGTTAAAGGAGTAAAAAATATTATCAAAAACAATAGAAATCATCCAAGTACAGGATGAGATAACATACAGAAGATGTGTCCAGCGATTTAAAGAAGATTGGAAAATTCCAGTGCCCATGCCAAAAGATGAAAATCAAGAAAGACTAGGCACAGTGGAACTAACACCATGGATTGAGGATGAAGAGGAAAAACCAAGAAGCTGTGACATGGAACCCAGAACAATGGAACAGGAACTAGAATCAACACTGAATCTGACTATATTAACAATTAGATCACCCAGATATTAGATGCAAAGACCAGCCAGATTCAATGACTATACATAAGCATAAACTATTTTTTGGAGTAAGGGGCAGAGTGCAAAATATTAAATATTTCAAATGTAAGAATGCTCATAAATAAATCGTTGAAAAGAAATGTTTCAATTAAACGTAGTTTAAATAAACATAGTCTCATGTATATATTAATTAATGGAATAAACTTTATAAATTACCTTCTATGGAAATTAATTCTTAAGATACTAATTAATTGTATAGATCTAAAACCTTACAGATATGGAAATAAATTTCTAAGAGAGTAATTAATTCTAAAATTAAAAAGCTAAGAGGAATTTTATTGTATGATAACAACTCTAAATAATACGTAAATTAATTAAGCAAATTGATTAATTAAAGCCAAAGAATTTACTCCAGAAAAGATAAGAGAAACAAAAGAAGAGATGTTATAAAAAGCTAGAAGTAAAGGACTGCTTACTTTTTCTGGGGTATCTACTACTGTTAGTGCGTCCGTGAGTTGAAGAGCAGTGAAGATCATCAACAGAGGATATCACTTCCAGGAACTCAGCTCTTGTAGGTCACTAAGCCAACTAATACTTTTATCATTATTTTGAATGCATCAAGAGGATATTAGAGGGTGTGTTATAAAGCCTATAGATGGGAGTGAAGGTAAAGTTAAGTAATAGCTTTTCCTTAATTGTATAAACTGTATTCGCTTTTCAGTAATTAACCAGTGAATTAAGCTCACTCAATTGCAGACTTTATATTAGTGTTAAGGATCAGTATAGTAATTATTTTTCCAAATTGTTAATAAATTATTATTGCTAAATATATGTGCTGTTGTTTTGTTGAATTTTATGGTATATTTGTTTGCTGGTCGATCATAGTTGGGAACACAGCAATATGTATTTTGAAATATCTGAAATTAATATATATTTTAAACCTTATACTAAATCAAAGTGTTAGCTTTTAGTATTATATATATATATTTGTTTATATTTTTTAAGGGTTGTAGTACAGCTTTAATAACAGAAATTCAAACTATTGTTATCGGAGTTGGTGTGGGTGTAACCCTTGTTGAGGTAATCTTGATGTTCTTTTTTTATTATTATCCAATAACAGTTTATTTTTATTAATAAAATTGTTTTATTATATGTATTATAAATTATAAAACCTAAATCACAAATAGAGACATCATGGTTGTTATGTAATATTTTTCTCTTCTATTAACTATATTTTACAGGACTAATCTGGCAGAGAAATTATTGAACTTAAGTATAAGAAAGACTTAATTTATTCATATTATTAATGCATTATATTCTATTTATCAGTGTTATTTAAACAGTTTACTTTCTTAAAAACATGAATTTGATAACAAAAAGACATTAAAGAAAAATAAAAATGAGTGGGGAAAAAAAATTGAAGTATTATACAAATGTAAAACAATTAATATACTCTGTAAAATTGCCTGAATAAAAGAAGCATTGTAAAAATTAAAGTTAAAATGTGAAATATTATTGAAAATAATATCTACGATTTTTCTCTATAAAATGGGAATAAATAATACAGAATTTTGAAATATCAATTCGGATTATTTAAAGATATTCTAAATTAAGTAGACAATTTAAGAAAATAACAGAATGATGAAATATCATTCACTTTGAATATATATAAATAGGAATTGTTCTTTTTTTTAGTATATTATAAAAATAATTGAAGAATTTATCTATTTTTTTAAAGTTCATTTGAATCTGTTATTTTATTTCAAGTTAGTTGTGATAATTTGAAAAAATTGTAATAAGGACAGGAAATGAAAAATGTTATTATAATAAATTTACAAAGTTAAACTAAAAAAATTTTTGGTAGATTTGATTTTTCTTACTTAATTTGTTCATTATTTCAGTAGGTTAAAAAAAAAAAAATCTTAATTTATAATAAAGTTGATGAGATTATTCAAATTTTTAAAAAAAAGGATGATTAATTTTGGCTTATAATTCAAATAACTCTTTGAAAATATTTGCAACTCATATTATTTATATTTTAAGCAGCATATTCTGTATATTTTTATCTAGTATCATAAACAAATACTATTAATCTATTAGCTTGTCTGAATGAAATAGATAATAGTTTCATATTAATTAATTATAAATCATATTAATGATATTTTGCATTAAAGAAACAGTATATATGTTTCTAATTTTAAATGAAATGAAATAATAATAATAATAATTGCCAGTCTTATGTTTAGTTATGATTTGAAAATATTATAAACATAACTATTTCTACATAAAAATTTTTTTCTTTTTCTAATTCACTGTTAGACAGTATAAAAAAGAAGAAATCAAGTAATATCATCTAATTATTTAATTTT
The DNA here is from genome assembly GCA_028023455.1 of Epiperipatus broadwayi. NCBI lineage: Eukaryota > Metazoa > Onychophora > Udeonychophora > Euonychophora > Peripatidae > Epiperipatus > Epiperipatus broadwayi. The sequence continues at coordinate 54,740 of JAQFVV010012491.1, read as the reverse complement.
AAATTTTAAACAAACATGAAAACTAAAATGTAAGAAGATCAAAGATCAAAATAAGAGATGTTAAAATCAGACCTACATATATTGCAAATTCTAGTAAAAATTAACTGTAAAACTAAAATTTTAAAAAAAAAAAATTCAATTGTATTTTGAAATGTGAATATAGATATATATTATAAATAAATTTATAATTGAATATAAGGAGAATATATATATAATTATTTGGTAATCATCTGAAATCCGGGCACAGCTGCTTGGGGTGTTGCCGCTATATAAAATAAAAATGTAACATTACCGGGCCGCTGCAACTTTTTTATATATAACATGATTTTTTTTTTGATTAAACAAAATTTTTATTTCATTTATAACATGATTTCTTTTTTATTAAACAAATTTTTATATTCATTTTCGTTGTTTTTTTTTAACTTGACATTTTTTTTTATTCAACAAATTTTGGTAATTTAATTTTGTGTTTCTTTTTCTGAATTTTAAAACTTTGGACTCTTTCATGATAAAAAAACTTGTTTTAACCCCACCGAAAAAATATAAGGGTACAATTATTTGAGACTTATTTCGACTTTGTTCTACCTTTTTTTTTTGTTTGACTAAATTGTTTTTCTTCTTTTTATTAAATCAAAAGTAACTTTTGTGTTAGTGGGGGTTCAAAAATTGTGTTGAAACCCCCACTGCCACCCTCAGATCAATAATTGTAACAAAAAGTCAATAATTTTTCTTTTTTTTTAAACAACTTTTGGTTTTTTACTTTTATTTATATTTCATTTGAATTAGCCTTTTTTTTTTGGCTTCTACAATAAACAGATTTTTGGGGGCTTACGTACTGATACTATTAACAAAAAGTAAACAAAAATAGTCATTTATTTTAACCCTGCTGAAAAAATATAATGCAATTATTTGGGAATTGTTTCGAATTTTTTCTACCTTTTTTTTTGGTTGACCAAATTGTTTTTCTTCTTATTAAATCAAAAGTAACTTTTGAGTTTTTGGGGGGTAAAAAATTGTTTTGAAACTCTACCCTCACACTCGGAAAAATAATTGTAACAAAAAGCAATAATTTCTTTTTTTTTTTTTTCAACAACTTTTTCTCACTTTTTAGTTTTATTTATATTTTGTTAATTACGTTTTTTTTTTTTTTTTGCTTCTACAATTAACTGCTTTTTTGGGGCCCGGCTTTCATACTTTGTTATTATTAACAAAAAGTCAACAAAAATAGTCATTTATTTTAACCCCACTGAAAAAAGATAATTCAAATACTTGTCAATTTCTAATGAAATAAAAACAAAAAGGACACAAATTTTGGACTTTTTGAACTTATTTTATTGCTTTTGGGAGGACATCATATGCCTGAAAAAAAAAAAAGTCTCCCTCACTTTCTGTACTCTGCAATTCTGACAAGTTTAAAAATTGCGTTCTTCTCAAACCTTTTATTGGTCTCGTATATTTTCCACGCTGAAACGTGACTTAGCACGTGAGCTTTGTCGAAGTATGTTCAAACATATCCTTTGCCAATTTTTTACATATTAACATTTTTTTAGGGAAGGGTGGGGCCCTTATGACATTTATTAGTAATTAACATTATTTAAATATAAATGACATTACTCTATTATGGAGATTTGAAAAATTGTACCGACTTGAAATTAAAACACCCTCAAGTGATACAGTAATCAGCTATGAATAGAACAAATATGCATAAATAGTTTCGAAGCAGAAAACAGACCATAATATTTTTGTGCAATGTCATGTAAAGTGGCCTGCAATGGGTTAATACAATATAAATGTTGTATTATCCTTAAGGCCGGCCGTAGAAATGGCATTTTTATGTGTTTTGACACATAAACAATGCCATCAGGCGACTGTTCCCAGATTTCAGATGATTACCAATTATTTTTATTATTTAGTTATCAGTATTTTTTTCTATTCCTGTGAGAAACTACAATTTTTTTGTATTATACATTAACAAAAATATCTATGATTAATATTCATTTAAATGATTCAATATAAAAAAATGTGTTTTTATATATAGGTAAAGCAGCTTTTAAATAATCTACTACAGCATTAAGGTCTTTCCAATAGCTCTTCCTTGCTCATAGAGAAACAGTGAAGGAAAAACCTACCTTGCCAACTGCTGGATTATAGGATTTAATATTTTTTAGAAATTGCTAGAAAAATTGATTTTATCTTGCTTCTAAACAATCAAAATTTAAGCAATTGTTTACAGCATATACAGTGATAAGGTTTACATTAATTGTAGATTGCTGGCATAATTAATTATAAATTCAACTCATTTCTTTCATTGTTTTATTATTTGTATTTATCTCTTATCATTAGTTTTTTGCTAATTTTATATAATTGAAAAAAAAAAAAAGTGAATTTTATGATGGGTCAAAATTACTATAACTAGTGAAGAATTATTCTAACATTTTAATTATCCTCGGAGGAATAATATGATATTTACTTTCAAAATTTTTGGTTTGGAAGACTTTATAAATAGATAAAACGCCAACAGAATAATTATTATGCTTATTATGGTTTTTAAATTTTCTTACTTGATATTAAGTGCCCTTGAAGATAGATGATGAACTAATAGAAAAGAATAAAATTTAAATATATTCATCAAAAATTTGGATTAAACCTTTTTATTAACAAAAATTTAATAACTTTCTTATTATTAAAGGAAAGTATATAATTTAGCAAGTAATGATTTAAATATTAGACTGATAATTGTACATTAAGAATCTTAATATCATTAAGCTTGGATCTCAATATCTAGTTTATAGATTCAGCCAAATTAATATTGCAATGTTTGAATCGACAGTTGGGATAATATTATAAATAATCATTTTGAATTCAAAAGTGATTTTATTAACTAATTCATTTTGTTTGGATTTATTTTCCAAATAACCAAATTTAAAATAACTGCTACACACAATGTAGGATATAAGATAAATGTTTACTTAGTCTATAAAATATGTGATTATACATCACGTTAAAATATAAACATGACTGAAATCAACTTCGGACTGCTTACGCTCTTCACAGTCTATCATAGATTTAAAAGCTTCATCAGATTAGTATATTTGTAAAATCATTGCTTCTATTTTATTTGACTGTTTTTTAGATTTTTGGCTTTCATTCAGAAAGGGAAAGTAGTATTCAGACACAGTTTATAGAATTATTAATTTATCATACGTACATGCATATAATTTTTAATTTAAGCATCCTTCCCTCCTTTGTTTTTTTGGAAGTGTCTCTTTTCTGAATCACAAAATAAAAAAAGTCAAAGGTTCAGTCTATGGAAAATCATCTTTGGATACATTACCAGTTTACTTGACTGTCATTAATGGATAAAAATGTATTATTTGGCCAAAATATGAAATCCTGTAGTCTTAACCAATTTGTGTTCTAAAATTTAATTAAAATATCAAATTCATATATAACTAAGAAGAGAGTATTTAATGATTTTCTTGACAATGATAAACTTACCAAGGAGAAAAGTATATTTTTTCTGGTTTGATAGCAAAATATGTTTTGCAGGGAATTTATGTTATCTAAAAAATGCTGAAGCTCACTGATTTAATGCACAACAGATTACTTATTGTAATGTAATGAACCCTTTTGTAGATTGTTGTTAATATAAATATTAAACTTTCAGTTTTATGACTTAGGGAGGTTGCAGTAATTTATAGATTAAAACATAATTGCTATAATAATTTTAATTGGATTAATTGGAAGAGATGGCATGCAAAATGGTTAAAAAGCATGTATTAAATTAGGAAAATAATTGTTTGATGAATACTTGCTAATATACCTATACAAATAGTGGTATGATTATTCTAATTGGATATTATATTTAAAATATGTTATAGATTGGGATAGAAAGATAAATAATTTAGTAATTAAAAGAGGGGGGTATGGAAATTATAGATATAGATAAAAAATATTAATGTGTTATCAATACAAGGTCAGTTTTTAAAATAAATTTAATAATAATAGAGAAAATGAATTATTATTTTAGATTAGCATAGGAAATTGAAAGACAAAGGAATATACTAGGAAATGAAGAAAATATTTAAATTTGTTAATTAATTTTTATAATTATATGTAGTAGCTGAAATTGGGAAATATATGTACAAGTAAAAAAGATTACTATAAAAAGAAATAATGTTTTTTTTTTTCTGATTTTTATGATGAGTGAAAAATTATAGAGTAGTAGGGAATAAAATAATAGAGAAAAATGAAAATGATTCTTAAAAAGTGATATAGGACTAGAAATAAATAATGGTATGGATCATACACAGTATATAAATTAATAATAATTAACATTTGCTATGGTTAATTGTTGAAGAATTTCAAATAATAAATGATTTCATTACCTCACATAAAGCATATTTCATATAATCTTTTGTTAATATATTATTTAGAACAATATACTTTTACTTTGCATTTATTGAATTGATTTTACCTGTGAAAGTTTTTTATTTTTTTTAAAAAAATCTTCTTTTATGAAATAATTGTGAATCTCTGAGTTTCTAATAAACAAAATCTTTTATAATATACAAAACAGAATAGTTAGAGTGAATAAATCCCTTAATAATGCAAAAGTGTGATGAGATAGTGAAGAAGAGTTAGCTAATGATGATTGTCAGATGTAAAACACACCATTTTATATTAAAATAACACCAAAACAATTATTAGATATATGTATGCATATATACGTAGTCAAGATTAAAATATTTTTTACTATATACACACATTTCTATAGAAAAGAAACATTTATGTTTGAGGTACCATCTACCCTCTAAACACTAGAACTAATCTTTAAACATGCACATATTTTTATATTCCCAACATCCAGATTAAAAAACTTAATGTAAGCAATATTTTTTCCAGCGTAAGATTAATAAATTAATTAATCACAGTGTAACCATCTCATATAACATTTACTCTTATTTATATATACATTTGATCAAATTGAACAGTTATATGATTAAAGCAAGATATTTTTTCAGATGCATCCAAATGCTAGTTCAAAATAAATTAAAATCAACTAATTAAGTGCTAGTTTTCAAACTGATAGTAACGTATTAAATAAGTGCTCTGAGTTGGAGTTTTAGATCTAGTTTCTGAAATCCTAACTCTTCACTGAAGTGAGCCATTAAGCTCGGAACCAATTGCTCTGGAGATGAGGATAATAGGATAGAGATTTTGAATTCTTTCTCTATTGGCACTTATAATTAAAGCTTGTTTGGAGTTAGTGGTAAGCTCCACCTAGTGAACATATATATATATATATATATATAATTGATTATTTGTTAGTCTACTTTCAAAACAAATTATATTTGCCTGTTTAATGAGGTTTGTTTAAACTTCTTTGAATTAATAATCTCATTCTTTTTAGTCATATTGCAATCTTTAGTGCCTATATAAACAAATTGAACTATATATAAAGATGGGTTTACCTTTATTGTAAAAAAGAAATTGCCTTGACAACAAATTGAGCTTGTTATTCATATTGGTATTGCTTAAATGTTGACTGCTTTCATGTATTTATGTATATGCATATGTAGGAAAATATGAAAAAGAGTTAGAAAATATCTAAAAATATGATTTATTTATATTGATATAAACTCATATCTTTATATGCTTATAAATACTTTTTTTATAATTTGCTTGTAGGTAGCTGATATGATTTTTACAATCATTTTATGGTGGAAGTTGCGAAGAAGAACACCTACAGCATCATTTCAAGCTCTTTGTAATGTTAGCTAAATCTAAAGCAAATGAATGTTTTGGAGTTGAAAATTTCAGGTGTGCTGCTTTACACCAATAAAAATATTAAGATGCAAAGTCACCAACTGGTAATTTCCAGAAAACTTTGGATTTCTGCCATCAACCAAAGTGTTTCACTTCCTGTTCAATTTCTGCCAACCACATTCATGTAAATTAATACATGCTATTTTAAAACAGCTTTTTAATTTTTATATGCATAATAATTTTTTTTGCTCAAACATTTTAAATATGAGGTTTTTTTTAATTTTTTTAAAATAAAACAAAAGTGTACTTTATTGTGAAATAGTATTTGATTTTAACGAATTATTTGTAAAAAAAAAAAAAAAAAAGTGTATCTAAGAGACATGAATTAAAAGTATCTGTATGCTTTACACAATCTATTTTAACAAATTTGTAAGCATATATAATTCAAATATGTGTGAAGAAAATCAGAATCTACTATGGAATATTTGAATTCTGAAATAGTTTAACATTGTAAAGTGCAATCTTTAAATAATTTATATGCTTAATTTTTAAATTAAATTCTTTTATACGTATGAATTATGATCAAAAAATATATAGTGAATGCACATGCTGAAATAATTTATTGCTTTTACTGATCACTTTCAAAATTGTCCCCTTATCTAAGCATTTACATATTCCAGTTCGTTAATGCTGCTAATGCTTTAATATATGTTATTGGATCTGGAATAGTGTTTCTTTATTGATGTTCTAAGAGAGCAGATTAGAAAGAAGTTAGTTTAACTTATGAAAAGTAGTCATAAGTTAAGTTGCAAAATGACAAAGTAATTTTTTATGATCCAAATACTGATATATAAGAAAAAAACTGTTGTTGTGCTTTACAAATTCATTTTACAAATTGCAGCAAATTTTTGAAAGTTTTCACGACTGTTTCTGTGACCATCAAGTTTAATCATGGCACAATTAAATTTTGTCTTTCATTTATTATGACAAATATACAAAATATACTTTTATAAATATATATATATAAATCACCACTATGGTGATGAGCAGACTGTGTTGAAACTTGTTAAACTGTTGTAGAAAAACATATTCTAATGTCATTTAGTTTTATGCTTTATATGCTATATGTATTCACTACATTTTTTTGGGTCATATTTCATATTTGTTTATAAGTTTAAAATTTTAATAATTGCTAAAAAAAATATTTTTTAATTTATTTTATTATAGTGATACCATTTTTGTTGTTACAACTCTTGTAGTTAATATTAAAATAATTATTCTTGTTAAAGAAAATACACACTTATTAATTTTTGTATTGGGGGGGGGGGGTAAAAAGATAAAGGGATCAATATATCTTCTGCTTCTTTTATTTATTAGTCTCCCCCCCCCCTTTTTTTTTTGGCTTGTTTCTTATTGTATATTAGGAATAAATCTTTATTTATATATCAATTTTTAATAGCCAACTCTTCTATACTATAAATAATATGAAGCTTAATATGTTGTGTATTTCAAAACAGTTGGTTTTTTTAATTAATTCTGGGTATATTTTTATTATATTGCTATTTTATTATTTTTACTTTGTGCCTTTAAATGCTAATAGTCCTTGTAGTTGTATTCTATATTATAAAATTAAATCATCATTATTTTGTACTAAAATTTTTAAATATGTACATTAAAAGTTTTAATGATGTAAAGAACTCATTAAAATTTATGATGCAGCTCTAATATTGAGATGCAAGAATAAGTTATGTGACAAATAATGGCAAACTACCACTAATCGTAATCAAGTATTACTTGTTGGTCATAGTAGGTAAACTTAACTTGTTTTTAAAGGGGTGAAAACTTAATATACATTTCTTATTTGAAAAAATTAGTAAAAGAAAACTTTTAATTGTTTATATACATATATTACATTTCTTTTAAATTAAGTTTTTTTAAAAAAAATCTAATTGTTTTTTATAGTAATGAAAATTATTTGATGTTTGTAAAGAGAGGAAAACAATATTAGAATGATTTTCCGTAACTGGTTACATACATATGCAGGGCTTACTTATTTTCATATTATTATAATCTAGGTTAATGGTTCTAAACATTGTTTAATATTTTAGAATACAATTGGATATAATTTATGATAAAACCAAATTTAAAATAAAATTTATTTTTTTATTCACGATTATTTTGAATGAGTAAATAATGTGAAAGAAACTAATAATAGTTGTAATTTTATAAATTTGGAATAACAAGAAAATAAAAAATCTGACTTTAATATATAATGTGAATATAATACAATATGATTATTTGGAAATTCTAGAAAATTTAATGTGACTAGTAAAATTTGCAGTAATAGAAAATGTATGCTTTCTAAAATTAAAATTACAAAATTTAAAGAACTAATTTAATGTTTATTAGTATTTTTTAATAGATAGATTTGTTTTAATTCATAAAATAATAACAGTAATACTTTGTATATCAGACTTTTATCTCTGCCTTTCCCCCTGAACCACACATAATTTGCCTTCTTTTATGCATAACTATTGCCCTGTGTATGTATAGATATACTCATTAATATATGCAATACATATTTATCTTTCTGTATGCATGAATATATAAATATACCTAAACATATATGTATATACATATTTAGATACTAATATAGTGTACAATCTATCTTTTTGATGGAGCCACATCGTACTTATCATAGAGAAAAAAGAAAAAAAAAAACAACAACTAATCAATGAAAAGTAAAATATCTGCATTAATTATTGAATTCATAGCTATAAAGAATATAATAAATAAAATCAATAAAATAATATATTTTGTGATAAAAATAAATTATTTACTAAAGCAATATCAATTATTTAATAATAATAATAATAATAAAATGCATTGATGATAAATAAGATTTGTAGTGAAATAGAATATTCACATTTATTGCTGAATTATAATATCTGCATTCACATTTACTAATATATACTAAAATGAATAAAATATATTTTGCAATAAAAATGTGTATTAAATGGGAAAAAAAAACAATATTCAATATATACTTACTACTGTAAATTCATGAATAAATGCGGACATAATGAAGAATTTGTTATGAATTTATATTTCTATGTATATTTTGTCATCAATATATTTTTTGTTTAAATAATTGATAATATTTTACTAAATATATTAATTTTATTGCAAACTATTTTTTACTTTATTAAATATATTATTTAATAAAATAAGTATAGAATAAATATAGATATTTTATTTTTTATTGATTAATTACTCTTTTTTTTTCCTCAGTGTTAAGTACTATATAGATCAATGAAATTGATAGACTGTACACTGTTTTAAATACTCATATTTGTGTATGTATGTATATATATTGGGTGTGTGTATGTGTTCATGTGTGCAGGTTTATATTAATTTCAGTTTGTATTGGATATCGTAGGCATCAATCTGGCTTGAGTGTCACTATCACAATAGGGCAGTTTTGCCTATTAAATTAAGTAGTTTAGTTTGAATTCATTTTAAATACCAAGTAATAGTCATGAATATAATATGTATGTAATATTTTTTAATGTTTGTTTTCAATGGATTGTGAAAATATATATATTTAAGTGGAAATATTTGTAAGTATGAAGTTTACTGAACACTTAATTAGGTGTAAAAGGAAGCTTCACTTGAACACATATATTTTTAAAAAATATAGGCTAGAAAATTATTCTTTTTATCATTTTATTCTTCAATTGAAAATTCAGTTATTTAACAGAATATTTTTTTTTTGAATAATATAATCTTTCTTTTTTTATATACTTTTATGATAATATATCCATAATGCAAATAACTTATAATATTTAAAAATGTCAATACAGACTTGCTTAGTATGATAATTTAGAATTATTTAAAATAATTAATAACAATAATTATTTAACAAAAATATATCGATGATAATAATATTATGATTCTTAAATTTAATAGTGAGCATTTGTATAAATATATTTAAAACTTTTTAATTATCACTTAGATTGGAAAAAAATACAGTTATCATAATCAACAATCTCTTATTTTTAAAATTTGTTGTATTATATTTATTTTATGAACAAATTTTAAAATTATTCAAATTTTTCTGTATTAACAGTTTTTATATATTATATAAAAAGGAAATACTAATTTATGCATTTTTTTCTTTTGCATAATTAATGTGAGTTTTGGTAACTCTTTTTAGCTATTTTGTCACTTGATATAAATTTTGATTATTACTAGATCTATTTGTTTTTTAATTGTTATAATTTTTATTTTGAAATTATTATTAATTATATAAAACTTCAATGTATTTTTTTTTTCTATTTTTCAAGTTTGATGTCTACATTGTCAATTAAATACTTAATGCAGGTAATACCAGATGGCGCCACTGTGATAAGCCATGTTTAATGTGTTACTGCTCAAAATATTAACCTACAATTTTTTTAAAAAAAATTATCTATCATTATTTGTTTGTATATTTTTTTATTGTAGATTTTTTGTAATATATTTTTTTAAGTATAATATAGAAAGAACAGTTATAAGTTTACTTATGTATCAAATGCAATTTCCATTTTTACTATTTCAGTTAAAGAAAATGGTTTATGAATTTTTCTTTATATTATATAGAAATTAAAACAAAATTGCTTATTTGAAATCAGCCTTGTTGTAATTATTTTAACTTTTTTTTCATTAATGTGAGAGAAGGTCTGCAAATAAATTACAAAGGAAAACATTTTAGGCATATGGTCTTCAATGCACAAAATTTCCTGATTTTGTTTAAGGAAAGACCATTCTATGTCTAATCTCATAAATTCATAGGCGTGTTCTGTGGCTAGTTTCAGTAATTAAAATAATGATGATATTTGAAAACTATATATATATATTTTTGGGACAAAATATTTCCTACAAACGATATTCATTTAGAAATATTTTCTGATTATGCACACATTAGCTGTTCATAATTTGGTTCAAAATTTTTTCAGTAATGTTTGAAAGTCATAGTACACAAACGACCAAGATAAAAGATTTTTGTGCTTCTGATTTCAAGGATTTGATAACATGATGGAATAATTACATGGAGATTATGTAAGAAATAAATGACTTTTTAAGCCTATTTTTATTTTTTTACTATTTATAAATTATTGATCTTTGTTGTTTATTTTATTTATTATTATGGTTTTTGATAGTAAAACCCAATGCTTATTATTGTGAAAAATATTTGATAATACTTATGATGACTTTTAATTTACAATTGTCTCCAGCAATCAAGACAATAAGTATTACAACTAAGCTCAATTGAAATATTGTGTCCTTAACATAATCTACTATCTTATATTTAGATTTAAATCTTAAATTCTAATATTTATGAGCTTATCATAAAATAAGGAAACCTCTTATATTAATAAGATGCATAAAAGATCACTCCTAAGAAATTTATTTTTTTATAATAATATCTTCGAGTTTAGACTTTTTTATTAAGAACATAAAAAAGTAATAATTAGGTAGCTATATATATAAAAAATAAATGTCTCATAAAAGTTTTTAATTTAAGCATAATTGATCATAGCTTTTTGATTAACTTTGCATTATTTTGAAGGGGGAAAAGAACACATTTTTTTAAAGCATTGGGACTATAGGTTATAAAATTTAGGTACTAGTATATATAATATACTCCACTCCTTGATGGTGCTGGGTTTCACACAAATCACATCAGTATACATGTTCACGGGATGACAATATCATCAAATATGTTAGTTTTTTTTTTTATATACGGTATTTTTTTTTACACATTTCATCGCATATTGACATTTTTCAAACTACTTTTAAATAATTTACAAACCAACATTATTTTCTAAAATGTAATACTTACAATTTTAAATTACATTATAAATGTCAGCGCATAGCGCAGGAATGTGCAAGGCTGGTGACTGAATGTTTTTGATGATCCAAAGGATGCACTAATCTGATCAAACCAACATGATTTTTCAAAACAACGTGAAATTTTAGTTGTCTCATAGCTGCTCTTTATCTTCAAAAAAAGATACTATTATAAACATTATGGGCTGACATTCTGCAAAGTATTTGTAAACAATTTATGAATCAACATTATTTTATAAAACATAATTTAATTTTTCTGAAATTGAAAGATTATATTTTTAAATTACATTATAAATGTCAGCACATAGCACTAGAATGTGCAGGGCTGGGGACTGATATTTTTGATGATCCGAAGGATTGTCCAAAAGATGCAGTACCGTGATCAAAGCAAGCTTCTGATTCCAAAACAGCATGCGACCTCAGACATTTAATTTGTCTCGTAGTTGTTCTTGCACAAATTTGCCTTTTCATGTGAATTATGTGAAATTGTGCTTGTCACTATACTTTTGAAATTTATTTCACATTCCAAGGGAAGCGTGGTGACAGACTTACAATTATTAGTATGTAATACTATGTCAGGAAGGGTGTAAGATCATTACTTTGAACACACATTACAAGAGTTATGGTCAATTGAATTTCATACACCCTCACATAATATGGTAGCAATCTGTGAAATGTGCCCATTTTCATAGTGTCATGAAGCCCATCAATGGACCGTAATGTTTGTGTGGAACACAATATACACCCATTGTGGCTAATATGAACATCACTGTTCTATAGGCTGTAAACTGTTGTAGGGTTAGCTGTAAGTTAGGCAGCTAAAATGGCATATTGATGCGCATTGGGTGAAAAACAGTGCCATTTAAGTGGTGGAGTGTATTATATGTACTAGTACCTAAAATTATATTCAGCATACTGTAACAAAACCTCTCTTTTCTTATAGACCAGTAGACATATATACATATATTTATTATCACTCATATCCATATATGTGAATCTATTGCTTATGAGAATATACACAAAAAAATTTATATCTACCGTATGTATTCTAATCTATGACAATTTTTTAATTTTCCCAATGTGTATTTATGGACATCTAGCAGATTCCAAGTGCCAATCTTATATAAAATAAGAATTACATAAAGGGGATAAACTAATGGTGTGTGACTCACTATATAACTATAGATTAGCTCAGACTCAGGTCGGATGGCATTATTGCCAGGAGTAGATATGAGTTGGAAATAGTCACCCTCGTATTTCAGTACCACTTTATAATTAGGAATCCATCTACACATAAACCCTCATTAATGAGTATACAAAAAATATATATAACAATCTATTACACACATGATTTTAATAGCTAACATAAAATTTATTAGAAGTTTACAAATTAAAATCAATCGATAATATTATTATATAACTGAGAAAAGAATGACCTTTCACTATTTTGATTAACACAAACACATAGCATGCTTTCATATATGCAATTTACATTTGAGGGAAGGTTTAAAGTTGAGAAGCAAAAAAATTCTTTTACTTATTTTTTTCTTTTCTTGATTTTGTTATTTCATTCTCTGCAGGGACAAGATAACTAGCATTCTAGGTCCTTTCCTTTTATACCCCCTTCATTCTTTCTAGAAAGTTCATTGATTTTCTATTTCCTGCTGCCTTGTTTTCTGCCCAACCGGATTCTTATCAAGATACGTGAAAGCTTTTAGCACCTTTCAAATTCAATTATTCTGGAAATTTCTATGCTTCTCATAAAACAACCAAGCAAAAGAAAAACATACTGTCGCCTTTGGCGGGATGGCTCAGTTGGTTAAAGCGTTACCTTAAAATTCAAGAATCTAAGGACCCAAGTTCGAATCCCTTGCTAGTACTGTCACTGGTCAGGCCAGCAACACCTGAAAAAGAGGGGAGAAAAATACCTCTCGAAACATTGTGCATACACTAAGCTGTTTGCTGTGATATTGCTAACAGTTGGTACATATACTAACTTGTTTGCTGTGATATTACTATCAGTTGAATGTATTTGGAATATGTAAATAAAATAAAATTTTAAAGACATTCAGCACACATATTAGATGATGGAAATAGTCCAATATAAAAATACATCTAGAACACCATCATCACAAATGTTCAGGAAAACACAAAAGAAAACCTCATTTCTTCCCTCCCAACAGTTAAACCTATTCATGCACACATCCATAACCCATACATACATAACTTTTGAAACAACCCCCCCCCCTTTCCAAGATATATTTAAACAACCATAACCATGCCCACTAAATTATATGCATAATGACTACCATCTTTTGCGCTTGTTGTGATCGGATTTGAACCTGTTCTGTCACAATACTTAAGAGAATGCTTATCCAGATCATTTAAAACATAAAGAATACTACTAGAATATTTTCATTGTGATTAACCATGTGCATCAAATTTGGCATGAAAGTATGGAGAATTTAATAAATTTAAAAACAATCAAGATCTGCATTTCAGTTTTGATTTTTAATCAAATTTTATTAGTCATATCAAAATCAATTTGTCATAATTTTAAAAATTATATTTTTCTTTATTAATACGACCCACCACTCTCCTCTCTATCTCATAACACTGATACACTTGAACACATATATATCTGTCGAAAAGATAAACAATCACCAATACATGTATTTCATGCTAAACCAGCCATCAGACATATATGTGTTCAAGTGTATCAGTGTTATGAGATAGAGTGGTGGGTCATGGGAAAGTCTGTGCTCATATACCCTATATTTTACATAGTATGATAATTTTACTAGAATACATGGATCTCTATCTTAATAAAGCAAACTCCTATATTTCTATTCTTTTAAGACCCATCACAAACCTTTTTCTATTTATTATCTTCTATATTTCAAAAAAATGAAACACTTGTCATGTTTTTGTTGTTGCTATTACAAAGCCTATATTTAATTTTGTTTTTTTTTTAAGCATCAGGATAAAATTTCTTTTTAGAATAAAAAAATTACACCTATACATTTTTCAAAAATGGATTTATTTATAAAGAAATTCTTTTTGTCTTATTTTTCATTTAAAACATCACATAAAAGATAATTTCTAAATCATTATATTACATTCAAATATCAGCCTTTCAAGCTAAATAAGAACGTGCCTTTTGAGAGTGTTAAATAAATGAATACTTTCCTCTTCAATCCAAGATATAGTATTTATGCAGGAATAAAAAGGATCCTCTTATTCCTACAACTCAAATTCTTTTATATGCTCATTTAGCTTGGCGCTAGATAAAATAATTGCTTAAATCATTATATTGAAAACCAATATAGATAATAAGTTACACAAGTAAACAATAGTGGATGTGAAAAATACAAAATAGCACAATAATCAAAATATTTTAATACAACTTTCTATACAGTATCTGGTCAAATACAAATTTTACCAGATGTAATAAAAAGGATATTGTGTTTTTATGCTAACATATATTGTACCGGTCAAAATAGTATGCTCACTTAACAAGATTCAAATCCTAAGCAAAAGTACCTCGAATCCGATCATGCTCGAGATACACAGGTCTGGAGCAATCCTGAATTCTAACCTATTTGCCTATTCTTCGAATCTCTGACCCAATGAACAACAATTCTGATGACACAGTAAAATTATTTTAAATCCGTGCCCATAAGCAAAGCGGTAGAGCATAAGATCAGATTGATGATGATGATCGAGATTGGAGTAGCCCAGGAATTACATTTATTATACTTATTTATTAATGCTAAGCTCTTAGCTAAAGAAAGTAGTTCTAAATATTAACTAGAAGATAAATTCAAAAACAAACCAGGATTTACATGAAATAGATATATTTATTAAATATTAAACAAATGCATATATATATTGCAAAAGATTTAGGAAACGTATGTATATTTTGCCAAATAGTTTCACGCTTGGGACAATATTGTTTATCTACAAGACTTGGGAATTTGTTGTATAAAATCCCCTCTATCACTCATTTAATAAATATAATTTTACAGATACAATTTTATAGTGTTTTATAACTTATGCGGAGTTAATAAGCTAATTAAAGAAAACTTTTGCTACGGAGCGTTGTGGATGCCGAAAATAAATATAAAAGATCTTGACCGTTTTAACAGTAAATGATTTATTTGATAACGGGCAAAAATGTATGATTTCAATCATGTATTTATTAGGAGAACCATTATTTATACTTTTATTCGCATTGTTTGGAAAAGACGTCTTTTAGAAATAAGAAACAAACAATGCACTTTATTTACGAGAGTAAGTTATGCAATCATTAATATAAATGAGATTTACGTCTATAGGAATCGATAACGGTTTTTAAAAGAAAGCAGCTTAAATCAATGAACTAAATGTATTTTTACGAAATGAATCATTATCTTTAACATATCATTGCGACTTACTAAAGGTTAGGCGGACGGTAACGGTACTAGCATACAATAACGAAATAAAACCTCATGGCGATTGTGGATATTTTATCATTTTAAAAGAATATTTGAAACAAACTTAGATTGGATATGTCCGCGCATTCTGGCGGAGCGATATCGAAGGAGAGGCTGAGTTTGAGACCTCAGATCATTATGTACTGCCATCTGCAGCACATAATCCTCATAAACCTTACATTCCACAGAGAGTAGTGTCTCTGAACGAACGATTTTGAAAAGTAGGACGGAAGCTTCATACTTCCGACGCTCCAATGACAAAGCAATCAAGAAATGGAAAGATAAAATATCAGAATAAAAAAAAATGTATGCCAGCACCATTTATATAATTTAAGGGTCTAACCTCTTGCGCAATAATCTGTTTTCAATTCTGAGTCATTTAACAAATCATAATGAATAATAACTTTTATTTACATTATTAAGCTAATAAAATTTATATTTGAATTCGATTCCCAGATATGTATTAATTAAAGAATTAGCCCTCCGGGCGATGGTAAGAAAAGGTAGAATTTTATATTAGGTGTTGCAATCTTTTATAATGGCAACTGAACAACAAAGTAAAATAAGCATCCACAATAAAATACATTTAGATATACAACCAACCTAGCGAACGATTTCTATTCTAAATAAACAAATGAATATAATTTTACTAATGAATTTAATTAAAGTCGCGAGATTGATTGATACCGATATATTAGAGAAAATAATACATATATTAAGCAAAATATGTTGTATACATTTAAGTTAGCCGCATAAAGTTATATAAACATAAATTAAGCGTGAAAGCAAACGTATATTTAGAATTACATAAGTATTAATAAAGGATTATAGAGAGAGAGAGTTTACGAGCAAAACTAGCAAAACATCATAAATAGATCTATGAATTAATTCAGCTACAAATTATAAATCACCTGTGAATGTTCGTATTAAAGCATCTCGAAATTACATGATTTTACCTAAGATATCAGCATAGCAGCAGGCAGGCAGGTTGGTTGGCAATTCTACGTCATCTCATATGGCCGGTCAGATGGAATTTTGATGGCTAGAAGACAGTTCTCCAATAGAAAAAGAGAGGCGGACGGCTCCACTACTCACACTTCATCAGCAGAACTTGTGTTGGCTTCTTAAGTAGTTAAACTCAACTCACTAAAAACTCCTCTGAACTCAACTAAAAACTGAAAGTAACTAAAAACTGAAAGTCTCAAAACTAACTTCCTTTGTTCTGTGGTTCCTTTTATAACATTTTAATACCGCCCAGAATGCAATTTCATATACCAACCCTATCTCTATAATCCCTTTAAAAACAACATTTAATTAACAACATGTTTTTATACAGATAAGGCTCGAAATACCATTTTTAGCTATTTTAAATCATTCGACAAAAACTGATAAACGATTTGTTTTCGATCTTAATTGCGATTGACAATTTTAATTAAAGGCAACAAGCTGAATTTAAACAAAGATTATTTTAGCATTTAGAGCCTCCCCCATTCTTCTTTGTTGTCACATTAAATACACACATATATAAAAATAATCACAAATATATAAGCAAATGTATTTTCCAGCAATAAACATAGCAATAAAATTATTGCTTTAGTAATAATAATATATACGCATCACTCAAACTACTGTTTTACTTTACTAAATAGTTTTAATTTTATTAATTTCTCTCATCATTAGGCATACAGTGTGTGGGTGAATAGCATATATTTATAGCAGGGTCTGAATTGCGGACCCCTAGGAGGTTAGTATAGATGGTGAAACATGAAGTTCGATGATGATTAGACATCGATTGCTTCAATATAATGACATAAAATCTGTTTCATTCCCATAATAAGTAGATGTTGGTTAAAGAATTGCAGTTTAATCTCCTAAATTAAAAAACAGCTATCAAAAAAGCGAAAGCAAACCCTCATGATTTCCATGAAGATAAACATAACTTGAAATACTGAGTATGGATTTATAGAGTTTAAAATGCAAAAATCGCTCTGTATTATTTCATACAGTGTTTAAATAGCAGATTTAACTAAAAATTCCTGAAATGGTTTCTAACAATTAATCATGTGATTGTTTTCCCCTGGTGTAATTTAATGCAGTGATAGATTTTTAGTGCTGAATATTCTTAGATTGATGCAAATGAAAAAAATTTCAACTTGGAAAATAAAATGCAACTATAATGCTCAACCTATTACTTAGATGCCTGAGGATTACATCATTTCTTTAGTTATTGATCATATTATTGTTCTGTTTTTATTAGCTATAGAACTTTAACAAATACATAATGCCAGTTTAAAAATCAAAAACTAAGAACATGAGTATTAAAGTTCTAATCATAGGCACAAGTAAGGAGTTATAGCAGAGTGGATGGATATCATCATCATAACATCTCTTGTTTTTACTGAGCTTAGAAAATGAGCAAAAAATTCACATTTGAATCGGTATTAGTGATATCTAAATGATAAATCTAATATGACTAGCAATAACCATCAATAGTCATATTTTGTGACTGAATTTAAAAGAGATACAATCTAAAATCAGATTAATCATGATCTACTCATGACAAACTTAGACCATATTGTAAAAGCAATCATTAATATTATCCATATCACATTTTTATGTGCTAAAATTACAATAATATATAATTATATCAAAAATGTTGAGTGTCATATCAAAGCTTATCATCATCAATGCTCTGGCTATTAGGTATCATGAGTATGCTGGCCATCAATAAACTAATTATCAAAGCTATAAAGTAAAGTGATTAGTCCAAGAGATTAGTGCCATAAAAATAATTCTATAGAGAGTCATATGGATGTCCACATACACATGTATCAACATATATATATATAATATTTAAGTAAATGCATATTGTCTATACTAAACTTAATATAATTATAAGGGACTTGAACTCAGACTTTCAAACTCCCCACAGCTATCCAATCCATCTTAACAACCAATACACATGACCATTTCATGTGAAAAAGATAAATGATCTAATATGCATATTTAATGCTGAACCAGCACTCAACAGTTGGTCCAGATCATCTCCCACAAGTGGAGAAGATTGAAGCTTGTCCATTGAAGGTTGAAGATTTGCTATCTTAATATAGACTAAGTAGTGATTGTATATATGTGTGGGAGATGATGGTCTGGACCAAGTTCAGCATGAATTATGTATATTGGAGGTCATTTCCTCTTTTCACATGAATATGGTCATGTGTATTAGTCGTAAAAGATGGATTGGGTAGCTGTGGGGAATATATATATATATAACAAGTACCATTATTGTCCAAACTAATTTAGGATCACAAGGCTCCTGACCAATATGACTGTGAATAAAAGCAAATACATATAAAACTTTAATATTAAATAGCTTCACTGAAACAAATTTAAATACATTTCTTAAATAGAAATGATAATAAAAAAACAAATGTATGAAGAGTACTCTATAATACAAATACTTATTTTGATTTTGACTTACAATAAAGATATTATTTTCATAAATTGATAAAAACAATCAAATTTACAAAGAAATGTAAATAGCTTGCATAACACAAATGTAAGCGCACAGACATGCTTACATGATAAAACTTAATATTCTAATCTATAAGTCAATAAATATCACTATTTCAAAAAATTCTAGATATGTGTATGCATATAGCTTCACACATGTTATATAAGTATTTCAACCATTAATAATCTATTATTCTATATTAATATGTGATTAAATGGTAAACATGTAAGTTCACACACTAATATGAAAGAATATTTCCACTTATTAAATCTTAATTTGCATTTAAAAGTATTTTTAATAATATCTTGTTTAAAAATCTGGAATTTCATCTGTTATAATCCACAAGTTTCTATCTTTTAGAGACAAATGAAACATTTTTATTTTCTTCCAAAATATTTTCTAGATAGCAGAATAATTTATTCAGTTGACTTCAAATTTAATTATTATTAAAGCTAATAAGTACGCTAAAGAAAAATAAATTTTCATTCTCTGCAAAATTAATATTTAAAAAATGTACTTAGTTGTCAATTTTTTCATCTGTACTCTATACATTGGTAAAATAGATTTCATTCCAATATAGTATACATATAATTTACAATCAATTTACTTTGTCTGCTTTGTTGCATTTATAGCATATATGTATATTAATAGCACTGGAGTCTTAAGACTAGTAGGTTGGCTTCTTATGGTCATGTCAGTGAGAGAGCAGTACATTGGCTTTTTATGATTTTATCTGTGATAGATTATCCGGATTGACTTCATGTTGGTATGGTTGGGATAGGACATATATAATATAAACATTGATTGACTTCCATCTTTATTCATTCATAATTTGAGAGGCTACAGACAAGCAAGCAGTCTATTCTGCACACATTGGACTATGAATTTCCAGAAAAGCCACATCCCATTCTCTGGAATTTTAGACAACCAACAGTTATCTTTCTATATTTTCTTCATTCTAATAATTTCTAATTTGAACCTACTGTTTACAGTATACAGTGGAACTTGAAAACAAAGGAATTACAGTAAGTTATTTTCCATCTTGATTAATACAAAGACTTACTTTGTTATTTTAAAATATTTTAGAATTTTGTCAAAATCAGAAAAAATAAAATTATTTGTGCTAAATAAGAGATTTTTATATTTGATTTTAAATAATTTATAGTTCTTTAAAAATATCAAAATTATTATTTAATCATTCTGTTATTCCAGACTATATATTTTAAATGAATATATACATTAATTTTTATCTATATTCATTTTTCCTTTTTCTTTTAAACTTTATATATATTGTGCCAAAGCCAAATTGGCACATGTATATAAAATAATTTTGTCGTAAAAAAATTATTAAAACAAAAAAATCTTTCGCAAAAGAGTTTGAAATAAAAGTTGAAAAATCATTGATTTAAAGTGGGAAGGGGATTTTCTTAAAGTTAAACTGAAGGTTTTATAAAAAGGAAGTAAAGAGTTTATTATTATTAGTGAAATACAATTTAAAAGCTTTAAAAAAATATATAAATCTCTTCATTTAAATTAAAGAAGAAAAATAATCTTAAAACTAGTTTTGATGTGTAGAGTAAAATTATATATGTGCGTGCGAATGTAAAAAAATGTATCAGTATTAAATATTATAAATAAATGAAAAATGTATTTTAAAAAAAAAACACAGCGGTGCGCTACTAATTGAAGATATGAAAACAACACGTTTTGAAATAGCTACTACTAATTAAACAATCAATCAAAAAACATGTTGTCATAGGATTAATTGCTAAAGAATTTTGACAACAGATATTTGCCGGAGGATATCAAAAGGAAAACACTTCGTCGGTATAAATACAAAATATTTTATCGGACAATCAGTTAAGAGTTTTATTCAGTCTAGTTTGCAGTGACAGTCTTGATAACAGTGCATTTCTATTATGAATCCAGAAACAAACATGCACTGTTGAGCAGCTTTTGGAAATATACGCTCGTGCTCCAGCCTTTTTAGTCCAACAAGATCATCAAAACCTGCCTGTGAAATAATGTCTGCATAACAACTCAGAAATCCGCCGTCAAACATTCAACTGTCTTCAAAATAAAACAAATGGATTCGCATAAAAATCTCTTCAAGAAACATCCAAAGCTAACCGGTTAGATATAATCTATCAGAAGCAGCAGAAGCAGTCAACAACAAGCAATATCCCCGTTCCAAAAATCCTAGGTAAACATTTATTTATTATCATTTATACGTAGTAGCCACCACTGTAATTCGTAAATATTCAAGATTCAAATTATATGAACTCTATCATATATAAAATGAACTATTGATATGTGTGTTTAAGTTTCAAATGCTATTAATGCTTTATTATTATATTTGTGAATGCTGTATAAATTAATATGTGCGTGATCATTATATCAGTGTTATTAGTTAAATTAGATAAATACCAGTGTTCTATTATTAAAATCTACAAGAATATTTAAACTAGTTTAGAAATGTTACTTTAAAATGTGTGTGTATTATTAAATTATAAAGATGTTTAAATTTAGTTAGTTAATAAATTGTCTTTAAAATTAAACTCTATTTGTCGGTCAATTCTTTTTATCAATCTTTTCTTACCAATATTTTATTACTGATTAAAATTAGACTGGGCTAGTTAAGGGAATTGTTTCGAGCGCTGGATTATGAACCTGCTGCCCGAATACGTTAGTCTTCAGACTAGCTGGTGCCCCGGGGTTTACCCCAAAACAAATAAAGTATTTGGATAGTAGGGGTTGGAATCTAGCAGCCAAGATGGGCCATTGTTGATAGTTAAAGCTATCAATAAGATCTCCCATTTTGCTCGAATGTGCCGGTTCGTTCATGTAACCTTTATAAGATTATAAATGTATTATGAAGGAGTTTGAAACCGGCCAAAACTTATATATACGTATAAGTAGGTGGTTTCAGCGGTTCGACCCGGTACAATATATATATATGCAAGCATTCACACTAACTTGTGTGCCATGAGACCATCTTTTCAAAGTACAAAATATTTCAATTGTTATTTTAATATAAAGATGCTTATCATTTTGGGTATTCCAATATAAATGATGAATCAGTATGATAATCAAAAATCATAGATTAGAGTAAACTTTCAAAATCTAAGAAATATTATTATTAACCATTGTCAAATGTTACTAAATTTCTCTTTTGTATGTATCTGCCATAATAAAAAAAAGTGTTTCTATTTTGGCGTAATAAAGAATTTATCAAAAAATAATCTTTATAGGTATTGCATTTGTTCTGTTCAGGATCAAATCAGAGTTTCTGATTTAAAGAGCATAAAACCTTTACCCTTTTATTTGGAAAATGTTTCTTTTTTTTTACTTTGTTTAAGTCTTAAATTAATTATAATTTTAATGTATTTTTTTTATAACATACGAAATAGTTTTCTTTACAATAGATCAAAATAAAAGGTAAACACATTGTTAGTTGTTATATATTAAATTTAGTTCAAGATCAACTACATGATAAGTAATATTTCTGAAATATACATAATATAGTCTATGGATGAAAATTCTACTTGCAAAAGTAGGATAAATTTTTGAATTAACTCAAAGAGCTTTTTACTTTCCCTTCTGCTTCAGTTTCACATATAAATGATTTTTAAAAAATTATAATTTATATAAAATTTGTATATATAGTCTTTTTTTGTCTTATATATTTTTTTTATCTCTGCAGAAACTATTTAAAACCTTATACATACATATATATTTGTATTAAATCTTTACTATTCTATCATTTATAATGACTAATTGAAAAGTAAAATTGCTTATATTTGTGCTCCCCAAAAATATAGACTACTTTTTTGGTATTGAAGTTCAAACAAATTCCACTTAGACATTTCTCCAGTTGATATAAATACAAGCAAATAGCTTATCACTATAATAAATTTGTATTTTTGCTAAAGCAAGCTTGACTCAAGCCTATTTCAGTGAGATTTTATGATTTTTATCATGAGAAGTGATTATTTGTTTTGAAAAAGTGTTACTTCAAATGTTTGCCATTTGTCACAAATTTTCTACATTTGTTTTACTCTATAAGAACCTTGCATTTTTTTGTAATATTATCTGCATATGCTTATTGATCTTGATTATGTGCAGAATATAGAAGTAAATAGGACACTTAATTCATTAATAAAACTGCAAGGATAATTGGGATTCTATGCCTTGTACAGGATAAATTGAAATTTGTCCAATAATCTTATCACTCAGTCTATGAGTGTTTAAATATTTTAGCTTCTGTTTAAATTCCAGGTTAGATTGTATCAAATCTGAAATTCACAGAAAGATACTTACACAGAAAATTTTATAAAGAGTTAAATTGGCCGCATAAATAAAGGAAGGAAAAAAGTGATATCAGAAAAATATATAGGTACTCTTTTAGTATGCGATCTCCACCATTTTGAATTTCAAAAATGACCAAAAACATCTAACACATCTAAGTGTTAAAAAAAAGCTGTAGCTCACAGATATGTGGGAATTAGAAGCTGCTTCAAAGTTTTTCAGAATTATTTTAATAGCTATTTTCAAATTATAGAAACATTGTCAAAGCACATAAGTTAATGAAAATATGAAATAAATGTTATAGCAGAAAATAATTATTGTGAATAAATGTTAATCCTGTGTATATCATTCTGGAGTTCAAGATGTATGGATTGCAATCTAATTCTATAATTTTTGGTGCTCAATCTTTATTAATGTTAATACTTTGCATGATCGATTCATTTAAAAACAAAGTGGCTTGACATCACTCTAAATCGGTGACTTTTTGTACTACGATTACGATTTTGGGCTCTTTTTAAAGATTAAAAAAAGTTCTGTAGGATGCTGCCCTCTCTTGAATAATTTTACAAGTCAAAAATCAATAAAAATGGCCTTATAATCTAACAAAGAAAAAATAACGCCTCTTCTTAAATCTGATTGGCTATTAAATTTTGACAACAAAAGAAAATGGCTGTCAAAAAGTAAAGAGTTACAATATCTTTTTGTTTCATTTCGAAAATGATAAACGAATGTTTTAGACCATTTTAACAATATTTTTTGACAAATTGTAAATTATTTTGATAAAATATGCTAAAAATAAAATTATTTTGGAAAAATAGTTAAGACTTTAACAAAAATTATTTACTTTTTTTGCAACTAAAATTGGCAAAGAAAATCACATCGTTAGCAAAACGTTTTGATTGGTGAGTAAGATTTCATTTTACATTTTCTGCTAGCGAAAATTTATATAATTATATAATAACAATTTATTTTTGAAAAAACTTTCATTCATTTTCATAACCTGACAAATTATTAATATACTTTTTACAAACAAAACTAAAGTGAATATAATATTAAAAGATGAATATATTTTGATGTTTGAGTTTGTGAATTGCCATTTGACTTTGTGAATTGACCAATTAAAAGTTTCAACTTTTACCTCATTCAGAAATCAGCAGGTAAAAGGTTAATTAACAAAAGCAATGTAATTTTAACTTAGTTTTTTTTCCCCATAACATTTGACCTTATATGTAAGATTAGTGATTTTTATTTGTGGTTACATATTTAAAAATATATTTAAGTGTATATATAGAAATGATAAATATGATGGTAATGAATAACTGAGGAGAATAGAAAATAAACATACTACTTTTATTTAAAATATTTATGAATATGATCTTAATAATTCTTTAAAATAATTTTCTATCTGTAAGATATTAAAATCAATAGGAGATCATACACCCAATTTGATTTTAAATAATATATATTGTACCCTCACTTCCAGAAATATAATATAACTTAAAATATGACTAGCTCAATTAAATTGTTATGCTCGACTAAAATATGTATAACTATTATTAATATATTTTTATAATACTATATCTTATCAGATTTAGTACAACTAACAGAAAATTAATATAGTTCAATATCATGCACTAACTAAATAAGTATTTATTAAATCATGAGACTATGAAGTGAAGTTACAAGTGGTAATATGAATTTACATTGAGCCTATGTCTTCTAAGATATTATCTCAATGGCATAAGAATACTATTACCTCTTTATTATCTCACTAATACATCTATAGCACTCCTATGTCTTTTATAAAAAATTAACTAACTTCAATAATAGTAATAAATAAATCTCAATCTTTTATCAAAGAAATATAACTAAATAATCTCAGGTTCTTTTAATTATCTTAAAGTAATAATACTTCTTGCAGATAGGCATGATAAGGGATTTAATATCAGACCTAACTACACCTAACATATAATAATAATAAATAACTAAATAACAATCTCCAGGGTATAAGTTAACCTCATCTATTTTATTATACTACTAATCATTAAGAAAACAAGTAAATCATCTACATGTCTTTTATCTTCATATAGTATCCAAATTAAGAATATAATAAAATCTTATAATTTAATAATATGTGGCAATAAATAATATTATACTCTTATATTGTGCATTATAATTATTTTTGTGACCATTATAACATAATATGTTAATGTCAATGAATTTCTATAAATTATCTTAAGAAAATACTGTATTTCTTTTTTAAAAATAATAATAATAATTTAATTCATATTGTGCAAATATTATGTTTTATTCAAATTATCTGTTGTCAAATGCTGTGGTGCAAAATAATGAATTCGACACACTTTTAAAACAACTTAAACAAATTTATTTACATCAACTTTAATAAACAACTTATATACATTATTTACATTATAAGTGGAAAATCAAGAAAATAAAAATAAGAAAAATAATAATAATACAAGATTCTTACATTGTTGTTATTTCTATAATCCAAAATAAATAATCCATACATTTCTTAAATGTTTTATTAGTAACATGTAATTGAGTCTATGAACTTATATTTTACTAGATATCATTTATAATCACTTAGTACAATAGAAGGCTTTTATGTGAAATATCACTTATGTAGCACATGTAAAATAAACAAACTTTAATAATTAAAATGCTACTCCATTTAAGTATTATAGCTATTTCTATTATAATGTAACTATTATGTATTACATTTATTATTAGCATTAACTAAATATCAATTAATGTATAGATTGATATAACTTTGTAACATTATATGACTTTTATTGATTACATAATTATTTACTTCATTCTGATGTAATTTCATAATATATGTCTTACCAAAATATGCAATACATATATGTTCTTTTCTTAAAATAATATTTTTAAAATTATTCAACAATTTTGTAAAGACGAAAATTTTTATTTATAAATTACCAATTTTTATAAAAATTATTATATTAAAATAAAATTCTATGATTCTTTTCCATTTAAACTATTATTCTTCTCTACTTGTTATTCCTATTCCCTCTTAATAAAACCCTATCTTCAAATATCATTCTAATCTTATTTAACTTCAGTATCAGCTTACCAATTTTTTTAAAAAAAATGACTATCCAAACTCTATTATATCTCATCATCTATATCTGATAAACCCTTCAAACAAAATATAACTTTTTATATAAAATTAATTTAACTTGTCTAATAAAAATAAAAAAATATATAGATATATTTTTTTTCTACTTCTTACTAACTTGAAAATAAATATAAATGACTCATACTAATATAATAAATCAAATTCCTAATATTATAATAGAAATATTAAAGTTTATTCACGAAAGAATCATATAATTATTTCTGGATAACTCTTATTACGTTGTAATAAATTTATATTATAAAATAAAGTATGCATATTAAAATAAAACTATTATTGATAATATTATGCGTGTATGTTCTTTAAATATTTATACATTCACTCAACAATCAATAATATTTGGTTTATCTAAAGAAAATAAAGCAAAATACATTAAATTATTAATATTATATAATTATTACCATAAATGATACTCCAGTTTATAATCAGCCAAACGATGTCCTCCAGGATTATAGTTTTACAAAATAATATCACATTTATACTCAACAATTATTCTTAAAATATTATGTGTTGTAAAATTATATAAAAAAATAAACTTTAGGAAATTAAGTGTTATATTAATATGTAGTTACTTTTAAAATATACCTCTCTTATCTCTAATAGATCAATAAATAATTAAATATCTATGTTAGTTAAGAAAATAAAATATGTTACATAAAAATCCAACGGTGTCTTCTTTCCACCCACAATTGTTCTTTTTTCCTAGGCACAACATTTTACCAACACCACTTCCTTTTTCCGGTACATCACGTGTTTAAACAGTTTTTATGAAATAAATGGAAAACGTTTTTTTTTTTTAAAAAATAAGATAAAATAAGTTCCACCATAAAGAAACAAAATAATAATTAAAACAGTTTATAGGATCCGGATTTATTTAAAAGTTATTATCTTCCTAGGATTAATCAATAGTTAAATGTTTAATTTAAGTTTTTTATAAAAATTGACTTGGATATCCTCGTATACTTCTGTGCGTATTTCTTTAAATATTCAGCAAAACATTTTTTAAAATTTTCTATATAACCAGCATATAGAATTTAAATATTGTAACGTTTTTTTTTTTTTATAGGTATTTACTTATCAATTAATTTTCCGATTTATCTGCCTTTTAAAATTATCGAAATTTAGTCTTTTAAACAACAAAGACTTAATAAGGCAAGTATTTCTGCAATTATTATTATCTTCCATATCTTTACCAAAAGATATATTAAAATATGTAATTTAAAAATACTTTCTTCATAAAGAAGTATTTATCTTTCTTTAACATATTTGTTTATAAGAAATCAATTATAATCAACTTTTAAATTCATATAATGTCCAATATATTATTTTTATCTAACTAGTAATTCTCCTAGTTAATCCAGCATTCACTATATTTTTAATATAAGGTTTCCAACACATTTTATCGATATACGATATTTTCATGATTATTTGATAGTAAAATTGAGCTTTAATAGAGACGATCAATAGGGAACTATAAATAAATTAGCACTGCATATTAAACGGTAAACTTTTATAAAATTATTTAGAACTACACTCTTATAAATTAAGAAACTATTACGAGAGCGTCTATAATTTTTTTACTTAGCTATATTTAATAGCACACTTCACTTAAAAAAAATTCCAATCACCCTCTGAACAATTGAACCTCGGTTTTATACCGGAAGAAATTACCCACTTGATTGGTAAATTAAACAGTCACCTTGCTAGCCTATTTACATATCTTACCAACAATACAAAATTAAAAATAAATATTGACTTATTTAATATTTATTATTTATTACATTACTTAATTCTTAAATTAATTTTTATCATTTATTTAAATCCATTAAACATTTTTTTAAAAAGATATGTTTTACTTTATTTCACTTTTAACTTTTATAAGACTATTTTTCTAAACAAACTAAGTCTATTTTTATTCAT
Organism: Epiperipatus broadwayi; assembly: GCA_028023455.1. Taxonomy (NCBI): domain Eukaryota; kingdom Metazoa; phylum Onychophora; class Udeonychophora; order Euonychophora; family Peripatidae; genus Epiperipatus; species Epiperipatus broadwayi. The sequence goes on along the minus strand of JAQFVV010012491.1, from coordinate 25,678 downwards.
TATATTTTTTAAACAGTATTTTAAAAATCAGATTTAATATTTCACGCTAATTATTTTTATTTTTATCTCGTGATAGCCAATATAATATTTATAAATTTTATAATAGAATTTTAAAACAGTTTTGCAACTTTACTAGAAAAACTTACAAGCATATGTGTACATATGTCTATCTGTCACCTGATTTACAACACAGATATAAACGCTTGTAATTATCTAAAAATAAACTAACAATTCAATTTTAGAAAATAAATATTTTTTAAAACAAATAATATATTATAACAACTTTAATATAATAATTTTATATTATAAAATCAAATACTAATCTTCTATTATATATTATCAATAACAAAATACCTACATTCACTTACTAAATATTAATCTTTATCAATAATAAATATATATGCATTTAATTTAAACTTGTCTTTTTTTTTTTAAACTTTTAGCTTTAAACATTTATTTACAAAACTTATTAATGCAGTATCAATCATGGCCAGTTTTCCCAACCATATAATATTATCATTTTTTTATTGAAACGTCTCTCCCAAATATTAGCACAACTTCACATATCAAATATTCATAGTTTACTTTGATTAAACTTTTGAAAGATTATTAGAAATAAAATCAACATCATATAGCTATAATATATCTTAAATTTAAAATTTTTAACAAATTGATATAACAATTTATGGAGACCCATACAAAAGGGCACAATATATATAATAATTTATAATAAATATTTTTGTTTAATATGTACTAAAAAGTCAAAAATAATTGGGTTTTTTTTCTACCATAATTTGGGGTTTTATATTTAACTTGAAATCAAAGCATGAGCTGTCCAGAAATTAATTAATTCATATAAAAGCATTTATTATAAAATATTAAGTATATATTTCTTTAACTTTTTAGTTTTCAGATTTATTTGTAATTATTGATATTCAAATTAAAAAGTTGACTTTTTAATGCATATTAAATGAAAGTATTGTTTATAAAATATTTTTTATATATATTATTTTTAACTTTTTAGTATTAGGATCTTTTTAGTAATTATTTATATTCAAATTTTAAAATGAACAATAAAAATAATATCACAGGTTATGTAATAATTGGAAAGCAAATTTGTATACATATTGTTTTGTTTTTTTTTTTAAAAATCTTTTATAATTAAGAGAAATTAAGATTTGTTCTTATTTCCGTTTTAATTAACTTTAAATGCTTTTCAAAGAAAGCTTTTTTAAAAAAAAAATACTACCATCACATGAGTATCACCAAAAACTTACTAAATCACTATCATCACAATTGAAATTTGGCCAAACAACAACATTAGATTGGACAACTGAAAAATATTTCATTATCAGATTGTGTTGTCATTGATTTCTAACATGTATTTGAAGCCAGCCATTTGTCAGAAGTATTTTAAAAATCTATGGTAAAATTTAATTCAGAGTTTCTAAATTAAATAAAAATAGTTAATAATAATATTTATTAATAAAATATCTGCAACATAATTTTTAAAAAATGAATATTTAGATAATATCAACATCAGACTATCACTATCAGATTTTCTATTTGAAATTAAAATATTGAATAATAATAATAATAATAATAATAATAATAATAATAATAATAATAATAATAATAATAATAATAATAATAATAATAATAATAATAATAATAATAATAATAATAATAATAATAATAATAATAATAATAATAATAATATTATTATTATTATTATTATTATTATTATTATTATAATATTATTATTATTGCAAACATTAATTCAAGGTTAGCTACAACTTCAAACCCAACCGTCTTAATTGGAGATTTTAATTTAAAATATCAGGAATTTACCCAATGTTGGCTTCACAGAATAAACATACCACTAATGAGTGGCCAAGGTTTTTTGCCAGATTATGCCATCTCTTTCCACAATAATTGCTTCTCTTCACTTATTGATCTGTGCTTTTATTCTCCAATGCTTCACCACCTTATTGAAATAAAACTAACTCCCTCAACTTTTTCCGATCACTCAGCTCAAATAGTCACAATTGACTGTGCCCAAATTCAAATATCACCCTTTCCACTTACAAGAACAATAAGAGTTTTACTCCCAGAAACAAACCCTGAATTTCTGTTCTCTGAGACCTACATAATGCTAAACCAAATCAAAGATATGACTTTGAACCCGGTCCAGAAATATCTAGCATTTATGGGAATGTTGTCCTTTAACATCAACTATATAACAAAAAAACAACCTCCACCATGAAGAATTTTGTCTCTGGCAGATCAGTTGCACCAGAGAATATTCATGATTAACCCATCACACTGCACCTAGCAGTATATATTCAAGCTTACACATGCATACAATAAAGCATGTGATGAACTCAAAAGCTATCTGAAGATAAAGAAAAGCAAGGTATGCCTAACCAGGTCACACACTTGGACAAGAGATTATATAAGATGGGTGCTGGGGAACCAACCAGATGTAAAAGTGCCAATGGCACTATATACAAATAGTGAAACATATGCAGGACACAATATGATTATGCCAATTTTTGAATATTTTAAGGAGAAATTACAAGAAAAACAACCATATAAAATATCACATAATCTGTTTGGCCCACCAGAAACAAAAACCCTATTCACAAAAGATCTATTCACAACAAAACTGAATACTATTCGAAACGCTTGCCATCCAGGTAGTCCTGGAGTCCCACTGTTTGTATTAAAGCATCTAAGTAAATTCACAACAGAATATTTGTGCCAGTTAGCAAACCATCTAGCGCAACAAATTCAACTCATGGAGGGTATCTATCCAAGAGCCATAGTACCCTATAATAAAAAGCAAGCAATTATACCACCTATTATAGACCTCAGGCCAATATCTATGGGCCCTTTGCCGATCAAAATTATGGAGAAAATTATTAAAGATGAATTGAACCATATATAATGCCACTTATCTCTGAAGCACAATATGCAAAGAAAAACTCTTCAACAACAGAAGCAGCCTTATTCTTCAAAGCAATTCTAGCCACAGTAAAACAGCGAAAAAAATATGGACCCATTGTCATGCAGCTTGACATAGAAGCTGCATTTGACTCAGTCAATATATACACACTTCTAAAAATGCTAAAAGACACAGAAATTCCTAGAACCCACCTATATATAATTGCTAACCTGCTTCTTAACAGAGAGATCCATATAACTTTAAATGGAAGAAACTCACCATCTTTCACACCCACCAAATCTATATCCCAAGGATCCCCTCTTAGTTCACTATTGTTTATATTTTACATCAATCCCCTTATTAAAAGCATACAAAGTGCATTTATTGGGATTGAGATACCAGACACAACACAGCACACTACATGCATTGCCTATATGGATGATGTTACCATATTTCTAACATCAAAACAACAAATACCGCAACTCCAAAAAATATTAAAAGAATATTCACAGAAATACGAATTAAAGTTTAATCTGGCAAAAACCACAGCCTGGTCACTATACACTGGTAAACCATGCACATAAATTTACAAATCAAAACCAAACTCATTCCTTGGGTTCCCATTTCATATGGGAATTATGGGAATGAGATGCCACATCCAAAATAAACTAAAAGAAGAAGCCACAAAAATTATAAACTCCTTGTCCGAGGCATATCTTTCACTGTATTTCAAAGTACAGTTAATTAACCAGCTTATCACAACCAAAATAACATACTATGTACCGGTTATTTCATTCTCGAAGGCATTTATTTCAAAAATTAAAACCATATGTAATAAACTACTTTGGGCCAGAAAAACAGTAGCAATTTTCACAAAAAAACTTAGCCAACCCCTAATAAAGAATGGACTTGGCTTGCACAACATTAACATTTTTCATTTACAAAAGTTAAGGAACTCAATAATTACAATCCTTGCCAAATATCCAAAAATTAACCACTTGCTAGAAGTTACTCCAACAGATAGACCACCTCCAAAAGGTTCTTTCTCACTAACATTATATACCAATGCAAAACCACAGACAAGATTCCAGAACAGTATTTGCATAAGTATTCATACTGGGATATTTATGGTTTAATGGACAGAGAAACAGATACTAATGCTATACAACCTATGCTAGGAATTAACAACAAGAGACTACTCAAGGAATATAAAAAATGGGCTCTAGAGCTCAAATACTTTGATTTTATCCTTAAAATGAATCTCATTGCCTTGCCAACAACCCACTTTCTTTATCATAAAAGAATGTACAGATCTATTGATCCTTTCTGTGGACTCTGCCATCGAGCAGAAGAGACGCTGGACCACATTATTTATCAATGTATAACACTTGACCAAACATGACAGATGATGTGTAACACCTACAGAAAACCAGGTACAATCATTAATCACATAATGGTTATTTTTCAGGGAAGATCAATACCTAGCATTAGGGCAGCCACATTTGTACTATACACGTACTGGTGCACCAGATGTACTTTCTTAATTGGCAATAATACCAGATGACACCCAGCTACATTTAGCAACAAACTGTTACACATTAGAAATAGAGATAGAATAATAACCAACCCCCACTTATATGCAGCAACATGGTCATTGTTAAGGCAACCATCAATGCTGTGAAGGCTGCAAAAACTATCATACAACTAACATTCAAAAAGACATGCCCACAAAACTAAACTCATCAAACTTTAGAACTCTAATTATTTTTTTATCCTTCATATTATTATAGTCGATTAACCACAAAGTGTAACCATTAAATTTCCTTTATATATATGTTTACCCTAATATTACTCATTGTATGTCAAATTTGAAATTTTCTAGATGTAAACTTTTGTAAACCATTGAGATCAATAAAGCCTTTATTGAAACATAATAATAATATATATAATTGTTATATGTTACTTTTGTTATGCTTGTAAATATTTTGATTACTTTATCAGTATTATTATTGATTTAAAACTACCAAAACATCACATGATCACAATTTCCTATAGTTACACAAGCTGTTAATAACAGTAGCAAATTCTCCATACAGTAGTTCAACCCAAGGCAAGCCGATGAAAGCCATAAGCTGAAATTAGTCTGGAGATATTGGTTGAGTAGTCACTAGATAGAGATTTCATGCACAAACTTTCTTGCATTCATTGGTTACTAAGGCTTGCATTGGGTGGCACTACTGTATGGATTATTTGCTACTATTATTACTGATTCTGATTAACTATATATATATATAATAGATACAGAGAGCTTTGTTAATTGCTCTAACAAGCTTTGTTGATAAAATGCTAGCAAGAGAAAGCATTTAAAATAGCTCTATCATAAACCACCCCCAAATCTTAGACCAATGGTTTATGCATTGGCACTCGTCAGTGAGGCACTAGGGTATCTTCAGACACTAGATTTAGAAATACTAACCCAAAGCCAGCATTTATCTAAGAACTTAACTATTGAGGAGAAAATCTGAAATTTTTAGACACCTACATGTTTCAAATCCAGCTATCTAACTCAAATAGTTATATGGGGCTGATTTTCAGTCAAACCATATATTAGTAGTCTTAGCAATATAACATCACTTAAGAATTAAAAGCAAAGACAATAAATAGTCAATAAAAATAAAAAAGAGTCATATAACACATGACTGAATTTTTTAGGCTTGTAAATAAAAACAAAGAGCTTTGTTAATTTCCCTAATAAGCTTTGTTGATAAAATGCTAGCAAGAAAAAGCATTTTAAAATATCTCTTATCAGAAACCACACCCAAATCCCAGACCAATAGTTTTGGGCTTTGTCACTCCTCAGTGAGGCACTAGGATAGCTTCAGACACTAGATCTAAAAATACTAACCCAAAGCCAGAATTTATATAAGAGTTAACCATTGAGTAGAAAATCTGAAATTTTCAGACACAAATGTTTTTTCCCAACCCAGCTATCTAACTTAAATAGCTATATGGGGCTGAAAGATCTTCAACCAAACCATATATTAGTAGTCTTATAATTATATAAGGGGCTGAGAAATCTTTTTCTTGACTAAAGATCTCTCTGCTCCATATAGTGTGACAGTCAGATGATGTATGTTGGTTTAACCCAGTTCGAATACTAGGCGAAAGTACCTCGAGGCCACCCATACGCGAGATATTAAATCAAGAATACTATGACCTCTGCCCATTCACCTATTCTCGAGGCCTGATCACAAACAAACAACACTATCTGAGCCATGCATAAATTATTTTTCAACCGGCGACAGCTTAGCATGTGCGGGAGACATGGACGGGAACACCTACGGATCTAAATAGTTAGTTAAACGTGTAAAAAAATACTAAGAAATATGTGTGTTTTGCGTGCCTGGATCATTGAAAAGTAAAAATAAAGCATTTAATATACAATTAAGAAACTCAAGCTTTTTATAGTTAAATCATATGTTTAATTAATGACTTTAATAATATGACTAATGATATAATGGCCTCCGCTATTCCCCTAAATTAATGAAACAAACTAATTAGACAATAACAACAGATTAATAGGTTTGCGGTCTAACTCTTTTCTTCCCAATTTTATTAAAAATTGTCAACTCGATCTTCTCGATAAAGTACGATAAAAAAAGAATCTTTCGCAAAGCATTTCTAATTGCTTTGCGCTAAAAACAGTGTTTAAAAATTATTTAAAACGTATATAGTTAAATCAGATATACGTAAAGCTAATGGCGGACAAAAGAGGCGTTATCATAGAGATCAAGTTGGCACACAAAAGAAACTGACTCGTATTTAATTAACAAACATAAATAAAACCGGAAAGAGATTTTAAATGAACAAAAATTAACTATTAAACTTAACCGCAATGGAATATTAAATATTTACACAGGTTAGTAAGGAAGAATAGCGAAGGAAAAAAAAGGTTAAATATAGATAGATGATCACACAATATATATAATTAAGACTAGTCTAATAAAAATGGTTACGTAACAAAGACATATAATTCAATGAAGCAATTAAAAAAAATATGAACAAAAAGGTAGCATAAGAAATAGTTCAATAGAGGAGATACGATTACCGTCCTTTTTCCTTGGTCATGTTCCCTACGGCGTTCGTGGCTTGATCCGACCGTCGACAGGTATTTGTCCGGACAATGAAAAAAATGTAGTATGGTTTCACGAAAAGTTCTCCAGACACGGCACAGAGTTCAGATGACGATTGAGTGGATACTATGGCATTTTGGGTGGTATTCAGGAACCTCGGCGATAGGCAAAGCTATTTATTTGCCTAGCCGAGCATATTCATTTCCTTCAAAATACTATGGCTTTTAACTGGAGCATGTTCCAACTTCTCCATTATTTGAAAACGACAGCTGTATAACTTTTTTGGAGCACAAGCTAAATGTGAAGCAAATCGGAGAGAGTTCTCCAAAAAGAAATATGAATGCACTCTCAAGAAAACTTGGAATAACCAGCAAGAAAACTCTGAATGAATCCTTCAAAAGCAAAATCTGAATCAACGGAATCCTTCAAAAGGAAAATCTGAATAATCTGAATCCTTCCAAAGGAAAAATCTGAATAATCTGAATCCTTCCAAAGGAAAAATCTGAATACTGAATCCTTCCAAAGGAAAAATCTGAATAATCTGAATCCTTCCAAAGGAAAAATCTGAATACTGAATCCTTCCAAAGGAAAAGTCTGAATAATCTAGTCTTTTGTTCTCACTTCTATTTATACCCTCTCTGTCAGCTACCTTCTATTGTTTGTATGATCTGAGATCTTGATAAGCCTCCCCATGCTCCTTTGTTTCAAAATAACATTTTCTAAAAATAACTTTTACTTTTTTACTCTAGATTTCTTTCTTTAAAGTTTGAATTCTATTAATTAAAAAGAAAGAAAGAGAAGGCCATCTTTAATTAGACTTGAATGGCTCACTAATCAAAACTATACATTCTTTTAGAAAATGTTGGCGGGCTTATCTCAAAATCAAATCATACTAAATATTTTAACAAAATTTTAACAACAATATATTATTATTTTTTTATAGTAGAATAAGCATTTTATTTCAGCAGAATTTTGCATTAACTCATATATATACGCTAGATGTATATATATGTTTGACTAATAGGTTAAGCAATTTTTATTAATAGAATGAAATTTATTTAAAACAAAATATTTAAATGTAATACACATTTGATAAGCATAATTATTTTTAACTCTAATGCAAAACCCTGCTGATATTGAACTATAAACTTAATTCAGGTCTACAATACTAATTAAGTTTATAGGAAGATGTGAAGCATGGATCGGGCTTCAGATCCATTGCTTCATTTCCCAATAGTTAGTGAGCAAAAAAAAAATGTTAAAAAAAATGCTGTTGCTTCAGGTCAGAGGTAAGAATTTGTGCCAGGTGAGTTCAAACCTACTCTTTATTTGCTGTAATATTTAATTTGTTACTACCTACGGTGTTTTCTTTACTTTATTATATCTCACGGTTTATCCATAATTCAATCTTCTGTGTCTTAAATCGGGTCTGTGTTGTATTTAGTCTAACATGGTATGTATCTATTTTTAATTTGCATATTTTCCGGGGTCCGGTGGTATGCAAGGTTTTAAGTTTCTGGCATTGTATACTCCTTTTATGCCGTTATTATCTTCCAAAAGGAACGCATTTCTCCCGCATTCCTTTTTCAATGTGTATGGCCCTTGATATATTGGGAAAAACTTTTTGAATTCTTTCCGCAATGTATTACTTGGCCTAGGGTCTCTCAGCCATACTTGCTCCCCTTGCCTGAATTGATATTGCTGGTTTCGTTTTTTATTTTTCCGGTGCAGCGCAGCCCGTTTTAATCGTTCATATGCTATCTTTTGATCTTGTAGTTTATCTATCTTCTCCTCTTCCATCGGCATTTTGGTTTTAAATAACTGAGGACATTCTTTCCCATAATGCAGGCGAGTTGGAGTAAATCCTGTCGACTCATTCATTGTGTTGTTAATATATTGTACCACCTTTTCGGTTTTATTTACCCAGTCCCGATGGTTGGTTGGTATATATGTCCTAAAGAGTCGCCCTATTTCTCGCATGACTCTTTCACAAGGGTTAGCCTGTGGATTTCTAATGGAAGTTAGCCTATGATGAATTCCTTGTTTAGCCATCCATGTCTTCCATTCTTTGGATGTAAATGCTGTGCCATGATCAGATATCACTATCTGGGGTTTTCCAACTTCTGGCAACTGTTTTTCCCGAAGTGCCTTTATTGCTCCTCTAGCGTTTGCTGTCCTTACTGGGTATGCTTTCATGTACTTTGAAAACACATCATACGTGACAAATAGATATTGGAATCGTCGAAACATCGGTAATGGGCCATAATGATCTACAGCTAGCAGCTCATTTGGTTTAGATGCGAGGATCGGTTGTGGCTCTCCTGCATACGATCGATTTGGTGCCTTGCTCTGAGCACAAATCTCACAGGTTTTCAACACACGTAAGATCTGTGAGTACATCCCTGGCCAATAAAATTGACGTTTTATTGCTTCTTCTACTTTCCGAGGACCATAATGTCCCACCGACTGATGGATGTGGGTAATAATTTGGTGTCTCAATTTGTGAGGTATTATGAATTTCCATGGATTGTGAGGGCTTTTGGTATTAATCTGAAGGATCCCATCTGTGATTCTGTATTGATTATAGTGCCTACTGGCTGCCATCTTAGATGTAATAATATTAATTATTTTCTTATATTGAGCATCCTGGGACTGCCAATACGCTAAATTCTGGAGGTGAGATTCCACTGTTTTTTCTGCTGTGGTTGTCATTATCTTCATTGCCTGGTTTCCTAAATCTGGATTCTGAGCAGCCATGGGCATAGGGTGGCGGCTTAAAATATCAGCCACAATATTCTGTGATCCAGGGCAATAAATGACACTATACCGAAACTGTTGAAGAATCAGGCTCCACCTTATCAATATGTCATTGCTTAAAAAGCTCTTGTTCAGAAATTCCAAACATTTGTGGTCAGTTATGATTACCACTTCTGATCCCAACAAAAACTGTTTCAGTTTCTGGCACGCCCACACTATTGCTAACATCTCCTGCTCAGTTGTTGTATAATGCTTTTCTGCCCCTCTCAATGTCCGACTAATAAAGTATAACACTTGATGCTCATTTTTATCACCAATTTGAAACAACACAGCACCCAAGCCTTGCCTACTGCTATCTGTTTGAAGGTAAAAGGGGCGAGAAAAATCCGGATGGTATAACATTACTGTTTCCAAGAACTTATCTTTTACTTTAGACATTTCTTGCTCATGCCTCTCTTTCCATTCCCATTTTTTACTACTCTTCTTTATTAATTCAATTAGCTGTGTGGTGTCATAAGCAAATCTAGGATAGAAGCGGTGATAGAAATTACACAATCCCAGAAATGCTCGAACCTGCTTCTGGTTGGTGGGAGTTGGAAAATTCTTTATAGCTTCTATTTTTGCAGGATGGGGTTTGACACCTTGACTATTTACAACATGGCCCAAAAATTCAATTTCTTCCACTGCAAAAAAACTCTTTTCCATGTTGATGGTTATATTTTCAAGTATGCATTCACGAAAGAAACTTTCCAAATGACGCAAATGCTCATCGATGTCCTTTGAGGCGATCACGATATCGTCCACGTAACACACCATGTGTTCCTGTATTTGAGGAGATAAAACATTCTTCAAACATCTCATGAGGCCTGCTCCACTATTAATTAAACCGAATGGAACCCTCTTGAACACGTGAGTCTGGCCATTGTAACGAAATGCCGTATACTTTCTATCGCGTTGGTCCAACGGCATTTGCCAATAACTTGCTGTCATATCCATGGTCGAGAATACAGTCTTCCCTGCGAGCTGCACAAATGTTTCATGCATTGGTGGTGGCACATCACATTCCGGAATGGTCACATTATTTAGGCGACGCGCATCTAAACACAAACGCACATTTCCGTTTTTCTTCTTGATTACAATCAATGGGTTATTGTAGGGTGAAGGGGCCCATTCAATAATATCCCATTCCAGCATCTGCTTTATTTGTTTATCCACTTCCTCTTTGTATTGGAATGGGATAGGGTATGTTTTTGTTTGGTGGTACGATTCCTCTCTAAGCCTAATTCGGTGAGTGTACCCTCTAATTTTTCCTGGTACGCCAGAAAATACCGCTGCATATCTTTGTAAAATTTGTTGCAACTGCTGACTATGCTCGTTATTCCTAATCATTGATATGCCCACTTTTTGTTTTATCATTTCCTCATCAATTGCTTGTATAACACAACTGCCAATGGGGTGATTCTCTTGAGCCACTATTGTAAATGGGACTTGTATGCCTTCTAACATACATTTCCTCGTTGGTAATGTATGATCCCTTGATACTGCTGAAGGAAATCTGAACCTAATACTAAGTCATACAACAAACCCTCCATTACTAAGAAGGCATGATTAACATTTACCGCTAATTTTCATCTCCAACCACATTTGGTATCGTTCACTATTCATTTTTCTTCCATTTGCCAGAGTTAACTGGATAGGGCGCATGGGAAACTTTAAGTATTTTGGGTTGCTTTCATATTCCATGGCTAGTTTTTTTGATATGATAGATACTTGACTGCCAGAGTCAACTAATGCTTGTATTTCATTGTCGTTTATGGTTACTTGAATGACTGGGTTTGAATTTGTGCCTATGTCTTCGTTATCCTTTTGTTGTACAATTGCTGTATGGGATGGCACAGCTTCTCTATTTTCTACTCTTGACAGGTTTGTACTCTTTTGTTTGGCAATAGATTTATTTTGAAATTTTACCTCCTTTTCATTTCTGTCTTCATCAAGATATTCATATTCGATAGCCGTTAGTATACGAGTTGTACCTTCAATATCTTGCACTTGACTGCTTATTAATATTTTCCTTATCCAGAGTGGCATGTTGTGCCTAATCATCCTTACTATCTGCATTTCTGGATAATTGAATGCACTTAGGGCTTTAATTCGATTTACCTGCCTAACAAAAAACTGAGCATAAGTCTCTTGATGGTTAGCTGGGTATCTTTCATGCATTATGGAATACATCAAACCTTCCTGCCGCTCTGCACTCCAATACATTGACATCATTGCATTCTCATATTCCATAAATGTTTGTGGTTGTATAGACAGAGTGTTCCACCAGTCTCTGGCAGATTCTTTTAAATGATGACTGGAGATCACCACTTTTTCTTGTTCTGTCATATTCTGAAATTGAAAAAACATTTTGAGACTGTCTAGGTGGTGTCTAGGGTTTTCACCCGGTTTCCCTCTAAAACATTGTATATGTACGAATTTTGCCACAGGAGATGTTACCGGATTAATTATTATTGGCATAAGGATTTGGTTGCCTTGTTGCGCCTGGATTGGATTCATCTGTTGATGAATGTTCATTTCCTTTTTATCCACATTCATCTGTCCATTTTCTTCTCCCTCCTGTATTTGATGCTTGACTGACACGTCCAAGGCATGCATATCCTTTCCTAATTCATTATCTATCAATCATTTAAGTTGTGTATCATCTTGTTTCTGTTGCCATTTTAACTGAGTATCCTCATCTGGCAATACTTTTGTTCTGGTATGTTGTTGCTGGAGACCCATGTTTTCCTCCAAACAGTTCAGTCTTTGTGATGTCATATTCATGAATTCTTGGAACATGTTCATCATCATTTTTCTTTTGTCTCCCGTTTCTGTGATGAGATCTTTCCCATTGTTTTCTTGGTCACTATGAGTCGATGTTGCTGTATTTGGAAGGTTGAGCATTACCTCCTCATCGCTGTCATAATCTGCAACTTTCTTCGGTTGGTCCATTTTTTTTATTGGCTATTTTGCTACACAAACATCACAATTTATTTCTAAAACGTATTTTAATAACAATCTATATAAGTATATTGTATTACGTGTATCTAGGAGCTATATCCTGTATGTGAAGAAAAATTTTAGTTCTTTAAAAAATAAGTCAGTATTCTAAATTCTTTATTTATGTTTTCAGAAATTAACTTTGCCTACCTCACGAGGTCCTATCTTAACCCTATGCTTATATGTATCTGTTTGTACATGAAAATATATATATATATATATATAAAATCCTGCTGTGTCTGTCTTTAATATTTATACTACATATTAGTCTCCTCACTTTATTTATTGTTATATTTCATTAAAATATCACTGCTATTTTGTCCCATTATAATTAAAATAACACACTTACAGCTTGACCTGGCTTTCTCTGACACTTGAAACAACTAAAAAATGCATTTACATTAATACAAGTATATATATAAAAAAATGTGAGCAAAATATACGTAAGTCATGTTTAAAAATTATTTTGGCTCACTATGCATACATTGTTATTTTGATCATCTACTATAGTTTGGTTTATTTGATATCCGATATGAGAGATTGCACTTGCCGACAAATTTATTTGAGAAGGGCGCCAGTCGACAAGACAATGGCCATATCAAATATACATATTAATGAATAATGATCCAAGCACACATTTATAAGGGTTTATAAAGTTTCAATGCAATTAAAATTTTACTTTGCGTTTCAGTTCACTTTAAAAAAAAATTTAATTTGATTCTGCTGAACGAAAAAAATAATCTCTGCATGAATAAGTAAATGCTATTTTAAATGACACAATATTATTTAAATCTAAGACGTATAACAACTAAGTACGGTAATTTGTCTGACCTGGGATCGAAACCAGTTACCATTTTGGTCAAGACACAAAAAAAAATTCAAACAGCCAAAGTATGATTAACAAAACAAAATATTAATACAAAAAACAATTAAAATAAAAGTAAAATCCCTGGGATCGAAACCAACTACCATTTTGGTCACACCCGAAATAGATTAACAATTATCATGCAATTTTACAGAATCACGCATTGAAATCAAAAACTGTTTAAAAAACATTTATATAAAAATGGGTTTTACCGAACTATAACGAAGTGTATACCATATACACCCATATATATGAATATGTACATCATTAAATAAGCATATATATGACTACATATAAATATACAAACAGATATACCTATACAAATATTTCTTTTATTATTATGTACATGACTTTATTAGAAAGATGTCAAATTGCCAACCGCATACTCCTATTATTTCAGGCTAGTAAACGCTGGTCGCAACTATGACAAGGAAGCAATGATTGCAGACGTAGACCTATTATTTCAGGCTACTCAGCAATTCTAAACTCTAAAGTGTAAGGGGTCTTCACCTAAACGGTTACTAAAAGAATCTTCATAAACGATCACTAAAAAACAAGGGCTTCACCTAACGGTTACTTCAAAGGGGCTTCACCTAACGGTTACTCAATAAATGATTCAATAGCATAATCCGAATTGAGAGAAGAAAAAAATCTTAACTAAAGGTGGCTGACATATATGTTATGCAAAAATACTTTAATATATATATATTTATTAAACGAACATACGCATTTACTTTGTATTAAGTTGAAAATTAAATTTGATATTTACGAAACTTATACTTATATATTTGCGAGGAAACGTAACTGCAAAATATTTAAAAGTAAAAAAAAATTTTGCATGATTAAAATTATTCATTATATATAAAAACGAAATGCAGAGAAAGTAAAAAAAATATTTGCTAACATCGTATGTTGTTGACACGTGTTAATTTGAACTTATCAAAACTTTTTGATCTTCGAAAAACTTTCTATTAATGGAAAAATGTTATCTCTTAGATCTTCACAAAAATTTATACAAACGGAAAATTTTTTTTTATTATCTATTTGTAATTTTTACTAAAATATTAACACTATCGTATATATGTTATATTTCGAAAAACATTATTATTTCAAAACTTCTCATGTTTAAGTAGTACTAAAATAACATAAAGTACGAAAGCTATTTTAAGGGAGGGCGAGTGGTTATATATTTGACACTTCTGCCTCATCGAAGCGATATACTTTATAAGACAAACAACAATATGGTGACTGGCCATGACAAAACTACTCATTCGGAAAAAAAATTTTCTATAACTCTGATATTTTATTCTCCTTATATATATATAAAAAACAACTAACGGAGTGTTAACTTTTCTAAACGTAAAACATTCATTTTAGCAATTTAAAACTCGGGGAAAAATTTTTTTTTTTTTACCTTATAGACACATTCAACTTTTTAATTAATTAAAAAAATGACATTTGCTCTCATTAGGAAACAAAACTCGGAAAAATTATACGTATATTTTTATATAACTATATTAAACTAAAACTAACTTCTCAGGGTAGTAATTTTTTTTTTAAAAAAATGACATACGTCCCACTGCGACAAACTAGAAGCAAAAAAATTCACGTATAACTAACAATTATTTTGTTATTTTAAAAAAAAAAACATTATATATATGTGTACAAATTACTCATTAATTTAAAACAGAAGAAAGAAAAAACATTATACACACATACAAATGTTATACAGGGCATTGCAGGGTATGGAAAATTTCGAATAGCCCCACGTTGGGCGCCAGAATACGGAGAAAAAAAATTTACTGTGACAGTCAGATGATGTATGTTGGTTTAACCCAGTTCGAATACTAGGCGAAAGTACCTCGAGGCCACCCATACGCGAGATATTAAATCAAGAATACTATGACCTCTGCCCATTCACCTATTCTCGAGGCCTGATCACAAACAAACAACACTATCTGAGCCATGCATAAATTATTTTTCAACCGGCGACAGCTTAGCATCATCGGGAGACATGGACGGGAACACCTACGGAGCTAAATAGTTAGTTAAACGTGTGTAAAAATACTAAGAAATATGTGTGTTTTGCGTGCCTGGATCATTGAAAAGTAAAAATAAAGCATTTAATATACAATTAAGAAACTCAAGCTTTTTATAGTTAAATCATATGTTTAATTAATGACTTTAATAATATGACTAATGATATAATGGCCTCCGCTATTCCCCTAAATTAATGAAACAAACTAATTAGACAATAACAACAGATTAATAGGTTTGCGGTCTAACTCTTTTCTTCCCAATTTTATTAAAAATTGTCAACTCGATCTTCTCGATAAAGTACGATAAAAAAAGAATCTTTCGCAAAGCATTTCTAATTGCTTTGCGCTAAAAACAGTGTTTAAAAATTATTTAAAATGTATATAGTTAAATCAGATATACGTAAAGCTAATGGCGGACAAAAGAGGCATTATCATAGAGATCAAGTTGGCACACAAAAGAAACTGACTCGTATTTAATTAACAAACATAAATAAAACCGGAAAGAGATTTTAAATGAACAAAAATTAACTATTAAACTTAACCGCAATGGAATATTAAATATTTACACAGGTTAGTAAGGAAGAATAGCGAAGGAAAAAAAAGGTTAAATATAGATAGATGATCACACAATATATATAATTAAGACTAGTCTAATAAAAATGGTTACGTAACAAAGACATATAATTCAATGAAGCAATTAAAAAAAATATGAACAAAAAGGTAGCATAAGAAATAGTTCAATAGAGGAGATACGATTACCGTCCTTTTTCCTTGGTCATGTTCCCTACGGCGTTCGTGGCTTGATCCGACCGTCGACAGGTATTTGTCCGGACAATGAAAAAAATGTAGTATGGTTTCACGAAAAGTTCTCCAGACACGGCACAGAGTTCAGATGATGATTGAGTGGATACTATGACATTTTGGGTGGTATTTGGGAACCTCGGCGATAGGCAAAGCTATTTATTTGCCTAGCCGAGCATATTCATTTCCTTCAAAATACTATGGCTTTTAACTGGAGCATGTTCCAACTTCTCCATTATTTGAAAACGACAGCTGTATAACTTTTTTGGAGCACAAGCTAAATGTGAAGCAAATCGGAGAGAGTTCTCCAAAAAGAAATATGAATGCACTCTCAAGAAAACTTGGAATAACCAGCAAGAAAACTCTGAATGAATCCTTCAAAAGCAAAATCTGAATCAACGGAATCCTTCAAAAGGAAAATCTGAATAATCTGAATCCTTCCAAAGGAAAAATCTGAATAATCTGAATCCTTCCAAAGGAAAAATCTGAATACTGAATCCTTCCAAAGGAAAAGTCTGAATAATGTGAATCCTTCCAAAGGAAAAATCTGAATACTGAATCCTTCCAAAGGAAAAGTCTGAATAATCTAGTCTTTTGTTCTCACTTCTATTTATACCCTCTCTGTCAGCTACCTTCTATTGTTTGTATGATCTGAGATCTTGATAAGCCTCCCCATGCTCCTTTGTTTCAAAATAACATTTTCTAAAAATAACTTTTACTTTTTTACTCTAGATTTCTTTCTTTAAAGTTTGAATTCTATTAATTAAAAAGAAAGAAAGAGAAGGCCATCTTTAATTAGACTTGAATGGCTCACTAATCAAAACTATACATTCTTTTAGAAAATGTTGGCGGGCTTATCTCAAAATCAAATCATACTAAATATTTTAACAAAATTTTAACAACAATATATTATTATTTTTTTATAGTAGAATAAGCATTTTATTTCAGCAGAATTTTGCATTAACTCATATATATACGCTAGATGTATATATATGTTTGACTAGTAGGTTAAGCAATAATTATTTTTAACTCTAATGCAAAACCCTGCTGATATTGAACTATAAACTTAATTCAGGTCTACAATACTAATTAAGTTTATAGGAAGATGTGAAGCATGGATCGGGCTTCAGATCCATTGCTTCAATAGCTATTTGAGTTAGATAGCTGGGTTTGAAAACATTTAAGTGTCTGAAAATTTTAGATTTTCTACTCAATGGTTAGCTCTTAGATGAATGCTAGCTTTGAGCTAGTATTTTTAGATCTAGTGTCTGAAACTATCCTAGCACCTCTATGAGGAATGCCAAAGCATGAAACCATTGATCAGGAGTTTGGGTGTGGTTTCTGATAGAGATATTTTAAATGTTTTCTCTTGCTAAGCATTTATCACAAAGCTTGTTGAGCAATTAGCAAAGCTCTTTGTTTATGTGATATATGACTCTTTTATTTTCATTGACTATTTATAGTCTTTGCTTTTAAGTCTTAAGTGATATTATATTGCTAATACTAGTAATATATGGTTTGGCTGAAGATCTCTCAGTCCCATATAGATATGGTTTGGCTGAAGATCTCTCAGTCCCATATAGATATTTGAGTTAGATAGCTGGGTTTGAAGACATGTAGGTGTCTAAAAATTTCAGATTTTCTTCTCAATAGTTAATTCTTAGATAAATGCTGGCTTTGTGTTAGTATTTTTAGATCTAGTGTCTGAAGCTGCACCAGCACCTTACTGAGAAGTGCCAAAGCATGAAACCATTGGGTGTGGTTTCTGATAGAGATATTTTAAATGCTTTCTCTTGCTAGCATTTTATCTACAAAGCTTGTTAGAGCAATTAACAAAGCTCTTTGTTTTTATTTACAAGCTTAAAAAAATTGAGTCATGTGATATATGACCTTTTTTTTTTCCAGAATGACTTTTTATATATATAATAGATGTTGCTTTTTATGTAATGCAAATTAAACGTTAAAATACTTATTATTGACAAATAAACTTTTATGTATTAATACTATAAGGATATGGTTAGCTGTTATGTAATGATATTTTATATTATATACTTATAGAAATCTAAAATTATAAATTTAGTTTATAAGTTTTACACAAATTATATATATATAATCCTAATAGGATAATTCAGAAGTACTCACTGATCTATAATAATGATTAATTTATGTCTTATAATAATTAATAGGAAAAAAAATTAAGAGGATACATTATTCCGTCACATAGATTTTTTTTATTGTTACATTTTGATTTACAATTATCAAACTTACTGCATCCACAACTTTGAGATCATTCACTCTAGATAAATATAGTAATGGTTATTATTAATCATTTGTTAAACTGGAGATTATCTTTAGCCCAGATATTCCAAAATTAGTTTTTTTTTTATTTCAATAAAATAACAATATAAGAATATATCATTAGAGCCATAGAGCTATACATCTATGGAAAGATTTACAATAAAAGCCAATGCAAACTTATATTAACTATTTTTACTGCTAAATTGATAGACTCTATCACTGGATGACAAATTTTTATTTACGTTCATTTCCTTTGATTAAACAAATGGATTTTTAAAAATAGATAGATAACAAGCATATTTTGAACATGGAAAACAATATCTGGATCTTATAAATTTTTAGTATAAAAATGACTAACATTGTAAAAAAATATGGTTTTTTTTTTTTTTTAAATTTTGTGACAGTTTAGTAGGACATTATTTGTGAGTGACCAGAAGATATTTTAATTTTTCATTTGATTTAAAAAAAGTACTGAATAAACATTTTATAACTATAAATAAGTAAAGTTTCCAATGAATTATATCATGCTTGCAACTCTATCACAACTATTCAACAGACCAGAAGTCAGATCAATCTTTCAAACCATAGATACATTATAAACATACACTTTGGTCAAGTAATTCATATAGCACATGTAACAATTTAACTTCATATGCACATTATTTTAAGAGAAACCCTAATCTTATTATTAATTATAATTCTATCCCATATTACCGAAATATATGATCAAAGATATGTGAAAAGGATAAATGATGAATGAAAAATATTAAAACAGAATTTAAATATAAAATTTAGAAAGATTAAACCCTTTCATGTTATATTTATGGTTAGTCTGCTGAGAACATTAATTTGTAACTGATTTGAATATGATCCAGGTGTTATCGTGCGAAGAAAGAAAAAATCGCAAACGTAAAATAAAGGAGGCGTAGTTCATTACGTAAGCGTGCTTCATTACACAAAATCAATACGTAATGAACCAAAAATCAAATAGCATTCAAATCAGCAAAAAATTAGCTTTTTCAGCAGACTAACCATGAATATGATGGGAAAGCATTGAAAGTATACAGCATTGAAAGTATACTTGGTACAATTAATCTTTCTAAACTTTATATTTAATTTCTGGTTTAGTAATTTTTACATTAACACAGGATTATTACATATTTACAAAATTGGTGTAATTCATAAAGAAATAAATAGTAAAATTTTTAATGGATTTATAGTTTTTGTATAAATCCTTTAGAACAAAAATTGCTGATCGTCAATCAGTATTTCACCAATAAAACATAATCTTAATTTTTATTTATTTATAATTTTAAGATTTGATATTATTATTGAAATATTAAACGGCTGCCCATTGAGTGAATAATCTAAAGTGTCATAAATCATTCCTAATTATTTAGATATGCTTTTACTCTATAAGATTTCTGTAATATATATTCTACCAACGCACATAGAAATTTACCGAGTTAGCAATAAAGTCGAGCGTTGGTGGTAGTCTGCCTTACAAGCAGTTGTCCCGGGTTCGCTTCCCGACCGATGCTTTGACCCATGGGGGGGGGGGACTGACATCTAGATCTAAGAAAAAAGTTATAGAGGGAAAACATTCATAAATAAATTTAATGCTTTATACTGATAAGCAAAGAAACTTATAGAAGTATAAGTTCCATCATATTAAAAAAGTAATAGGGTATATGAGCACAGACTTTCAGATGACCCATCACTCTCCACTCTATCTAATATCACTGATACACTCAAGCACATATATGCTGAAAAGATAAATAATCACCAATATACGTATTTCATGCTAAACCAGCAATCATCAGTTGGTCCAGATTATCATCTCCCACACATATATACTATAAGTGCTCAGATATATATTAAGATAGACAATCTTCCTACTTTAATGGACAGGCTCCAATCTACTACACCCTCCAACTCTTCAACCATCCATCCAATTGAGAATCTGATGATGGAATGCTCAAAGGCCACCCTGAGGCCAAGATTCTTGTCACACCCATGTTGACCTAAAGTCAATCTCAATCCCACATGTACAGGACATAATCCATTTAATACATGTGCAAGGATGGGCAGACATCTCTATAATGTAATAACTGAAAACAGGCTTATTATATACCTGTGTGTCTATATATGTAATATAGGGTATATGTGCTCATATACCCTATATTACATATATAGACACACAGGTATATAATAAGCCTGTTTTCAGTTATATAAGTATTTTTAATTTTTAATGAATATAAAAATAAAAATGAAATTTTATGATGTATACAAATATTGCTTTTGTCTACATTATACTATTTTTTTAAAATCTTTTGTTTTATATATGTAAGTTTATTGCATTATAAAACCTTACTTCTCTCCATTAGTTTCAATCATAAATCAATTGGACTCTACTTTATTTAATATTTAAATTAATACACTGTACAGGCTTACACACACTTGCACATATATAATGTAATAAAAGAGATTCAAACTCAGACTTTTACACAACCCTCAACTCTCCATTCCATCTCATATTGCTGACCCACCTGATCATACACATGTTGAAAAGATAAATAATCACCAATATATGTATTTCATGCTAAACCAGCAATCATCCGTCCAGATTATTATTCTTACACATATATACAATCAGTGCTCAGCTTTATATTAAGATAGCCACAATCTTCATACTTTAATGGACATGCTTCAAACTACTCCAACCCACAACTCTTCAGCCATTTCATTTCATTGAAAATCTGATGATGGAACATTCAAAGCCCACATTAGTGCCAAGGTTGTCATCCTACCCATGTTGACCATTTAATCATTCTGACCCCTTATGTTGTACTGGAGAATAATCAATCTACCTGTAAATGCTGTCCTATGTCAGAAATATACTATCAAACCAAAAAAAAGCCTCACATGATTTTGGCTTATGCATTGCTTTTTAAATGTTAACTTGGTTTCATTTCACTTGTGTTATCTATTAAGAGCATTACGTCTAACACTTATTGATTATTCAAACTTACAATAGATAGCATAGTTGATAATAAATAAGATCAGAACTTGGATAGAAGAAAATAATATCCTGGTAGAGATTCAGAATAAATCCTATTCAAAGAGAGTAGAGGATAATATATTCATTTATCTCAAGTGACTGAAATGGCTTGTAAGAGAAATAAACCTTTATTTATTGCACTTTTAGATATGGAAAAGTCTTATGATAGGATGGCTAGAAGCAGATAGTGGAGAAGTTTTGAACAATCAGAATATATGTAGAGTTGTTAAAAGTGATTAAGAATCTTTACAAGGATTTTTTTTTTTATATAAATATGAATTAGGAGATAAAGAATCAGTTGAAATTAAATGTGAATTTGGATGGAAACAAAGATATTCATTATGACCTTTATTTATTTTGTTTCTAAGATAACTGGAGACTGAGATAGCAATATTAAAGGTAGGAGTTACTATACTCGGACTCAAGAGAATACATAATATTGTCGCTCTCTTTTTTTATGGATAATATCACATTTTTGAAAAGTAATGTAAAAGAAATGGACTTGTTATTGAAGTGTGGAGAAGTAGAAAAAAGTCTGAAAATTAAATTCAATGAAGAAAAAGTTAAGATCCTAGTATTTAATGGAAGAATAAGACTGCAGGATAAAAAAATAAAAGAAATTTATCTTGAGGAGGTAAAAAAATATAGATATTTAGGTACTTTGTTAAATAGGGAAAAAATTGTCTTGATAGAATAAATTAGAAAAGCAAAAAATTGCATGAAATTGATTTTAAAATGTATGTTTTTCATATAATAAATATGATATATATAAAATAATCTGTAAACAAATAGTGGATGAATGCTTTATTAATTGGAAATGAGTTTTTATTATCCAGTGAATATAGAAAATTGTAGATAAAATATATATATAAAAAATAGAGATATATTAATTGTGGACCTCAATTCAGACCACTCAAATGAAAGTGAAATTAACTTTTTTGTTAATGAGAGGTATTAAAAATATTTGAAAGTTTACAATATATGAATGGAAATAGATCTTAATATTTAATTGGATTATATGGAGAGGTCAACAAACACATTAGAGAAGAAAAAGTTTACAATATCAAAGTTATTATTTAATCAGAAGATAATCAGCCTTCTGCATGCACTGTTAAATCATATTATTAACTCATCAATATTATAGTGAGTATACAGGACACTCTCAAATCCAAATCTGAGATAGAGACTTTTAAAAGATAAGAAAGAGGTCTTACTATTGTACCTAAATGCAATTATATAGGTCAATCTAAAGCATTTCGAAATGAGAGCATAAAATTTAATTTTGGTAATTTTCTATCCATTACATTACATTGTTATTAAATTAATTATAATATTTATCAGTTGTAAATTTAAAAATTTCACTGGGTTTAACTATAAATTAATAATATAATGGACAGAAAATTATAAAGATTAAATATCATAATGCTCTCATTCCAAAATGCTTTAGATTGGCCTATATAATTGCTTTTAGGTACAAAGAAAAGATACCATTCTTATCTTTTAAAAGTCTTTATTTTGCATTTGGGTTTGAGAGTGTCTTGCATACTCACTTTAACATTGATAAGTTAGTAACATGATTGAACAATCCATGTCAAAGACTGATTACCTTCTGATTACAGAATTGTTGAAGAAAACTGCAGTTGCAAATATATTGTTATTTGATTAAAAAATTATTAATAAAAACTGCATTTGCAAATATATTGTTATTAAATATAAAAGTTAATAAAAATATAATTTATGTTCATATATTTATATAAAAACTGGAATATATGTATAAAGAATATATTACATATATATAATTAGGAAAGGATGGAAAAAGAGAACATAATTTTATCTCATTATTTTCAACTCTTATCAATCCTCTTCAGAATAAGTTTAATCCAATTTCACATGATCAGCATTTCATATACTTACACATGTTGTTAATAAGAGTAATGTGATGTGATGTATTATGGCTTCTCCTTAAACGAAGTCAAGAATATCTCATGCCCAGATAAACCTGTTAGCCACTTTATTTTACATTCCCCAATCTAAATTTACCCATAATCTGCTCTATCCCATTTCCACAACATAATCTTGTCAACTCTATAACCTTTATATCTAAATCCCCCTTATCTTTTCCCAAACCCAGCATAAAAACCAATAATTCATTTTCTGTATAATCACTTTTTTCATATTTATTTTTCCACAACTTCATTATATGTACCCTTTCTGTTTTCAAACATTTACATTCAATTAACAAATGCCTAATATTTTCTATTCCTTCCTTACATAATTTACAAAATAAATCACCCATATTTTTTCATTTACATGTATATTCTTTTGTAGCTAAAGATCCTGTTCAAGCCTTAAACAATAGACTACTTTCCTTACTATTATCATATATTAATTCACCCCTAATATTCTGTTTATTTCTATATATATTTAAACTCTTTTTACTCTCCATACTATTTCTCCATCTTTCTACTCCCTATTACCCATTCCTTACTACTATAATACTCAACAATCCTCTTAACACAATCATCCCATCTTTTGTACAAATATACTGATATAAATTCTTTATCCAAATCTTTTGCATACCACATTACCTTTCTCACCCATCTTGTTACCTGCCTTTTACTCATAACCCAATTAAATACTATTTTAGCTATTCTTTTATTATCCATAAACTGCAATCTACCAAACATTTTCATTTTACTTTTTGCATCTCTCATATGAAAACTTGATCATCCCATTTCTCCTTGAATTGCCTCCTTGCCGTCCATACTTCTGCATCCAATGCATGTCTTCCTACTTCTCTTTGAGCTTTTTCTAAGTAATTTAATATCTTTTTACTAACATATAATGCATCATTACCATATGTTAACCCTGCTACTGCAACTCCTTTTCTATATAATTCTAGCTACATCATATTTATTATATGAAAACACTATTAATTTCTTTATCAATCCCTTTCTTTCTTTGCTTCATTTATCAATTTTTTCTCCCATTCATCCAAATAATTTTTCTGATTACTTAAAATAATTCCCAAATAACTATATCTATTCACCATACTTAATTTAATATCTCCCAATAAAAAATCTACACCTTCTTTTCCCCCGGTATTAACCATTATTATATTTGATTTTTCTTCACTAAATTTAATCCCCATCTCTTTACCCACCCTTGCACATGTCCTCAACATAACTTCCATATCTTCTCTTTTTTCTGCACATAAAAATATATCATCAGCAAAAAAAAGACCTGACAAAATATATACTCCCTTACTACCTATTAACGGTATCTCTATCCCTCTTCCTAATCTTTCTATTGCTCTTTCCATTTCACTCAAATACAACACAAACAAAATAGGTGACATAGGGCATCCTTGCCTTAGTCCCACACCATTTTTAACTTTAATTGATTCTATATTCCCTAATTGATATATATAATAATTATTTTCATATAATTTCTTATTAATATCTCTTAAAGATCTTCCATTCCCAAATTTGCTAAACTTATCCATAATCTATTTCTATTTACTCTATCATATGCCTTCTCTATATCTATAAAACTCATATATAACTGTTTACCTGCATTCCTACTCATATCCATAAGTTGTGTAACTACAAATAAACTATCTCCTATATGCCCATCTAATCGTAAACCTCCTTGCATTTTCCCCACTACATTATTTGTTTCCATCCATTTTACAACTTTACTAGCTACCATATATGAGATAACTTTATATAAAAC